>CM065598.1:76875582-77475582 GCA_033119425.1 Bufotes viridis | reverse complement strand
TTTTGGACGTTGACAAAACCGCAGCATGCTGCGGATTTGTCTCCGTCCAAAAATCCGGAAGACTTGCTGTAAAGCCGGATCCGGAATTAATGCCCATTGAGCTAAACGTCGTTTCGGCGCATCGCAGGATCCGACGTTTAGCTCTGCGCATGCGCAGCAGCAGTTCTGATCGGGGCCCCAGTATAAGCTGGGGCTCCGATCAGTTACCATGGCAGCCAGGACGCTACTGAAGTCCTGGCTGCCATGGTAAGTACTCCGCAGCAGTGTACTTACCTGCGCTGCGGCCCCTGGGTGCTCCTTCATGATGTCACAGGTCCGGGCGGCGCATTGATCTATATGCCGCGGGGACCTGTGACGCCATAAAGGAGCACCAGGCGGCCACAGCGCAGGTAAGTACACTGCTGCGGAGTACTTACCATGGCAGCCATGACTTGAGTAGTGTCCTGGCTGCCATGGTAACCTGAAAGCATTTCGAAGACTGATCAGGATCCTGATCAGTCTTCTAATGCTTTCAGGCAACTTGCGTTCTGACAGATCCGGCGGGCCGGAAGTGCCTGCTGGATCCTCAGAACGCAAGTGTGAAAGCACCCTAAGATCTGATTTAGGCTACATTCACACAACCGTATGTGTTTTGCGGTCCGCAAAACACGGAAGCTGCTCCGCACTCCGTTCTGCAATTTGCGGAATCGGAACGCGGCCAATTATAGAAATGCCTATTCTTGTACGCAAAACGGACAAGAATAGGACATGCTCTATTTTTTTTGCGGGGCCACGGAACGGAGCAACGGATGCGGACAGCACACGGAGTGCTGTCCGCATCTTTTGTGGCCCCATTGCAGTGAATGGGTCCGCGCCCAAGCCGCAAAATATGCGGCTCGGACGCGGACCACAACAACAGCCGTGTGCATGAGGCCTAATGGTTTGGCCTCACGACAGCACACTAATGTCTATGGTTTCCGACAGTAGGTGGCTTGGTCTCAGTAGGACACCCCTTTTATGAAATGTATGGGCATTTTTTTTACATTTCACACACAGTGAGGTGACATCCTTGCGCCATTCTACAGTCCCATAGGCTCCAGGCTTAATGGCCTGTGGCCTATGAGGCTGAATGTCCAGGATCGGAGCCATTGACCCACCTTAAACTGTCGCCCCCATAAATGCAGTTTGGCTGCCGCCTGAGATGCTCATCTCGCCTCATGGCAAATGTGGCCCAGCTTGAGATGGGAATACCCC
The DNA here is from genome assembly GCA_033119425.1 of Bufotes viridis. Classification (NCBI taxonomy): domain Eukaryota; kingdom Metazoa; phylum Chordata; class Amphibia; order Anura; family Bufonidae; genus Bufotes; species Bufotes viridis. The sequence continues at coordinate 77,474,349 of CM065598.1, read as the reverse complement.
TTTATTGTCGAGAGTTAAGATCATTCATACATGAATGAAGAACGGATCCTGGTTCTTAATGAAAGTCTAGCTCCCTTCAGCTTGGGCTTATGTTTCAGAAGTGATGTCCTATGCGAAATGCGGTGGTTGTGAAAGCAGAGAACACCTATAGGCTGGATTTGCTCATGGCGTCTTGCCCTTTAACATTTTTGTGTACTTTTTATTGTCTTTTTTTTTTTCAATTCACAGCTTTTGTTTTTTAGGTCAAAAAGGCTGCAGCCAGATGTTACTTTATAGTCTACAATGAATTATTGAGAGGCTACATATAAAGAGTCTGGTTTGTTTTTAGGGTCATTGCTGTTTTTTGTATTTAGATCGCAGTGGCTTCTTTCCCGCAGTCTTCTCTACAGGACTTGAAAAACATGAGAAAAAAGTACATCTAAAAGGTTTCAACCCAAAACCCACCAAAATCACTTGTAAAAAAAAGGCCACGAAAAATTGAAAATTCAGTTGTTTTTTTCTATGTGTTCACAATGCTGAAAATGTAGTGTGTGTTATGTGGGTTTTTTTGGAAAATAAACTCATTTTGCAGTAGGGGATTAGGGGGCCCTCCTCCCCCTTGACTTTAATGTTTGTATTCAGACATTAGTGGTTTTTCACAGGCCTTGGGTCCACGGTGACACCACGGAAGCATGCCCTATTTTCTCAGTGATTATGGATCCCTCACGCACATAATAGTCTATGGGTCCATCAAAACCACAGACACTACGCACATCCGTGTTTGGCCCGTGGTTTTAACGGATCGTTGCTAGGAGATGCTCTGGAGATTAATTTTCAGCCTAGCAGTGTCCGCGGAAGGCCTCTTTCACACGGGCGTCACGTTTGACGCCTGGATAAGAGGCAGGTGCGTTGTGGGAAAATGCGCAATTTTTCTGCACGAGTGCAAAGCGTTTTAATGCAATGTTTAATGCAAAAATCGGCATGTTTGGTACCCAGACTCGAAGCCGGACTTCATCACTGAAGTCTGGTTTGGGTTGAGTATTCTGTATATTTTATTATTTTCCCTTTCCTATGTTAGCAGGGCAATAGAGGGTTAAAAATAATAAAAAAATAAACTCACCTCTTCCATTTGATCGCGTAGCTGCCGGTGTTCTGTTTTGTCTTCAGCAGGAGGGGGATGAAGGACCTTCAGTGACGTCACTGGGTCACATGGTCCAATCACCAGCTTCCATGATAAGGGAAAATAATAAAGATCGCACCGCATCCGCACTTGCTTGCGATTTTCCCGCAGCCCCATTAACTTCTATGGGGCCTGCGTTGCGTGAAAAACGCAGAATATAGAATATAGAGCATGCTGCGATTTTCACGCAACGCAAAAGTGATGCGTCAAAATCACCGCTCATGTACACAGCCCCATAGAAATGAATGGGTCCGGATTTAGTGCGGGTGCAATGTGTTCACGTCACGCATCACACCCGTGGGAAAGGGGCCGAATTAGAATGACACACAGAGTGCAAAAAAAAACGGACTCATGAACCAAACACGGATCTTTCACAGACGAACCTTTGACCATCTTGTCACAAATGTCATCAAGGGCACGGACGTGCGAAAGAGACAATGTTATGCTCTCAATTCGGTGCAGGTTTGAGTATCGATACTTGTGGCCGTACCCATAATGGAATATGTTCTGGATTTTAATCTGGTTTCCAAGTAAAGAATAACGTACACATTCTGCTGAAATATACAGTTTTTAGGGGTCGAATTAAGCAGGAGTTAAAATTGACCCAGTCTCCTTTGTATTGGTCCTGTTGGGTGCAGCAGAATCGGCATCCTTATATTTTTAATCTTGAAACCAAAAAAGTAACTTTTAATGGGTGTGAACCCAGTTTTACGTAATCCCAGATTTATTATTGCATCTTTAATATTCATCACTTGCCTCCATTCCCAAAACTCCCGCCCCTCCTTCCTCATCACTTTTTATTTGTGCAATTTATAATCCTGTTTTAGTTCATCGTGACAAAGTAAAATCAATGTGGATCATCTTTTCCATATATTTAGCTTTATAATTAGGAGCGCTGTGCAGGGAATATACCATTGGAGCAGAGATAAGGGCTCTAGATTACCCCATTGTCAGTGTTAGGTGATGTATATCTCGCGGAGCAGTGGAATCATAATTATCATCTACTGGCTGATAAATATCAGCGACCCTTCTAATGCTCTCCAGCTCCAAGCAAAACAGAGCCGTGGAAGACGTCTTATAGTGGCCAGACGTTCTGCTATGCAGATTATCAATCATGGTTGAAATGGAAAGGTTCCAGAAAACTAAGACCAAAGTTCTGGAGGCTTTTTTTTTCTGCGTTTAAGCCATCAAAGAAACAAAGAGGTCTCGTCCTGGTAAAAGGAGATTGAAGGACCTCAGGTTGTATTGTGGTAATCGTGAAGTTTTACTGCTCCTCAAGTTCAACCAATACCACTAGTGATTAAATGGGTTCTTCAGGGCCTTACCTAAATTCTCTGCCTCACCTAACCTGTGGAAGGAAGAGAGGTCCAGCAGTATTTAAACTTCCATTTCCCTGTCAATTCCGTGTTCTTAACTGGGATTATGGGACCACCTGACTGCGGTCTTTTCCACTGAAGTCACAACCGGATGTGCTCCCATATCTTCCTGTCCAGTTGTATAATGTACATGCAGCTGAACAGGAAGACACAGGATATCTGGTCAGGACATCAGCGGAAGAGCTCACAACCAGTTGGGTAATCATGTGATCCTGGCCGAGATCGCTGAACTGGTGGTGCAATGGAAGGATAAGTACTGCTGGACCTCTCTTTCTTCCACAGGTTGGGTGAAAATTAGAATTTGGGTGAAGTCCTGGAAGAACCCCTTTAGAGATGTTCTGTTTGGGACATCCCGATCCCTGAGACTTCACCCATCAGCAGTATGAAGGGACCATGGAATCTGCTCCTTCGGTGTTTAGACCAGCACAGCCGCTTGCCTGTACGGGTGGCCTCGCCTGGTACTGCAGCTCAGACCAGGCAGAGTCTCACCCGTATGTATAATGCTGTGGCCCCTTCAATCTTCTGATTAGTAGGGGTCCAACAATAAAACATTGTGATGGTCTGTCCTAAGTTTCATGGATGGTTAGGAGTGTGTTGGTGTCAAGCAGAACCTTTTTGGGGTTTGTATCAAGTAGAACCTGATTTCCTTCTTGTTACAAGGTCCTCTTTTCTCAAAACATGGGAAAGTGTAAAAAAAAAAGGTATATATTATAACAATACTAAGTTAATAACCAAACAAGAAGTTCAGAGTGCCTTAAATTTGTGTTGAATTGTCAATTATTATTCATTGTGAAGCACCTTTTACTTACTGGTTGGAGAGTTTACATATGGTCAAGCGTGGAATCGTTCCCTCAGGAGATCAGGAGACATTACTTGATTTATTTGACTTTTGATTCATTTGAAATTGACATTAGCTGATCACAAAATTAACGGATCATTAAGGCTTCAGCTACTGTACATTGCAACAATAGTCGCGGGCAGGATCGGAGGGGCATCGCAGTGTAGCGGTAATCCAATAGAAATTAATGGGATCACAACCTGACTTGCATGTTTGCTGCGACCCCCGACGCGCGAGTCAATAAAAATCCAACACTGCTGGGTTTTTTGAGACTCTCGTGTCAGGGTCGCAGCAAACATGCAAGTCAGGTTGCGATCCCATTAATTTCTATTGGATCACTGTTACACTGTGATGCCCCTGTGACCCTGACCGCGACCAATGTCCCGTTACTGGTTTACACCATTAGGATGCTGCCACACGTTTTTAGGTGCTGCTGCAAAATCCATATATTGCATGCAGATATTGCCACATCTGCGGAAGAAATCTGCAGCATAAATTGACCCGCTTGTGAAGTTATGTGCAGAAGGTGCCGCATGTCAAGTTATGTGCAGACGGCGCCACATGTCAAGTTATGTGCCGATGGCGCCGCAAGTGAAGTTATTTGGGGGTGGCACCAAAGGTCAAGTTTTTTGCAGATTCCGTTGCGGAAAGTTTTTACAGTGTGTGGATGGGATTTTTTAAAAAAAATGTCATCCACTTTGCTGTTGCTGAACTGCTGCATGCAATTCTACTGCAGAAAATCCGCAGAGGAAGGGCCCACGCACACAAACATAGTTTTAATATATAACTATTCACTTCAATAGGGCTTGAAAAAAAAAAAACGGAAATGACTCAGTTTCCATGTGTTCGCATGTCCGTTCCTTAAAAAAATAGAACATGTCCTATTCCTCTCCGCTTTGCCATCCATTTGTTTTGCTGATACGTGTTTTGTGGACCGCAGAATACATACGGTCGTGTGTATGAGCCCCAAATGCGTGGACTTCCCCTATGTGTAAATTTCTCTGCTACTGTTGAGGTGCGGTTGCTAGCCGCATCTATAAACCGCATTTGAAGACTACGTGCAGTTTTGCAATGCAGTTATTGGCGGTGGGGCATTACGGTATTTTGGTTTTTGGTGTTTTTGTTGCCTTTTTATGGTCAGTGTCGTTTCTTTTCAAAATGGGTATGTTGTTTTTTTGGGGCGTTACTCTGCTGAGCTTCTCTATATGAGTTCAAAAACAAAAAAATGAATTTGAAATAAAAAAAGCCATCAGAAAGTCATGTAGGTTTTTGCTCTAATTCTTCTGCAAGTTTGCGTTTTAGTGATGCTTTTTGGACTGGCGTTTTTTTTTTTTTTTTGCAGTGTCCTTTGCTGTAAAATCGCTCGCTCCAGATGTTAGCTGGGAAATATCAAACTTAGGATACACAGAATTTTTTTCTCCGCTTTTGCTGTTTTTGTTCATTAGGTGGCATTTTCTGTCTTTCTGACTTTTTTTTTTTTAAACGCAGCATGCTGGAGCTCAGAAATAAAGAAACCACAGTTCACACAGCCATTTAGAAAAAAATGCCATTAAAAAAATTTCACAAAAGCCATAAAAAAAACGTAGATACCCTAAAAAAGCATTAGCATATTCTGACATATTTTAATGCTAAAAAAACACCAAAGCCAAATTCACGTGTGCAAAGATATGCTACAGATGCGTGGAATTTTTTTTTCTAACAATTTAAAAATGCAGAAAAAATTGTGTAAAGCAGCACTTAGAAAGCTTAAAAAACGTAGCTAAAATAACACGTGCAGTTTTTGTGTCAGTTTTTGATGCATGTTTTTGAGCATAACACAGGAGGAGATGCAAAAAGAAAAAAAAAAGTGTAAAGAAAAGAATTGAAATGTTTGATTTCCACCAAGAGCCTAAAAAACGCTGGAATTTTACCCTTTCTGACAGCAGCAGATGCCAGGATGCTTGTGTGAACAGGAGCCTAAATGAATGTTCCCATTATGTAACTGAATTCCTCCATTATTTTTAGGACACCTTCACCCCGGCAGATTTTGTTGCAGGAATTTTCGGCGACTGAAAATCAGTTCTGTTCAGCTGAATGGGGCTAGCAGAAATCCATGCACTTCCCGCCAAAGCAAACCCATTCAGAATGGAACGGATTTTCAGCGGCAGCAAAATCTGCCGCGTATGAAGATGCCACTCATCAGTCCTTTTACATTTGTAAAAAAATTTTTATTTTTAGGAAACTTAATGTCCCAAATACATGTTCTTCTCTGCTCCTCTTGTGCAGAAATGACTGAAAGATGGTGTATTCTGAAGTTTATCTGTTGCTTTGTATATGTTCAGATAGAGGAAACTTCCAGGAAAAAAACAAAACTAAACGAAAATAATAGAAAGTATATATATATATATTTTTTTAGAGCTCATGCACACGACTGTATTTTGTTTCCTTGTCAGTTCCGTTTTTTTTTGCGGATAGGATGCAGACCCATTCATCTCAATGGGTCCGCAAAAAATGCAGACAGCGCACCATGTGCTGTCCGCATCAGTATGTCCGTTCTGTAGCCCCGCAAAAAAAATAGAGCATGTCCTATTTTTTTCTAGTTTGCGGACAAGGATAGGCATTATTACAACGGATCCGCAAAAATAACGGATCCGCCAAAAAAACGGATGCCCTACGGACGTCATCCTTTTATTTATTTTTTGCGGACCGCAAAACACATACGGTCGTGTGCATGATGCCAATGGATAAGGGCTCACACGCATGACCATGAGTATTTTGCGATCCACAAAAAAAACCAAAAAACGGATTTTGGCATTTCCATACCAAATCCTCACATGTAAGGGTACGACATCACAGTGCGGTCGTATGCCGCGTGGCTGTAAGGGCCGCAGCTGGCTTTTGCTGAACTAACGAGACGCACGGTTCAGCCAGTCTGCATTGTTAATGGCTGCGCAGCACCTTCAATACCGTATAGCCACTAACAGTTCAACAATAGCCAGCTGCAGTACTCGACCGCGACATGACCGCGCCACATGGTCGTACCCTCACTTGCAGATTTTGACGCAGATCTGCCCCAGATCTCCCATTGCCTCCTGCACACGACCGTATCCGTTTGGTGGTCCACAAAACACGGATGTGGTCTGTATTCAACCCGCAATTTCCATGGGGCCCACTGTAAAAATAAAAAAAAGCCCATTCGTGTCGGCAAGACGGAACCGGACAGGTTCTACCATTTGCGGCCCAGCAGCGCGGATGCGGACAGCACACGGATGACATCGAATTGAACGGGTCCGTGGGCAATCCGGATTGAACACAGGCTAAAAAATATTCACGGAAAATCCACACAAACAATCATCATGATTTCAAAATCTCAATTTCTCCACCGTGTACTTGAGATTTTGAAAATCTAAAAACTACTGCGCAGCAAATCTGCGCATAACGCGCACCATGTGGATATACCCGTATTATTGTGTGCTCGTGGATGCATGGCTTGTCTTTTGCTTCCAGATGTAGCACTCGCCGGTCAGTGCTTTTAGTATTAAAGTAGAGGGGGAGGGGGCGGGATACAACTCCATATCGGTTTAATGAAGACATTCATTTTAATACCTCTTTCTACGTGAATGTCACGGCTGTGTAATCTATACTTTGGTCGGACCACCTCCATTGTGCGGCGTCTGGCATCCGCCAGGTCACTTAATCTGCATGAGGCTCTGATGGAATAGCTGCATAATTTCAGATCATCTTGGTAATGGCGCTGGACCCAGCATGCAAACAGCTTGCGAGGCCTTCGCTCCAGGTTATTAGCGCAACTGTTCCGAGCAGAATTAGAGTAAAGCCTTTCCCTCGCCATAAAAGGTCTGTATCAGGTGACGGCGCGCTCCCGCCTGGTCTTTATGACGGCCGACAGGACTCGGGTGTCGGTGCTAAACCACCTGTCTATACCGCAATGAAGAATAGCAGAAATACGACCGCGCTGAAAATCCAGCGTGTGGGCTCTGGTTTAACCCCTTCACCGCCCTGCCACTGCCTAACAGGGAAAGTGTCCAAGGTGGTCGCGTTCGGCTTTGCTTCCACACAATAGAAGGCATCTTGTAGATTCATTATCACGAGTGGTGGCCGGCTTCGGCTTTCCCAGCCAAGGTCAAATTAAAAGCGCTTTATGAACATCTGCTGAACAAAAGGCCCAGTGGTCAGGGTGCCTGGGTGCGCGGAAAATGTGATAAAGAACAATAACTTTTTTTTTTTTTTTTTTTGCTCGTAGTAATTGGCCTGTCCTTAAACGCTCCGAAGAAACAGTATTAACCCCTTCCTGTCCTCAAGAGTTTTCCTTTTTATTTTATTTTTTTCGGTTTCATTTTTTTCGGCTCTCTCTGCCTTCCAATAAGCCATGATGTTTTTAATTTTTTTTTCTTTTGTTTTTTTTTTTAGTTTTTTTTTTGCAGGACAAGTTTTACTTTCTAATGGCCATTACATGCAGGATAGAAGAAAGTCATGAATGGGGTGGAACTGGAAAAAAAATGCAGTTCGAGGTTTGCAGGTTTAGTTTTTACAGTGTTCACTGTGCAGTAAGGGTCCATTCACACGTCCGTAGTGTATTGCGGATCCGCAGTACACCGGGCCGGCACCCCTATAGAAATGCCTATTCTTGTTCGCTATTTCGGACAAGAATAGGACATGTTCTATTTTTTTCGGGAGCCGCGGACCAGAAATGCGGATGTGTGCTGTCCGCATCCTTTCCGTCCCCATTAAGAATGAATGCGCCCACCCCTGTTCCACAGAATTGCGGAATGGATACAAATCCATTCTACGGACGTGTGAATGGACTCTTTAGGCCTCTTGCACACGAACGTATTTTCTTTCCGTGTCCGATCCGTTTTTTTGCGGACCGTATGCGGAACCATTCATTTTAATGGGTCTGCAATCTGTGTGCATTTCGTTTCCGTATTTCCGTATATACGTTCCGCTAAAACATAGAACTTGTCCTATTTGATTGTCCGCGTAATGGACAAGGATATGACTGTTCTATTAGGGGCCAGCTGTTCCGTTCCGACCACAAAATGCATACGGTTATGTGCAAAACGCCTTATATCGTGGGTCAGTATGATTACAGTGATACGAAAATGATAAATTTTTATGTTATAATACTTAAAAGAATAAAAAATTAAAACTTTGGAAAAAGATATGTTGTCTGCGGAGCTTTGATTTTTTTTTTGCAGTGCGATCTATAGTTTTTATAGTATTTTGGGGTAAATACAATTTCAATAGTTCAGACATTTTCGGCACTTGGGACCTGCTCCTATCTCCAGTACGGGGCTCCGAAGTGAAGGAGAGCAAACTGCTCATGTGCGCTTGAGAACACATGCGCGGCCACCTCTCCAATAACCTCTATGGGACTGCCATGCGCTCTCCTTTACCACGGGGGGCCCATTCTGGAGATAGGAGTAAGTCCCAGAGGTGGAACCTGCACATATTTAACATTGATGGCATATCCTATAACTATAGCAGCCGTGAGAGCTTTCACAAGGCTTCTGGCTGCCAAGTCCCTGGTAGCTGCTCCTCGCAGCCAGTAAATGACCCCTCACACCTGTGGGTCACCTGCGACCACAGCAAAATGTTGGCTGGTGCTCCTGAGCATGCGCCATCTTTAAAGACCCGACTTCCACTGTTCATGTACGAGGGTTTTTTGCATTGCGTCAATTATGTAATAAAATAAACATTCTCCAATTTCCTTTTCATGTATTCCAATGCCGTTCATGGTCAATTTGGAAAACTGTCAGCCCTAAGCAAATCCATCTAACGGCTCATCTCTAGTCCCTCTCTCTCCTCTCTTGAGGGATCATTTGCTGATTTCGAATTTGATCATTTCAAAATTCTGAATTGATCAAATTTCAGCAACTGATCAGTCAGAAGAGGGGAGAGAAGGGCCAGAGATGAGTCGTTAGGAAGCTTGTGTGATTTAGCACAGAACAGCATTCTGCAGCCTGCTATGTTTTGAAAAACATGCAAACTGCAGAAGACAGATAAGCCAACATTTTTAAGTAAAAAACTATTGTAAAAATGAAATAAGTGATAATAAAAGAGTGAAAATGGATTAAAGAATGGGGCAAACTGATGGGATAAAGAAAGGGTGAGATTGAGAGAGAACGTGACGGCTCTATAGGACTGAGTAACAGTTATGCATTTTGAGACCCATAGAAATGATTGGGAGCTCTCAATGGATCGATCATGATTACTACATAGATGTCATCAAAACGCCACTGAAAACGAATTATGGAAACTAGCGAGAACCATTGTAAGCTAAAATCCCATCTACTAAAGAGACACGAAACCCAGTATTATAGCTCTTTGCTATGCAGTCGCCCTAATAGCAGCCTCAAGCAGAATTGATCCTCCTTGCCTTCATATTACCAGAGCTCTTCATTTAAGTCTGATCGATCTCCCTTAATACGCATTGTAAATATTTAGCCAGCTTAAATATTTCATGATATTGTTTTTCCAGCACTTCTAATGAAGGCCACGGAAAGGAAAAGTAAAGTTTCTATTTTGTATTTAGATGTATGGGTTAATATATCCTTTGCAGGGCACTCCCAACTGTACTATATGAATTCATGGTATACTGTGTATTAGGGCATGTTTCATAGGGTTGACTTTCAGGACCGTGATGGCCTTCCTAGCTTGGGTAGGTCTGTTCAAACAAGCAGAACCAAGGTGGGCCATAGACACTGAACTTCAGTAGGAAGATCCTATCAAATAGAACTTGGTAGACCTTCAGGGTGGACTGCCATTGAGGTAACGGTTTAGTCCCATCATCTTGGTATGAGCATACGAGTTGTTGCTGTGATGCATTTCTATGAGATCTTACAGGGTTTGAGGATGAGAAGACGAGCTATGTGCAAGGAGTTGTTGCTATGAGATTTTAGAGGGTTTGAGTATGAAAAGATGAGCGATGATGTGCGAGGATTTTGAAGATATTTAGTCAAATTATTTGGTCCAAGTGGCCAAAATCTTATTGGAAATACTTGAATGTTTGTAGTATCTATATCTTTAGAAACTTTCTAGCATCTTAAGTATCGATATCTTTCTCACTCAACTTTTCTATGACCAGCTTTACAGTCTAGCAGTCCACCCTAGCTTCCTTCTTTTTCTCTCAATCGTTGTAAACTTTGTTGTTTTCCTATTTATAGGCCCGTCCCCAGGGATTGCCCTCCCTTGGTACTCCAGTCCTACGTAGGTAGTATGCCATCTGGGAGTTTCTTGGCTCTGCAACCCACTTTTTCCTTAGTTACAAAGTCAAGAACAGTCATGTCTTTACAACATATTTCTCTGTGGGATATCTTTCCTAACCAAGACTAATTCCTTTTGGTAAATGCAAATGCGTCTGTGTTTGTATCATGCAAACTAAGGGAGGAGTAGCGCATAACATACTGACTCCTACCATAGCAGCAGCAGAAACACTAGTTACGTTGGACTTGAAGGTATAAGGAGGCTCAGGAGTTGAAGACCTCTGGCAGAACGTTTCAGTTTCCATTTTGAAGGTTATAATGAGGCTCGGGAGTTGTTCCTCTGGAAGAAAATTTCAGTTTCCATTTTGAAGGTATAAGGAGGCTCGGGAGTTGTTCCTCTGGAAGAACATTTCAGTCTCCATTTTGATGATATAAGGAGGCTCGGGAGTTGAAGTTGTCCTCTGGAAGTACATTTCGGTTACCATTGTGACATCAGAAGATCTGCTATGTAAGTTGCATCTGTACATAGCCATTGTTTGATATGTTGGTTATATTTTATGTAATGGTTAGACATTGCAAGCATCACTAGCACGTGCAAGCATCTTGACCTATTTTCTTGTGTCACAATATGATGTATAAGTACAAGTGATAATTGACGAATCACCTTTGTCTTGGATGCAGAGAGCAATAACCACAGACATCTTGATAGTTTCTCTCAAGAGGTGCCTTTCCCTGTACCGACTTCTGCCTGTTTACTGGAATCTGACCCTCTGCTGCTTTACCTGTGCCTGACCTCCGTATTGACCCTTCACTGTCTGCCCTTTCCTCGGACTGTTTATCGGATTGCTCGTACTCTCCTGCCCTTAGCTCGGCTTTTCCCTGACTGTGATTTTGAATAATCCTTCAGTGCCCCACAACAATGTCTCTGACCCGTGTGGGTCAGCTGTCAACCTCACAGAGACTTTTTCAGCAGGTAGCGGCCTGGTGGCTCCACTGCAGTGAAGTCCAGATCCCTGTATAGGCGTTATACAGTGAATACCAGGGGACTGCCAGGATAATGCCCTATCTGTTGGTTGACACAGTGGTTCCACACCCACTGATGTAACAATACTGGGGACTACCAATGGTCACCATAAGCTTTAATGGGATGAACAGGGATTCTGGTATTTCAACTGTAGGCATGGTGTTTCTGGCTGTATTGTTCTTACCATCAAAGATAGTGTAAAGGCGAGCACAATTACATAGGTTAAAAAAGACACAGGCCTACCAAGTTTAATCTTTGTCAATCAATTATGTATCATAGTCTTCATCATTAGATGAATTATAAACCTCAATGCCATTTGCTTTTAGATAAGCATCTAGCCCTTTTATAAATGTTGACGTAGGATCTGCCATTACCACCTCTTGGGGTAGGACATTCCACATTTTGACTGCTCTAACTGTAAAGAATCTTTTGACTGTATTGATGTCTGAATCACCTTTCTGGTCCTTGGGGGGGGAATCATGTGCCAGTTGTATTGCCCACACGTATTTTTGCATCAGATCACCTCTACGTTGTCTTTTTTCCAGAATAAGCCTGAATTGTTTCTGGTCTCTCACGACAGTCGCGCGACAAATGGTGCACAACTTCACTGCAACATTTGTCGCGCAACATTTTGTCGCGCAACATTTTGTCGCACTATTGTCGCGCATCAATTTTTATAATGGGAGTCTATGGTGTCGCATTGCGACATGCTGCGACTGCGACGCGACAGTCACAGAAAAACCTATCTTGAATGGATTTTGGGCGACTGTTGCGTCGCAGTCGCAGCATGTTGCATGTCGCAATGCGACACCAAAGACTCCCATTATAAAAATTGTCGCGCGACAATAGTGCAGCTTTTTGTCGCGCGACAAATGTTGTCGTGTGAACGTAGCCTAAGAGAGAGCTCCCATCCCATTTAATTATCTGGTCTCCTGTCTCTGAACATTTTCTAGCTTCCCTGTATCCTTTATTATATGAATCCACGTTCAAGATGTGGCCTTACAAGGGGTTCATAGAGGGGTGATGTTACTTTGGGATCACAGGTTTTTGTCTTTCATTTTATACTCCCTAAAATCGTATTTGCTTTTGCAGCTGCTGTCTGACATTGAGTACCGCTGCTTACTTGTAACCAGAATACCCAAGTCCTTTTCTTATTCTGTTGTCCCCAGTTTTATTCCCTTAAATGTGTATGCAGCCATACAATTACTGTGGCGTAGGTGCACCACTTTACTTGTATTATTATTAAAATGAATGTGCCGTGTTCTTGCCACTCTGCCGACTTATCTAGGTCTTTCTGTGATATCTGACAATAAAGTTGCGTTTTCACTATCCTATAAAGATTTGTGTCATCATCAAAAACTGACACTTTACTCTCAGTCACTTGCACAAGATCATTGATAAAGAGATTAAAGAGAATTGGGGCTAACCCAGATCCTTGTGGTACCCCACTGCTCCCAGTACAGATCCTTGTGGTACCCCACTGCTCCCAGTACAGATCCTTGTGGTACCCCACTGCTCCCAGTACAGATCGTTGTGGTACCCGACTGCTCCCAGTACAGATCCTTGCGGTACCCGACTGCTCCCAGTACAGATCCTTGCGGTACCCGACTGCTCCCAGTACAGATCCTTGCGGTACCCAACTGCTCCCAGTACAGATCCTTGCGGTACCCTGCTGCTCCCAGTACAGATCCTTGCGGCACCCTGCTGCACCCAGTACAGATCCTTGCGGTACCCGCCTGATCCTAGTACAGATCCTTGCGGTACCCGCCTGCTACCAATACGGATCTTTGCGGTACCCAACTGCTCCCAGTACAGATCCTTGCGGTACCCGACTGCTACCAATACAGATCCTTGTGGTACCCCGCTGCTCCCAGTACTGATCCTTCTTATACTCGACTGCTACCAGTACATTTCCTTGTAGTACCTGACTGCTACCAGTACAGATTCTTGTGGTACTCGACTGCTCCCAGTACAGATCCCTGTAGTTTCTGACTGCTCCCAGTACACTACCCTGCTGCTCCCAGTACATATGTTGCTGCTTCCAAGTACAGAACCTTGTGGCACCCCACTACTCCCAGTACAGATTCTACCCTTCTGCTCCCAGTACAGATCATTGTGGCACCCCACTGCTCCCAGTACAGATCATTGTGGCATCCCACTGCTCCCAGTACAGATCATTGTGGCATCCCACTGCTCCCAGTACAGATCATTGTGGTACCTGACTGCTACCAGTACAGATCCTTGTAGTTCCTGACTGCTCCCAGTACATATGCCGCAGCTTCCAAGTACAGATCCTTGTGGTACCCCACTAATCCCAGTACATATCCTTGTGGTACCCCACTAATCCCAGTACATATCCTTGTGGTACCCCACTAATCCCAGTACATATCCTTGTGGTACCCCACTAATCCCAGTACATATCCTTGTGGTACCCGACTGCTCTCAGTACAGATCCTTGCTGTACGTGACTGCTCCCAGTACAGATCTTTGCTGTACCCCGCTGCTCCCAGTACTGATCCTTCTTATACTCGACTGCTACCAGTACAGTTCCTTGTAGTACCTGACTGCTACCAGTACAGATTCTTGTGGTACTCGACTGCTCCTAGTACAGATCCCTGTAGTTTCTGACTGCTCCCAGTACAGATTCTACCCTGCTGCTCCCAGTACATATGTTGCTGCTTCCAAGTACAGAACCTTGTGGCACCCCACTACTCCCAGTACAGATCATTGTGGCACCCCACTACTCCCAGTACAGATCATTGTGGCACCCCACTGCTCCCAGTACAGATTATTGTGGTACCTGACTGCTACCAGTACAGATCCTTGTAGTTCCTGACTGCTCCCAGTACAGATTCTACCCTGCTGCTCCTAGTACATATGCCGCAGCTTCCAAGTACAGAACCTTGTGGCACCCCACTGCTCCCAGTACGGATCCTTGTGGTATCCCGCTGTTCGCAGTACAGGTCCTTGTGGTAACCAACTGCTCCCAGTAAAGATCCTTCTGGTACCTCGCTGCTCCCAGCACAGATCCTTGTGGTAACACACTGATGACTTTAGCCCATTTTGATTACATACCATTTACAAAGACGACATTCTCTGTTCCGTAACCAGTTCTTGACCCATGTGCATATATTGTGTCCCTACATCTGTGGCTTCAAAACAAGGCTCTCGTGTGGTACAGTATCAAATGCTTTTGCAAAATCTAGACCTATCACATCAGCCACATGGGCAACCTCCAGATTTGCACTTACCAAGCCTTAATCATGTAAAAATCACTGTTTGCGCAATAATAAAATATGTCTCTTTTCCGTAAACAATAATGGGTGGCTTCAACAGAATAGTCCAAGGAGTGCTGGTGGTCACTGTTTTAGTTGTAAGACGTCTTTAATAGTTTCTGCACTGTAGTGAAATCACTCGGAGTGTCAGCGGAAGGAAAATAAAACCGTCAAGTGTTAATATTGGAAGCCTCCATTGTGTTCTGTGCGTGCTGCACTGAGCTGAACCAGCATCTGCCTCTTGGAAGAAGGCTATGGAAAGAGTTTTAATCTCCGAGTTGGCTGTGAGTCATTGACTTCCAGAGATTTCTCCTTGTTAGGACGCATTTCCTCTCAGGACAGGATCTGCAAAATACATTTCCGCCATATGTGTCCTGTAAGCTTTTCATCTCCTCTTTTTCTGAGCAGAAGAGCTGAATGACGGGAACCAGGTTCAGAGGTGTTTCTCCAGCAAGCGAGGAGGTCACCAGTCAAGATGGACGTTTGCTCTGTCATTCGTAAGGATTCAGGGCCGCGAACCAAACAAGAACGAAAAAAAAAAAATGAAGGTTGATGTCTGCAAGAGAGTGACATGTCCCACCAATATTTTGTGGGAAGGGGTAATAATATGTTTGGAGGGGTCTGTCCAACTCCATAAGTTGGGGCTCACGTAGTGAAGAATGGATGTCACATCATATGATCATGGATGTTGACATGGTGGCAGCTTCACGGGCTGCGGCATACAGTGCAGTATATTCTTTGGACAGCACTGGGGACCTATAGCTCGGTTTGTCCTGGTTTATGAATATAATTCCAGGCAGAGCAGCAAGAGAGGTTAAAAATAAAAAGCCAGCCATATTGTGCGATGCCTGCGTTGTGGCATTTGGTAATTCTGAATCTCTAAGCCCATGTAGTCTAATTTTGGGTGTTTTTTTTTTTTACAAGCATTTTTTTTGGGGTATTTCACATGTTGTTTCAGTTTTTTTTTTTCTACTATAGAATAGTGGAGTATAGAGTATAGGAAAAAACCTAAAAAAAAGCATACCCAGAGCATGCCGTGTTATGAGGGACAGCCATGGACCCACAAAAATGCCAAAGCAAAAGCACTGTTTGTAGTGCATCTTATAAGTTCCCATTGAGTTACTACTAACATCCCTGCAACAAAAATTTAAAACGCCCTAAAAAATGGTGTTTGCGCCCAAGAATACTATGGCCCACACTTACTACACCTGGATTTTGGTATATATGGCGCACCTTTCTTCTCTGTGTACATGAGATTTTGAAAATCTTAACTCCGTTTTTTGCGTATCGGATGCGGACCCATTCATTTCAATGGTGCTGCAAAAGATGCGGATAGCACACCGCGCACTCTCCACATCCGTACGTCCGTTCCACGGCCCCGCAAAAAAGATAGAACATGTCCTATTCTTGTCCATTTTGTGGACAGGAATAGGCATTTGTAACAAAGGGCAGGACGGCGGATGCGCAAAATGCAGAGCCCGCACAGGCGGTATCTGAGTTTTGTGGATCCAAAATAGGCGGCCCCCAAGGCTAGACTAATACGGTCGTGTGAATGCCGCCTCACACTATGGTTTTTCTGCACAGAATGTAATGTGCACTGTGTGCGTGTAACTTTAGAGAAAAGCCTTGGTGCACAACACCAAGTAGAACCATAAGAGGTGGGTGCCAGGTGGCTCCCCAGCAGCCAGGAGCCATCCAGAGGTTTATTTTGGGAACTGGAATCCCATATTCCCTCAGCTGTCTTACCGTTGTCCATATAATCGTATAAAACCCGCAGTAATACTTGTTTTGCAACTGTGTAAAGTTTCGTTTCTAATATAATAAAAAAAACAGGCAAAAAAACCTAAAACACTCCCCACAAGCTGCCATTAATTTTCTAGTTGAAGTCCAGCTGCTCCTATGCTCTCTATGAGATTGCCTGTCCGATATCTCAGGTTGATTACACGCTGCTCCCCGCAGCTCTCCAGCAGCAATAGCCTTGATTTCTGCTTCGCCATTATTACAGCAATTAGTCCGTGTGCATGAAAGAGTCCGCTTCTTCACTCTGACCAATTAGAGGTGGCATCCATTGTGGTATTTTTATTTTTCTCATATGTATATTCGCATCCGTAGCGGCAACATGTCGACACAGAGTTTAACCCTTTCCGGCTTGCGGATCGGTGCAAATGATTCTCTTCGGTTCATTCCGTTACGTTTCCTCAAGAAGAAAGGTGACAAAAAAAAGAGCAAAATACAGAACATTTGGGGATAGCAAAAGGCTTTGGTCAACAAAAAGTTTCCATTCAAATAATAATCCTTAATTTATAGCGCCAACATATTCCGTAGCAATTTACATTTTAGGGGGTACAGTATATGTAGAAGTAAAATCAGGAGTCAGGAGTATTAGGGAATATAGAAATATCTCCACATATTTATAAATGGGCCTCCTCATCTCAAGAACCCCTGTCCTGATGCAAAGACTGGACATATAGATGTCACAGAGGGGAGTCCCTCGCTCGAGACTCAGTGGTCACTTACCACATGGGGACACATCACTACTGAAGACAGGGAATGGCTTCCGCGGTCAAACGACCATGGACAGGACATCTCAATTTCCAGTCCACTGGGGACCGGAAACAGCTGGGCCTGGAATGGAGGGGCTTTTAAAAGGTGTTATTCTTTGGAGGTTGGACAACCCCTTTAAGACTGAACATGGCCATTCTGTATTAAAGGGAATCTGTCTTCTGCTCTATGCTGCTGTCACTGAGGGCAGCATAGTGTAGTGTCAGACTCTCCGATTTTAGTCGTCTGTAACTTCTGTGATGACAGTCAGTACTTTCAGAGTACTCACATGAAGAACACCACAGTGCTGACCAGAAGATCAGTCCAATGAGACTCGCTGCCCCCGCCCTCCTCCGCCTCTGGACTAGACTGAAAAAGTATACCCCTTGAACTTTTCCACGTTTTTTTTACGTTACCCCCAGTTGTCCAGTGGACAGTTTCTCCCACCTGAGCTGTGGATCTCTGCAGCTCATCCAGAGTGACCATGGGCCTCTTGGCTGTTTCTATAATTAGTGCTCTCTTTGCCTGGGCTGTCCGTTTAGGTGGACGGCCATGTCTTGAAAGGTTTGCAGTTGCGCCATACTACTTCCATTTTCGGATGATGGATTGAACAGTGCTCCGTGAGATGTTCGGAGCTTGGGATTAAAGTGTCCATCATAAGTCATCGCCTTAATAGAGAAAGTGCATTTGTAATCCCAACGATCAAACAAGAACATTGTCAAAAAATAATGTGATTCCGCTAGCATGCATGTGGGTTAACCTGTTTTGTAAATGCTTATGTTTTTCAGTGGAAGATTCTGATGACTTTGGATTAAGCTGGGATTCCTCACTGAACCAAACAGGTATGGACCTATTTACTTCAAGGGGTTCTCTGGAAATTAAGAAAATGAAAATACTTAAATATTACTTTATTATAAATACATTCCTAAATAGCTTTTTTGTCTGGGGAGCAATCATTAGGAGAAATAAAATGGCTCCCGTCCTATTAGCACACACAGAACCTGTCCTAATCAAACACTGAGCCAAATATATTAATAATAAAGTAATATTAAAGTTTTTTTATTTTCTTAATTCCCGGAGAATCCCCTTCAGATTTGCAACTAAACCAGTTTTCCCTTCCACCAGTTTTGTGCATTAGGAGAAGCAGCCCTGCCCATATGAGCTTGCAATTTATGAGAAGAATGGAGTAGATTAATGTGGCAAATGACTAGGGGGGAGAGTCCTTGATGGAGAGCAGTAAGATGGTGTGAGAGTAGTTGAAAGGGTAATGTCATTGGCAGAGTAGAATTTTTGTAGGTTGGTACCTGGCATAGTTTTTGTGGGTTAAGCCCTTTAAATTATCACTATGCCGTGAACAGGACATTGCAGATGAAGTATTATTGCATTATAGATATTGTTCGGTTAGTTATCTACATTAATCTCTGGTAGCGCCACCCCTATTTATTCCTAGCATTGTGTAGTTATATCTCTCTCTCTAGACCGTGCAGAAGGAACTTGTGTGGGCATTTCATGCCTTATGTATCTTTGGGTCCATATATGGGAGACTATTTTTTGTGCAGGGGAGGAAGGGGTTAACCCGAGCTAATTGCAGTGTTTCCTGGGAGATGCAGGTGCTTGACTGTCTCATGTGAGCTGCTGCCCACCCACAGAAAGGGAAGAAAGTCCTCCAGATAAGCAGATAAGTGAGTGAAAAAAAGAGTTTTATATTTGTGAGAGATACCATCATTCAATGTGATATATAGATGTTTTTTTTTTTTAAATGAAGCACCTATTGGCATGAATTCGTTTTTACTAATTTTAATTCTTGCCACTATGGTGGGATAAACTATAGAAACAATAATGAATCAAGTGTGTTAGAAAGTGTTTTTAGCATGCAGCTGAGGGTACTTTCACACTTGCGGCACGACGGATCCGGCAGGCTATTCAGCCTGCCAGATCCGTCCTGCCGCAAGTGCCCGTGCACTGCCGTGCTGCCGCTCCGTCCCCATTGACTATAATGGGGCAGGGGGCGGAGCTACGGCGCAGCACGGCAGTGCGCGGCCGGAGATCGCTGGACTAAAAGTCCTGCATGTCCAACTTTTCAGTCCGTCGATCTTTACCGTGCACTACCGTGCTGCACCGTAGCTCCGCCCCCCGCCCCATTATAGACAATGGGGACGGAGCGGCAGCACGGCAGTGTACGGGCACTTGCGGCAGGATGGATCCGGCAGGCTGAATAGCCTGCCGGATCTGTCCTGCCGCAAGTGTGAAAGTACCCTAACCTGCAGTACCATGACCATTCTGCCAAATAACATACCGTACTCGTGGCTTTGGGTGGTATCAGCAGGCTGTCACCTGAGGTCAAGACAAAGATGAAACAAAAAATGTATGATGCCCTGCATGAATAAAAACTCTAAAGCAACCAAATCTCAATAGTAAAGCAGCTACATGAGTCACATTAGGCTGACGGAGAACAGTATGTGTCAACTATAAATGAGGTCAATGTCAGGTCTCTTACAGGATCCGTAATAAACTGTAGACATAAAAGTGGGTTAAAAAAAAAAAAACATGTAAAAGCTAAAACCGCTAACAAACTGGGGTCAGGACAACTGGTTTCAAGACATATCTGATCAGTGGGCAGTGGTGGGATATGTATATAAGTTTATACAAGCTTCACAGTCTGTCACATACCGTATGTAGCGCTCACTGCACATGTCCTGACTGCGCGCACTATGACCTGATGCAGTGCCAAGCAGTTCTAGAGAAGACCAGGGAGCCGTGGGTGCAACGCAACATCTGGAGTAGGGTTGCACCGGGTATCGACTTATTGTTACCGAATCGATACTTTTGTACCGGTGTTGATTCAATACCGGGATTTGCCATTTACCGATACTAGGCTGCTCTACTGCGCAGCTTAGTATCAGGGCACAGTCTCTCTCTCCCTCCCCCCTGTGCTGCCGCTGCCACCAACGAGGAGAGAGAGAGAGGGGCGGAGGAGGGGAGGGGCTGTAGCCACTGCGCCACCAATGATGGTAACTAAACCATTAATAGAAAAACAGGAGGTGGGTGCCGGCGGCAGAAATACATAGCCAGCACCCCTCAGGTGCGGTTAACTGCCGCTGTTCGCAGCTCCCTGTCATAGAGATCGGGTGCCAGCCATGTGATTCTGTTTGTATTAATGGTTTAGGAACATCGGTGGCGCAGTGCGCCCTTCTTTCCAACCCCCCCCCCCCAGTATTAAATCGTTGGTGGCGCAGTGCGCCCCCAACCCCCCCCCCCCCTTATTAAATCATTGGTGGCAGTGGCCATAGGGTCCCCTCCCCTCCTCCTCATTGGTGGTGCAGTGGCAGTTGTGATTGGAGTCCCAGCAGTGTAATCAGGGGGCTCTGATCAGTTACCGAGGCAGCCAGAACGCTACTGAATCCTTAGCTGCTATGGTAATCTCCCTGCTGCTGTGTGCACAAAGTCCAGGGCTGCAGGGAGAGGGTGAAGTCCTATTCACCCTAATAGAGCTATATCAGGGTGAATAGGACAAGGGATTAAAAGATCCCAGGTTTTAGCCCCTAAGGTGGAAAATAGTTATTAAATATAGTTATTGAAAAAACATACCAAAATATTAAGTATAAATCACCCCCTTTCCCAATTTTACATATAAAATATAAAAACAATAAATAAATAAACATATTACATATCGCCACGTCCGAAAAGTCCAAACTATTAAAATATTTCAAAATATCTCTTATGCGGTGAATGTTGTAACAGAAAAAAAAATAAGAACTGCGCGATTTGCCATTTGTTTTAGTCACCTTGTCCCCCCAAAAAATAGGATAGGACTGTTCGATCATGGACCAGACGATCCATAAAATGTGGAATGCACGCAGCTTTTTTGGTGTTACTCTTTTATGGTATCGAATTCAAATCAAAATTTTGGTATTGTGACAACCCTAGTCTGGAGAGGTAACTTTATTTAGTTATTGTTTGGGTGATCTGAGGTCTGATATGGGGGTCTGATCTGAGGATATAAAATGGGGATCTGATCTGAGGGCTGATTTGAGATCTGATATGGGAATCTGATCTGAGTGTCTGATATGATGTCATGTCTGATCTGAGGTCTGATATGGGGGACTGATCTGAGGTCTGATGAAGATTGGGAGACTGAGAAAAATATTTTTTTCTGACTTTCCTCCTCTAAAACCTCGGTGCATCTTATAAAGTGAAAAATATGGTAATTGCATGGTCACATTTTTGACCTAGGTGCAGCAAAGTCTGCATTGCAGTGCTGGAAATTCCATTTGGAGCGGTGAGTGGGCACTACTTGTATACCTAGACAAGGCAAAATCTGATATGCGGAGCACAAAATAAGAACCCACTGAGAATAGAAAAAAGTAAATGCCATTTTGGAAACTTTCAAGAAAGTGTGTTGTCCACTAATAAACATTGTGGTGGGTTCATTATGGTATGGCAGGTACCTGATTGAAGTGATTAGGTTTGATGAAAGTCCTTTAGGTTCCCTAAAGAAAATTTAGGCTGTTTTTATAAACCTATTTGCCCTTTTATATTTCCTTAATCCAAGATAATAATACCAATTTTCAACACCATTGGCATCTAATCACCACTGAACGTTTGTGAGAGGCAAAGCAACTGGAGGCCCATCCACCGCTTGACCAATTATCTTGAGTTCATTTGACTTGTTTTACCTAAAAATGCCATATGGGCAGAAACTGCAAAAAGAAAGTGTGGTTCGGCATGCGTGAAAGCATCCTTAAAGCGGTTCTCCGGGATTACTATGGTCTTTAGTAGATCTGCTCATGTAGTTTCTTACCTCATGTACTTCTTCCCCATGCTTTTTTTTTGGACTCGTGTGTGACCTGTTTTCACCATGTAAACCAATCCCTCTGGTTTGTTTCCATCCTGTATGTAGCACTTCCTGTTGCTGTATCCAACCAAACCCATGATGCACTTCTCCTTCCTCTGCCTCAGCTCCAGCACCACCCTTAACACCTCCCAGCTAGGTTATAGCTCCTCCCACCCAGCTACTTAACTAGACACTCCCCTATCACTGCTCCGCCCATTGACATAACATCACAAGGTCATGTGACTACAGCCCAGAACGAAGGATGGAAATAAAGGTAGAAGAAATACATTACAAGATTACAGGGACCTTCATAAAGGATTACTTTAAAGGATGTTGATGCAAACTGGAAAACCCCTTAATCTCTTTGATAATCCATAGTCTGGTAATCTGACATGTGTTTTAGAGATTGAGATTTACTATGCATAAAATAACGATACTATAAAAAACAAAGTGCGCCAAACCAAACTGACCTATCGGAATCCATCTATCAGGACCAACAAGGTGATTTTACTGTGCTAACTTTCTATAGCTTTAAAGGGGTTCTCCGGGATTTTCATATTATTGGCCTATCCTCAGGATAGGTCATCGTTATGAGATTGGTGGGGGTCCGACTCCCTGCACCCCCTCTAATCAGCTGTTTGGCACTCACTGGAGCTTTGTTGAGCGTCAGAGCCTCCTCACAGCTTACTAAGCAAAGCGCCGTTCATTGGATAGCGGCTGTGCTTTGATATTGCAGAGCCATTTACCTGATGACGTCACATGGCCTAGCAAGAGGCCTAAGTGCTCAGAGAGTACAGCTGATCGTGGGGTGTTGGATATTGGACCAGGGGTGTAGCTAAAGACTCATGAGCCCTGGTGCAAGAGTTCAGCTTGGGCCCCCTTCGTCCTGCCTGAGGCAAACATTTAAACAGCACCCCCCCATGCCAAATTCTTGACTTAACCCCTTCCCTCCAGCCAGAGGTGTAACTTGACCAGCATGCACTTTCTATAATACCAGTGTCTTCTCATGTGGCACAAGGGTCTTTGGGCCCCCTCAGGCTCCTGGCCCCGGTAGCGACTGCTACCTCTTCACCCCCTATAGCTACGCCCCTGTATTAAACCCATCCAATAGATATTGGACCTGTCCTGAGGATAAACCATCGGTATCAAAATCCCTTAAAACCCCTTTAATTTACTTATCACACCTGTACAAACAATTGGCCCTCCCCCTGATAGAGCATTTTATTTTATTTTTTTTTATAATTTTTTATTAAACAATTAGATAGAAAAAATATCCCAATTCCATATTCAAAAATTATAAAAAAATGTTTCAATATATACTCGTCCATCAGTCTTCCTTTTTGTTATGAAATAATTTAGGGTATAAATGCAGATACAATGACCATACGTAAATTCACAAATTCTATAAAAGCCCCCTGGTAGAGTTCATCTTTTACAGGTAGTCGTGCACTCTTACATCTCCCACTAATCGTATCTATTATATATTATTTTTTTCTTGGTTTGGCGAAAACTTCATCATGAACAGCGCGTTTTTTTCCACAACTGATGCATTTCTGCAACGTGGTCATTGACAATGTGTTCATTGCGCGTAAACCCCTCGATATAACATGGTCCACCTTTAAAAACTGCAATCACGGTAAAAAGACATTTTTTATTTTTTTTTAGAACAGGACAAAAACTGCAGCGTGTAAACACTCATTTCCATCTCTGTAGAAATGAGCAGACTTATCAAGACTTGTGGTTGATCTTTTTATGGCTGTAACAGTAGTTGACTACTATTGAGATGCATTTTCTTCTGTTACTAGACCACAGAAGTCTTTGCTTTCCAGCGCCTGTCTGATGTGCGGTCCCCTCTGTGCAGGAGCTAACTGAGCGTGTAAACTGTGCGTTTACTCTCTCTTGCGTGACCCTCCGTTTCAGATGACTAAGACGAACAGTTCCCTTTTTGTGGCTGGGTCCTGGAATAGAATTTTTTAATGTAGATTTAGAGTTAAATGCACGGTAATATCTAAGTGCCATCCCATACGCTCACGTGCTGCCCTTTACGCCTTGGCACCATATACAACGTATTTTGTTTCCTTTACCGTTACGTTTTTTTTTTTTGCGGACCATATGCGGAACCATTTGCTTTAACAGGACCGAAAAAAAAAAAAATAGAAATGACTCCGTGTGCAATCTGTTTCCGAATGTCTGTTCCCCGAAAAAATAGGACGTGTCCTATTATTTTCCGCATTACGGACAAGGATAGGACTGTTCTATTAGCGGCCAGCTGTTCCGTCACGCAAAATACGGAATTCACACGGACGTCATCCGTATATATTTTGCGGATATGTGTTTTGCGGTTGTGTGCATGTGTCCCAAAGGAGAGTTCACATCGCCGTTTCATTTTCCATTCTTCTGATACGTCAGAAGGGAAAAAAACAGGATTCAGTAAAGAAAAAATGGATCGTGGACATCCGTTTTTTTTAGTTTGAAATAACTTGTTATAACATGCATAACTTTTTTTTCTGTCTAAAATAACGTATGTCTGATGGAAATGGCTCAAGCGGATGCCAAATGTGCTGCACAGGATCTACGGATCCGTTTTCTTTCCTTATTTTTCTGTCCTTCTGGCGGATCAGAAGAATGGAAAAATAAGGGTGATGTGAACTCTCCTTATTAGGCCTCATGCACACGACCGTATCTTTCTTTTACGTTTCCGTTCCGTTTTTTGCATTCTGTATACGGAACCATTCATTTCAACAGGTCCGCAAAAAAAACTGGAATGTTCTCCGTATGCATTCCGTTTCCGTATTTCCGTTTTTCCGTTCCCTTCAAAGATAGAACATGTCCTATTATTGTCCGCATAACGGACAAGGATAGTACTGTTCTATCAGGGGCCAGCTATTCCATTCCGCAAAAAATGGAATGCACACGGACGTCATCCATATTTTTTGCAGACCACAGGACGCTAAAAAAAGCCATATGGTCATGTGCAATAGGCCTTACCGTTTTCTATGGAGGAGAATTATTAAGGTATGTGTGTCACCTATGGACATGCATAGAAACCTCTCATTATAGGTTATTACAGGCTCATATATTCGGATTTAAAACTTGTGACATCCCCCCCCCCCCCACCCTCCACGCTGCGCCCCGCTCTTCCCTAAGGGGAATGAAATTTTATTGGAGAAATTCTTATTTCCGGCAGTCGACAGAAATAATGTTCGCGGAAGCAGATCATTCTCTCATGGAAAACGAGCTTACCTGCCTTGAAACTAATTATGCCTGGGAAGCCTTTTTAATTAGATAATGGCAATAATGAAACAGCGATTAGATTTCCCTGCAAAAGTGTTGGGAAAATTTTGAGTTTATCCAGTGTCCCGGCAAATGGGGAAAGCTTGGAGCGTTTTAGTAACAGATCAGATTCGAAGACTTGTAGTGTCTGAGTCAGATGATACCCGGATGCGCAAGGACCCCTTGGGATAGTCCTCATTGAGCTCCAGTACCCTGGCAACATTTTGTCAGTATAAAGGTACATGAGCTGTCTGCATTCTGCAAATTATAGAACATGTCCTATTCTGGTCCCCAAAATGCACATCACCAACCTTTCGCAGTCAGCGGATCCGCATCCGTATTTTGAGGAGCTGCAATTTGCGGACTGAAAAATATATACAGTCAGTTTTCGGTTCTTTTGATTATCAATTTTACAGAGATACTGAATGGTCATACCTTTATGAACCGTTGTAGCTGAACGGTCAGAGAAGAAAAGCCCTCATCCAGAATTATATGTATAGCAATGATGTAGTGTAGAATTATAGCACCATTTATACTGTCTTCCTCCTCCAAATAGCAGTGATATCACACTAAAAAGATTTCATTTTGGGAAGAGAGCTCATTTGCATATCGCGTCCCAGAGGAGGATATACTTGCCCCTTCAAGACTCCTTACACCTACTTGGCACTCTCCATACTACATCATGAACACGAATCTATGTATTTTGCGGGCCGCAAAAAAACAGATCCACAAAAAATACAGATGCCATCCATGTGCATTCCGTACTTTGCGGAACGGAACAGCTGGCCCCTAATAGAACAGAACTATCCTTGTCCGTAATGCGGACAATAGTAGCACATGTTTTATTTTTTTGCAGCACGGAAATACGGAAACGGAATGCACATGGAGTAACTTCAGTTTTTTTTGCGGACCCATGGAAGTGAATGGTTCCGCATACAGTCCGCAAAAAACCCAAAAGGACACGGAAAGAAAATACTTTCGTGTGCATGAGTACTAAGGAGAAATAGTACTCCCTGTATCCTGACAAAGGACTCTCACCAAGTTAAGCCAGTTCTCTCTGCTCTACACTGATGAGGGTCAATCGCCCCAAAACAGCCTTCTGCAGATGAGATGCTGGTTTAGCTATTATCTAAGTTATTCCTGAAGGCCTGTTTAAAAGTTTGAGCATTGACTTATATCAGAGGCTCAGCTTTCTTTACATTTTGGAAAGTCAGCTAATTTGCATATCTTCTTCCCATAATCCCAGAAGAATATTGCCTGGCCTATAGGATTCCTTACGCCTACTAGGCATCCTCCATAAGGAGAAATAGTACATCCCGAATCCTGACTACGGACTCTCACCCAGTTAAGTCAGTTCTTTCTGCACTGCACTGGTAACAGGAAATCACCTAAAAACAGCCTTCTGCAGATGGT
The DNA here is from genome assembly GCA_033119425.1 of Bufotes viridis. NCBI lineage: Eukaryota > Metazoa > Chordata > Amphibia > Anura > Bufonidae > Bufotes > Bufotes viridis. The sequence goes on along the minus strand of CM065598.1, from coordinate 77,447,414 downwards.
ATGCTGGTTTAGCTATTATCTAAGTTATTCCTAAAGCTCTGTTTAAAGGGTCAAGCCTTGACTTTTATCAGAGGCTCAGTTTTCTTTTCTTTTTGGAAATTGAGCTAATTTGCATATCATCTTCCCAGAATCCCAGAAGAATACTGCTTGGCCTATAAGACTCCTTAAGCCTACTAGGCGCCCTCTCTAAGGAGAAATAGTACATTTTTTTATTTTTATCAGATCAATAATTTGAACATTTCAAAATCTGAGTTTTTCCTTATTTATTTTAGTGGGTCTGCAAAGGGACAATCAAAGCCTATAGAGTCTATTGCTATATAAGCTGGAAAAGTCGTGAAACAGGCCCAACGTGTTCTGTATACTCCGTGGTGTCGTTCATCACATGAGGTGTGAGCCGTGCATGAAAAAGTCACTATCCAGCAGCTTATAAAGCAGTGTCCTGCCTGATGTGGGTGGTCAATGATATAGAGAATGTAATGACTGTTGGCGTTGCTAATGACATTTGGGTGTTGAGTGTTAAAAACGAAATGTGTGTTTATACAGAGCACAAGTAAATGTGTCCCGGTCTACGATTTCCAAGCTAATTTATCACGGACTGTCACAGACCTCTATCCAGATAGAGCAGACGTAGAATCAAGCCTTGCCATAGAGCAGGAGCCACGGGAGTGTCCAGTAGGTGCTTGTGAAATGTGTAGGAGAAGGGAGGAGGGATGCTGGCCGCCTCTGTGGAAACTGAACTGCTGGGAGCCAAAGGCAACATTGAGAGGACTGCGAGCAGGCTCTGCTGAGCGCAGGCAGCCAGATGCGGGCAGGGGACGTGTGTGCCAGCCAGAGATGGCTTTCATCTCCTGTGTTTTTGCCACATTGCAATCTGAAGTGAATCTCTAGTTTTTCCTTTTTATTTTCTTTATTTTTTATAAAAACAGATCTCCCACTATAGGAAACTAGTTGTCTTTTATGTGTTTATTGTGTGTGTTGGTAACGTAGAAATTATTAACGCTTTGGTGCCATAGTAACATATTAGCATATTTCTTGTTCAAAAACAATTACTGTTTTTTTTTTTTTACATGAAAAATACCCACGAGGCATGGACTTCAACGTATGAGTAAATGCAGCCGTCACAGAGAGGGTGGATCCTTATGACAACTTTATCTCCTTACAATGTCCTACATCTAGAATGTACTAGACTATATATGTCTTTTCAATGACTTATTTTTAAATCTTGTTTTTGTGTTAAACATTTTTTGGTGATTTTTGTTTTTATTAGCTGAAATCATGCTATTTTCATCATGGCCACTAGCCCTAATAATATGTCAAGACTTCCTGTCCTGTGCAGGTAACTTTTCAGTAGCCATCTCAGTATCATCACAAGCAGGATTACAATGCCAGATAATATATAGATAAGACAGGATTCACCATTGACAGTAGGTGATATCACAGCTTATCTACTCCCTTCTGACCTCTGCACAGGTCACAAAGCATGCCTAGAAGACTCTCCCATAGAAGTCAGTGGGGTCCCCTCCTGTCCATGTGGCTGCTCTCTAAAGGCAGGAAGTCTTGATGTTTTTTAGGCCTAGTGGCCAGTGTGAAAACCGCAGGATTGTAATATATTATTTATATATATATATATATATATATATATATATATATATATTTATATATATATATATATATATATATATATATATAGTAAAAAAAAAGTAAACATAAAAACAATAGGTCAGATTTACTATTGAAAATTTAGCAGTTTTTGATGCATTTTGCACCAAAAAAAAACTGGTGCGCATGCTTTGTAACACATTAACTAAACTGTTTTGCACATCTTTTTTGTACGCCTTGTTTGACAATGAAGCATAGCTTCATGAAAAAGGGGAGTGACTTTGTGGGAAACCGGTGTGCCAAAAAATGCATAAAAAGTTTGCCGCATTTTTTGTAGGTGGTGTAAACAGACTTGACAGTTTTTTGGTGTACAGACAGAATTCTAGCATAAATAGTAAATTTGTCTAATATTAAAGGCTATGTACACCTTTGGGGGCAATTTTTTTCATTATTGCATTGTACTTATTTGGAGATAAAAAATCATTTTTTCAATTGGTTTTTATTGAAAACATGGAGCACCTTTTTCTGTACAGAGCTGGGATGCTCTAGTAGCAGCCTATGGATTTTCTGTCTTTTCCGTCAGTCATGATGCTGACTGTCTCCTTATCTCTGCTCTCAGACATTATAAACACTCATTATAGCTCCGTTCTTATTTTACTGATAAGAATATGGCTTAAATAAGTGTTTGACTACTTAGTAGTTTATTAAGTTATTAAATGTCAAAGTGAAATCACCAGTCACACAGACAACCAGTTAACCCTAACAGAACAGCTCAATATTTTTTAATAAAGGCCAATTGAAAATATGTTTTTTAGCTACAAATGAGTAAAATGCAATCATAAACAAAAATTGCCTCCGAAGGTGTACACAGCCTTTTGTGGTGCGGAGGCACAGACCAAAAAGCCCATGGAAGCACTTCCATGGGCTTCCGATCCGTGCCTCCGCTCTCAACCGCGTGGTATCTTGAGGATTGCAGACCCATTCAAGTCAATGGGTCCGCATCTGTGAAACGCTTACGTTTATGTGAATGTACCCTAAGACTGTGATGCGTACGCTTAGACAGTGCAAAGAACGTCACTAATAATAAATCTGCATTCTGCACCAATATAAGATAAAAAGTTGATTTAAACAATAGCGCATTTCTGAGTACACATCCTCTTCAAAGGGGTTGGCACCTAAACAGCATTTATCACCTATCCACAGTAGATGTCCAGTGTATAACCACAAGGCCCCCCACTGATCATGAGAATCCGTAAGTCCCCTGTGTGAATGAACCGGTAGTGGGCTTGTGTGACCACCGCTCCATCCTTAATTGTGGGACTGCTAGACCAGCTGTTCTCAGAAGTCCCTTAAACAAAGAATGGACTAACGGTCACATATGGGCACAACCACTCCGTTTACCCGGGTATTGTGATCGGTGGGGGTCACGTCATTCTTAACCCAAGAAGTCAGACATTTTATGATGCATTCCATGGATAGGTGACGACTGTTGTTTGTGGGCAAAGCCCTGTAAGCCATTTGGGAAGTGTGATTACATTGGCAGGATCTGTTCACACTTTTCCCGAAATACTCCACGTGAATTCTTGTGAATTACACCTGATGTATCGACGTCAAATCTGTCGTAAGCTTGGCAGTTTTATGTTTAGTTTTCCATTATGCCACCACAAGACTGCCCACTGTAATCACACAGAGCAGCCAACTGTACACCTAAATGGCGGCAGTAATCTTAAGTGCTAATTATTGGGAATCCTAAGATTATCCACTTCATTGTTCCTATGCATGCCATTGTGATTGGCCTTAAGAAAATTAAAGTCTCGGTTTAATTGGGTACATTATGAAATAGCATTTAAAGTGCCAGTTTCTGACTGGGCAACGCCGTTATGTCAGTGGGGGCCCGCCATAAGTTGTGTCACTCCGGATGAACACAGGGCCACGACTAGGTGTTTTAATAAGATGGGATTTGAGAGTATTTTAATGTGCAGATGGAGCATTGGAGTGACTAGGAAGGTTATGGTCAGTGGTCTCAGAGTCAAGATGACTGTATTAGTAGGGGGGATTTTCACAGCAGGTCTTCCTCCTGCTGGGATACAATCACTTAAGTCTACCAAAGCAAATGGCCCTTGTCTGCCTCCAAAAACTAAAGTACGGTAATTGCAACAACGAGCAATTTTGTTTTTATGATCTTAAAGAAAAATCTAGAATACGTAATGCTGACCCAAGGTGATCTGTGACCACTGTTAAGGTGGTCATACACATTAGTCTAAAGTTGGTCGGTTTCAAATTCCAAAAAGTGAACATTAGTTGGTTGAAATTTAACAACGGACAATCTTTTTAGCCGACCAATGACAGACCATTATTGTTTGAAAAGAAGTCGGCCATTTTGAATATTTTCGAATAGTTTCGTCCAATAGTTTGTATTTGAATGAAAGACCTTTTTTAAAAGAACATTCCCAGAAAGATTTTTCACCCATTTCATTTCCGTTTCATTGAACATGGATGGGCAGTTTAATTATCTGTAATGGCCAATTTGGACCGAAATGTGTATGGCCATGTCTGTGAAATAAAAGTTCACCAGACAATTGTTTAGGCCCCCCACATACATTAGTCTTTTGCTGTTCTCGGAGGGTTCAGCTTTTCATTGCTGGTTTGGTGCACTGAGGGCCTCATATTCATCAAAAATAAGTCTTTTCTTCTTTTTTTTTTCGGGAACGCCATATTTGATTTTCCTAAGATAATAGAGTTAATATAGTTGATCCTCACAAAAGCTGATTTCCCTTAAAAAAAAGAAATTTCTCCTTTCCATGCCAGAATGTTATCACCACATCACAATGAATCTAAATAGATCATTGCTGGCGGATTCTCCTAAATTCATGTGAAGATTTACTTTATGGGAACACCTTTAAAGGGGTTATCCTACAATTTGTAACTGATGACCTATCCCCTGGATGGTGGGGTTCCAGCTGGCCAGCTGTTTGAGAAGGCTTGGTCAATGGTCTTGGTCATGAAGTCAGAGGCCTAGGATAAGCAGTGAGAAGGCCACGGCCCTCACGAGAGCACCGTTGCCTCCTCTTACAGCTCATCGGCAGGGGTCTCGGGTGTCAGACCTCCACCGATTCATCAGTTACAAATAGTTGAATAACCCCTTTAAGCGATGTAAGCGAATAATATTAAGACCATCTGAACACAGTTTTTTGTAATCATTTCCTTTACTGCAGGATCCTAGAGGGTTTATAGCTGCTTAATGTTGCAATTAATCAAAATTTAGGGCCACTGCATCCCAAAGAGCAAAACATTGACCATCCACTTTTTTTGTCTCATTTGTTGCCAGCTTTCTGCGCCCTTCTCTGTACTACCGGCTAATGCCTTTTTAATGTGACTTTTATTGTAATGTGCTTTGTCTTAATTGTCTTTTGTGTAAAATGCTTAAGTATAAAAGTTATGTTTTTTGGGTCAGAGGGAAAAAAAAACAACAAAAAAAAACAAAGTCTGGTTTAAAGTGCTAATTATTATATCACTGGAGCACACACAAGGAAGTGCTTATCCAAAAGTGCACATCATCTAAATTAGGGTTAATTAGAGCCTCTCCCAAATAGTGGATGCTTCATCAGCACGAGGATGGCGAGCGAATAAATCTAATTTCCCTTCTACGAAAATCCTTGCAAGCTTAATTGCTACAACAACACCATTTCTTTTTTTCATTAGAGGCAGAGGGTCATTATTAACGCAGTGTAATGTCTGCTATTTCAGGAAGCCCGCTCCCACCTTTCACAGGTGCCCCCAGAGGCCGAGTGCGGAGCGGACAACGTTCATCATACGCTGACGAGCCCAATTAAAACACTTTGATATTTTGTGTTTCGAAAGCTTCTCCCAATGTTTGCACAAAACGCCGGCTCCTAATTAGATTAATTAAACCGGTATTATGTTAATGCACAGCTCTTTTTAACCTCTTGTTTGTCACGCAGATATATAGAACTTATATAGCACTTTTTGGCTATTAACATGGCAAAATGTTATTTTATTTGAATTTTATTGTTGGATTTTATAAGTGTTACATACATTTTTTTCTTTCTGTAAAGGGGAGTCTGTCACCAGGAAATTTACAGCAATACCTTGTAGGGCTAGCTCAGCTGAAGGTAATGATTCCTTTCACTCAGTTGCTACGTTCTGGATCGAAAGTACTTTTAATCCATGTGCCAAGAGCAGTTAAGTGCACCGAGGGCGGGCCTAAGCTACTCTGTGCACTCTTGCCCCTCTGGCAGCCCCTCCCTCCCTTGATTGACAGGGCCGGGTTTCTACATAGTCTCTTATCTCACCTGGCCCTGTCAATCAAGAAAGAAAGGGCGGGGCTGGTAGAGGAAGCAGGAGGAGCAAGGGATTCACTGAGTGGCTTGGGCCCGCCCTCGGTGCACTTAACTGCTCATTTGCATGTGAATTAAAAGTACTTTTTCTCCCAAATGTGAAAGGAATCATTACATTCAGCTCAGCTAGCCCTACAAGGCAATGTGCCTGGTTTAACAGTCCTGGACATATGCAGATGAGCAGTTAGGTGCACTAATTGTTGGCCCTTAGCCGCTGTGTGCATCTTTGCTCCTCCTACTTCTTCTGCCAGCCCCTCCCCCTCCTTGATTGACAGGGCCAGGTGAGATCACTATGCAGGAAATGGGCCCTGTCAGTCAAAAAGGAGAGGCAGCAGGAGTAGCAAGGGTGCACCCAGTGGCTTGGGCCTGCCCTCAGTGCACCTAACTGATTATTTGTAGATGAATTAAAAGCACTCCAGCGTGAAAGGTATGGTGAGCACGTCCTACAAGGCTCTAGGCCTGGTTTAACAGTGAATTTCCTGCTGACCTTTCTATCTGGGACATTGATGGCTCATTGCTAGGATATGCCATGTCGGTGATCTACGGCTATCTCCAGAATTGGGCCTTCAAAGTGAGGGAGAACAGCTGTGCATGCCCGGCCACCCTCCGTTCACACTATGGAAGCGGTAGATGGAGAGGTGCTCGTCCCTTTGGGGGCCCTGTTCTGGAGATAGGAGTTGGAGTCCTAGTGATATGCCATCAACGTCACAGATAAGAATCATAATACTTCCCATCTGGCCACCCATCCCACCTAAAAAGAGAGAGGAAAAAAGGGGAAAAAAATTATGTGAGATAAGAAGTTTTAAAAATAAAAAATGGCTTATGTTCCTGTATTTTCTTTGTTTTGTAAGACGTCTTAATATCCACCTCTATGCTGAGAGCTGTAAGTTATGTTTCACAAGAAAGGTGCCAAAAACACATCCATTGACTAATTGATGAGTGTCGTCATTGTCACCGAAGTGTTGGTCGGCTATGTGTTTTCGTAGACGAACAATGCAGAGAAACTTTTTCCAAGCTCATGGAGACCTAGGAGAAGACTCAGTCCAGCTTGATTTTTCATGCGCAAGCTTTCTTATCACAGTGAATTGGAGATTTTGATTAATGACTAGGCTACTTTCACACTAGCGTTTTTGCTGGATCCGGCAGGGTTCAGCGAAAACGCTTCCGTTACTGATAATACAACCGTCTGCATCCGTTATGAACAGATCTGGTTGTATTATATGTAACATTGCCAACACGGATCCGTCATGAACACCATTGAAAGTCAATGGGGGACGGATCCGTTTTCGATTGTGGCAGAGAAAACGGATCCGTCCCCATTGACTTGCATTGGGGGTCATGCTGTCTTGCTCCGCATCTCAGGACGGAAAACAAACTACAACATGTTGCGGTTTGCTCTCCGGTATGGGAACGCAACTAAACAGAATGCATTTTGGAGCACTCCATTCTGTTCAGTTTTGTCCCCATTGACAATGAATGGGGACAAAACTGAAGCGTTTCTCTCCGGTATTGAGCCCCTAAGACGGATCTCAATACCGGAAAACTAAAACGCTAGTGTGAAAGGAGCCAAAAAGGCAAGGAACTTTAAGGAGCTCCACGGCCCTTATGTCAGCAGTCACAGATAGGAACTGGAATCAGGAACCTATCGTAAAAGGCAAGACATTGGTCACCACTTGGGGGAACGGAATAATCCAGTTAGATTTCAGTAGTTTAACGGGTTATCCCACAAATATATATTAGTTTACTCTGTTATATCTCATAAAACATTAGTTTTTTCAAGTAGAAAAATAAAAAATGATCCCACGCTTAGATATTGTTAGGAAGCCTCTGGCTATTCCTTTCATTTCCTCTCAGAACGTCCACCTACTGTGTCCAATGCTGGTGGACACACATGGTGTCACCACTTGGATCTACTTGTGCATGGACGGTTGAATTGCTTTATGTTACTGCGTACTCTCACCATGACCAGGAAGTTCTGAGAGCAAATAAAATGAAGCAGCAGGGGGCGCTATTTTTTTTTAAATGCTTTCAATTGAAAAATTGTTATATCTAGTTTGATCTAAGAGTAATTTCATATCTAATGGTGGGACAACCCTTTTGCACTTATAGTTTTGGAAATCGATTATCTGGGTTATTGTCTGACCTGCCAGCTTACACCCATGAATTCTAGGTTTGGTCATTGTCCTTTGTAGACCTCACTAGCAGTGGCGTACATAGAGAAGTAAGGGCCCCATAGCAAGGATCATACCAGGCCAAACTGGTTTCTGCCTAAACCCTTTTCAATGACCCTTGGGTCATTTTCCCACTGCTTTAGGCCTCTTTCACACTTGCGTTCTGAGGATCCGGCGGGCACTTCCGTCCCGCCGGATCCGTCAGAACGCCAGTCGCCTGAAGCATTAGAAGACTGATCAGGATCCTGATCAGTCTTCGAAATGCTTTGAGGTTACTATGGCGGCCAGGACGCTATTAAAGTCCTGGTTGCCATAGTAGGAGCGGGGAGCAGGGGAGCAGTATACTTACAGTCCGTGCGGCTCCCGGGGCGCTCCAGAATGACATCAGAGCGCCCCATGCGCATGGATCACGTGATCCATGCGTGTAGGGCGCCCTGACGTCACTCTGGAGCGCCCCGGGAGCCGCACAGATGGTAAGTATACTGCTCCCACGCTCCCCACTACACTTTACCATGGCCACCTGGACTTTAGCGTCCTGGCTGCCATGGTAACCATTGAGAAAAAGCTAAACGTCGGATGCGCCGAAACGACGTTTAGCTTAAGGCCGGATCCGAATTAATGCCTATTTCCTTTCAATGGGCATTAATTCCGGATCCGGCCTTGCGGCAAGTGTTCAGGATTTTTGGACCGAGCAAAAAACGCAGCATGCTGCGGTATTTGCTGCGTCCAAAAAACGTTCCGGTCCTGAACTGAAGACATCCTGATGCATCCTGAACGGATTTCTCTCCATTCAGAATGCATGAGGATATAACTGATCAGGATTTTTCCGGCATAGAGCGCCGAGGACGGAACTCAATGCCGGAAAAGAAAAACGCCAGTGTGAAAGGACCCTTATTTGCTAAAAGTTGTTCCTTTAGAGCAGGGGTGCACAACCTGCGGCCTGGGGGCCACATGCGGCCCTCAATACCATTCTGTGCGGCCCCCAGTCATCTAGTAACAGACATTTATGTCTATGTCTTGTAGCTGCTCATATGTATCTTTCATGTATTTTCCCATTAGATGGGAGTACTAGAAGTGTAACTAGACATTTATGATATGTACTGTATGTTCAATATGTCATAAAAATAGGATTTCAGTTGGTATTGCCCCTTTAAGTTTTATTTTTGGCCCTTGGCATTGGTTCAGGCTCACAATGTGGCCCCCAACCAGAAAATGTTGTGCTCCTCTGCTTTAGAGGGTAGAGTCCTGACCAAGTTTTCCCCTCCAGTAGAAGAGGAAGTAATCCCAACTGGGCCCCCTCTTGCCCTTGGCCCCATAGCAGTCGCATGGTCTGCCGCTATGGTAGTTATGCCCCTGGTCACTAGTGTGATGGTAGAAAGACAATTTTGGTATGGCCCAAGGCCCCCATAGATTCTCCCCCTTTTAGATATCATACATATCAGATTGGTAAGGGTCTGAAAACCATCACCCCTACTGATCAGCTGTTGGTGCCAGCAGAGCAGTGGGCGCAGCTGTAAGCAGAGTGGTGAGCTCATCTAGGTCAGTATCTGAAAGTGATACGGTACCTTTCATTTATACTTACCTTCTTTTTTTTTTTTTTTTACTTATGGCGGTTTTTTTGTTACGCTCCTTAAGGGCCGAGCTTTGATGTGTGACTATAACTTATCTGCAGTATTTACAGGCGGTCTGAGGTAGTCTGGGACACACTTCTGTCCTATCTGTGTTACCATTGGCTCACACTTTGAGCTGAGACCTTTCTATATCTGGTATACTGCTGTCACTCACCCGCAGTGACTGGCATCAGAGATGACTCTGATCTCAGCCATTTAACCCCTCAGATGCTGCAGTGGCGAAAAACAGCATCTGAGAGGGTAGTTAGAGGTTAGCTTGATCTTCTATTGGACCCCCTGTGTTGAAATCATGGGCTTTCAATCGGTTATTACGGCAGACTGCGACCTTGACATTTAAAACTATTTATCCTGCACAGTGAACGACGTAACGAAACAAAAAAGGCGAATCCATTTTTTTTTTCAAATGTCATTAAAAAGTGATAAAAAAAAAAAATCCTGATGTATCCCAAAATGGTACTGATAAAAACTACAGCTCTCCCCGCAAAATAATCCTTCACATTGGCGGACAGAAAAAGGTTATGGGTGTCAAATGGTGGCTATTTTTGTAAGTAGTAAAACATAATAAAGCTATAAAATGTGGTGTTGCCATAATTGTTGTGGCCTTCAGAAAAAGTTCATATTGTCATTTTTAGTGCCTGAATAATGGCTGATTTTCAATTTTTTAGTTTCACCCCTCAAAGATTTTTTTTTACCCCCTTTTCAATACAAAATGTGCTAAATTAAATAGTAACATAGTATATAAGGCCGGAAAAAAGACATCTGTCCATCCAGTTCGGCCTGTTTTTCTGCAAGTTGATCAAGAGGAAGGCAAAAAAAACTCCCGTGAGGAAGAAGCAAATTTTCCCCACAGGGGGAAAAATCCTTCCCGACTCCAGTCAGGCAATCAGAATAACTCCCTGGATCAACCACCCCTCTCTAGTAGCTATATCTTGTAAAATAGTGCCATTAAAAGATAGAACTTCTCCAGCAAAAGACAAGTCCTCATACCGTACATCTATCTGAAAAGAAAAGCAAAAAAGTTATGGCTGTTGGAAGGCAGGGGAGAGAAAACTATAATGATTTTTGTCCTGCTGTCAGAAGGGTTAAAGGCTATGTACACATTCCCAACTAAAAAAAATTTATTGTCCCAGTGCACCTACATTCAGTAGGTTACCAAGAAGTAATGGGAAAAAGTACTGTGTGATTGCAGAGTCAGACTACACAGCATTTCTTTGTTGTCTGTTACCATGGAGATGCCTAGCGTTGCATAGATGCTGTGTAAACAAAACAATAGGAAATCTTTAATCAAGACCCATTGCAAAGTCAATTCATTTTTCACTTTAGATACCTTGGCACAATGGATAAAATTGATGAGAAGGTGTATGTAGCCAGAGATATAGGTGCTTTCTGAATAAATCTGGGGAGCCTCTGGTAATAAACGTATGACTGTTGAATGACATAATCTGATCTATCATTCATATTGCTTTGCTTATGTATAATACATATCAACTTGCAAGCAAATCCTACACGAGGAGAACCATTCTCCGATAATTTACTGAATGATATAGCTATACATACAGGTAAATAACGTGCCACTGGGAAATGTGCTCCAGCGTTCGTAAATATTTCTGTTTCACAATTTCCCTTCGGGCCCCTACGTTTGTGAAAAACTAATTAAGAAGTATAAAGTACTCTTAGGAGGACGGTTTTAAAAATGGAGTAGAAGGGACATATCAGTATTCTGCCGATCTGCTAAAGAATATTCAGCATCCTTTAAAACAATCATTTATCGAGGCAGCTGTAATTTTGTAATGTATTTCTTGTACCTTTATTGCTCCTATCTCCTGTTCTGGGCTGTGATCACATGACCATGTCCATGCAGCTCTTTCTTATTTCCTGTGATGTTATGTCCATGGGCGGGGCAGTGATAGGGGAGTGTCTGTGTAACTAGCGGGGTGGGAGGAGCTATAAACTAGCTGGGCATTGTTAGGGGCAGTGATAGGGGAGGGTCTATGTAACTAGCAGGGTGGGAGGAGCTATAAACTAGCTGGGCATTGTTAGGGGTGGTGATAGGGGAGTGTCTATGGAACTAGCGGGGTGGGAGGAGCTATAAACTAGCTGGGCATTGTTAGGGGTGGTGATAGGGGAGTGTCTATGGAACTAGCGGGGTGGGAGGAGCCATAAACTAGCTGGGCATTGTTAGAGGCAGTGATAGGGGAGTGTCTATGGAACTAGCGGGGTGGGAGGAGCTATAAACTAGCTGGGAGGTGTTAGGGGCAGTGATAGGGGAGTGTCTATGGAACTATCTGGGTGGGAGGAGCTATAAACTAGCTAGGAGGTGTTAGGGGGCAGTGCTGGAGCTGTGGCAGAGAAAGAAGCAGTGCATCATGGGTTTGGTTGGATACAGGAACAGGAAGTGGCACCTACGGGATGGAAACAAACCAGAGTGATTGGTTTACATAGTGAAAATGGGTTAAGAGGGTAAAAAAAAGCGTGGGGAAGATGTACACGAGGTAAGCAATTACATGTGCATATCTGTTGAAAACTGAAGTAATTCACCCAAATCCCTTTTAAGTGGATTTGTAAATAAGATAAGAAATCATTATATTGTCTGATGATACAATATCTACTTTATGATAAATGCAGAAGATAAGACTGGGGCTATCTGGAGCCCATTTTGTATTACAACTTTCCTTAAAATGTTTTTATTATGCATTTAAAGGGGTTGTGTCAAATGGAAATGTATGGTGTATCCACAAAATATGCAGTAAATGTCTGGGGGTCTGGCATCTGGGATCCACTTCTATCTCAAGAACAGGGCACTATGACACATTGCTGGAAATGGATATGACGCCACCCATGTGCACCTCTTTCCATTTACTGCTATGGGACATCCAAAAATATCCAAGTAAGTGTGCTCATCTGCTTCTGGAAGTTAGATTGCAGTGAATGGAAAGAGTTGCTCACGTGCAGCCTCCAGTGCGCTGTTCATCAGATAGGAGCCGGTCCCAGAGGTAGGACCTGCAGCTGCCGGACAATTATGGCATATCCTATGGAAATGCATTTATTACAAACGACTTTCACAAAAGCACTACATTTATATTGGGAGTGTATTAAGTGTATTGTTAGTATCGTTAATGCGATCATTCATCCCCATTCAGTTCAGGCATTGGCCAATGTAAATAGGCCTTTAGGTCCCCTGGTTTAGGCACTGTGAAGAGGATGAAATTGGTGGGGTCACCTCCTCGTTCTTTTGTTCGTTTGTCCCCTTTAAAGTATCGGCTGACAGCTGTCGTCCACAGGAGTTGACAAGATTCCTTGCAGTCAAAGTTTCCCTTTGGACTGAACCTAAAAGTTGTGGATGGTGGTCCCATCCACACTCCGCCCCCTCAAGGCCAGCTTTTTGGAAAGTGCTGAGGGCTTCGTAGAAACACCACTTGTACCTAGATTTACACACAATGACGTCTTCAGGGTTTGTGATTTTTTTTTAATGCCAGAAAACTGGCCTTGGGGGAATGATAAATAAGAGAAAATGGGGGTTATAGTCTCTTAGGTCCAATTGGATTTTTATTAAATTTTTTGGCGGGGGGGTCCTGCTGCTTTTCTATAATGACTAGATGTGTAGTTTCAGTGAATGGGGCATTATAGATTCCATCTACACATTCTTATTTTGACCAATTTAGGGTACTTCCCTCACACTTGCGGCAGAGTGATCCGGCAAGCAGTTCCGGCAATCTGCATGGAAACGGAAAGCATTTGAAGATGGATCCGGCACTAATACATTCCAATTGGAAAAAAAAGCCGGAGCCGGCATTCCGGCAAGTGTTCCGGAATTTTGGCCGGAGATAAAACCGCAGCATGCTGTGGTGTTATCTCCGTCCTTAAATGTCAAAAAGACTGAAATGTAGACATCCTGATGCATCCTGAATGGATTTCTCTCCATTCAGAATGCATGTGGATAAAACTGATCAGTTATATTCCGGGATAGAGCCCCGAGGACGGAACTCTATGCCGGAAAAGAAAAACGCAAGTGTGAAAGTACCCTTAGCTTTAGGTATTTTTCTTTTTCTTTTTCTTTTTTGTGGTTTGGTTTGTGTAAGCACATTTCCCCTCAGGGTATGCAGGGACTAAGGTCATGTGGAATCGGCAGGACTGAGTATTGATAACTCTGGACAGATAGGTCGGAGGGTCATAATTAGAAGTTATATGAAACTCGAGTCTTTCACCGACATCCCAGGAAGTCTGCCATTTTACTTTACAGTACTTTATAACTGCAATTTTAGCTGCCTCCTATACATACCTTCGATACTCTGATGGTTACTTTATTATGAAGAGTATATTTCCTCTTTTTGCATAGTCTGGGTGGCATTTAGTACAACGTTGTATCTGCAGCATACGATGTGTCTGGGTACCAGCAGGGTGTTACATTGTCCTTCCTATGATATTGCGTAAGCTCACACTGGCCCCCCCGGTGTCTCTCTGACAAGTGAGAAGGTCTACAGGGGCAGAAGTTTGGGACATTGTAAGAAGGTAACTTCAAGAAGTCTTCATGTTTCAAGGATAGCCCCATTCTGCTGCCTGAGAGCTCGGTTTTATTAAGTTGTAAGTCATAGGGGGCAAACACTATTAGATGTGAGGCTGAACACCTCATTTCTTTTTGTATTATTTCGACTTCTGCTGTTTGTGACGGAAAGATTTGTTTTATGATGTCGGTTACTGGTAATATTAAAGGGGTTGTCTGGCTGATATTTTTTCTTTATAAAAAGGTTCAGAATGGTGTAAAAAGATTTTATAAAAAGTACCGTATTTTTCGCCCTATAAGACGCACCTAGGTTTTAAAGGAGGACAATAAGAAAAAATATTTTTCATTAGACCTCACATCAGACCAGCAATCAGACCCCCAAGGTAATCAGACCTCAGCTCACAGCTCCAATCAGACCCCCAATGTTGATCAGACCTCAGCTTAGACCCCTATTTGAATGACCCACAATCAGATCTCAGATAAGAGCCCCAATATAAATAAGACCCCCCCCCTTCCAATTCAGACCTCAGATGATGCCCCCATGCCTCAGATCAGACCCCATGCCTCAGATCAGACCCCATGCCACATAGTAAATAAAATCAACTTACCTCTCCTACTCCGGACGCTGCAGGCTCCCAGGAAAAATATATTTTTTATTGTCTTTTATTAAAAATATTGACTGTTCTGTCACAAAGGGTTAACTGTTTTTCTAGCTGTGTGACTGGTACTTTCCCTTTGTTCCGGTCATCTAATCACCCTTATCTCTAATTTACTGAGAGGTCATAAACTCTTATTTAAGCCACATTCTTATCAGTAAGATAAGAATCAGTAAGATAATGTCAGAGAGCCGAGATAAGGAGCCCATCAGCTCCCTGACTGACTGAAAAGTGAGAAAATCCAAAGGCTGCTACTAGAGCATCTCGGCTCTATACAGAAAAAAGACTATTTTTTAATAAAGACCAGTTGAAAAAAAAGATTTTTAGCTCAAAATGAGTACAATGCAACAATATAAAAAAATTGCCCCAAAGGTGTACATAGCCAGAGGACCTGTCACAATGAAAATGCAGTGTAATCTGCAGGCAGCATGTTTTCGAGCAGGAGGATCTGAGCAGATTGATATATAGCTTTATGGGGAAAGATTCAGTATAACTTGTATTTCAATCGTTTAAATTCCTGCTCATTCTGGGCTTTGAAGTCAAGCAGGCGGAGCTATCAGTGATTGACAGCTATCTCTTTATACACAGTCATTGAGGGAAGGCTGTCAATCACAAGTAGGACCGCCTCCTGGACTTCGTCAGCTGGTCTGCCTCATTTATCATTTTCACGCCTGTTTTAGGCATAGAAATTGATCTAAATCTACTCCATCCAGGGAGCTATTGTACATTTAGGCCGGCAGTGGATGCGCCTAAGTCATGTAGAGGCTGATGCGCAGGGGTATTAAGACCTGCGTCTTAAACTCTGGTCTTAATAAATAACCCCATATGTTCTTATTAAGCCCTGTCACAGACAGGGCCTGATAGGAACTTTGCTATAGCAGGCCTTGGAGCCTTCAGAAGGCCTCAAGCTGCCAAAGCAACCGAACAGCTCCCGTGATCTAGTCAACCAGTGACCACTCAGATGCCATGGTCACACTTAACCTGGATTAAAGATCTGTAATCAGAGTTGTATCTTATTTACTGAAATCTCTGCTCATTCTGAGCCTAGCAGTCAAATGGGCGGTCCTACTTGGTGATTGACAGCGATCTCTGTATGAGCATGCTGTCATTGATTGAGACCTCCTACTGGACACAAGTCCAGAATAAGCAGCTATATGAATGATTATACTACAAGTTAGGGGGCCTTCACATGACCATCTCCGTTTTGCGGTCCGCAAATTGCGGGTCCGTAAAACAGTGGATAAGCCTTTGTTAGAAATGCCTATTCTTGACCATGACGCCATATATTATTCTGCTCAGCTCCTTCTGTTCTATCACTTGCCTCATCCCCATGTATAGGTGCAGTAGTCATTCAGGAGCAGGAGGCTACATTTTGGAGAATGTGGAAGATTAGTAGATGTTCAGGTTTATTACTATATGCCGGTGGTTATATTTTCCAGAATTTTATTACTGCACTTTATTTAAACATTTTTGAGCTTTGTCTCCTACTGTTGCAGACATATATTTAGAAGATTTTCATAGAGAACCACTTATGTATATGTTTCTTCCAGCGCCTCTTGTTATGCATGTCAGGAGAACGTCATTTTATCATTGACCTCACCGATCCGTGTTTGACCTGTTCGTGATGTCTGGAAAGACAGAAGCATCAGGACATATATTATTTTGCCTGATACGCCCGCCTGATATAGTTAATCATGTCGAGCCGACTAATAAAGAGACTTTAGCTTAAAGTTCGATGGAGGGGGGGTGGGGGGGAGGGGAAATCTAAAAGTAATTATGGTGTTTTCTGAAAGACAGCTCTGTTACTCTATGTTCTTCCTGCGCCTGCAGGTGGTCCTGGAAGGGAGGCTGAGAGAGAAGGCCGAGGTTTGGAAGATGGTAACAGCGTGACCAGCCAGGAAGAGAGGATTGAGGAAGAGGAGCTGGAGGACGAGTCAATTTACACCTGCGATAACTGCCAGCAGGATTTCGATTCCTTGGCCGAGCTGACGGAGCACCGGACCCAGCACTGCCTCGGAGGTAATCCCAAACTAAGTTTGCAGGTCTGACAGGTGGTTAGCTGAGTAATTGGACAATGCAGCAGTAGGGGGTCTCAAGTGAAAATAACGAATTAATCATGTCATTTTTTATAGATAATGTCATTTTTATTGCTCTACTGGGTAGACCCGTCTGCTCAAATCATCGCTACCTTTTATTTATTTATTTATTTGGGGTATTAGGAACTTCAGTCCAAGACCTCGAACAGTACAGTGTAGAATCTATCCATATATCTATCTGTCTGTATTATCTATCTATCTATCTATCTATTTATATTATCTACCATTATCTATCTATCTATCTATCTATATTATCTACCATTATCTATCTATCTATCTATCTATCTATCTATCTATATTATCTACCATTATCTATCTATCTATCCATCTATCTATCTGTCTGTATTATCTATCTATCTATCTATCTATATTATCTATCTATCTATCTATATATATATCTATCTATCTATCTATCTATCTATCTGTATTATCTATCTGTATTATCTATCTATCTATCTATCATTATCTATCTATCATTATCTATCTGTCTATCTATCTATCTATCTATCTATATTATCTACCATTATCTATCTATCTATCTATCTATCTATCTATCTATCTATCTATCTGTCTGTATTATATATCTATCTATCTGTCTATCTATCTGTATTATCTCTATCTATCTATCTATCTATCTATCTATCTATCTATCTATCTATCTTATCTATCTATCTATCTATCTATCTATCTATCTATCTATCTATCTATCTATCTATCTATCTATCTGTATTATCTATCTATCTATCTATCTATCTATCTATTTTTATCTATCTTTCTAACTTCTTTCTCAAATATTAAAACTGCATTACCGATATAACAGTTATATTGTCTTCAACTTTCGTCAATCCCACAAAAAAATTACTGGAAATGGTGATCCTCGACCGTCCGATCCATTCATTTGTTCTTGTGATCAGGGGGCGTCCCAACGATTGGACCCCTATGATCTATTAGTTATCCCCTATCTTGGGGATGGGCAAGTATTAAAGAGGTATTCCACTTAGTTGTCCTGTCTGCCATCTCCAGCAGTCCCCCAGAAAATGAATTGGATGATCCATTCTCTTGTTCTTGTAATTAGTTGGGGTCCCAGCGGTCGGACCCCCACATTCTATTGTCCCCTAAGCTACGGATGTCTTTTAAGTGGAGTACCCTTTTGACTTTCCAGTAACAACTGAGATATTTTTTTTATATTTAACATAATGGTACAATTCACACTGTATGGAATGGGGGCCTCCCAGCACCGCAAACGTGTAATATGTGTGTATAGGAAAAGTAGAACGGAGCTCCCGGTTTCCTAAGTCCGGCTAAGAGCCCATTTTCCATGCTGGGAAAGCTTTTACTCAGTCTGATGACCCAGTGCCGTAGAACAGAGGAGTCACTGAAGACGCTTGCTCCAAAAAGAGATTCATTACCGCTTAGTGTAGCGGCGTCATTGTTGTCTTGCGATTTTAGTGTCGCGTAAAGCACTTTTATACTTCTGTAAACTGCAGGTTTCTTCCCCGTCAGACGTCTGGTTGGGTTGTGTGCTCAAACATTTATGAAGGGGATGATTACTTACGAAATACATTTAGACCCGTGGACTTTAAATTGTGGCATCTGGGAAGATCAGCCAGGAAAATTAAAACAGCTGCTATCTTCTGCGTCTGCCGCACCCTTCAAACCCTGCGAGATTGTTGGCTCTGAGATATATTAGTATCTTCACGTGCCTCTGATCTCATATAGAAGGTATAGAAAGAATTAGGCCGGGTTCACATCACCGTTTCAGTTTCCGTTCTTCTGATCCGTCAGAAAAGCAGAAAACAACAACAACAAAAAAAACGGATCCTGTATTTTAAGCATCTGATTTGCTCATTTTGCATCTGTTTTAGCCATTTCGCCTGAGATCCATTATTTTTTACGTCTAAAATAACGGATCTCAGACCGAAATGGCTAATACGTTTAATTATGTTTAATTTTCTTTTGACAAATGAGAAGAACGGAAAACGAAGTGGTGACGTGAAATTGTGCAGAGATATTCTCCCCGAGTATAGGGGAGAATGTGGTGTCTCTCTCCAGCTCCATACACCGTGGGGGAGATTTATCAAAGCTGGTTTACAGTAGAACTGGCTTAGTTGGCCATAGCAACCAATCAGATTCCGCCTTTCATTTTCCAAAGAAGCTCTGAAAAATGAAAGGTGGAATCCAATTGGTTGCTATCGGCAACTAAGCCAGTTCTACTTTACACCAGTTTTGATAAGTCTCTGCCAATGTCTGATGACCTCATAGTCACGTTGGGTGATGTTTTCAGGGTTATTACATGATAGATGTCATTATCTCTAATGAGGTCATTTATCAAACTGATGTAAAGTAGAACTGGCTTAGTTGCCCATAGCAACCTATCAGATTCCACCTTTCATTTTCCAAAGGAGCTGTCAAAAATGAAAGGTGGAATCTGATTGGTTGCTAGGGGCTACTAAGCCAGTTCTACTTTACACCAGTTTGATGAATGATCCCATAACTTTCTGTCATCACATTGTAAACCCAAAGACCTAAAGGGAACCTGTCACCACAAAATGCAGTGCAATCTGAAGGCACCATGTTATAGAGCAGAAGGAGCTGAGCAGATTGATATCTATTTTTGTGGGAAAAGATTCATTAAAACCTGTCATTTATACCATTATATCTCTGCTTTTTCCACCTCCTGTGCAGAGCTATCGGTACAGGGAGGAGGTATTATCAGTGATTGATAGCATTGTGTGATAACATCTCCGCCCTGTACCAATAGCTGTTCACAGGAGGTGGAAAATGCAAAGATATAAATGTATAAATTATAGAATTTATTGAATCTTTTCCCACAATACTATATATCAATCTGCTCGGCTTCTCCTGCTCTATATCATGGTGCCTTCAGACTGCTTTGCATTTTGTGGGAACTCCCTTTAAAGGGGTTTTACAGTAATAATTAGATTTTATCTAATGCCCACAGCTTGCCTCCTGAAATAGAAGATACTTACCTGCTCCCCGCCGCTCTAGTCCTTTGCCCTCTCTCTGCTATGTCCACATTCCGGAGTATTTGGTGCATAGTCATGGTCACATACTTAGATGCAGCCAATAACCGGCCTCAGCGGTGATGTGGCCACAAGCAGCATGTCACTGCTGAAGCCAGTCGTTGGCTGCAGCGGAGCATTTAACACTTCGAGGATCAGAGCATGGACACGGCGGAGGCAGAGCGAAGTACCGGAGCAGAAAGGAGAAGGTAAGTATGAATGTTCTGTTTCAGGAGGCAGGTTGCGGTCATTGGATAAAATGGAATTATTACTGGAAAACGCTGATGATCAGGCATAAATGTTTGTAGGAGCATTCATTGGCCGATCATCATAACATCTAAGCACCCCACCGATCTGCCGGCAAATGAGCTCGCTTGTAGACTTGTAAAGTCTGATTAAAAGAGCACCGATCGACTCGTTTTATCATCGACCGATGCTCGTAAACAGCCCTGCATTGGGGCCTCTTAAAGGGCTTTTAAGTACTTCAGGACCAGGTAACCATTGTACAAGTGTCACTCATGCATATTTACCTTGCATTCATTAAGTAGGCAGATTATGTAAATGTAAGCCTTTCATTATTTTACACTTACCTTCCCCTTGTCAATAGGGTGTGCCCCTGTACTGTCTGACATAGCACTGATTTGACAATGTCAGACTATGTAGGGGCGCACCACTTTGACAAGGAAAATGGTAACACCCCCTATTATTACATTTCCATGAGAAATAAGAAAGGAACTGCACTATGCAATGAATTGTTCCTTGATAGGGAATATAAATATTTGCTGAAACGGACATGTCAATTGAATTTTTAGGGGTTTTCTGGTACTTAGATTTTGATGGCCTATCCTCCGCATAGGCCATCAATATCTGATCGGCAGCGCTGCAGGACCAACTGATCAGCACTCCAGCATAGAAAGTTGGCACCAGAACTACATAGCTCTGTCCATTCTGTATCGGAGAAGCTGGTTTTCTGCAGCGGTGCTCCCAGTGGACAGAGCTGTGTAGTCCCGGTGCCGACTTCTGATACTGGAGCTACTCAGGAACAACCGATCATTGGGGGTGTGGGGTGATGGACCCCCGCTGATCAAATGTTGATGACCTGTTTTCAGGATAGGTCATCAATGTAAAGGTACAGGAAAACCCCTCAAAGGCCTGATTCAGATGGCTGTAATTTCCATCCATGTGCTATCTAGATGGCATGCGCCTAGCAAATGGGCTCATTATATACGAATGTTGCAAATCACGAATCCGTTTTTTAGTACGGACTGTTGGCCCCTGCTGAAAAATTTGCAACATGCGTCATTCTTGCATCCGTTTTTCCATCCAAGACTCATTCACACCACCGTATGTATTTTGTGGTCCGCAAAAAATATGCATGACGTCTGTGTGCATTCCGTTGCGGAACGGAACAGCTAGCCCCTAATAGAACAGTCCTATACTTGTCCGTTATGCGGACAATAATAGGACATGTTCTATTATTTTGCATAACGGAAATATGGACATACGGAAACGGAATGCACATGAAGTAACTTCTGCAAAAAAAAAAAACGGAACAGACACGGAAAGAAAATACTATCTTGTGCTTGAGGCCTAACAGAGTGATAAAATATAGTAAGGGCTCATGCACACAAACGTATTTTCTTTCTGTGTCTGTTCCGGTTGTTTTGCGGACTGAAGGCGGAACAATTCATTTTAATGGGTCCGCAAAAAAAAAAAACGGAAGGTACTCAGTGTGTATTCCGTTTCCGTATGTCCGTATTTCCATTCAGCGAAAAAAATATAACATCCTATTATTGTCTGCATTACTGACAAGGATAGTACTGTTCTATTAGGGGCCAGCTTTTGCGTTCTGCAAAATACAGAATGCACACAGACATCATCCGTATTTTTTGCAGATCCGTTTTTTTGCGGACCGCAAAATACATACGGTCGTTTACATGAACCCTAAAAGTGAGGAAGATTATGATACTTTATTAGTAATGAATATAATCTGTATGAAATCAATGGCAGGTTACCTGGAGTCCAGGGCTGGCTTTATCCTCCTGCCCCATGCCATTGCGGATAAGGGCTGATGTACAGTTGCTTCGCTTTTAATGACCATTGTGCCTCTCGAATTGCAGTAGGGAAAGGAAACCCGAGCTTTCACCAAGTTAAGCAGATTTACATCCTCATGTTGGCTGAAAGTTGAATAAGCCCTTATTATGATGCATTGTTACCACCGGAGCAATGCTGCCATTTACTGGGATTTTATGACTCTGACTTCCACTCAGTAGCCACAATACAGTGCACTTGGTTCAGCTGAAGTTTACCAAGTAAAATGACCCTGGAGGACGAGCTCCATCGCACACCTTACACGAAGAGGAGCCTTTGCCGCCATTTAAGTAGTGGCCCAAAACGACCTCCAGATCGATAGAGAGAATAATTGTGCTGATAATCCGAAAAAACAGCATTGAAATAAAATAGAGCTAATGGCTTCCAATGGGATACTAAGAGGAGGTAAATCCTGCTGTACTCAGACTTTGCAAGGCAGTTAACGCATCCTCCATAGGACCACAAATATATAGCCACTTCCTGCTGTCCGTTAGAGGCGCAAGATACAGCAATATGTTACGCGTCCTAGTGTTTACCCTTTAATCTTCTTATCCGACTCCTCCGTAGGTGGCGCGTTAGTAATTGAGATTGGACTCTCGGTCTCAATGCCTCCCGTCTGTCTTCTTCTGCCGTACCTAGCCTAGATCTTGCTGTAAAGAAGAAGCAACGGTATACAATAAAGAAACGTTTAATGCAGTGCGACTTAAAGGGGCGCCCTGGGAGTATATAAAGATAGCTCAATGCCAGACTAGCTCTCTTAAAATGTGGTCCTAAGAAGTGGATCTCGTTGACCAGGTCTTCAGGGAAAGACACGTAGGCTCCGTTCACCTCCGTTTACCCTTTAATCTTCTTATCCGGCTCCTCCGTCGGTGGCGCGTTAGTAATTGAGATTGGCCTCTGCGTTGGCTCCGTTCACCTCTGCGTTGGCTCCGTTCACCTCTGCGTTGGCTCCGTTCACCTCTGCGTTGGCTCCGTTCACCTCTGCGTTGGCTCCGTTCACCTCTGCGTTGGCTCCGATCACCTCTGCGTTGGCTCCGTTCACCTCTGCGTTGGCTCCGTTCACCTCTGCGATGGCTACGTTCACCTCTGCGATGGCTACGTTCACCTCTGCGATGGCTAAGTTCACCTCTGCGATGGCTAAGTTCACCTCTGCGATGGCTAAGTTCACCTCTGCGTTGGCTACGTTCACCTCTGCGTTGGCTACGTTCACCTCTGCGTTGGCTACGTTCACCTCTGCGTTGGCTACGTTCACCTCTGCGTTGGCTACGTTCACCTCTGCGTTGGCTACGTTCACCTCTGCGTTGGCTACGTTCACCTCTGCGTTGGCTACGTTCACCTCTGCGTTGGCTACGTTCACCTCTGCGTTGGCTACGTTCACCTCTGCGTTGGCTACGTTCACCTCTGCGTTGGCTAAGTTCACCTCTGCGTTGGCTAAGTTCACCTCTGCGTTTGCTCCGTTCACCTCTGCGTTTGCTCCGTTCACCTCTGCGTTTGCTCCGTTCACCTCTGCGTTTGCTCCGTTCACCTCTGCGTTGGCTACGTTCACCTCTGCGTTGGCTACGTTCACCTCTGCGTTGGCTACGTTCACCTCTGCGTTGGCTGTTCCGTGCCCGATGGGCCCCACTGACGATCATTACCATCATAGGGTTGCCGTCATGATGTTGGTTATTGTGCCAGAAAAAAAAATCATGGCTTGCTACACTGTTTTTCTGTTTTTCATGGTATTACGGATAGAATCTGCAGTGGAGCATCCAACGCAGATGTCAACGCAGCCTAAGGGATGTATTTATGTGCAGTTGTGTTCGGAGAAACAGCCCCACAGCACAAGCTACATTCTGCGCTTCCTGAAGACACCCTTAGGCCACTTGCACACGGTGCGGATTACACATACTTTTCAAAGCGGATTCTTTTGCGGAAAAAACACAGCGTTATACAGTACCAGAAAAGTATGTGAGAATAGAGAAATCCAATGTCTCTTGCTCTTTTCTCTCATGTGCAAGTTGACCTGCCGTGCAGGTTTTAGAAACCACAGCTTGTCAATTGTTGTGCGATTTTTGGTGCGGATTTCCCCCTTTTCACCAATGCAAGCATCTGGGCCTTCTCAGTGCGTACATTGTATAGTGGCTGTGCTTGGTATTATACTCAGCCCAGTTCACTTCTTTGGGGCTGACCTGCGCCTAGGCCACGTGACCGATGAACGTGTCGCCACTTGGCCTAGGTAAAAGCTGAGAGAAGGCCGCGGCGCTACTGCGAGCACTGCTGCTTCCTCAAACAGCTGATCGGCAGGGGTCCCAGGTATCGGTCTCAAACCGATCAGATACTGATGAACTAACCTGAGGAAAGGTCATCAGTTCTAAAGTCTCGGAAAACCCCTTTAAGCCACACAGATCAGTAGCTCCTGGACACGAGGCTGACACATTTTGTCCACGCAGCAGACCTGACATCACAAGATGGTAAACATAAGAAAGAATCGTTTCTCAACCCCACTGATCCTCTGCCCCTCCACCGCTGCTCTAGTCCCTACTGCTCCGCACTGCTTATGGCAGCTTGACACAGCTAGAAATACTAGGAAAGGAATGGCCTTAGTGGTGACCCGCCTCAGCCAGTGATTGGTTGATTAGGATTTTTCCTAGTGTTTCCAGCTGTGGGGCGGCAGCAGCAGAGGATCATTGTAGGTGAGTAACGATTCTTTATTTTTACCACATCCTGGCTCTCTTTCTCTTTTTTTTTCTTTTTTTTTTAAGGGGGTTTTCCGACAGTTTTTTTCCCCTCTGGATAGGTGATCGATATCTGATCGGTGCGAGTCCGACACACGGG
Source organism: Bufotes viridis (assembly GCA_033119425.1). NCBI lineage: Eukaryota > Metazoa > Chordata > Amphibia > Anura > Bufonidae > Bufotes > Bufotes viridis. The sequence goes on along the minus strand of CM065598.1, from coordinate 77,422,471 downwards.
ACCCCTGCTGATCAGCTGCTTGAGAAAGCAAGGGCACTTGCAGTAGTGCTGCAGCCCTCTCTCTGCTCATCAAGCACAGCGCCATACATTGTATAGCGTCTGTGCTTGGTATCGGAGCTCAGCCCCATTCACTTCCATGGAGCAGACCTGCGCCTAGGCCTTGTGATCGATGAACTGGACATCACATGACTTAGGCCAACCTGCGAGAAGGCCGCGGCGCTGCTGTGAGCGCCGCTGCCTTTTCAAACAGCTAGTCGACAGGGGTCCCTGGTGTCGCCCCTTTAATTTTTACTATAAAAGTGTATTTTAGATATTTATGTGTTTACGGTCAATACTGAAAGAGGTATTTAGTTTCCAGATTCTGGTTACCTGTATTTTTTGTCTTTTTGCCTTTATGCCTTTACTTTCAACATGTAGTAAAAGTCAATTACGCACCTTGCTTGTACAACTATAATTCCGTGACCTTGTCGCTGTATTTCTCGAGCTCTCTTTGCCCATACCATCCCTTTTTTTTTTTAAACCCATCCTGCAAAAAGTGACACTTTTTTTTTTTTGCCAGATTTTTGGGAAGTTTTGCCCTTTGGGTCACTGCTGATACACCTCCCACTGTAAGCGGCAATGTAATACTCTTTGCAGAGAGGTAAAGTAGGCTGGCCCCCCTCAGTGCCTCTGATAGCAGAGGTAGGACCGGCGTAATAATCATGGCTCTTAACAGTGGCAGAGTCTGTGACACAAGAAGCAATAACACGTCTGTGGCGCCGAGAGCCTGGGAGTGATAATAGGGTGAGTTACCAGTCTCTGCTGGCCATAATAATTGGGCTTCTCTTTCCTTGACCCCTTCTTGTGGTAGAACTGCATTAATACTTACAATAACAACTGGCAGTTGTAAGGACGGGATAAACATGTGCTGCCCTCTCGCCTTTCGGCAGTGGAAGAGTTAAAGGGTTTAGCTTCACCAAATCATTTCTTCCCAGATATAAAAGAGCGTTTTATCCGCGTTGTAAAATCCCTCGTTTTTGGATGCCCTGCATGTTGCTAAATATAAATATTTAATTTATTTGACGCTTCTGATCTCCCGCCGATGAATTTGAGGACTCGCTGTCAATACCAGGCGATGTGCATAAAAATCTTGGGAAAATACTCGGTCTATAAGAGCGGCCCCATTCAATAAAGGAGTGTAGCCGTAGATGACGTTTTTTGGCAGACACACATCAGACTGCAGGGACCCTTTAATGTGACCAATCTGTTCTTTCTACAGCACGCTCAAACTCTTTTTAAACCTATGGATGAATGATTTAAATATTTTGCTAGAAATCTGTCGCGTGTGAATATACCCTTATTACAAGGTCTAAACATGGCTAAAAGGGGGAAGAGATCAATCAAATGGTCGACAATTTAAAGGGCATCTGTACCGATGACACTGGCTGACCCTTTACATGTGTCTAATGAGCCTCTAGGAGCAACGGAGGCGTTACCATTACATTTAGAGGCTCTGCACTCTCTGCATTTGCCATATTCTCTCAACTTTGACTGACAGGGCAAGGCAGGCATGATGATGTTAACACTGCCTGCACCTGTCAATCAAACTGCAGAGGGCGCGGCAGTTGCAGAGAGAGCAGAGCCTCTTGGTGTAACAGCAAAGCCCCCGTTGCTTCTACAGGCTCATTTGCATATTCTAAGACATAATTTTTCCCAGTAATGCGGTCACATATGATCATGGGACCAACACAAATGCCTTCAGCTGCCAAGCGCACATGTAACAGGTCAGCCAGTGTCATGGGTACAAATCTGCTGACAGATGCCCTTTAATAGCTATGTACTAAAAAGCATTATATTTTCATGCTGGATAATAAGACGTTTAATGCTAACCCTTTAGGGAAGGGTTCTCCTTAAAGGGGTTGTCCTCTTTCTGATTACTGTTGACCAATGTCTTTGTAATTTTGATTACATGGCACTTACTAATATAGCCTTAGTAGAAATTCTGCACCATTTCCTATAGTTCATAAGGTATGCCCCATTGTTTGTCAAAGCCTTTTACGTTGTCCACACGGAGGTCCTGTCCATAAAATGGCCGCTGATGGAGGGTCATGTGACAAATCACTCAGTCTCCTCCAGTCAGATACACTGTACCTGCCATCTGCACCGTTAAGCGTTTAGTGAAGGTGAGGTGTGTTTGGAGGAGGCTGAGTGATGTGTCTGGTCACATGACCCTCCATCAGCAGCCATCTTATGGACAGGACCTCTATGTGGACAGATTTGCCTAACATGGGGGCACGACTTATAAAATATAGCAAGCGGCACAGAATTTCAGCAAAGGCTATATTAGTAAGTGCCATATAGTCATCTTACATACATCTTGGTCAACACTAGCCAGAAGCCCTTTAAGGAGTTCAGCTGTGTATGGAGACTTAGTGGCAATGCTTCATGGGAATATAATATGCAAAGAGGTATCTCCAAGAGAAAGAGAACCGTCTTTCTAGTGCCACCTTTTAGAAGTGGTTCTTGATGGGTAAAAGAACCACAAAGCGGCTGTGTGCAGATAGCTATATGGCTATATTGTCTATTTTCTGATGTCATTTTCCAAGGCTTACTAAAAAGTCATTAACTAATAGGGAGCCTCTTCCAATAGGTGGCACTAGCGAGATGTTTGATGAAATCTAACATGGAAATGGTTCTTCATACTGGAACCTGAGCTTGGTCTTGGTCTTGATTTCATTTCCGTAAGTGCTTATTCATGTCTGTATTAAAAATCATTCTGTGTCGTGGTCGTAACACAAGGCTGATTTTTAACATGGCAGTGAGGACAGTGTCTAGGACGTGGATCTGGAGACAGTTGTCTCCAATAGTCTCCAGGTCTGTGATACATGATCCTAAAGAGGACCTGCTCTGAGTTTCGAGGGCCCTTGCTGAAAAACAGTTGTGTGAATAGCACCACTTACTTCAGACCAATGTGCAGTCTGTTGCACATACAGGAAACAATACGGCTGTGTGACTTGGTCTTAAGTATGACCAATGTTGACTAGTATGCATACAGCGCAGAAACCCTCTAGAGTCGTGAATTTTTTTTACTGTAGAGAATATATTTGACCCTTAAATAGATTGAGCAAGAGGGTGCCACCATCTTTCCAAGTGATGGATTATCATGGCAGTGAGGGGGACCTAAGCAGCATAGGTTTCTGTATTTTTGTGTTATCTTCATCTTGTTTCAAAACCATATTCTTGACCAGAATCTCCGCTTTTCTTTTCACTCTCATGTGACGGGCGGCATATTTTAGCCTCTAGATGCAGTTAAGAAACTGTAGTGCTAGTCACTTGTTACTTTATATGATACCCCGACGTGCCACCTGGAATTACTCTTTATAGGAACTCTGTCACCATGACCTCCTCAGTTTAGTGATCCTAAATTATTACCCCTTGACTTCATATGAAGAGTGTTGTAGTAAGGTCCCTTTTACAAGGCAGGGCCATGCATGGACTACAAAGCCATATGGACTCCTCGTGGCCATGTACCATGCTCAATGGGTCCTCAATGACACATCTGGAGCTCCGTAATACAAATTCTTTTCAAAATGTAGAGACTGAGGTCTTGGTGGTAGAGCACTCGGGAAAGCATTGACTTCAGGGGTGCAGTGGGGTGAACTTTGTGTTGGTGACTTCCAGTTGTAGGGTTTGTGTATTTTCCAGTCTGCCAGAAGCCCTTCCATTAGATCGAACCACATTTCCACTTTAAATGAATAAAAAAAAAAACGCCATCCTACGTCTACATAGTTCTACAGCACGAACTCATCCTTTTTTACGTCTTGATCATGTACGCGATGAAGATGTGTAATAGTAAATACCCTTCAGGACATGTATCTCAGCCTGGTATACAGCACGTTGCCCGTGTTCGCATGGGTTAAGCGTTGCGCTTACAGGATCTTTGCCCTTGGCGACTTCCACGATTGTCGGTGCCCCTTTATTCTCTGCATATAACAAGTGTCTTCTGTGTAGATACACGATAAAACTGGCAGCAGCTAATAGAACGCAATATCTACCGACCATCTCTGGATACAACATCTCACTCTGGAAAGTAGCTCCGTTATCAACACTCTGATGTACCAGGCTCTGAAATCTCTCCGGCCTTAAAAATAACACCGCTTTATTGCAGTTATTTGTTCCCCGTACAAGTAATAGAAGTGTGATTTGTGGCTGGAGCTTACAGAAGAAAAGTCTGTTTTCTGGAATATCTAGCCTTCAGAATGATATGAAAACTAGAATGTGACCATAGATAAGGACGACTTGGCTCGCTATGTCTATTTTTTTTACCAGCTTGAGGCTCTGGCCCTATATAACCGTGTTGTTTCTACTTAGTTTTTTTTCTTTTTTAATGCATTCCTGTGCTGAACGTACCATAGATGTGACAGCCTTCCTTATAAAAAAAAAAAAAAAAAGCCACACTCGGAGGAACAAAAAATCTGCAGCAGTCTACCGGAAATGTGAATGGTGGATCCCGTCTTATCTATACCCAGAGGTGATATCATTACAGGCAGGATTAGAATGACAGATGAGCAGATAACAGCAGTAAAGCGATCTGTATAGACCAAAAAATAGCGCTCGTTATATTTGGGTGTGAAGGAAGCCAAAACGATGTGCTCACCTCACCACTAATGATTTGCGCTATTTTAAACCATGGAGGACCAGAGAAACAAATCCCCAGACACGCTCCGTTTTTTGCAGACTATATGCGGAACCATTCATTTTAATGGGTCCGCAAAGAAAAAACAAAGACGGAAGTTACTCTGTGTGCATTCCGTTTCTGTATGTTCGTATGTCCAAAAAAGAACATGTCCTATTATTGTCGGAGTTACGGATAAGGATATTACTGTTCTATTAGGGGCCGGCTGTGTACATGAGCCCTAATGGTGCCTTCACACGTGACAGAAAAAAACACTGCATGTTATCCTATGGGGTTAAAAGGTCTCAATGCCTGCCCTGTGCTCCGTAAATTCTAAATAATGATGTGTTGCAGCTCTTCTGAAGCAGACTGTCTCCTTTCAGTTCAGCCATATTCATTCAATTTTTATGACTTCCGCATCAAAATTTCACAAAGAAATCCGCATCCTAATCTGCACGTAAAAAGTTGCTTCCCCAGTGTTTTTTTTCTGCCACGTGTGAAGGCCCCCTGATAGTTCCAGGTGGTTCCCATTGGCCATAATGAGATCTGTCAGGTTTCCGTTCCAGTGTCCTTTTCTGCCACATGTGAAGGCCCCCTGCTGGGGGCAGGGAAGCCTCTGATCCAGATGTGAACACAGCCTTACAAATCCTGTCTACAAACTTGTGCAGGCAGTACATATTAATGACCTATCCTCAGGACAGATAATCAATATCTGATTGGCGGAGGTCCGACTCCCAGCAACCCCACCGATCAGCTGTTTAAAGAGGAGGCAGCGCTCCATGTGAGCTCTGCTGCTTTTTCATTACACTGCCTGTCGTCTCAGAAGTGCAGTGTAATTACAAGTAAACGCTCCGTTCATGCTTGAATGAAGCGAGTATTTGTAATAACACTACACTGCCGACGCAACAGAAATGACGCGCAGTGTAATGAAGAGGAAGCAACGCTCACATGGAGCGCCACCTCCTCTTTAAAGAGCTGATCGGTGGAGGTGCCGGATGTCAGACACCCTCCGATCTGATATTGATGACCTCTCCTGAGGATAAGTCTTCATTATATACTGCATGATCAACCACAAATTTTTCACATTGGATGATACATCTGATGCCTGGTTGTCTAACTTTATAGTTATTAGGGTTTACTTTGCAATAGACTTTTGTGGCAGAATTGCAATAAAAGTGCACCAAATTTTGTCGCAAATTACATCAGAAACCAAGCGCCTCCAAAACACCAAAAGGGAGCTAAAGTATCCACTTGATCATGAGGGTTGGAGGGCGACACTCAGCTCAGTGTGCCACGTAAGTGAATGGAAGGCTGGTGACAGTACCGAATAGGTCTAATAAAGCTAAATCATTGTACGCGTTTCTTAGCATGTCCGAGTATTCGATCCTTTTACCATCCTATTAATTATCGTGTTCGATCCTCGTCCCGCCCTCCTTTATCTTTTATGCCTTTGCCGAGTGAAACCGACAATTTCCAGTAGTTTGGTGAACACCAGTTTAATACCTTACCGCCAATATTGTGCCCCCCCCCCCCACTCCCCGATCTCGGCAAAATTACCATGTGACATAATGCACCGCCAATTTGCATATGATTGACGTCTGGTTTTCGCTCACCCCTTAACCCCAAACGAATCTAGGATTATCCCTAGCACTTTCCACGGCCTCTTTGTCTGCACAGCCGGGCCGCGGCGCAGACTAGCAGAATGCACAGCTTTCAGTATTTAGCTTTGCTAGAAATGAGAGCATCCAAGCCCTGGGTGTTTGGATGTCCCAGGGGGGGTTGGGGGGCTCCTGTCTGGCCTCCCTGAGCTCTCTGCGCCACAAATACATTTCCATCTTACTCCGGCTCCCCTCCTTCCCTTTCTCTCCGTCACCTAGGCAGCTAATTCCTCTGTGCCCCCTTCTCCTTATTAAAGCCACAGATCACTTTTCTGAGCTTAATGCTGTCAGGCCTGCTGATCGAGGGTCCAGATGGACTAAGCAGTATTTTTTGGCCTGTAAATATGCTTGTGTTGGAAGGTACGCGGTCGTCTGGATGCACGCTTCATTACATTTTTCTGTATTTGTGATTATGCAGAGCACACTTGTAAATGTTCAGGCAGTCGGGGTATATAAGGCTAAACATCCTGAGATACCTTTTACTGTACTGCGTTCTGTCCTTTTATTCATACGTTTCCTGCTGCTCTGAGTGCTCCAGTATTTTAGTAATATCCATCCGATATCAACCCAGGTCCTAATACAACAATGGCGCTTGAGTTGACCCCCACAGGGCATATTTTTTTTCAATATTGTGCAAATTGCACTAAATCATGGAAAATGATTGCTCTACCCACTAAATCATGCTTAAAATGGTACTAGGGTAGGAGCGCGCAGCCGCTGTGGTTTAGTGTTAGGCCCTGTTCACACAAGAAGTTTTTGCCGGCGGAATTTGGAATAGATTCCGCGCCTAAAAGAATCTGCCCCTCATTGATTTCAGTGGGAGGGCGCGCTGCACGTCATGTGGTCACCGTTTAAGAAAGGACATGTCCTTTTCTGGCGCAGTATCCAGATGAACACCGTTTTAAACCACATGGATTATAGCTCCATGTACGTCCATGACATTTAGGGCTAGTTCACACAAACGTTTTTTGCTTTCCGTGTATGGGCCATTCATTTCAATGGGTCCACAAAAAAAAACGGAAGGTACTCCCCTTCCGCAACATTTTGAGTCAGGTCCTATTATTGTCCACAAATCACGTTCAGTGGCTCTATTCAAGTCAATGGGTCCATATAAAAAACGGAATGCATACGGAACACATGTCCGTGTCATCCGTTTTTTTGTGGATTCATGCTGTAGAAATGCTGTGCCCAGCCCATTTTGCACGTGTTTGCAATGATTACAAAGTTCCTGTTTTTGCGGAAAAACGGAACGGAATCGCAGATTTTCATGGATCCGTTGTTCCTTTTTTTGTTTCCATTGTGTTTCCGTTTCTGTTCCGTAGTTTCGCAAAAAATCTCCGTATAGTTTACGTATGCGATCCGTTGTTTGCGGATCGCAAACAGAAACATAACATTTTTAATCATTAATGTAATGTACAGTAATGTGTTTTAACAGTGTACACATGGGCAAAGTGGGCATGGATCCGCAAAAAACGGAAGACATACGGATGTGTTCCGTATGCATTCCGTATTTTTTGCTGACTCCTTGACTTGAATGGAGGCACGGATCGTTATTTGTAGGCAATAATAGGATAAGTTCTATCTTTCCACGGAATGGATATACGGAAATACGGAATGCATGCGGAGTACATTCCGTTTTTTTTGCAGAACCATTGAAATGATTAGTTCCACACACGAAACGGAATCTGTAAGAACGGAAACGGGGGGAAAAAAAAACTTTCGTTTGCAAGAGGCCTTACGCTGTGATTTTTCTGCATGAGAATCCCCGTAGAAAAACCACATGTCATTCGCACCGTGTGCAGATACCCTCAGGGTACGGCTATACGGCGAACTCGATCACGCTACATCTGTCGCGCCCAAGTATCATCACAGTGTAGCGGTCCTTTCATAGAAATGAATGGGGTCACAGCGCGACTTGCACGTGTGTTGTGACCCCAGAGTTAGCCTGGGTTCAGACCTGAGCGTTTTACAGCGCGGACGAACGCGCTGTAAAACGCCCTACGCCCAAAGAAGTACAGGAGCTTCTTTGGGGCGTATTGTCTCGCGTCCCCCATAGGGATATATAGCGCAAACGCACGCACGACGCGCGATTTCTACTTTCATTTCCACGATTACGTGCGAAGCGGGACGTGCAGGTGTGAACCCTGCCTTACAGAAAATCTGACCGGTTTAGATTTTTTTTCAATACCGTGGTTGTGGCAAACGTGCGAGTCCCGTTGCGACCCCATTTGATTCTATGGGAGCCCTGCTACACTGCGATACTTGGGCACGACAGATGTTGCGTGATCCAGATCGCCGTGTAGCTCCAATGCTGTATAATGCTCCTCGTGCAAGGCATGGATGGTGCTTAAAGACCACACCATTTGGGGCGCCCTGCTACTGAAGCGGATACCAGGAGCTTCAAGTCACGCTTGTGACGCAGAAGTCTCCACTAATTTTGGCCCGTAATGGGTAGAATTTTCTATAGATGGCACTTTTGCGCACATGTCAGTCCTGAGACTGTGAGAATGAAGCTAGGCTCGCCTGCCTGACTGATGGGGTTAATATCAGCGGTAATAACCGTGTGCAGCACTGAGGGATTCTAGTATTCCCCATGATAACCCCCCATCCCCCTCTCTCACCCCTTCTGATCAGCTAGACGTCTTAGCAGCCGGCGAGTCTCCTTCAGATTCCTTCACTAAAGCCCTTGGCACACACGCCAGCGTAGCCACAGCTGCTCCCACATCCCGGGCAGCTCAGCCCCTGTACACAGATCCAAGCGGCCATGTCTGACTAAAGTATAGATGCCCGTTTAATGGCGACGCCTGTCTTATGGATGCTATCTTTTTTTTTTTTAATGCCTTAAGCCATCTCTTTTATCACCTTCCCCTCGTCTCCACTTTTTTGCGCTTTCTCCGCCGCCAGCGCCGTCATCTTCTGGTTAATCTGTCTGCTTTCCCCTCCCCACTCCAGTGACACTCTCCTTCCTCTGTCACCGGCTCGTACCTGCACCTCCAGCGCAACGTCTTTCATTGTCCTCTCTCCTGCAATCCCTCTCTCGCCCTCCTTCCTCCATACCTCTCCATCACTCCCACCCCCTCCCCTCCCCATTGTGAAATATGGATGGTACCAGTCCCTGTGTTTCGGAGACAGGCTGGCAGAGAGCAGAGCGTCTCTATAGGCCCTGCCTTGTGCATGCACCTAAACACTTCACTGAGCAATCTGTCAACATGTCAGCAACACATGTTTTGTAAAAAGCTTCCAGTGGGAGTAATGACTCCCACCAGGACTCCGAAAATGCTTTGAATTCAGCAGATTTCTATTGCAGGGATCCCCTGGGGTCCCTTTTACAATGCCTACATTTCAGAAATTTGAGCCACAGACTCCTGGGGCTTTCCTTTCATAATGCCTGAAAATGTAGGGTTATATTGTTGGATGTCCCCATGGGTTCTTTATTAATACCTGAATTCTGAGGAACTGGAAATTACCCAGAGCACGGCAGGGTCCCAGATACACACCAGGAAGAGGAGGAAAACTCTGCGGGGAGATTTCTCTCTTTCTCTCTTTCCTTCATGCAAGACTGAAAGAGAAGAATTTGCCAAAGGACAAAATCGAGAGTATATTTCGAGCCGCCTACTAAAAAGCATATTGTAAAAGGCGACGAAGGCTGACAAATCTATATGTTTACGTGCAGCCTGTGATTTGTCTATTTATACCTGTACGTCTGAGCCGCCGAGATGGCGCGCTTAAATCAGGAGATCAAAAAACCCCCCAAGAAAACGTTATTCGGAGGCCACGTTTACCCTGAATTTATTATAAAGTGATGTGATTAACTCCGTCGGCGCCTGTTAGCTTAAAAAAAAAAAAAAAGAAAAAATGGCGGGAACCCAGTGTCTAGGAATGAAGGCTGCTTGGACTGAAAGGTAATATTCCAGTTCAATGTTCCATTATTAGATTGCTGTGCTGCTCGCGAATCAATGCACCATCCTGTCTCCATTCCACGGGAGGTCTCGGAGACCGCAGTATAGATTGAGTTTATGCCCCCGGAGACTGCCATTGTTCTGTTTTGGAAGATTCCAGCAAAAGAGGAAAGGCTCCTTTTTTTTTTTAGCTGGACGACGCGTTTCACGTTCTTTGGATCCAAATAACGCCGTTCGTAGACCCCCAGTGGAATTTGTAGACTGGCAAACTTCCACTGTCCTTTCTAAGGTCGGTGTGAGCATCAGCCCCTTCAAACAGCTGCCAGTCGGGAAGGCTAAGAGTCGGATCCCCCACCAGTCTGATATTGCCAGAAAACCCCTTTTAAAAAAAATTGCATGTTTGACTTTGCCGTATTAAGAGAGGTATTGTAGAAAAATATAAAAAATCACATATGGCGCTGTCAGCTATAGAAAGAGACAGAGAGACATTGATTCATATGTAACCTATTTTAGTGGAATTGCCTGAGAACAACGCGTTTCGGGGTATGCCCCCTCTTTTTCAGATAAATAAGACAGTAGCAAACAACATACGGACCAGTGTAGGATTACATAGTGAAGGTGCCTTTTCTCGGTATTCATACGCCAGTCCATATGTTGTGCTATACTGTCTCATTGATCTCAAGAAGGGGGCACAGCCCGAAACGCGTTGTTGTTGTGAGACGATCCAGTGAAAGGTTTTATGATATACAGTTGACAGCGCCGTATGTGATGTTCTTTTACAACAGCACGCTGGATTTCTGGCAACAAAAGTCGTCTTCTGTGGAGAACTGAAGCTGAAACATTGGGCATAGCAGTCACGTCGCTTTTTATCGCAGTATGGATTATGCGAACATGTTTTATTGGTTAAGTAGAGCGGCCACTTATCTTCAGACGAGGCGCTGACCTATATGGCAGCACACAATGTCCCTACAGTTCCGTTTTCTAGAGCTGTTTGCCCTTCCTATATACAAGTCAATTTTTGCCGCGGTTAGCGATCGGACAACCGAAGCCTGCTCGGCCGTTTAGCAAAGCGCAGTGGTGTCTGCTGTGGGACATGCGGGGGATTTTGTTGTGGATTTCGATCATGTAGGCAGGAAAACTGGCTTAGTTGCCCATAGCAACCAATCAGATTTCACCTTTTATTTTCCAAAGGAGCTCTGAAAAATGAAAGGAGGAATCTGATTGGTTGCTAGGGCAACTAAGCCAGTCTTACACCAGTGCTCATAATCATCATTCATGGGAGGCGCCATTGATTTTGTGTACTTCATATGCCTGCTACCATCTTTTAAGATGTTGTTCCTTTAGGCCTCATGCACACGACAGTATTTTTTTGCGGTCCGCAAAGCGGGGTTCCGTTGTTCCGTGATCCGTGTCCGTTTTTGCTTCCGTTGTGTTTCCGTGTGACTTCCGTTTTTTTTAGCGGACATGACCAAAAAGATATTACCAAAACACAGGCTGACAATTTGCCAAATGCCTGCCAAGGGATCTGCAAAAAAATGCGGACGCGGAATGCGGATGACACACGGATGGCCATTCGCATTTTTTCACGGTCCCATTGACTTGAATGGGTCCGCGAACCGCTTCACGGACAAGAATAGGACAGGTTATATTTTTTTGATGGACTGGAATCACGGACCACGGACGCGGAGGACAAACGGTGCTATTGCCGAGTTTTCCACGGACTTATTGAAAACCAATGGGTCCGCAGAAAATCACGAAAAACGGCACAACGGACACGGAATCAAACAACGGTCGTGTGCATGAGGCCTTACATGTAGTATGTGTAAGGGTACATGCAAACAGCAGAGTAATTTAATCAGATTTTCCGCACTGATTTTTGTGTGGTTTTTACTACGTTTCCATACCAAATCTACCCCCAAAATCCACGTGTTACTTCCAGATTTTGACGCTGACTAGCCGCAGGTCTCACCCTGGAAAAATATGTACTGAAAATCCATACAAACAGCTGACATGCTGCAGATTTGAAAATCCGCACCATATACCGGAGGTTTTATCTGCTTAGCTGGTACCGTATTACGCTGCAGATTTTCCACATGAAAATTCTTGCAGAAAATCAGTGTGAAATACGCACTGTATGCGTTGACCCTAACGCTTTGTATTTTCTGCATGAAAGTCCGAGGGTTAAATCAGTGCATGATATGCAGAGTGTGCAGATACCCAAAAGCCTTGTTCACACTTCACTTATTTGGTCAGTTATTTCCATCAGTAAGGGCTTATTCAGACGGCTGTATGCTGTCCGCAAAAATGGGGATCCGTTTTTTTGTGGACAGTTCAGCATGTCTGCAAAAAAACGGATTGCATTCAGCATTTTTGCGGACCCATAGACTCTATGAGGCCACGTCCTGATTTACAATGAAAAGTATAGGACATGTTTTAGTTGTTTTGCGGAGCCGTAGAATGGAAGAAAAGGGCTTCATAGAAGTGAATAGGTCTCCATCTAATCCACAAAAAAATGATCCACATTTTTGCAGAAAGCATACTGCTGTCTGAATGAGCCCTTATTGTGAGCCAAAGCCGGTAGTGAAGCCTACTCGGAGATAAGACTCATGCACACGGCTGTAAGTGTTTTGCGATTCGCAAATCGCACATCTGCACTGGCCAAGTGCATGCTGCGTTTTTTTTTTCTACTCCTGCAGAAAATTCCTATCCTTTTCCACAAAATGGACAAGAATAGGAGATGTTCTATTTTTTGCGGGGCCACGGAACGGATTTACGGATGCGAATGGCACGTTACTGTGCTGTTCGCATCTTTTGCGGCCCCATTGATATGAATGGATCCGCATCCAATCCACAAAAAACGCGGTCCGAAACTACGGCTGTGTGCATCAGATTTCTTCCTATTCTGTGTTTTTGACCCACGCCTGATTTTGGCTGACAATAACTGATGGAAATAACTGATCTGTGAACTAGGCCTAAGGCCTCATGCACACGAACGTATATTCTTTCCGTGTCTGTTTCGGTTTTTTTGCGGACCGTATACGGAGCTAATAATTTCAATGGGTCTGCAAAAGAAACTGAAGTTCCTCCGTGTGCATTCCGTTTCCGTATGTCCGTATTTCAGTTCTGCAAAAAATAGAACATGTCCTATTATAGTCCGCATTATAGACAAGGATAGGACTGTCCTATTAGGGGCCAGCTGTTCCCTTCCGCAAAATACCTAATGCACACGGACTTCATCCGTACTTTTTGCGGACCGCAAATACATACGGTCGTGTGCATGAGGCCTAAGGCTTTTTTTACACGAGCGATACGGATTCTGTCAGGACCCTTTTAGGAAAAAAACTGATGGTTTTGCACACAGGTTCAATCGTTTTTCACGCGTGTGATTCAAAACTGAAGAATAGCAATCTACATCTCCTAGCAACGCATTGCATCCGGATTCCGTCCCATTTTCGCACAAGCCCCACGCCAGAGCGGCGTGAAAAAACGCACAATATAGGACAAGCTGCGATTTTTCCTATACATAAAAATGATGCGGGAAAAATGAAAGGGGTGAGGATTCAGTGCGTTCTCTGCATGTATCGCATCCGGACAGAAAAAAACCCACTAGTGTGAAGGAGGCCTTAGGCTACATGCTCACGACAGCGAAAAAAAAAACGTCTGTTGAAGGCCTCATGCACACGACCGTTGTTTAATTCCGTGTCCGATGTGCCGTTTTTTGTGATTTGGTTTTCCCCTTGGCAGGCATTTGGCAAAAAATTGTCAGTCTGTCTTTTGGTAATATCTTTTGGGTCATGTCCGCTAAAAAAAAAACGGAAGACACACGGAAACACAACTGAAGCAAAAACGGACACGGAACAACAGAACCCCGTTTTGCGGACCAGAAAAAAATACTGTCGTGTTCATAAGGCCTAAAACGGACATTTCAAAACTGCCGCGTGAATGACCCCATAGACTACCATTAGTCCTAAAACAGATGTGTGATGGCCATTAAAAAAATGTACATCACACGTCGTGTGCATGAGGGCCTTAGGCAGAGTTCACACTTCAGTTATTCTGTCAGTTATTTCCATCAGTTATTTTGAACCCAAACCAGGTTTGGGTCAAATAAAAGAACAAGAAGAAATCTTTCCATTGGGCCTGATCTCTGTGGAGGCTTCGCTACTGGTTTTGGCTCACCATAACTGATGGAAATAACTGATCAAATAACTGTAGAAGTGTGAACTGGGCCTAAGGATCCAGAAGTCCAAATGTCCTAATCCTTCTCAGTACCACATGGGGCTCGTGTCACTGCAGGGGTGTAATGTTTTTTTTGTTTTTGTTTTTCAATGAAGTCCCCCTTGCTGTGACAGTATCTCTTTAACCCTTTCACTGCTGCTTTTGAAATGTTTAGTAGACTACACCTCCCAAATATACAAATCCGGGTCCCCTCCCCTCAATACAACCTCCCCTCCCCCTCCCCTAACCATGTTTATTGGCTGAGCGTGTGCGGCGAGGAGACAGGAGTGCTCAGTTTAATAACCCACTTGGAAGAACCCACCCAAGGTTGTAAGTAAAAGCAGATGTTAGCACTAGGTTCATATGGTGTTTTGTGTCTATGCAATATTTTTTTTTTTTTGTATTTTTTTCCATCTATGTGTATGTGCACATTTATATACTTATACCGCTGATATATTTAGTCTTGCCGAAGCCTGTGTGCAGCATAACGCCCTTTCTAGAATGTGCTTTCCTTTATTAGAGTTGCAGCCTGGCTCAGTGAGCATTCCCTGGGGGTCCAGGCCAGCCGCTGGCAGTCTCTCTCAGACACCCAATTACCCCTGACGTCACCGCCGTCTCTCCTGCCTCCCTTGGGTGCTTGCATTTTTTCCTTTGTAACTCTAATAGTAGACCAGCTAAGTGCCTGTTATTTGCTTGGCAGAAGATTTGATTGCGTTTCGGGGGCTGGCTACTAAATCCAAAAACTATGTAAAAATGTCAATAGGTGAGTGCACATTGATTTCCGTCTGTCACTGTGATAGCCGGAGCCTTTTGGGAGGCGAGCCCGGGGAAGGGTTTTACAAGAAAGATAATATAACAGAAAATTACTGGAGCCGCGCGCCGTCTCCCGTGGAATTCTTGAGGGCTTGCGAAGTTCCCATCGAATCAACAATGCTTTATTAATCTAAATTTGTGGTTTTGTTCTATCTGCTCCTGTCACAAGGTTTTGTTTTTTTTTTTTTTTTTTTTTTTTACTTATTTATTTTTTCCAGTACGGGAGGGGGGTTGGAAATGAGGGTAGGTTGTTGGTGGGATTTAGTAGATAGTTGGGAGAGCCATCTCTGAGTAATGAACTCCCAGCGGATTGTGGGAGTAACGCGGCGTCCTTTCCAGGGATTGCTCAGCAGACGCTTGGCTGGTAGCTCTGCCAGGCCGAGGTCTGCGCGAACAGATAAAATGGAAGGGCTGAAAGGCTGTGCCGGGCCAGCACCGACTGGGAGCAAGTGATAACGGCCACGGCAAGAGGGGAGCGGTGGCCGCTCGTCCCAGCCAGATAGCTGACTGCGGAGGAAAAGTTTAAAACAACCGGTTCGGGGGAGCAACGCGAAAGCTGGAGCAGAAGATAATGGTAATTGATTGAATCAAAGTAGAAGAGCAGGATTGTTCTCCCGAGCAATTACTTTTCCCTTCTAATTTTCAGCCCAAATGTCCTAGGAGTTCAGGTTTGCTCAGCGCACATCCTGCGGTAGGAGATAAAACGGCGAGTGCCCTGCTTTTGGGCAAAGGATTTCATGTCGGGGGACATATAGACAATAAAAAAAATCAAGAATGTAAAAGCAGCAAGGTTGGAGGGGGGTATCTGATGCTACTTATCGCCGTACACTGCTACGCATGATACTGCATCATACCGCCTGCTGTTTCATCCAGCTCACGCACTCAAAGTTCTCCAGTTCTCCATACTTCCTTGCTTTGTTATGCATACCTCTTATTTTTGGGGAGGGGGGGCGTACTTTATGATCTTGTTCCAGGCTGAGATTGTTGTTCTTGAGTCAGTGTACCTTTTCTTTTACTGCTTTCCATTGCTTTTGATGAAATGCTGCTGTCCATCACGTGATGGCCTCGTTGGGCTGGCCAGTGTGGTAGGCCTACAGGATGCAGAAGGTCTTACCAAGGAATGGGCAAACATGGAAGGTGTATTCCATAGCAGCCAGTCAGGTCACTGATTTCATTTCCAAACCTGACATGGACATGCGCCATTTAGTTGCTAGGGCCAACAGCGGTACTTTTCGTCTTCCCTCACTTGTATACGTGAGGCTCCTTGTGCATGCCAGAAGCCCAGGCCTTCCAGGAAAGCCCAGGCTTCTGCTTGCTGCCACTTGAAGAGCTGCCTAGGGAGATGAGGTGGCAGGGCTTCACTTCTCTATAATAGATTGTAATGATGCAATCCTGTCTATGATATGCCATCATGGCTGAGCAGCCTGACAGGAGCACCCACCAATGTGTATTATATGCAAGTGCCAGACAGTAGTGTGCCTCACCCCCTACCGGCAACCAGTCCTGCTCACATTCTAGGACAGGTTACTGGCGGCCATTTTAAATAATTCCCAGAAAACCCCATTAAAAAGGAATTTGCACATGGTGTGTTGTGGTTTGCAGAGAGTGAGCGGATGTGCAAAATGATTTAGCAGCTCGGACCATAGTACACGGCTCTGTTCAGTGGCTGAGAACCGTTTCATTTAGTGCCACCATTATACGTGCTGCCTTCTTTACTGCGTGTATGCTGTACGAGCCTGGTTAGTCGAGATATCTGCTGGCGTTCTCTGTGGTGGTATCGTTACCAGCAGCTACACAGCAGTGCCCATATTCCTATTGACGGCTCTGTTTGCTTCCTAACCTAATGCAGGTTATACATACAGTCCCAGATTTACTAAGGCTACACGACGACATGTTTCGCGCGACACGTGGGGCACAACTACACTGCAAGGTTTGTCGCATGACAATTTTTATAAGGATAGTCTATGGTGTCGCACTGCGACTGCGATCCTTTTTGGATGGGTTCTTTGCGACTGCCGTGTCGCAGTCGCCACATGTCGCAGTGCGACACCATAGACTATCCTTATAAAAATTGTTGCGCGACAAAATGTAATCGTGTAACCCTAGCCTAAAGATGAGGTAAGCTTAGACCGGCCGTCTAGACCTGCACCAGATTTATTAGGGGGCTCAGGCTGGATGATAAATGTGGTGCAGGGATGGACACTTTTCTCTATACCAATTATCGGTTGGCTTACTTCGAGACAGATTTTCACACTAGAATTGCATGAAAATATTGATGCAAAATGGCGCATTTTAGTCCCAACCCTTTCCACAAAGCCCTGCCCACTTTTTGGTAAGCCCCACCTTTTTTTTTTTAACGCTGGAAAAATGTGTAAAAACCCTAGATGCGCCAATTTGCTCCTTTTTATTTATTTTTTACAGATTTTTGGTGCCAATATATTAGTAAATCTGGACCACTGTATTATATCTATGGAAGGATATCTCCGTAATATGATGGTGTATATAGGCACAATGGGGCGGCACCCAACGTGCCTACATCTCTTCATGTGCTGTGTGTGCATGAGGCCTTAGCCACATGTGAACTATGTGATATTTAATGAAATGGTTCCTCCTCTAAGGACATGTTCACATGGCAGAAATACACGTTGGAAAAATCTGATGTGTATTTTTCCAGCGGAAGCCACTACAGATTTCTCCGATTTCTGCCAGGTTTTGCACTATCATGGAATCTGCCCCGGATGTCGCCACCTGGCCACGAGGATAGGGATTTTTCTAATCCTGATGGCGTAAGTTTAGACCTTCACCAGATTTATCACGGGGCCTCAGGCTGGAAGATAAGTCTGGCGCAGGTATGGACACTTCTCTCTATCTATATACCAACTAATGGTTGGCTTACTTTGAGACAGATTTTTACATGGTTATTGTGACAGAATTTTGGCGCAAAATGGCACAACTTCAGGCCCACCCCGCCACTTAAAGCTCCTCGCCTTTTCATGAAGCCCCACCCCCTTTTCAAGCAAGTTGGATGTGCCAATTTGCACATTAGTAAATCTAGGCCGCTGTGTGCGAAAAAATGCATGAAAAAAACCCTCCATTCAAAATAACACAGGTGACTTTAAAAACACATGCGTTTTTTTTTTTTTTTTTTTTTTTTAACTGGTTAAAATAATATCAGTGCAAAATTCATGTAAGAACCCGTAAGAACTTTTTTGAAAATGCCCCAAAACCTTCATCAAATATCCACTGTGTGAACCCGCCCATAAGGTGCAGGTGGCTGCTGTGACTCTAATATGAGACGTGTATAACAAGGTGATCGTTCTTGCCAGATGTCACGGCACATTTTGGCTTGCATCTTTGCCATGTGCACAGTGGGTAGCACAGAGACCCACAGAAGTAAGTGGCATGTAACACAGACCTGGAGACCATTGGAAACAATGGGCTCCAGCGGTCACCAGACCCATACTCCTACTGGGACATACGGACCTCACTGTACTAAGTCGTGTAGGCAATTTTTAATACAGGAGTGTGAATGAGCTGAGTCAAACCCCCAGCCCAAGCTGGGAACATCCAGTTATCCATTTATTCATACATTTCCTGGAGGAATAACAGAGGATGTGCACAATGTATAGTTCTAAGATACTCCAGAATGATTTCACAGGGGGAATACAATTATTTACTAAAACGGACATGGAAGGAGGGCTGACGGCTCATCGAATGCGTCTTGGTGAGTCTTGCAAAATGTATTTCAGATGTTGATGGACAGTGGGAGTTCGCCGGTACAAAATCTTTAGCCCTTCTGTAATATGGATGCCGTGTAACGTTTAGCTATTTGATAAAAACGATAGATAGGAAGGTGACACTAGCCCTGGATTTCTGATTGATCTCTGGTAAAAATCAATAGCTCAGCGGGGGCAATTTCGCTGCACAAAATATCAATCCGGCGGCAATGAAGACGCTGACCTTAGTGCCCTCCCGCCTTCCAGTGTGATATAGATATATTTTTTATATGTTTTTTCTCAAAATCTGAAAATGGAAATAACCAAGGCCTTGAATGTACTCGTTCTGATCGTGTTCATACCCTCCCGATGTTGGCGAGGCCTGTGTTGTGTTATTCAGTCACATTTGTCACTGTATCTCAGAAGAAATGGGGGCGATTTATCAAAATTGGTGTAAAGGAAAAATGGCTTGGTTGCCCATAGCAACCAGAGTCCACCTTTCATTTTTCACAGCTCCTTTGGCAAATAAGGTGGAATCTGACTGGTTGCTATGGGCAATGAAACCAGACTTAAATGGAGATGTATCAAAACTGGTATGAAGGAAAACTGGCATAGCAACCAATCGGATTCCTCCTTTCATTTGCCAAAGGACCTCTGAAAAATAAAAGGTGGAATTTGATTGGTTGCCAGGGGCAACTAAGCCAGTTCTCCTTTTGATAAATGCCCCCCACTTTTTACAGTACTTAACTGTCCACCTGCTGGTTTTGTGACTTTTTCAGTTTTTTTTCCCCTGTAGAGAAGTCTATGGACCACACCCAGCAAATGCTGTGATTAAAAGAAAAAGTCCAGAGAGCCAAAAGAAAAATGTAAGGAAACTATGTAAGGCCTCATGCACACAACCGTATTTTGTATCCGTCTCCAATAAACATTTTTTGCGTCTTGCCCACAGACCCATTCATTTCTATGGGTCCACACAAAAAAAAAAAAAAGGACCCCACACGGTTGTTATCTGCATCCGTGTGTCCGTTCGGCAAAGAGATACAACGTGTCCTATTCTTGGCCAAAAAATGCGGACCATTGAAAAAAACACGCAACACGAACGTCGCACGGATATTGTCCTTGTTTTGTGGACCACAAAAGGGATATGGTTGTGTGCCTTAAAGGGATCCAGTCACCTGTGCCCTCTTGTCCGTAAAAAGCTTGCAAAAGTGTGGAAAACAGTTGATATGATGGAAACCATGCATGCCAATTTTTTTAAGTGCAAAATGTGCCAAAAAACTGGCGCATTTTCAATAGTAAATCTTCGCCACAGTGTGTGCAAAAAACCGCCACAAAAAAGTGGCAAAAATAAGCTTAAAGGGGTTGTTCAGGTTCAGCGCTGAACCCAGACTTATCCCCATCTTCATCCCTTCGGCCCCCCTGATATGAGCATCGGAGCATTTCATGTGCTGTATTGCGCAGGGCAAAGGCATTTTTGGGGGGATCCGGTGATGTACTGTGCTCTCTATGGGGACTGCTAGGTGGAGGTCACCGGCACTGATGGGTGGGCTTCAGTGACGCCCTAGCTTGTAAAACGGCTAGGGCAGTGCTAAAGGTCGCCCATCAGTGCCGGTGACTTCAGTGTGCCAAAGTAACCAAAAAAGGGGAGAGCATCGGAGCATGAAATGAAATCAGGGGTGAAGATGGGGATATGTCCGGGTTCAGCTCTGAACGTAGACAACCCCTTTTAAGCTTATTCTTATTCAAAAAAATAAAATAAAAATTAAACAGTGCTTGTAGGGCATTTTAGAATTTCATATTATCCAGTTTATAACATTTGACCACAGTGTTATTTGCTTCCCCCCAAAAAAATGTCAAGAAAAAAAAAGATGAGTTGGAAAAAAGTACGTAAATAAAAAAACAAAACATTAAAATCACTAAAATCGCCCAGCCCCCACTTGTGCATGTTTTTGTAGACCAAGACAGAAGGGGATTCAATAAGAAGGAAACCTCCATCGGTCTTTGCTTTAGGCCTCTTTCACGCGGCCGTAGGTGTCCCGTGCCCGTGCTGCGGACCACAAATTGTGGGGCACTGACCGTGGGGCAGTCGCAACGGATCGAGACGCGATCTGCCCGTTCCGCAAAAAGATAGGACATGTTCTATCTTTTTGCGGGACGGAAGTACGGAACGGAGGCACTCCGTAGTGTTCCGTTCCGTCATTCCGTACGGCACCGTTCCGGATTTGCAGACCCATTGAAATGAACGAATCCGCAATACGGGAACGGGGCGCACACGTTCGTATGAAAGAGCCCTTATACGTATTGTTCCTTATGGATTTGGCTCCCAAAAAAAAAAACGTCACCAAAACTGCAAGTGTGGTTGCAGCCTAAATCTGCCAGGAGCACACCGTTTCCCAGCGTGTAGTACACTAGAATTATATTCTCGGCGGTGGCCCAGGATGCTGTTGTTCACAATGGCGCTGCCATTCAATATGTTTGATTCCATCTCATCGTTTGTAAGTTGTACCTGGCACGCGTGATACGGATTTATTATATTTTTAGAGATGTCAGGAATAATTTAGTCACTCCGGAGATAAGTAAGCTTGCATTGTAATATCTCCCTATAGCGAAGTCTGCCTATAGACGGGGTAAGGGGCGTTTGATGTTTCCTCATCCTCCTGTTTAAGTCCCCTCTCTAGAAAAAAAGCTTTATTCTGTTGCTGCTGTGCACAAACAGGCTGGCACAGGTTTGATCTGCTGCTTCATGGATCCAGGCCCCTGCGTGCATTTGAAGGTTTTTTTTTTTTTTTATGTATTTTTTTTTTTTTTTTTCCCCCCTTCCTTCAACCGGGGAATCTTGCAAACAAAGAGCAGCCGCAGGTAGCCAGATTTCTCCATCCCAAAGCAGCTCCTGGGGCACTGCCTGCAGCAGTCCTGCTAGGCTCGTCTAAGCCGCTGCCAGCGCCGGTCGTTCTGTAGGCTTCTGCAAGCTTTCCGAATGCTCAGAGAGGCTGCACAGACTAGGACCCCAGGAACCAATATTTGTTTTTCGGTTTTGAAAAACATAGAAAATGGGATTTTTAACCTCTTCCAAGCCACTGGCTCGAAATCTCGCGCGGTTATTAGCGTTATTTATAATTGCAGGTAAGGCACAAAGGGAACAAAGCCTCTGCAGTGGCCTCACGTAAAGCTTCAAATGGGGCTCGATGAACGGTTGGCATTTTAAAAAGCAAAACAAAAAATATTAGATTTTAAAGCTCCAGAGTTTTTTTTTTTTTTAAAGAAAAAATGTAACATGCGTGACTTTTATTTGGTGTCGTCAAGAGCCATGCTGCATTTTGCGGGGGAAAAATTCTACAGGCCCCGAGAAGATTCAAAAACGCCAAAACACTTTTGTATGTGGTGTGTTTTTTGTATTTCACTACTGTATAAACTTAGTAGATCTGGCCTCAAAGTTTTTGGCCAAGAAAAACGCTGTGTGTGAAAGCAACCTTAGGCCTCATGCCCACGACCGTATTTTTTTATCTGTGTGCTATCTGTATTTTTAGCGGGTAGCACACTGGCCGTTCATTTCTTTGGGGCCATGCACACATCCCTGTTTTTTTTTTTTTTTTTTGTGGATCCGTGTGGCCCGTACGCAAATTATAGAGCGTGTTCTATTCTGAGGGTAAGAATAGCCGATGGGAGTGAGAAAAATGCAGAATGCAGATGGATCTGTATTTTGCGGATCCCTAGTTTGCAGGCATGGCTGTGCGCAGGAAGCCCAAAACGGGTTGTCCAGGATTTTGAGATTGATGCCCATCATTATCCGATCAGCAGGGGTC
This sequence comes from Bufotes viridis, assembly GCA_033119425.1. Lineage (NCBI taxonomy): Eukaryota > Metazoa > Chordata > Amphibia > Anura > Bufonidae > Bufotes > Bufotes viridis. The sequence continues at coordinate 77,399,710 of CM065598.1, read as the reverse complement.
CGACACCCATTACCCATCAATCAGCTGTTTTGGGGTGGCACCTGAAGTGCACAACGCCATTCATGGTATAGTTGACGGAGCTGGTGTAGTGATGCTCCTATTCGCCTTAACGGGAGCAGCGCTTTGGTTACCAGCTCCGTCCACTACACAGTGGATGGAGCTTTGTCGTGCCGGAGCTACTCGGAAACAGCTGATTGGTAGGGGTGTCTGAACCCCTCCATTCTGATAGTATCCTGATGATAGTCGATCAATATCGAAATCCAGGAATACTCCCTTTAGTCCCCAACACTCAAATCGCTGCTCCGCAAAATACGGATGCGTGTTGCTTCTGCATTTTTTGCAGACCCATTGACTTCAGAGAGTTTGCGGCCAAGTATAGGACATGTTCTATCTTTTTGAGGAAGGGACATAAGGATGCGGAAAGCACACAGATCATGCGTGTGCTTTTTGCATCTGTATGTCCGTTCCGCAAAAAGATGGACCATGGACCCACTGAAAATAATGGGTCTGCAAATAAAATGCGGAAGCCCTGCAAAATGGGGGGCCTTGCATAAATGGATCCAATTGAAGCCCCTACTCTCCATGACTTGTATAGCAGTGGTGCGCGCTTCAGGTCCTCTGAGCCTTGTTTTCTGCTTACTCCATTATGATCACAACGTACATAATATATATTGGGAATTGGACTAATTGCCGTTCCCTAATGTTACTGTTAAAACCATAATTTTTGTGAGAGCTTTCTCATGATACCATATAGGTCTTCATGGAATATCGATTTCCTGTCGGATGTCCTGCCGAGCAGTCAGTAGACTTGGGTACCAACTCATACGTAGGCTTGGGTACCAACTCATACGCTCTCAAATAGCCTGGGTTAGTCATGATGTTCTAGACCTGCTAAAGATCCAAGGTTGCGTGGTTTGCCAAGGTCTTAAATCCCGAAGGTTTCCGAGCCCTTATCGAGGCATGATCTAGTATGATGCTTTATACTTTTATGTCTGCAGGTTACATTGGCAACCTCTACCTTCATTGCTGCACATTTTAGGTGTCTACAACATGGTATTCTGCGAGGAAAAGGTTAATCTTGCACATCAAGGATGAAATCAGGCCAGACATGAGTATGTGGCACAGAATGAGGCCTGCGCGAGAATCCTCTGGCCTTGAAAACTCCTTTTCTCTATTTATTTTTATTACATCTCCCTTCTCTTTCTCGGCACGACGCGGTGGTTGTGGATGGTAATTAAAGGACCCCCCAGATTCTAGTTTTCAGCGCTGGGTCTTTTGATGTGCATCTTGTCGGGCAGATTCAGTTATTGTTCCAGAATCTCTTTCTCTCCCCCTCCCCGTCAAGTCTTTGAAGTGAGCACACTGGCCTTTAGTACCCAAATACAATATGGGCAGGATAATGGGATGCTCCATGCTCTACACATCTCCAGTATAAATGGCTGAGGGGGGAAGGTGCACGGACGGTCTGCTGAGAATCCCTCATCTCGCTATGGTCAGTTGTTTTAACTTCTAATATCATGTAAAATGAGGCTGGCTACAATCATGGACGTATGTCTGAAATGCTCGTCCAGAGAAGAAAGTATGGCCCTAGCATCCAATAATAAAGCGTCCATGCTTCCCAAGGGCCAGCGAGACTACAACGCTGTGAATTACATTTGATCTGCAAGACTTTCTACTATGAAAAGGTCCTACATCTCACTGTTCTTTCTGCTAGAAGAATTTTGGAGAGGGAAGGGTCTAGTTAAAAGACCATGGCTTAGCATGTCTGTTCTACTTTGCAGAAAGGGAGAAGGCTTCCTCTGGAGCAAGCTGCGTCTTCGGCCTTATTCACGTGCTAGGGTCATGTGCAAAAAGCTGTTATGAGCAGGGACAAGTTTCAGGCGTTTTATGAGAAGCGTATATATGCCACCCCCTCTGACAACACTTCTTCTTGTCTTGTGCCATAGTCTACTTTCACACTAGCGTTTTTTGTGGATCCGTCATGGATCTGCAAAAACGCTTCTGTTACAATAATACAACTGCATGCATCCGTCATGAACGGATCCGGTTGTATTATGTCTTGTATAGCCAAGACGGATCCGTCATGAACTCCATTGAAAGTCATTGGAGGATGGATTCGTTTTCTATTGTGCCAGAGAAAACGGATCCATCCTGACACACAATGTAAGTCAATGGGGGACAGATCCGTCTCACTCCGCGTCCCAGGACGGACAGAAAAATGCTGCAGTCAGCGTTTTGGCATCCGCCTCCAGAGCAGAATGGTGACTGAGCGGAGGCAAACTGATGCAGTCTGAGCGGATCCTTTTCCATTCAGAATGCATTAGGGCAGGGATGGGCAAACTGCGGCTCGCCAGCTGTTGTAAAACTACAATTCCCACCATGCCCTGCTGTAGGCGGATAGCTGTAAGCAGTCTTTGCATGCTGGGAGTTGTAGTTTTGCAACAGCTGGAGAGCCACAGTTTGCCCATCCCTGCTTTAGGGCAAAACCGGTCTGTTTTGGACCGCTTGTGAGAGCCCGAAACGGAAAGCCAAAACACTGGTGTGAAAGTAGCTTATAAGCTGGTGCCCAGCTTGCTTCTGGAATTTGTCTAGTCCTTCCCTTAGAGGGGTTGTTCACACCCAGGGGCATTTCGGGCGTCCTGGCCTTACCTGCTCCCCCATTGGGTTCCAGCTCCTTTGAACCCTTCCCACCGCTCACCTGTCTCCCCAGCAGCATTCTGTTTGAAACGTGTCATGTCACTGGGTCGCATGACACGTGGGATACATGTCACTGCTGTGGCCAGTCATTGGCTGCAGTTGCTGGGTCAAACCGGATGTTGACACGGGCAGAACGGTGGGCTATGACAAGCTAGCTATAAGGACTCGGAAACCCAGCAGTGGGTTGCAGGTAAATGTGCTCCCCTCCACAGGTCTGGCCACATGGCTGTTGGCCGCTCCAGAACCCCTGGGGGGGGGGGGAGCAACCCCTTTAAAAAGAAATGTTTTACTGCCTAAATTTTGTTTTTTCATAAAAATCTGAAACAAGTCATATAAAAATATTTTCTAATCTTTTATGATGGTAGTTTTTGTTCTATTATTTGGAACATGATTATGACGGTGCATATATGATATAGGAACCTATAGACTTTAGAAGTCAATCAGCATTCTCATAGTAGAGTGTTTTGGGCACGCTCTGGGAAGCAGAGGTCATTGTGCAGGGAGGGAAGGAGATGAGCTGTGACATTACCTATTTTGAGTGGTGGATCCTGCGTTATCGGTATATACAGTAGGTGTTATGTGCCGTTTTGATGATGACTGCTGAGAAGTGAGCAGTACAGCACAGGAAGTGTCAGCATATGATGAGGCCGGAGTGAAAACTGCAGGACTATCAGGATCTGTGAACCGACAGAACATTTATAACTAGAACAGTAGATTTGCGCCCCACTAGTAGTTTATTTTTTTGATAACGCATTCTGCCATATTTGATTTACATGGTCCATGGTGAGTTCAGCCAATATATAGGAAATAAATGGTAGACGTCTTTCTCATTGAGCTCTTGCGTCCGATATTCTTCACAGTCACTCCGCATTTTATAGCTTCTTTTTGTTCCCATCGTTGCGACTTTCCGTGATCGTACACCTAGCGCTGAAGAGGTTAATTGCTGTCTCCCTGACGTGGTAGCGTTGCCGTCAGGATTCTTCTGTCTCTCTCTCTCTCTCTTGCTTAAAGTGGCTGCAAGCGATAATTCCTCGGGGATAGAATGAGGCTGGGAAAGATTTATTATAAAATATAAACCCCCTTCATAATGCCTCACATAATCTGATCATGTCGAAAAGCGGGAGTTAATTTAAGGATGTGATATCAACACGTTCGCCTGCGTTCTGCGGCTGCCAGACATCTATCTAGGCCGCAGCCCTTATCTCTTCCTAAATTGGGAAGCTTTCTATACGTTTTTTTTATTTTTAATCTCCCGCATCCTATTTTAAAGTCAAATGTCACACTTGCCGTTGATAAAGTTGCATCTCGGCGCTGTTTTTGTTTTTCCCACTAGCGCAGACTTCGCATCGCCTTGTGATTAAAATCCGGGCAAGTCATTATTCCTCGGGCCTGAAAAAGCGGTAATTGTGGCACCGCCTGCATCCACAAGAGTTCTTCAGGCGATGTGTATTAGGGGCACAAGTGTTGATGACTCCTAAAATGTGCAACTCGCTTTAATGAGGTGGCTCGCGCTTTGGCACTTGTACTGTGCATTCTAATGCCCTTTACTACCTATTATCTGTAAAGCGGTAAATTGCAGCCAGTCAGTACCTGGCTGCTGCTCGAGTGCCCGAGACGAATATGTAGAGATGAAATATAAAAATGTAAAGATTAAAAAAAAAAAAAACCTAAGCCAGAATTTTCAGCTGTCTATTATATTTATTAAATAATGCACCCCCAACGCAAATCATTGGGGGGGAATTATCGGGGGGAAATTTCGTGTCCATCACTGATGGTACACCTCCTAGCTGCCGCTGAATTTCTTTATGGGGTTGATGACAACTTATCCCCTATCCATATAGGGGTTAGGTGAGAATGGAGGCTTGTTCTCCCCCATTTGAATGGAGTGGCGATCACACACCCCATTCAGCTCTTTGGGGGTGCAGAAGATAGCCAGGTAGCCAAGCACTTGTACTCTTCCATAGAGTTGGTGCGGTGGACAAGCATGCATGTCTCCCGCTCCTTTCAAACAGCGGAGAATACGGTAGATCCCCATTCTCATGACTGACAGTGGCCCCAGCAGTTGGACCCCCACCGATCAGACACTTATACCCAATCCTGTGCAGAGAGGATAGGGTTTTCCTTATGGGACAACCCCTTTAAAGGTGGTGTTCGGGGTCAGGGCTGAACCCGGACATATCCCCTTTTTCACCCAAGCAGCCCCTCTGACATGAGCTTCGGAGCATCTCATGCTCCAATGCTCTCCCTTGCCCTGTGCAGGGCAAGGGCTTTTTTGTTTACATTTTACACTGCTAGGCGGAGGCTTCTGCCTAGCACTGTTCCTGGTGATGTGACGGGCACTAATGGGCGGCCTTTAGCGCTGCCCTAGCTGCAAAACCGGGGTCACTGCTAGGCGGAAGCCTCCGCCTAGCAGTGTAAAATGTAAACAAAAAAGCCTACGTAACCGGATCTCCACAAAAAGCCCTGGTCCTGTGCGATTAAGCGCAAGGAAAGGGAGTGCTCCGACCCTCATGTCACAGGGGCTGCCTGGGTGAAGAAAGGCATATGTCCGGGTTCAAACCCCTTTAAGAAGCAACTCGCGACAGTCGTTCACTTATTTACATGAAGCTCCCTCTTCTTTTTCAAAAAGTAGTTGTCCAGTTGCTGGAGGGTCTCAGGCCTGACACATACGAGCGAGTCGAATGTGATAATCTTGCAGCGTACGTCAATGTGAGGTGTCGTTCTGGCCCTGCTCCTCTCACAAGATCGTATAACATTATACTGATTTACCTCTCGTTGAGAAGATCCAGCTGGTGTATGGAGTCTTGCAGGCAGTGCTTTATGGGGAAGAGAAATGATTCTGATTGGTTCTCCTTCAAGAGAAAGAAAACGGTCTAGCGCCCCCTATGGTCATCTGCCCTCTAAGTTGATGTCAGATAGAGCTGGTCGTTAGTTGGTCCAGAGTAGGATACTGGTTGGAAGGATGAGATGAGGGCAGTAGGGACACCGTTTGCTTCCTGTTGGTGGAACTTGCTATTTAGCGTATTCGTATGATGATGATACCTTGGCCAGTGCAAGTCCTCTACAGTAACCTTCTCGATTGGTTAAATACTATTTCCTGAACACATTTCGATGGATTATCACAGGATATGGGGGCTGGTTTGGGGATTATACAGGATTACCTTGGCCGCACTGACCGATACCATAATGGCCCTGTTCCATGAAGATATAAGGGTCCCTCTGTGTATGAAGGGGTCTTGGAGCGCAGATCCGTAAGTAGCTCTCAAAACGTTTTCTACACACCAAATACATTCTTAGTAGCTGCAGTTTCTTAAATGTGGTATTAAAAGTGTTGTCCTGAAACTCGCTGTAGGAAATATTAACGTTTCCTGTATCATTGTGCTGTAGGAAATCTCATCAAAGCTGTCCAAATATTGAAGTGTGAAAGAAAAGGATATCCTGTGTCATCTGAAGAGTTCTGTAAAGCCTTGTATGTGTAGGCAGCCCCTAGTCAGCCATTTCCTCCTTGCTATGTAACCTTACCCCTGTCTGGTATGACCCACTCATTTATTAATCTACAAGTGGCTTTGGCCTTGTTCACATCTCCATCAAGCAGATGCGGCAGAGAATAGCCCGACGGAGCCGGCGTTGCCGAATTCTCCAGATCATTGATTATAACGAGGTCTGCCGGGGATCCGGCAGCATTCCGGCATACGTGATTTTTTTTTCATTTGTGCCGGATCAGGCAGCGGGATGTGATTGGCGGAGATACGAACAAGGCCTTCGTTTCTTGTACAATCGGAGTACTTGCACTGTACGTTAAGTTCCTGTGGGGGGCTAGAGCTGCTTGGGATAGGCTGTCAATATTAGATTGGCCTGCCACCCTTATGATCTGCTGTTTGATGGGGCTTTAGTGAGCATGGTGTCCCCGCAATTGTTTTCTACACTTTTTAGTAACAGCTGTGCTTGGTATTAGAGGATGAGGCTCTACTGACTTGTAATATCATACCGTACCGTACTATACCGTACCGGCCACTGCTACAAATACGGAGCTGTTCCTGCTAAACCAAGAAGCGACTTTCAAACAGTTAATGGGGGGGGGGGGGGGGCAGAGTTTTCAGAGTTGGCCCCTTCACTGATATAATATTGGTGGCCTGTCTTGAAGATGGTCCACCAATATTACAAATCCCAGAAAACCCCTACAAGTCAAGTGGGTTTTGGAAGAAAGCAGCCATGATTTTTTGAATCCCGGACTACCCCTTTAATATTGAGTTTTGAGTAACTGTGTTTGTGTATTTTTTAAGGGACTGAGTCATCAGAACATATTTAAAATAATTTTGGTGGTTATTTTTTTATTTTCCATGTCAGTATCTCTAATAAAAAGTAAAATCCCTCAGTTTTCTTACTGCACACTAGGCCTGATAATAAGCGCCACTACTTGATCTGTACCAGTCACTTTACTGCAGTTATCTACTTATCATTACAGACAGGAGCACAATGACAGATATCACTTCTATATAGATAACACAGAATCCACCATTCACAGTAGGTGATATCACAGTGTATCTTCTCCCCCCCTAAGCATGCCTAGAAAACTCCCCCATAGAAGTCAGTGTGTCCCCTCGTGTCCATTGTGTCTATGGCCCATGGTGGCGGCCGTAAAGCATATCTCTAAATGCTGTTAAGGGCTCATGCTCACGACCGTATTTTGTTTCCTTGTCCGTTCCGTTTTTTTTGCTGATAGGATGCAGACCCATTCATTTCAATGTGCTGTCCGCATCAGTATGTCCGTAGCCCCGCAAAAAAAATAGAGCATGTCCTATTTTTTTCTAGTTTGCGGACAAGGATAGGCATTATTACAATAGATCTGCAAAAAAACGGATGCCAAACGGACGTCATCCGTTTTTTTTTTTTTTTTTTGCGGACCGCAGGCAAAAAGTGTTGGTGACACATTCCCTTTAATATATCTCTACCTGTATTTTTGAATTGGGATCACCAAAAACGACCAGTTTTAGTAAATTCTTGCATTCCTATAAAATAACAATTCTGGGGCGTCTTAGAACTCTTCTTTGTCCCGTTCCTCTGTTATTCTTCCTAGAATTCTAAGGCCATGGCTTTGTCTTTGCATTCTCTAGTCCATCTTTCGGTACACCTTTTTCAAGCAGAAGTCCTGCTTTGTATCCCCCCCGTCCCCGTCCCCGTCCCCGTCTCACCTCTACACAATATGACGATGGCTAATGGCTAAGACTCTCTAAGGTTTGAGGAGACAGACCGCTGAACCGGTCCAGCGTCAGCACTTGGTAGGCTGCCGTTATTGCGGTTTGGACAAGAGGGTGACCTGACTCAATGTTTCCTGCTGTTTGATGCTCTCTCTGCCTTTGTGTTCTTGGGCCAAGGTCAAGTAACATCCACACCCCCGTGGGAGAGAGAACCAGGTCTGGAGACAGGCGCGCGCATTAACTGCCTATGAATTTGATGCCTTGAAATTCTATATGCTGACTGTAAATTAGAGTGTCGGTGAGATTCTGCGGTAGAAGGCCTCGACGCGCTGCTCTTCACAAGTCCTCTTACTGTTCACTGCTAGCCAAAAAATGAGATGGCAGTTTAGGTTATTCACCAGGTATATTGAACTTAATGTCTTTTGGCCTCTTCTACGAAGCCCTAACCCTGGGTTCAGACCTGAGCGTTCTAAAAACGCGCGTTTTACGCGCGTTTTTGTCGCGCGTATTTAAGCGCGTTTTTGCAAATAGGAAACGCGCGTAAAACGCGCGTTCTTGTGATTGACTACTGTGGTGTCAATCACAAAACGCGCGTCAAACGCCCCAAAAGAAGCTCAAGTACTTGTTTATGCGTTGGGCGTTTTACAGCGCGTTCAAACGCGCTGTAAAACGCTCAAGTGTGAACCACTCCCATAGGGATGCATTGGTTTTAATCTGTTGAGCGTTTTACAGCGCGTTTGAACGCGCTGTAAAACGCTCAGGTGTGAACCCAGGGTAAAAGAGGTTGTTCATTCTCGTATGCCGAGAGGGACCAGAAAGTAGAGACCAGTAACTCGGGGAGCGGCGGTAAGGCGACTATGACTTAATCATGCCATTCTGAAACATTCCTTAAAAAAAAAAAAAAAAAGTCATCGACTGGACGAGCATCGGTCAGCAGGATCAACCCGATTAAACCATACCCCCTTTATACTGTCTGGTAGGGTTGATCTTGCAGATTAGAATGATACCTGCCTTCTGAAAATCTATTGCGCTGTCCCCAAGGAAAAAGACTTTTGTTCTGTTATGCGAATGAGGAAACGCATTAGTTGATTTTTACTAGACAGGTATGGTTGTAATCGGCAGCATCAACCCTCCCAGACAATGTACCTGGCTTGATAGGGTTGATCCTGCTGACAGGAGCTCTTTAAGGCCTCATGCACATGAACGTATTTAGTTTCCGTGTCAGTTCCGTTTTTTTTTTTTTTTTTTTTTCTATGGGTCTGCAAAAAAAAAACAAAAAAAAAAAACGGAAGTTACTCTGGGTACATTCCGTTTCCGTGTGTCCGTACATTCCGTTTCCGTGTGTCCGTTCCACAAAAAAAAGAACTTGTCCTATTATTGTCCATACAAGGCTACATACACGACCGTATGTGTTTTGCGGTTCACAAATTGCGGATCCGCAAAAGAAAAAACTGATGACATCCTTATGCCACCCCCCCCCCCCTTTTTTTTTTTTTTTTTTGGGTGGATCAATTGTAACAATGCCTAAAACGGACGAGAATAGGACACGTTCTATTTATTTATTTATTTTGTGGGGCTACGAAACGGAATATACTACGGTGTGCTGTCTGCGTTTTTTGCAGACCCATTGAAATGAGTGGGTCCACATCCTATCCGCAAAAAGAACGGACACAGAAACAACGTTCATGTGCATGTAGCCTTACGGACAAGGATAGGACTGTTCTGTTAGGGGTCAGCTGCTCAGTTGCACATGGACGTCATCCGTATATTTTTGCGGAAAATACCAACGGTCGTGTACATGGGGCCTAAAGGAAATTTTCTATCTACAGAAAAGGCGATAATGGTTTGATGGGCCCCTAGGGTTACTACTATGGGGGACCTGAGACCTCCGGTCAGCTGGAGATTTATAGCGCGTCTTGACGGCCGCTTCATACATTTCCTCCTCCTTGCTAGACGTTCTTCTGAAGAGAAAGAGGGACTTGAATTTCATGTACTAGTGGTCCGTGACAGTCCCAACCTTGGGGTACTCAGCAATGGAAAGTTTTTTTTAAGAAATGTTGCTTAGTGGAAAAATCCTTTAAATGTAATGTCCATCCGTTTCTGTAAATGTATTTACTAAAATGGTTGTCCTGGATTTTGATGTGGATGATCCAGCGCCCCTGCTGATCAGCTGTGAGGAGGCCCCCCGTGGTCCTCCCTGCAGCCTCGTTACAGCTCACCCAGCACAGCGCCATTCGTTGTCCAGTGGCTGTGCTTGGTATTGCAGCCCAGGTCCATTCACTTGAATGGGAAGAGCTGCACCTAGGTCAAGTGACTGAACATGAACATGGTCTTCCATTGTGATTTATGTGAGTAACCGTACCCCGTATGAGCAATTTGACTTCTATTTTACATAAAGTCCACCTGCAAAATCATGGTCATACAGCCCTTTTTCTGTAAGAATATTTTATGTTTTTATATTTTTCATCATAAAGTCCTCATAGGCTTGCTTTAAATTCCTATGATTGCGGTATTTGGGGGGCAAAGCTTGATAAATTATATTTTTATGTATATATAAATCCCACTACAATGAGCTCCTTCTTCTCATAGAGAAGATGCCTACAAATGTTAATATAATTAGTGTGGAAGTGAAGGGGACTCCCATGGGATCTGAAGTTTTTTTTATCTTTTGTTCTTTATTTTTTTATGTTTATTTATTTATTTTCTTTTGTGACATTGAGATTTTCCTTTTCTCCCCCGAGCCTTCCAACTTTCCGCCAAATCCGAATCCCCAACGGTTACCCGACTGTATATGTTTTTGGGGGGGTGGCCTTTATCTGCAGGTGGCCACATTGTCGCTCGCGTCTAGGAAGGCTGTACACCTTGTGCACTGCGCTTTTCTCTTTCGGAGTGCTGTAAGGGCCCGGCCACAGTATGAAGCAAACTGTTTTCAGATCGGGCCTTTTATACAGATCAGTGATCTCTGTTTACGCTGTCTGCAGATCAGCCTAGACACGTAGCCTGGTGGATACATAAATTCCTATTCACTACAATAGAACTTGGCAGGCAGCCATGCCTGCGGTTACGTTTTACATTTCTGCAACAATGCTGTAGTTAAGTTATCTCTTAGGATTATCATGAAGCAAACGAAGGCAAATTTGCGGGGGTTTTTTTGTACTACGAAGGATCGGAAATGTAAATGTGTGCCGAAACCGGTTGTGAAGTATTAGTATTGGTAAGGGTATAAAATATTAGGCAGCTATTAAAACATTGATGTCCTGAAAAAATGTCATAGCCGCCTATCGGTGAGGCACAGTCCCATATTGTCCCGTATAATCTTCCATAAACAACACGCTGTAATAGGGCGACAGATTCAAGGCAATGATGAAGACCAGGGTTGAGCGAACTTGTGTTTTAAGTTCTGCGTCAAAAGTTCGGGTTATCGAAGAATCCCATTATGGATTCCGCTGCCACGGACCATAACGGAATTTAGAATCCATAACGGGATTCTTCGATAACCTGAACCCGAACTTTGGACGCAGAACCTAAAACACAAGTTCGCTCAACCCTAATGAAGACCTTTTTAGCCTCCAGCATCTGGGCAGACCTTGGTTTCCATGGTAACAGACTACAAACGGTTTCTTTGTAGTCTGCTCCTGCAGTCAAACTTTCGTCCACCTTTCCCTTAATTTTTACTTTTGGTAGGTTAGAATAAGTTTTATAGAAGGTTTCCATAAAGAAACTAAATAGTTTTTTGAACATTATGGACATTTGCCGATTTGTTGTGTGTGTGTGTTTTTTTTTTTTTTTAGATTAATTGAAACAAAAAATGACTGTCATGGCCGACTTTCCCTTTAAAAGACGATGCATTTGACAAAATGAATGTTAGTTCCGATTCATCGCATGATTATAGTCGTGCAGTACACTGCGTTTTTAGGCCAGACACACACAAGAAAGTTCAATGCGAAAAAACTTGAAGCGCGTCAGTGTGCATCCCGGTTCTGAACTCTGCTACGCTGACAGGATTGTGCAGCGTTAGAATAATTTATATGGTTGTGTGTCCCTGTGAGACCTGGAGTCTATTGAATTACACTGTCATAATACTGTTGGTGTAAGGCTGGCTTCACACGTCCGTTAAACCCGGACGTGACCAGTCCGTGGTAATGCGGGCTGGATTTCTTCTTTACAGCCGGAGCGCACAACGTCAGTGGTTGCTATGATGCTGTGCGCTCCCTGCCGCCGCTGCAGGATAGTAATACACTGGTATAGGTCATACCAGTGTATTACTGTAGAGCAGCGGCGGCAGGCAGCGCACGGCGTCATAGCAACCACTGACGCCGTGCGCTCCGGCTGTAAAGAAGAAATCCAGCCTGCATTACCAGAACTGCTCACGCCTGGGTTTAACGGACGTGTAAAGCCAGCCTAATTCAGTAGATTCTCTCCCTATCACAGGGCAGGGAGTGTGTCCTTTCTTCTGTAGCTCACTCCCTTTAATCTGTAGATACAACTGGTGGCAGTTGAAGGATGGAACTGAGCATGTGTGACCAACTCAGCAAGGTGAAAAAAAAGGAAAAGAACAAACACCAGGTGGCGCTATACAAGGTCGATTTTATTAAATAACTCTGTGCCTATAGCACATTTTTAACTACATGCAATTACAAATGTATTCCGATTCAGCTGGTTTGAAAAATGTAGAATATTTTAGTGGAGCAACCCCTTTAAGGACCTATCTAGCCATGTAGTGGACTAGGAAGAGTGTCCCGAATGGATCAGCGAGATCTCAGGAATTATCTACATTTACACTCCGTTCAGACTACCATTTAGCCCACTTTCACACAGTCATCTCTTTGTTCAGTTCTTTTGTGTGCATTTCACCCTTTTTAAATCCAAGCCAAAAACTGCAACTGCCACGTGTGGTTTTTGTTGTGGATTTGATGCGGAAATGAACGGAAATTCGTGTGGAATTCCTGCATGACAGCCCGCAACCATGTGCAGGTAGCCTTAGTGTTTTCAAATGAAGTTTCCATCATTCTGTGCAGCCTGCAATTTGTGCAGTCAAGATATCATCACCATAATGGACCCCATTAAGGGCTCATTCAGACGGCCGTATGCTGTCTGCAAAAAATGCGGATTCGTTTTTTTGAAGATTAGATGCTGTCCCATTCACTTCTATGGGGCCCTTGCATGGCTCGGCAAAAAAAAAATGAAATATGTCCTATACTGTAAAAATCAGGATGGGCCTTGAAGTCTATGGATCAGCAAAAAAACGGAATGCAATCCGTTTTTTTGCGGACATGCTAAACTGTCTGCAAAAAAACGGATCCACATTTTTGCGGACAGCAGACTGCCGTCTAAATGAGCCCTAAAGTCAATGTGGTCCTTCAATGTACATTTAGATCCATTAAAAAAAAAAGGTATAGTTATATGTGAAGCCGTAGTGCGAGTGTGGAGGTTGTTTCCAAACCTAAAGGGGTTGTCCCACGAAAAATGTTCTACAATTTTTAAACCAGCACCTGAATGTGAATACTTTTGTAATTGCATGTCACTAAAAAACTATCATAGCTACTGAGTTATTCAGTAAAATGTATCTGTATGGCGCCACCTGCTGTTTGTTCATTTTCTTATTTCTTTGACCTGCTCACTTAGAAAGCCGCACATGCTCAGTTTCATCCTTTAACTGCCTCCAGAGCTGTGATAGGGAGAGAGCTGCCACAGAATGGACACGCCTCCTGAGCTGTGATAGGGAGAGAGCTGCCACAGAATGGACACTCCTCCTGAGCTGTGATAGGGAGAGAACTGCCACAGAATGGACACGCCTCCTGAGCTGTGATAGGGAGAGAGCTGCCACAGAATGGACACTCCTCCTGAGCTGTGATAGGGAGACTGCCACAGAATGGACACTCCTCCTGAGCTGTGATAGGGAGAGAGCTGCCACAGAATGGACACGCCTCCTGAGCTGTGATAGGGGGAGAGCTGCCACAGAATGGACACGCCTCCTGAGCTGTGATAGGGGGAGAGCTGCCACAGAATGGACACACCTCCTGAGCTGTGATAGGGAGAGAGCTGCCACAGAATGGACACTCCTCCTGAGCTGTGATAGGGAGAAAGCTGCCGCATGTACTATACGATGTATGGTTTTAATTTTTTACGTTAATCATGGGAAACTTGCACATCATCATGTGAGTTCACTGCAGTAGACCTGTGATCAGATGGACCTACTGTATCATAATGATTAAGTCAGTTTGGGTCAGGGGATCCACAGCCGGCCCCGGAGATGTGGCCCACACACAGATAGTGTCTCCCAGGTCAATCTCGGTCGTAGGCAAGAACCCTAAATCTCCTGTACGGTTTGGTGTCTTCTGTGGGTGGTTGTGACCTTGAAGAATATCATGCTTGTCAGCTAAACCTCCAAAAGAAGTCCTCCTCCCCTTGAGCTTCTTCAGAAATGTCTGTAAGCAGACGGCACCCCCTCCTCCTCCTCTGGGGATGCCCGGTTCTCTTTTGAGCTAAGGAGGGACCAAACATGCATCGTGTAACTGCTCGTAATTCCTCCATCCTTGGCAGTTCTTGAAAGTTTAACTGAGGCAATCCTAGATTCTGCTCCAGCCAGGAGATTTGGTGTTATCCCCAAGAGGAGAGAAGGGTGGGGAATTTCTTGTAAGCCTCAAGGTCAGTAAAGGGGCAATGTCTGGATTTCTGTCCCCAGGGGATGGGTGAGACGCTAAAAGTTAAGACTTTTTTCCACTTAACTTTTTTTTTTCCTGCCTGGCTTCATAGACTTGCATTTTCTGTTAACTTCTATTTTAGAGCGGTTTATTGTAGTATGGTGGAAAGTGCTGTAAAAATGGGGATATGGTTTCTAGTGATAGAAGCAACATTCCGATTTTTATTTTTATTTTGGACTTTTTTCTTTTTGTTCTTGTACCGACACATACTGCCTTCGATCACGGTGAACACGTCTTCCTGCTATGCCTCTATATGTGGCTGGGGTGATCATCTGTATGATTGGTTTCACCATGTGCCGCCATTATGGTAAAAATGTAGTATGCCGCCTTATCTGCCTACTCTTGCGTCGGTACAGATTGTTACTTTGTAACCCTTTGCATACTATGTTGCGATGTATGCGGTACTTTGTATATCCATGTGTATTATGACGTACTATAGCCTACTATTTCTTATTCAGTCTTGCAGTATTAGGAGTAAGGGTTCTTTTACAGGGGCAAATAAAATACCGCTGCCACTGAACAATATAGCGAGTCATTTACATTGGCAAGACTGCCTTGGTGTTTTCTTTTTTTTTATATGTATTTTTGCGTTTATGCAGTCACTCATGCACTTTCTTGTCCATTACCCTCTGTTGTGCCCATTGCGTTATAACTGCCAGATCGATGCCCATTTACATGTCTGGGTGTACTGCTTCCAAACAACCTAAAAGATGCAATCATCAACCAAAGAGAAAAATAGAACAATTTATTGTGACTGATGGTTCTCCCATAAAAATTTGAGTTGAGCGAACTTCTGTTTTAAGTTTGGTGTCCAAAGTTCGGGTTATCCAAGCATCCCGCTATAGATTCCACTACCACGGACCATAACGGCATTTGGAATCCGGGGTGAAGGACCTGGGGTGACGTCACCGTCATGTGATCAGTGCAGGGGGCGTGGCTCAGTACTGGATTGGATAAGAGGTCGTAGGCTACCACCTCTTATCTAATCCATTACTGAGCCACGCCCCCTGCACTGATCACATGACTGTGACGTCACCCCAGGTCCTCCATGTTGTCCAAGGTTTGGGTTCATTGAAGAAGCCCCTTATCGATTCTAAATGCCGTTATGGTCCGTGGTAGCGGAATCTATAACGGGATGCTTAGATAACCCGAACCCGAACTTTGGACGCCGAACGTAAAACAGAAGTTCGCTCAACTCTAATTAAGATCATTGGGGTGATTATCGGCCCGTGGAAAAAGACCCTTAAAGGTGTTATCCCGTGAAAAATATTCAACAGTTTTCGGGCCATTACCTGGATCTAAATACTTTTATTATTATATATTTGCATTAAATTAAACAGTTATTCCGTTAAATCTGTCTGTATAGCACCCCCTGCTATTTGCTTTTTTTCTAATTTCTCTGTCTACCTCATTGAGGTGGATGCACATGCCTAGTTCAATCCTTCAACTGCCGCCTGCTGCAGCAGACTGGACACACCTCCTGAGCTGTGATAGGGAGAGCTGCAGCAGACTGGACACACCTCCTGAGCTGTGATAGGGAGAGCTGCAGCAGACTGGACACACCTCCTGAGCTGTGATAGGGAGAGCTGCAGCAGACTGGACACACCTCCTGAGCTGTGATAGGGAGAGCTGCAGCAGACTGGACACACCTCCTGAGCTGTGATAGGGAGAGCTGCAGCAGACTGGACACACCTCCTGAGCTGTGATAGGGAGAGCTGCAGCAGACTGGACACACCTCCTGAGCTGTGATAGGGAGAGCTGCAGCAGACTGGACACACCTCCTGAGCTGTGATAGGGAGAGCTGCAGCAGACTGGACACACCTCCTGAGCTGTGATAGGGAGGGCTGCAGCAGACTGGACACACCTCCTGAGCTGTGATAGGAGAGCTACAGCAGACTGGACACACCTCCTGAGCTGTGATAGGAGAGCTGCAGCAGACTGGACACACCTCCTGAGCTGTGATAGGAGAGCTGCAGCAGACTGGACACACTCCTGAGCTGTGATAGGGAGAGCTGCAGCAGACTGGACACACCTCCTGAGCTGTGATAGGAGAGCTGCAGCAGACTGGACACACCTCCTGAGCTGTGATAGGGAGAGCTGCAGCAGACTGGACACACCTCCTGAGCTGTGATAGGGAGAGCTGCAGCAGACTGGACACACCTCCTGAGCTGTGATAGGGAGAGCTGCAGCAGACTGGACACACCTCCTGAGCTGTGATAGGGAGCGCTGCAGCAGACTGGACACACCTTCTGAGCTGTGATAGGGAGCGCTGCAGCAGACTGGACACACCTCCTGCGCTGCCAGCTTGAAAGAGATCTTGAAGATCAATGAATGAGGAGATCTCTGGATCCATGTGAGGTGCAGGGCTGGTTCTAGCTTTGTTAGACAGAGATTGTCATGTACTATTTGATATCTGATTTTCATATATTTTTTTTTACATTAATCATGGGACAACCCCTTTAAATTACACATCACCTTTGCACCAAAACATATTTTTCCATCGTGACTCAATGGAAGATAAAGACGCTCTTCCTGAGTGTGTGGCCAGATCTGTCCTCTGTGCTGGCTTTAGCATCAGGATATGGAAGCCTCCCTCTTTGTAGCAGTAATGAGTCATCCTTGGGATGTTTGAGAGATTATGAAAAAAAAATTCTTCTGTTTTTTTTTTTTGTTTCTTTTCTTTGCTAATTACAGAACCTCCTGGGGTGAAAAGCGCAAAAAGATCTGTAGCCCATCAAGTTATAAATATAGAGCCTGAATATTTATTACCAGTCCACTAAAAGTTAGAGATGGAAAGTTCCGTCATTGCGCGTGCCCACACAAAGAGTCTTGGCAGATATCCGTAGAGTGACTGGCAAGGAACGGCGTCCTATATGTACATCACTATGGAATGATTTGGATATAAGACAATTACAGAATATCTAAATTTGTATATATGGGCGATCCAGCTGGCAGCCTGCAGACCATGTGCCGTCTGCCAAAAGCTTTTATTGCACCCCAGCTTCGGGAGAATTTCTATGAACATTTAAGTGGCACGTGAGCTGGAGTTGATAACATATAGTATATCTCTATTAACTGCTTGTCTAGAAATGCCATGCCATGGGAGCTTAACCAGTTTTGTGTTCATACCCGGGCAGTGATTGCACCATGGCCAGCTACCTGGTGACTAGTTGGTCAGGTTTGGGTTCCAGCAGTGATTTAGACCATGCACAATGTCCTTTAGTGTCTATGGATCCTTCAGTGTGCTTGGGTGTAGCCAAAATGATCCAAGCCAATGGACCAAATAAGGTCTACCATCAGGGACCTCACAAAGCATGCTCCACCATGGGATAGAGGTGGCTTCAAAACCTCAAACCGTGGTTGTTTTAGGGACACAATTCCAGTTCGTAAACCAAGCTTTTTGGTTCCCAATTTCTCATCTTTAGAAACGTCCTAGTTTCAACATAATTTTGGGGACTTTTTGTACCTTTTTTATTTTATTTTTTTATATGTTCTTGACGATTTCCTCCTGATAAACAGGTTATGGCAGTGGGTGCTAAGCTTTGGTTCTATTGATCTATCCCGGAGAGTAATCCTGGGGCCAGCAAGGATGTCTGTTATCCCAGACAAAGTGGCACTGGGCCACGCAGGAAACTTCTCCTTTTGATCTGAGAAACAAAGGGAACCCCTGAGGACAAGTCTATTCTAAGTATCTAGGGTTGGAATGACAGCCACGCAGGGCCAGGGTGAAGGCTATGACTCATGTTGTCTTTGGGACACAATGGTGCACGCAAATGGTTGCTGCCTGTTTTTGCCTCGCTTGATCTGAAAGCCCTTTCTTTGGACCAGTTTGGACTTTTAGTTTTATTTTGTTGCATGTTATATTGTGGTACAGGATGGGGCACTTGCGTGTTTGACTTATTTTTTTTGCTAGTTTGACCACTTGTTTGGCGCACATTCTTTGCATAGGTTGATCCTAGTGATGTGTATTGGAGTGGATAGCTCCTTTTAGAACAATGCCACCAGGAATTTTAAGGAGAAGGGTGTCTCTGCCTAATGGTCCCTGTAGAGATTTAGTGTGTTACTGAACTTGAGCGGAACATTACCGAGCAATTTCACAATAAAGTGTGCGATCAGGATGAGAGGAGAGAGACAATTTGTGCAAGAGCAAAGACACTGTTTGATTATACGAAAGGGGCAGCACCTTTTAATCCTGTATTTCAATTCAATTTAAAAGGGGTTGGCAGGTTCCTGTTTTAATGAACAAAGAGTTGACAAAGGCAGACGGCTCAGGAGCCGAGACTAATTGTGTGTCACAGTAAGGCATAGGATCCACAGGGAGCCCTCGACCTGCTAATATAGAACAGGTCCCAGTGTGCACCAGCGTAGGTCATTGTAGGTGAACAGGTCACGTTTGCCCCCAGGGTGCCAGCTGGGGCGGCTTGATGAGGCCAGCTATCAGCAAGAATGTATTTGGGGCAATTTCTGAATAATTTACAGTAGGCAGCTAAGGGGAAAACGGAGGTTTGGGTTACAAAGTGTTAAAACCATCTTTGTGTGTGTGTGTGTATATATTTATTTAGAATTTTTTTTTCCTTATTGTATTATTTTAGTCTTAGAGGAAACAATATCCTGTATTTTATTTTTTGTGAGACGCCATCGTTACTTGCTCTTAAAGGGGATGCGTTGGGAATAGGAATGATTTATGCGATATCCGTTTTCTTTTCCTCATACTCCTTTTGGTGGATTTGGTTGGAGGCAATGGACCTAGTCATGGCAGCTGTGGTATAGATTGATCAGCTGTAAACTGTGAGAGAACCCAGCAGCAGGTGTTTAAATCCTCTGCAGCGCCACCATATGGAAAAAGGAAGCATTGAAATCGAAGAGATGTCCATGTAAAACATAGACATGCCGACTCGGGAGCCACCCTGCCGTCTGGGGACCCTGAACTAGAGACCTCTGCACAGTTAACCAACAATTCGGTAAAAGTGGTGTCACACAGTATGACTTGGCAGTATGATTTTTTTTTTTTTGGTTGGTTGTGTTTTTATTTTTTCTGATCTCCAGATATTGCATTGAAGTCTAAGGGTCCTTTCACACTTGCGTTCTGAGGATCCGGCAGGCACTTCCGTCCTGCCGGATCCGTCAGAACGCAAGTCACCTGAAGCATTAGAAGACTGATCAGGATCCTGATCAGTCTTCGAATTGCTTTCAGGTTACTATGGCAGCCAGGACGCTACTAGCGTCCTGGTTGCCATAGTAGGAGCGGGGAGCGGGGGAGCGGCATACTTACATTCCGTACGGCTCCCGGGGCGCTCCTGAATGACGTCAGAGCGCCCCATGCGCATGGATCACGTGATCCATGCGATCACGTGATTCATGCACTGGGCGCCCTGGCGTCATCCTGGAGCGTCCGGGAGCCGCACGGAATGTAAGTATGCCGCTCCCCGCTCCCTGCTACATTTACCATGGCAACCAGGACTTTAGCGTCCTGGCTGCCATGGTAACCAGTCAGAAAAAGCTAAATGTCGGATCCGGCAATGCGCGAAAGCGACGTTTAGCTTAAGGTCGGATCCGGATTAATGCCTTTCAATGGCCATTAATTCCGGATCCGACCTTGCGACAAGTGTTCGGATTTTTGGGCGGAACAAAAAGCGCAGCATGCTGCGGTATTTGCTGCGTCCAAAAAACGTTCCGGTCCTGAACTGAAGTCATCCTGATGCATCCTGAACGGATTTCTCTCCATTCAGAATGCATGGGGATGATCCTGATCAGGATTTTTCCGGCATAGAGACCCGACGACGGATCTCTATGCCGGAAAAGAAGAACGCAGGTGTGAAAGGGGCCTTAGTCCACACGTTTCTACAGCAGTTTCCAGCATTTCATCTCGTAATCTGCAGAGGAAGCCCCCCCCCCCCCCACCAAATGGTGCATTTTTGACTTGACGCATATTTCACTCTTTGCATTGCAAAGGGGGAAATCTGTGCTGAAAATCTGCAATATAAATTGACATGGTAGGTTTTTTTTTTTTGTTTTTTTTTTCTGCCACGTATGAGAATTGCTTAAAGCTCATTCATTCTGCTGGTACTGTACAAAGCTGCAACTTTTTTTTTGTCCCATAGGCATTTTTGTTTATTATTGTTATTATCTTTATTATTATTGTATTATTAATTTTTATTATTAAATTAGCTTTTCTAGTCGACCCATTTAAAGGAAAATTTAATCCCAAAAATATTTTTTTATTCCTGCAGTTTCCCACTGAAGAGATAAAGATCGCCCTTCCCAGGCTCCTGAATAACAAATTTCTCTAGTTGTATACTTGTTAGGTTGCCTGCAAACGTTGCGATTAAGCATGTTTTTTTCAACACGGATTCTCGTGCAGAAAAAAACGCAGCTTAATACAGTACCAGCAAAGTGTACGAGATTAGACAAATCTCACGTATGCTCAAGGAGGGTCATTTATTAAGACCGGCGTTTTAGACAACGTTCTTAATATCCCCTATAGCGCCACCCTCTACATAACTTCGGCGGATCCACCGCCACTTCTTAATGTAACCCTGCTTCCTGGCTGTTTTACATTTAGACCATATTCTACGTCTAAACCAGAAAACGATGAATGACACGGGCCTGCCACCTTACCCATCCACGTCATTCCGACTTTTTGAGACTTGGTGTGAGCGTTGAAAATTACAGACTGCGCAAAAAGCACGCCTAATACAGGCGTATTTCTGGTTAGTAAATGACCCCCTTAGTGTTTTTTTTCTGTCCAGAAATTAACCTACCGTTTTTGTTTTTTTTAATGTTTTTTTTTGTGCAGAATTCACCCGTTTTAGTGCAAGGGTGAGATCTGTGGAGAATCTGCATCAAATCCACACCAAAAACCACAAGTAACACATGCGTGTTTTTTGGTGCAGATTTGGTTCGGAAACACACAGAAATCTGTGCAGAATTTTAGTTTTGAAATCTGCACTCGTGTGCAGGGACCCTTACCCCCTCCTTGCTAAATCACCATATTTCTCAGCCAAAGCTAGACATTTTAGTGTGCTTTTGATAACTTTTATGTAGTAACCGTTTTTCAGTCTCCATCTTTTTAAATTCAATCAATTTTTGGCTTTTCCTGATATCTGTTGTCCGCCCAAGATGCAATTTTTTTTTTTTTCACAGCCATGTTGGATTCCATAGGGCTAATACATCTGTCAGCCAGTTGCCAAAGCGGCCTACATGCCAGTGACTTTATGTGTTTGCTTCTAGCCCCTCCAGGTCGCTATCTCTGCAAGCTCTCCCAATCACTGTGAGGCAATCCTATGCATGTTAGACAGCGATCGGTCAAATGAGTATGGATGGGTATTCCTTCAGACCCCCATACACATGCACACTCGGCCCAGCATGCTTCTGTTCTCAATAGGGGAAGGGGACTAAGCCTTTCGCACCGTCTGCTGTTGTGGAAGAGCAGGGTTTGGGTTTGGCTGACATTTATGTAATGCAGTGCAAGATTGCCAAGTGGGAAACCATGATTTTGTAAGGTCGCATCGGTGGTCTCCTACCTCAAGCTTTTACACTAAATGCTGTAGGCTGCCAAGATATGCTGTAAACCATTGATTCCCATCCTTATTTGAGAGACTTTTAAGAAAAAAAAGATTCCTCTCTCAATGAAATCCTACTCGCAATCGTCGTTGGACTTGCCCATCAGGTCACCCAGTGGGCCCATCCCTCATAATGAAATGAAAACTTCTCATGCTCTTCTGTTGAGCTTGTTGGCTGTATTAAAATACCTCCTGGCATCACCGTCACCAGCAGGGCACCCCTACAGATCCGGCCTTCATCTCCCTCTTCTGCAGAACGTTCCAGCAGCCTGAACGTCTTGACAGCCCTTGTAATACACTGACCCTGAGTCTTATGGGAGAGGGAGGTGGGCGGAAGTCTGTAGACACTGAGTTGTCCTGAGCTGCCTTCCTGACTCTCTGCAGAAGTGGTAAGTGTAAAAGTGTGTGCAATATATGTATGTGTAATCTGTATATATGTGTATAATGTGTGTGTTTGAATATGCGTTTAGTTTGTACATATTGATGTGTGTACTTGTATGTTTGTGTAAGGTTTAGCAGTATGCAAGCCAGAAAAAAGTTGTGTATGTAGGCACGTATGTGTGCAATGTGTTTGTGTGATGTGTGTAATATTTTGTATGTGTGTGATAGTTGTGTGACGTATATATTGTATTTTCCTGTTATGTCCAAAAAAGGGGGATGCTCCAGGAAGAGCAAACAAATTTCCCCGGCGCTACATTTTTTTGTAATTATACCCTCTGTCCGTTCTGCATATCTTGTCTAGGGTCTGTATTTGGAGGGAGTCTGATCCGGGGTCTGGAGGGAGTCTGATCCGGGGTCTGGAGGGAGTCTGATCCGGGGTCTGGAGGGAGTCTGATCCGGGGTCTGGAGGGAGTCTGATCCGGGGTCTGGAGGAGTCTGATCCGGGGTCTGGAGGGAGTCTGATCCGGGGTCTGGAGGAGTCTGATCCGGGGTCTGGAGGAGTCTGATCCGGGGTCTGGAGGGAGTCTGATCCGGGGTCTGGAGGGAGTCTGATCCGGGGTCTGGAGGGAGTCTGATCCGGGGTCTGGAGGGAGTCTGATCCGGGGTCTGGAGGGAGTCTGATCCGGGGTCTGGAGGGAGTCTGATCCGGGGTCTGGAGGGAGTCTGATCCGGGGTCTGGAGGGAGTCTGATCCGGGGTCTGGAGGGAGTCTGATCCCGGGGTCTGGAGGGAGTCTGATCCGGGGTCTGGAGGAGTCTGATCCGGGGTCTGGAGGAGTCTGATCCGGGGTCTGGAGGAGTCTGATCCGGGGTCTGGAGGAGTCTGATCCGGGGTCTGGAGGGAGTCTGATCCGGGGTCTGGAGGGAGTCTGATCCGGGGTCTGGAGGGAGTCTGATCCGGGGTCTGGAGGGAGTCTGATCCGCGGTCTGGAGGGAGTCTGGCCCGCGGTCTGGAGGGAGTCTGGCCCGGTCTGGGGGTCAGGGTGGAGGGAGTCTGATCCGGGGTCTGGAGGGAGTCTGATCCGGGGTCTGGAGGGAGTCTGATCCGGGGTCTGGAGGGAGTCTGGCCCGCGGTCTGGAGGGAGTCTGGCCCGCGGTCTGTATTTGGAGGGAGTCTGGTCCGCGGTCTGTTTTTGGAGTGAGTCTGGTCCGCGGTCTGTATTTAGAGGGAGTACATGTTCATGTGTGTACTTGTATGTCTGTGTAAGGTTTAGCACCTATACAAGCCAGAAAGAGGTTGTGTATGTAGGAACGTATATGTGCAATGTGTTTGTGTGATGTGTTTAATATTTTGTATGTGTGCAATATTTGTGTAACGTATATATTGTATTTGCTCCAGGAAGAGCAAACAAATCTCCCGGTGCTACATCTTTTTGTAATTATACCCTCTATCCGTTCTGCATATCTTGTCTAGGGTCCATATTTTTGGAATAATCTTGTCTGTATTTATGGGGAGCCTACATTTAGTGGTCTGTATTTAGAGAGAGTCTGGTCCGGGGCCTGTCTTTGGAGGGAGTCTGGTCCGGGGCCTGTCTTTAGAGGGAGTCTTGTCGGGGCCTGTCTTTAGATGGAGTCTGGTCCGGGGCCTGTCTATAGAGGGAGTCTGGTCCGGGGCCTGTCTATAGAGGGAGTCTGGTCCGGGGTCTGTCTATAGAGGGAGTCTGGTCCGGGGTCTGTCTATAGAGGGAGTCTGGCCCGGGGTCTGTCTATAGAGGGAGTCTGGTCCAGGGTCTGTCTATAGAAGGAGTCTGGTCCGGGGTCTGTCTATAGAGGGAGTCTGGTCCGGGGTCTGTCTATAGAGGGAGTCTGGTCCGGGGTCTGTCTATAGAGGGAGTCTGGTCCGGGGTCTGTATTTAGAGGGAGTCTGGTCCGGCGTCTGTCTTTAGTAGGAGACTGGTCTGGGGTTTGTATTTTATTTTTATGGTCTGGCGTCAGTATTTATTGGGTGAAGATCTATATTAGTTCAGGAGGGTCTGCATTCATTTTAGGGTGCCCTAAAAGTGGGCATATACTATATGGCATTCAAATTCCATAGGTTCGCACTTGTTCTGTATAAATGGGCAAGGCATGAGGCTAAAAAATCCAATTTATTTCAAACTTCTAGCAGGAATAATAAAGGAATGGCACAACGTAAGGTCATAAGAATAGATGCTCCCGAATTGTTATTGCATGGGGAATGCAGGTAGCTTGTGTTCACATATCTGTTTAGGAGATCCGGCGGGCTGTTGCGGCACAGAGCAGCCTGCCGGATCCTCTGCTTCACTGCTGTATCCCTATTGACTGCAATGAGGTCTGGCGATAAATGCTGGGTTTTGACCAGACACAAAACCGCTGGGCCTAATGGCTCAATCAGACGACCGTATATGTTTACATCTGTTCCGCATAGAACCCATTCATTTCAGCGGGGCCGCAAAAAAAGTGAGCAGCATACCGCGTGCTGTCTGCATCCGCACTTCTGTTCCGCGGCCCGGCAAAATAGATAGGACTTGCTCTATTCTATTGCGGACAAGAATAGGCATTTCTATCACAGGGCTGGCCTTGTGCGTTCCACATTTTGAGCAGTATCCGTGTTTTGCAGATCTGCAATTTCCGGACCACAACACACATGCGGTCTTCTGAATGAGCCCTTAAACAGACATGTCAGGAGAAGTGACAGGTCCCCCAAGCATTCAGCATTCCTGATCAGAAGCGTACACGTTGCTGATCCACGACCAGATTTGATCCCCAGTTGAAATCGGATGTGCGTGATCAGTGATTTTTCTAGATCCGTTGAGTTACAGTAGCCCGCCTCGTAAGAGACCACCTTCCGTTTTTGGTTAGGGAAGGAAGGAGATTGTAATGCCTCTCGGTTTCTCTCTCGCCGTCCCTCTGTGCCAGTCAAACACATAGCTAAATATACGGATCACCCTAAAATTTCCCGGGAAATTGGCAGAATTATTATCGATTCACAGAGCACGGCCAAACATCACTGCATGAATTAGCAAGCAGCTGTTTCTAATTTGACTCTAGAACGGTACACAGAGGAACTTGCTTTAGTGCGCGATCCTTTCATTTATAATGAATTTTAATCACCGCTACAGGTGAGAAAAATGTAGAAACAAGCTTGTATCTTGTGCAAGAAACAAAGGCAAGCCAGATGCTAACAGATTTACAGCCTGTGATAAAAGGAATGTTTTGGTACAGTTTACATGTAATTAGGCTGCAGCTGTTTGCGCTCCCCAGCCCGTGAAAAAGAAGCAGCGTATAGGATCTCGCTGCCTGTTTTCCAAAGGGAGTCAAGAAAAACAGTGATCCAACCCTAGAACCATTTATAGCGTATTCCTGAGGCTGACATAAAACTTTTTCTATCCCTGCCGCTCGTAAGCCGCTCAACGGAACTGTGATTCTGATTCCTGGACAGCCAGGGAAAAAAACAAAAAAAAATTGTGAGCCGTTCTGTCTCTTTTCAGATAGTTTGGCCCGACCAAGGGCAAGATGCAAGTTTAACCATTCATTTTTTTTTAAAGTGGGTATATGAGATTCTAAAAAAAGAAAAAAAACAGGATTCGGGGAATACAATCTCTCCTTATGGGAACGACGCCACGGTTGGAGGGGTCTTATAGGCCAGGCAATACGCCTCTGGAATTCTGGGAAGAGGGAATGCCTTGGAACATCCTGTGGCGTTAACGGCAGAGCTTGTTAGGCGACTTTCACACTTGTGTCTGTAATTCCAGTATTGAGATCCGGCAAAGGATATCCGTACCGGAATTAAAGGGATCCGTTTTGATTTTGCACATCAGGATTCATCTGTTCCGTTAGGATGTGGTTGTATGAAATCAAACCGGAAAAAACGGATACATTCATTGAAGTCAATGGTTGACGGATCCAGTTTTCCTAGGCTCTGTCACCATTGACTTACATTGTTTTCAGTGCCGGATCCGTTTTTATTACCGGACACAAAACCGCAGCTTGCAGAGGTTTTGTGTCCGGTCACAAAACGCAATGCTGCCAGAACGGAAGACATCCTGAACAGATCGCTTTCCATTCAGAATGCATGAGGACTAAACGGAAATGCCTCTGCCAGATCTCGATACCGGAATACAACAAAGCAAGTGTGAAAGGAGCCTTAAATGCTCATTTGCATTACCTCTTTCTAAAAATCATGGTTAGGTTACGTTCACAGTAGCATTTGTATCAGGCTACCGGAGCTCACCTGCACTGGCGGATACGACAGTGTAGGACAAATCTACATTGACTATAATAGGATCCGGCTCTGCTGGCGCATTTCCGGCATAAAGGCCAGGTTTTGGCTGGACAAAGACCGTTGCATGCAACGGGTTTTGGTCCAGCCGACAGCTGGCATTTGTGCCAGATCAGGATGCCGCAGATACGAACACAACCTAACTTTTTACCAGCAATAGCACCACTTTTGTCCACGGGTGGTGTGTACTCATTGCAGCTTAAAGTGGTTGTCCTGTAAGGACAATTTATTTCCTATCCCACAATGTCTGACCAGCGGAGGTTCGACCGCTGGGGTCCCCGCCGTTCAGAAGAACGGTGGCACGTGCTCTGTGTTTGAATAGAGCCATAGGCGCACACACGTGTCTGCCACATCTTTCATCTCTATGGGACTGTCCGAGATAACCAAGTACAAGTGCTCAGCTATGTCCGGCAGCCCGGTGAGCCCAATGGAGTTCGAACGCGTGGCCGCTGCTCCATTGAAATGAGGGAGCATGGCCCCCAGTTCTCATGATCAGCCTGGGCCCCAGCAGTCAGACCTCTACCGATCAGACAGATAAATTGTCCTTATGGCAGGGGCAGACTGACCATAGACCCTACAGAGAAATTCCCCAGTGCGCCCATGCCCAGGAGGGCTGCCAAAGCCCTCTTCACGTTTGCCGGTTGGGTACATAATGATATGATGTTCAATGGCCGCAGGCCCTCATTTACTCAACTGTATCACCGCCCTCAAGACAGTGATACAGTTGAATATTGTAGCGAGAGCTTCAGTGTTTTGTGCTGCACTGTGGTACTGCAGGTTGCGTCTACTTCTGTTGCCCCTGCCTATTTGTGTTGTCCCATTTTTCGGTCAACTTGGACCCACCTACAACATGGGGTCACTTTTAGTTTTTTTTTTTCCAGGGCCCAGTCCCTTTAACTCCATTCAAAATGAATGGGGCTGAGCTGTAATACCACATACTTCCTGTGGAAAAGAGTGGGGCTGTTTCTGGAAGAAAGCGGCCGTCTCCTTAGGATCTCATACAGCCTCCCTTACTAGTAGCTTATTGCCAGGATTTCCAGCTGCCATTTTTCTTCTTTCCATGAGCATTTTAAGAATTGACTCTTCTTTTCTGTTTGTTGCCGTGCTCCTTTGTGTCTAGCAGTGCTTTTGTGTTCCAGTACATGTTTCTGCCTTGTAGGACTTGGATGTAGAATGGTACTGATCCAGATTTTAAGGTTGAAGGCACAGTGTGAATTCCCTCCTATTAGCCCCCACTTCATGCTCCGTCCATGTGTCTGCGGGACCCAGCTGGCCTGACAGAACCCAGCTCTGCCTTTTCATGTATCTCATCCAGCAGACACCCGGGATCTCTGTGTGCAGCTGACTCCTTCCTGTTTTTTTCACACTCAGGGGAATGCCTTACTCTCTCTTTGGGGTTAGATGTCCTTGAAAGCTTATGTACGCACTTGAAACAGCATTTAAAATGAAAAAAAAAAAAAAATGTAGATGTAAATTCGTCTTCCATTTAAAAGCTCAGAATATTAAAAACTACATTTTAAGCATCAAATAGACCTAAAATGTCAAGCCGTAACGTAAATGTTTTTTCTGGATTTCCTAACATTTATATGGTTGTTTTACAAATTAATTCTACATTTTTTTATTTTTTTTAATGTCCTGGCAAAGACAAATTTCAGTGTCCCCAATTTTTTTTATTTTTTTTAACCAATATTGCGAAGATATTCCAATTGGTTGTGGGTAAAATGACATAAAATAAATACCCGCCAGTACTTTGATGCCCACTCCTGGCATTTGTTTCCTTGGCTGGAGCAATGACTTGCCCGTCTACATAAGACATGCACTACTGAGGCCATTGATTGGCCTCACTGCTTACGAGTGAAGATGGTCCCTTCATCACAGTCACCAAGGTGCCGAGCCTCATGTTGGCAGCACTGGAACGACAAGGGACTTATCCAGTGTGAATATTTTTTTGCCACTGGCTAGATTTTGTCCAATTTAGGAAAACTCTTTTAGTGATGGACCATCCTCTTGCAGATTCCAGCCGTCTCTGCAGGAGAACATTGTGGGGATCATGCACACAGGTTTATTACATTTATCCTGCATAGGTGAAACATTTAGGCTCTGTTCAACTCTACATTGGAGGCAGCGCTTTCTTTTACCGTCGAAACAACGGACATCACGGCAGAACCTGATGGACCTCATTATAAGATCAGACCCCATTATCAGAAGAGTCTATTACGTGATGGATTTGGCATTACACTGTGGTTTCTGGTTTATAATGGAAGCCCTGATGAAGAGGTGAACAGAGCCCTTGTTGTTTTATTATACATATTATACCTACCTCCTAATGCTCCGTGTTGGGATATCTCAGATTGTACTCTTCCTCCTGTGCCCCCGCTTAGAAAAGCAAAAACAGTTGGGTTTGTCATTGCCTTGACCACATGATGAACACAAAAGATCTGATTTGTTGGGCCCGGTGTATTCGAATATATCACTGGAACTAGTTTTAAGTCCTTTTGATATTTGGCCAAATGTGAGGTATCGTCTAAAAGAGGTTTCCTGCTATTTTCAATGGTAGAAACAAAAAAACAAAAAAAAAAAAAGAGAGGTGCACCTGCATAAAGAGGGGACAATGTTTCTGAATTAGGGCTGCACGATATGGGAATTTTGTGCGATTGCGATTAGGGCCCTAAAAATTGCGATAACGATATGCGATGCAATATTTTAAGGGAATTGTGCTAGAGGTCTATCTGCTTGGATTTTCGAGGTAAAAGCGCACACAGATGACTGATAATGTGAAATGTAGTTTTGCTGAACTCAAGAACTGAAATGCGCAGTGTTTTTCAAAATAAAATACATATTTACATTACTGCAAAAGTACAAAATACAAAACTTGCCATTTTCTTAATAGCGCTGCACAGAACAGATAGATAAAATAGATATAAGAACATGTGTTCATTAAAATAACGACTTTCCCCCAGCCGCTCCTCCCTCCCCGCACTGTAACTGATGTATTTCTGGCCGCGCTGTGCAGCTAAACGGCCGGAGATTCAGTGTCACGTAGAAAGTCAACCATCGCTTTATAAGACGCACTGCCATTCCCCCCCACTTTTGGGGGGAAAAAAGTGTGTCTTATAAAGCGAAAAATACAGTAATATAATTGCAGCATTTTTGGGTCAGCAAATTGCGATTGCGATACGGCGATTAATTGCGATAACGATTGCTTTCGCGATATATTGTGCAGGCCTATTCTGAATGCATCCTATTCCCAGGATGTCTGGATCCCGTTTCACATACAGAAGGGAAACACTATGAAAATTGGCAGTGCAGTCCAAAAAATGTTCCAGTGCAACCATTAAACAGTCTGCCCTCCATCAAATTTGATGTTTGGGCGATATTCGGTTTCAAAGAAATCACAGCAGTCATTTGGTACGGAGGGTTAACATTGTGAAAATGGTTTTTCATCTGTTTTTCTTCTCTCGTTGCGTTCTTTGCCTTTTACGCTTTGTCTTTGTGGAATTATTTGTTAACTGTAAGAAGATGTAGATTGGTAGAAGCCCTAGGTTCTGCTAAAGAGCTGTGGCCTTATTTCACAGATGCACTGGGAATTGTTTTTAATCTCCTTTCTGCTTTCCCATTACAGATGGTGATGACGACCCACAATTCTCCTGGGTGGCTTCATCTCCCTCCAGCAAAGACGTTGCATCACCCACTCAGATGATAGGGGATGGGTGTGATCTCGGCATAGGAGAGGAGGAAGGGGGATCTGGGTTGCCGTATCCCTGCCAGTTTTGTGACAAGTCTTTCAGCCGTTTGAGCTACCTGAAAAGGCACGAACAGATCCACAGCGACAAACTGCCCTTCAAATGCACATACTGCAGTCGACTTTTTAAGCACAAGAGAAGTAGGGATCGCCACATTAAACTCCACACGGGGGATAAAAAGTATCACTGCCACGAATGTGAAGCCGCCTTCTCTCGCAGTGACCACCTTAAAATTCATCTGAAAACTCACAGCTCTAGCAAGCCTTTCAAGTGTACGGTGTGCAAGCGTGGATTCTCCTCCACGAGTTCTCTGCAGAGCCACATGCAGGCTCATAAGAAAAACAAGGAACATTTGACCAAGGCGGACAAAGATATGAAAAAAGACGACTTTATGTGTGATTATTGTGAGGAAACCTTTAGCCAGACTGATGAACTGGAGAAGCACGTGATGACCCGACACCCTCAGCTCTCGGAGAAAGCTGACCTGCAGTGTATTCATTGCCCTGAAGTATTTGCGGACGAAACCTCTCTGCTCACCCACATTGATCAAGTCCATGCCAACAAAAAACACAAGTGCCCCATGTGCCCAGAGCAGTTCTCTTCCGTGGAAGAAGTCTACTGTCACTTAGATAGTCACAGACAGCCCGACTCAAGCAATCACAGCATTAGTCCAGATCCAGTCCTGGGCAGCGTGGCATCAATGAGTAGCGCCACGCCTGACTCCAGTGCTTCGGTTGAACGGGGTTCTACTCCCGACTCCACCCTCAAGCCATTGAGATTGCATAAGAAAACTTTATCCCTGGACAGAGAGGACGGCCAAAATTGGCCCAAGGTTACCTACAGCTGTCCTTACTGCACCAAGAGAGATTTCAACAGCTTGGCAGTCTTGGAGATCCACCTAAAAACTATTCATGTGGACAAACCTCAGCAGAGTCATACCTGTCAAATATGTTTGGATTCATTGCCCACCCTATATAATCTTAATGAGCATGTGAGAAAAGTCCACAAGAACCATGCCTACCCTATGGTGCAATTTAGCAACATAACTGCTTTCCATTGTAACTATTGTCCAGAGATGTTTGCGGACATTAACAGCCTTCAGGAGCATATCCGTATCTCTCATTGTGGCCCTAACGCTACACCTCAGGAGGGCAATAATGCCTTCTTCTGTAACCAGTGTTCTATGGGATTCCTTACCGAGTCCTCACTAACCGAACATATTCAGCAAAGCCACTGTAACGTAGGAAGTTCAAAGCTCGAGTCCCCGGTGATACAGCCAACACAGTCCTTCATGGAAGTATATTCGTGCCCCTATTGCACAAACTCCCCCATATTTGGATCTATATTGAAACTCACAAAGCATATTAAAGAAAATCACAAAAATATTCCACTGGCGAATAATAAGAAGTCAAAATCGGAGCAGAGTCCAGTATCTTCAGATGTCGAAGTTTCATCCCCTAAAAGGCAACGGTTGTGTCCAAGCCTAAACTCTGTGTCCAACGGAGAGTATCCCTGTAACCAGTGTGACCTAAAGTTTTCCAATTTTGACACCTTTCAGACGCACTTGAAGTCACACTTAGAGTTGCTGCTAAGAAAGCAATCCTGCCCACAATGCAAAGAGGACTTTGACTCTCAAGACTCCCTCCTGCAGCACCTCACAGTACACTACATGACCACATCCACTCATTACGTGTGCGAGAGCTGTGACAAGCAGTTCTCCTCAGTGGATGATCTGCAAAAGCACTTATTGGACATGCATACTTTTGTATTATATCATTGCACTCTTTGCCAAGAAGTCTTTGATTCTAAGGTTTCCATCCAAGTGCATCTGGCGGTAAAACACAGCAACGAGAAGAAAATGTACCGTTGCACGGCCTGTAACTGGGACTTTAGAAAAGAGGTAGACCTTCAGCTTCATGTCAAGCATAGCCATTTGGGCAATCCAGCAAAATCACACAAGTGCATCTTCTGTGGAGAAACCTTTAGCACCGAAGTGGAACTGCAGTGTCATATCACGACTCACAGTAAGAAGTACAACTGCAAATTCTGCAGTAAAGCTTTCCATGCAATTATTCTCCTAGAAAAGCACCTGCGCGAAAAGCATTGCGTCTTCGACACCAATAGCCAAAATGGCACTGCTAATGGAATGGTGCCAACGAGTAAAAAGTCTGAGGCGGCTGAAGTCCCAAGTGTGTTGATGAAGAACCCAGAGGTTTCCAACAGTCATGAGGCCAGTGAAGATGATGTTGATGCTTCTGAGCCAATGTATGGCTGTGACATCTGTGGGGCGGCGTACACGATGGAAGTCCTTCTCCAGAATCATCGTTTACGAGATCATAACATAAGACCGGGTGAAGATGATGGCTCTAGGAAGAAAGCAGAGTTTATCAAGGGCAGTCACAAGTGCAATATCTGCTCAAGAACGTTCTTCTCCGAGAATGGTCTGCGAGAACACATGCAGACACACAGGGGTCCTGCAAAACACTACATGTGCCCCATTTGCGGGGAGCGTTTCCCATCTCTTTTGACGCTCACTGAGCATAAAGTTACTCACAGCAAAAGCTTGGACACAGGGACCTGCAGGATCTGCAAAATGCCTCTTCAGAGTGAGGAAGAGTTTATTGAACACTGCCAGATGCATCCAGACCTTAGAAATTCCCTAACTGGTTTTCGCTGTGTGGTCTGCATGCAGACTGTCACATCTACCCTCGAACTTAAAATTCATGGAACATTCCATATGCAAAAGCTGTCGGGAAACTCTGCTGCCTCCTCCCCTAATGGACAAACCCTGCAGAAGATGTATAAATGTGCCCTGTGCTTAAAAGAATTCCGAAACAAGCAGGATCTTGTAAAGTTAGACGTTAACGGCTTGCCGTATGGACTCTGTGCTAGCTGCTTAAACAGAACCACCAATGGACAACCTTCTAACCCTACATCGCAAGAGGTCTGTGAGCGGCTATGTGTCAGTCTACGATGCCCTGAGTGCAGTGTCAAGTTTGAGAGTGCAGAGGATCTGGAAAGTCATATCCAGATTGACCATAGAGACTTAACACATGATGCTAGTGGCCAAAGGAAAGTGGCACAAACCTCTCCTCTCCCCAGAGTAAGTGCATGTTCCAAATTGCTTTATGTTCAGATAGTAATTTCACAGAATGGTATTGGGGGTCCTACAGTTTTAGCTGCTTATCCTCTGTTGCTTCTTGAATAGGATGTAGCAGAAATGGGCCAATGTGTTTTGGCTATTCATTAAAAGGGTATTCCCATCTGGACATTTATAGCGTATCCTAACTATGGGACCCGCAGTCATACCATCTCTTGACGAATGTGAACGGGAGGTGGCTGTGCATGCGTAGTTCTCTCCGTTTACTTCTATTGGAGTTCTGAAAATTTCAACATGGCTCCCAGAGAAGTGAATGGGGACTGCAGTGCATGAGTGGCCACCATAAATGTGGGTGAATGGGTGAAGGGCCCAGTTCTCAAGACCTCCAGAGGTGGGACACACAAGTATCAGTTACACTCCATAAATCTCCAGGTGGGAATAACCTCTTAATTCAGATGCTTAATAGTATGTAAAGTGTAACTGTTGTTTCAGTTTATTTTTAATATGGCGTAGGGACTAGAACGTTAAAGGGTATGTGCAGGCGGTATACATTAATGACCTATCCTTGGGATTGGCAGAGATCCCCCACCAGCTGTTTGTAGAGGAAGCGGTGCTCCATGTGGGCACTCCTTTCTCTTCATTACAGTACCAATTGTCTCTGAAATCTAGGAGGCACAGTGAAATAACAAGTACTAGCTTCATTCACGTGAACAGAGCGAGTACTTGTGATTACACCGCACCGCCGCTGCAAGGGAGATGACGTGCAGTGTAGTGAAGAAGAAGTAGCGCTCACATGGAGCACCGCCTCCTCTTCAGATGGCCGGCAGGGGTGTCGGGTGTCAGACTTATCCTGAGGATATATATACTGCCTGCACATACCCTTTAAACATTTTTCTGATATACTTAATATGGAAAGATGTTTCTTTTTACTAGAAAACAAGGTGTAAAGAGTCTTCGCAGCAACAGCAAAGACCCCTGTGTGGTTTAGAGAGGCTTTCAGCCTGCCTCTTGTCACAACCCAGTCCCTGACTATACACATGAGCACTGCCCATCTCCCTGCCTATCTGACTTGTTACACACAGGCATCTTAAGCTCTCCGTAAAATGCCAAAGACTGAAGACGTACTCTCATTATCAAGGCTTTTGGCCGCCATGCTTATGTTGCGAACCGCAAACACAGGGTCCTCAATACATTGGCACCAGCCATGTGAACGTGCTGCAGTGCAGACCCATTGACTTGAATAAGGTCTACGGTCCGCAACGTAGGGGGCACGGATCGGAAATGCACGAGAAACTCTTCCGTGGGCTTCTTGGTCCGATGGTCTGAACGGCAAAAGATAGTAAATGTCCTATCTTATGCCGTATGTTGCAGACCATGCACCCATTCAAGTCAATGGATCCACACACACCGCAGCACGGAGTTCACATGCCGTCCGCAACTTGGGCACAGCAGCCATACGGTTGTCTGAATGGGGTCTATCTCTGCAATCCGTAAAATTGAAATATTCTTAGAAACAATTAGAACTTTTAGGCTATGTCCACACAAAACTGAAAATACAGCGTTAAAGTCTGCTGCGGTTTTTTTTGCTGTAAATTCCCATATTGCATGCGATTTTGCAACTGAAATGGCTGTAGGTTCCATCCTCTGCATTGACAACACAGGTTAATTTACGTAGAATTTTTCATTTTTTATTTTTTTACTCCCTGCATGAGATTTCATAAAATTTCATCCACTTTGCTGCACAGTACGTGCAACACTGCGGATTTGTCACACAAAAATTTGTGATGACAGATCCGCAGCATTTCTGTCATGTGTGAACATAGCTGTTCACGCATAGCAGATAAGCTGGTGGTTTTTCATCCGGATTTTCAGGCAGAAAATCCACACAGTATTACATTAACAGCAAAGACGATGAGAGTTAAACACACTGCATCCACACGCTGCAAAAAAGAATCTGCATGGAAATTGACCTAAACATAGAAGAAGAAAACATTCTCCAACCCGGAAGCCCTCAAACTTTGATAACAGTCCTTTATTTCGTAATTTTAAAAGTATAATAGATCCCTGGGCATTGATGCGTTTCGAGCTTCAGCAAAAGAGCTCTAAATCATAACTTGTTTTTGTCGAGGCTTGAAACGCGGCAATGTTTCGGGATGTGTTAACTTTTTCAATTATGAGATAAAGGACTGTTTTTAAGGCTACATGCACACGACCGTTGCCTGCCCCCGCGTCCGCTCCTCCTTGAAATTTTGCGTCCGTCAAAAAAAACGGTCCGTCATCCGATTTTTATGGCAGATCCATTGTAAAAATGCCTATCCTTGTCCGCAAACGTGAAAAAAATAGGACATGCACTATTTTTTTGACGGAATGAAAACACGGATCACGGATGCGAAACACAAACGGTTGACCATCCGCATTTTTTTACGGACCCATTGAAATTAACGGGGAAGCATCCAATCCGTGAAAAAAAACGGAACAGACGCGGAAACAAACAACGGTCGTGTGCATGGGGCCTAACTCTGAGGGTGTCTGTGATGAGAACGACTTCTTCTGCTCGCAGTGTGGTATTCCTCCCTCTCGTGCACACGCCGGAAATTGATTGCAACCAAGCTGCTACATTGAATGAGTGAGCTAGAACACGTACTGCTCTCAAATTATTTATGACGTGCAGTGCAAATTTTAAATTCTTAACGTGTCGGTTTTCTCCTTGGATTTCAATGGATTTCACTCCCGTGAATGTGGGAGGGCGGGGTGAAATCTGTGAATTTTTGTTGATTTTGTTTCAGATGAAACTAACACAAAATCTGCCAAAAAATCCACAAAATTTTGCAGTGCAATTCGCTGTGACTTTCTCTGCAGAAGTTTTCTGGTACGTGTGGCCATATCCTTAAATTGCATTCACATGGTCAGCCATATTGTGGTTTTTGCTGTAATTACACAAAATTTCCTACTCTACACACTGATACAATGTAACAAACTGTAGATGTATATGCAATCAGTCTGGAATTCTATTCTTGGCTCACAGAAGATTGCATTGACTGGATACACGCCAACAAACACTCAGTTGGATGAACAGTAATTGGTCAGGATTGGTTTTCAGCCCTTGAATGCAAACGGGCATAGTGCCTCCTGCTGGGTTTCCAGTAAGTGTTTAGACTTAAAAGGGTTTTCCGACATTTTAATACTGATGACTAGGGTTGAGTGAAGCAAACTTCGGATCGTAGATCCGAAGTCGCTTCATTCAAAACTTCATCTGAATACTGTATGGAGACCCGTCTCTGTACAGCATTCAAATGTATGGGCTGTAAGGAGACCTGTCTCCATACACGATTTAAATGTATGGGCTGCGTGGAGGTGAAATTGGTTAAGTGCGAAGTCTCATGACTTGTACAACTTGAAAACCATTTTAAAAAACAATCCGAAGTTGGCTTTGGTACCTCGGTATCGAAGCCAACTTTGGATTGCAGTTTTAAAATGGTTTTCAGGTTGTACAAGTCATGAGACTTCGCTCTTAACCAATTTCACCTCCACGCAGCCCATACATTTACATTGTGTATGGAGACAGGTCTCCGTACAGCCCATACATTTAAATCGTGTATGGAGACAGGTCTCCGTACAGCAGTCAAACAAAGTTTTGAACAAAGCAACTTTGGAACTATGATCTGAAGTTTGCTTCACTCAACCCTCCTGATGACCTATCATCCGAATAGGTCATCAGTGTCTGATCTTGGGGGTCCCCCGCCGATCATCTTTTTGAGAAGGCACCGGCTCTCATGTGAGTGCCGCCGCCTTCTCGCAGCTTAACAAGCAAAGCGGCGTAAGGTGTATAGTCGCTGTGCTTGGTACACTCTCAGCCCCATTGACTTCTAGGTCACGTGACCGATGAATGTGTTGTCGCTCGCCTAGGAAAAGCTGTGAGAAGGCCATGGAGCATTGATGCCTTCTCAAACAGCTGATCGGCGGGGGTCCCAGGCATCAGACCCCCATGGATCAGACGCTGATGACCTATCCTGGGGTCATCAGTATTAAAATCTTGGAAAACTCCTTTAATATTGTCATACACATTAAAGTCGGCCAAACCATCTGATTTCGGCAGGACCAGCTGACCATCTGATGGGTCTCCTGACTTTCTCCCTAGTAGAGATGTCCGAGAAAAGATAGATTGGGCTGGTGGATTTTTCCATGTCTGATGCTTTTGTTCTCAGGGGAGATATGCTGCTGCCAGAGGTTCAGAACAGGGGAAGTGGCTGTCAACCAAGCAGGCGTTTAACCCGCAGCTATCTAAAGTGTACTGCCAGCTTCAGTCCACCCGTGAGCCAGGTTGGCTGACCAGTAGCACAGAAGGGTAATGCCCCAAAAAATAATTCTCCAGCCCGGCAGCCCTCAAACTTTAACAGTCCTTTATTTTGTAATTTTAAAAGTATAATAGATCCCTGGGCATTGACGCGTTTCGAGCTTGAGAAAAAGCATTAAGTATGCAAAAGGGCCTCCATCTAGAACCTGCACAGTGTATTTGTCGTGAGCTAGAGCTCACCGCACATGTAACTTTGATGTTATTAAACCTAATATGTGCAAATAATTCAATATTAATACATGTCATTGAAAGGGTTAGTGGCCTAAACCAAACGATCATTCATATCTTTACGCTTGCCTTGTGCTGTTTGTAAATTACCAGTTAAATGGTTTTGTCCTGCCCAGGAATCTCTGTGTTAGTAAACCTTACAGTTGGGTGATATAGAATAAGATTGATCCTCTTCTATCTTCCAGTAATCTGACAGCCTTGAACTTTCTTTATATACAATTTACCAGTACGCTCTTGACCGACGGAGCATGATGGTCCATGCACATGGCAGTGTAGTTTATGGGGATTTTTTTGTGTGAAGTTTTGTGTGGTTTCTACTCTAAAATCCACATGTAAATTATTTTTTTAATTTGCAGATTTTGACCTGGATTTGCCCCAGGACATACCCATTGAATTAAAAAGCCACGCAAACAGTTCAAAATCTGCACCACAGATCAATTTCCCCGCTGAAAATTCCTCCTGTGTGCATACACCCTAAGAGGGCATTCGTAAGCTTCTCTGGGGCCCAACTGTACCTCCATATAGTGTTATGTTCCATAAAAATCCAATATTGTGGGATGCTCCTTGTAAAAACAGTACATCAGTTCAGCAGGCACTAAATCTGTCCACAAATGGAACCAACCTTGGGTTAAAAAAGACTAAGTCCCAATTGACACTGGTATAAAAAACACATATCTTCCAGGGCTACCGAATTTGGAAAAAAGACACAGAACTTCCAGTGGTGACTCCCCACCACTCAATAGACACAGGCAGGGAGGGGTTCAGCAGGTCTCCAAGTTGGTCCACACATGAACCGCAGACAATTCCCAAACCGTCTCGGCAGACTCCAGGTATCCAACCTGTCAGCTGTTATACTTGAGGAGAAAAAGAGGACATAGTGCGGACCACAAGGAAAGGTTTGTAAATAACCGTTGTTGTGGTCCGCATCCGAGCCGCATATTTTGTGGCTCGGGCGCGGACCCGTTCACTTCAATGGGTCCGCAAAAGATCCGGACAGCACTCCATTTTGCAGACGAGAATAGGCATTTCCACAATGGGCCACGTTCTGTTCCACAAATTACGGAACGCGGAGCAGCTTCCGTGTTTTGCGGATCCGCGGTTTGCGGACCGCAAAACACATACGGTCGTGTGCATGAGGCCTAAGGCCTCATGCAGGAGGCTGTATGGCGGCTTTCAGAGTCCTGTGTGGCTAAATCTGTCAGGCACTAAATCTGTCCACAAATGGAACCAACCTTGGGTTAAAAAAGACTAAGTCCCAATTGACACTGGTATAAAAAACACATATCTTCCAGGGCTACCGAATTTGGAAAAAAGACACAGGACTTCCAGTGGTGACTCCCCACCACTCAATAGACACAGGCAGGGAGGGGTTCAGCAGGTCTCCAAGTTAGTCCACACATGAACCGCAGACAATTCCCAAACCGT
Organism: Bufotes viridis; assembly: GCA_033119425.1. NCBI lineage: Eukaryota > Metazoa > Chordata > Amphibia > Anura > Bufonidae > Bufotes > Bufotes viridis. The sequence goes on along the minus strand of CM065598.1, from coordinate 77,360,020 downwards.
CTCGGCAGACTCCAGGTATCCAACCTGTCAGCTGTTATACTTGAGGAGAAAAAGAGGACATAGTGCGGACCACAAGGAAAGGTTTGAAAACAAAGCGTGTTGTTATACTCGCAAAGGAACATTAAAAAGGGCTTCAATAAAATAGCATGCTGAACGCTGACCACATAGCCCGACCCTGGGTTTCACCTTCCTCTGGCTTCTTTGCGGTCGCACTATGTTGTCTTTTTTTTTTCTCTTCAAGTATAAAGGCTGACAGGTTGGATATCCGGAGTGTGCCTGAGAGAGCCAATTTGGACGGTTTGGGAATTGGCTGTGATTCTCACAGGAATATAGTAGAACTGCAGATTTAAATGGACTGTGTGTAGACCTACTTGGAAACCTGCCACGCTCTCCATGCACGTGTCTATTGGGTGGTGGTGAGTTACCATTGGATGTCCTGTGTTTTCTTTTTTTCTAGAATAATGTGTTTTTATACTAGGGATACTCCAATTTCAGTATTAAACTGGAGAATCCCTCTAGGAGACAAGATCTCTGACATACGGCAGTACATGGAGTCCATTTTTTTTCCCCAGTTTCTGTACCATTTTTGCAGATTCCGTTTGCAGTTCGTATGTGGAACCATTCATTTCAATGGTTCCGCAAAAAAAAAAAATGAATGTACTCCGTATGCATTCCGTTTCTGTATTTCCATATATCCGTTCCGTTGAAAGATAGAACTTGTACTATCACTGCCCGCAAATAACGATCCGTGGCTCTATTCAAGTGAATGGGTCAGCAAAAAATACTAAATGCATACGGAACACATCCGTATGTCTTCCGCTTTTTGCGGATCCATGCCCACTTTGCCCATGTGTTTACTGTTAAAACACATTACATTAATGATTAAAAATTATGGAAACCATATGGAGATTTTTTGTGGAACTACGAAACGGAAACACAATGGATCCGTTGAAAACGGACCGCAAAATACTGAGAAAGCCATACGGTCGTGTGCAAGAGGCCTTACGAACAGCACATAATCCTGCAGTAGGTGGAGCCCTATCTGTGGGTCTTCCTCCTGTGGGGTAACCCAGGGGCCGGATATGACTTTAAAGAAGTTCTCTGGTTTCATAGTGACCTTTTTTTAATCTGCTTAGAGTACCTCAAATACTTTCCTTTTCCCTTTTCTCAACTTCACTGCATCCTGGCAGGATGTTTACATGCAGGATTTCCTGGTTTCATCAGCTTCCTGCTGGGTCTTCTAACCAATCCCATGGCCTACTCTGTCGTCATACTGCTCTCTCTGAAGTGGTCACATCCTCTATACCTCTGTTCTCCATGTTAGCTAGGCAGGACCAAGTCTTGTATAACATTACAGAGCAAAGCATGCAGTGATTGGTTAGGAAGCTGATTGAAAAAGGAAGTTCTGCATGTTAACATCCTGCCAGGATGCAGTGATGCTGAGGAAAAATGGCATGAAAAGCAGGCACTTGGATAATAAATATGCAGTTTTTGAAGTAAGCTGGACAGATAAAATTTCAGTATTAAACCGGAGAATCACTTTAAGTTTCAGGTTGTATAATGTCAGTCTAACACTTTGATAGCTTGTGATTCTTAGCTGTATCCATGAAACTTTGGAACCAGAATATGCAATAGGACAAAATAGTCCCAATTTAATTTCCATATTCCAAAATAAATATTGAGTATTCTGTAATTAGTTTACTTTTAGATAAGTCCGGGTGACAAACTGTTGTCACACTGTGCATGGCAATAATTGCTTGCACTATGTCAGGTTCCCCCAATTTCAGGGTTCTATATGATTACCTAGGTAATGGCTCCATTAGTGATTTCAAGTCTATGCACGAACATGGGTGGTTATATAGGAAAGAAGGGACTCCATGGTGTGCCAGCCGAGTAATTTGGTGGCATGATTATTTTCAAAAACCACTTTACTTCCTCTATTTCCACCTCCTGTTCTTGTTTTCATGTACATTTGCATGACCTTTTTTGCTTTTGTTTTCTTGTGTACTTTAATAGAAGAAGACGTACCAGTGCATCAAATGCCAGATGACCTTTGAGAATGAAAGAGAAATCCAGATTCACGTTGCCAACCACATGATAGGTAAGAAGTTTTTATTTTTTTTAATTCCGGTTATTACAATTCCGTTTTTTTCCTCCCAGCAGCACTACATCACACAGTTCATTGCTACGTACATGGAATATAATGCATATTGAGAAATGGACTTTTTAAGCAAATGCACATCTATTTAGCCATGCAAAAAAAAAGCACCTGTTGCTTGTCAACAGTTTGTAAGCAATTATACTTTTTTTTGTGTGTCATGACATTTGAATGAATGTAACCGCCTGCACTTTTCTGGGGAAAAAAAAAAAACACAGTCCTCTTAGAAAAACAGAAATGACTAGAAGATTTTGCTTTGACAAATCTATATCTCTGTGCATGTGTAATATACTGGGTGAAAGTTTTAAGCAGGGGTAGAAAAATGCTGCAGAGTAATAATGCTCTCAAAAATAGAAGTGTCTGTAGTAATGTGTGGTGTGACGGCATCAATTCTTCAAGGTACAGTTGCACAAAGCTTTTGAAGGAACTCCGAAAGCAGGTTCTTCCAGACATCTTGGAGAACTAACTTCAGATCTTCTGTGGATGTTACATAGTTAAAAAAGAAAAAGACATAAGTCCATCAAGTTCAACCAGGATCTAGGCTTGTTCATATCCTTCTGTCTCTTCATGTAATCCCAGACAGACTCCATGATGTTGAGATCAGGGTAATGTGGGGACCATATCATCACTTCCAGGGCTCTTTGTTCTTTATTATGAAACGGGTTGTCCCCCCAAAAAAATATTTCACAGTTTTCAAACCAGCACCTGGATCTGAATACTTTTGTAATCGCATGTAATTAAAAAAAATGTAACATACAGTAGCTACCGAATTATTCAAGAAAATCTATTTGTATAGAGATACCTGCTGTTTTTTCATTTTTTTATTTCTCTGTCTACTGCACTTAGGTGGACGCACATGCTTAGTTCCATTTTTCAACTGTCCCTAGCAACAGTAGACAGGTCACAACTCTTAAGAAAGGGCACGCCCACTGAGCTCTCAGTTTGAAATAAATCTAGCAGGGCAATAGGAACAATGAATGGGGGGATCTGGGGATCCATGTGAGGTACAGGGCTGGTTCTAGCTTTGTTAGGAAGAAACTGTCGTACTATATGACGTCTGATTTAAATTTTTTACGTTAGTCACATGATAACCTATTTAGTAACATTCCTGATGAAGAATAAATTTGGAACCAGTCAGACACCTCCCTGTTGGTATTGCTTGATGGAACAGCATAGTTATTAGAGATGAGGGAATTTCAGGTTATGAAATTCGTTCACGCTTCGTTTACTCGTAAAAGGTGAATTGCGTTATGGATTCTGTTACCACGGACCATAACGCAATTCTATGACTGAATGCATAACGGAATGGATCCGTTTTGCAGCCCATAGACTTCTATTATGATGGCATTCCATTATGCATTCCGTCATAGAATTGCGTTCTGGTCCGTGGTAACGGAATCCGTAACGCAATTCACCTTTTACCAGTAAATAAAGCATGAACTAATTTCAAAATATGAAATTCGCTCTAATTGTTACTTTGAATAATTTTTTCCAGACCTGCTTAATACTTTTGGACAGCATTCTCTCTATTTAATCGATATAATATATATCTATATCTAGATGTATACACAGTATTTATAGTAAATACCAAATATGAGCGTGGGATAGTCGCTCCAAATCCCGGACTCCCTTCAACAGATAACACAAAACAGCAATACCGGGTTGTATCAAAATAAATAAATATCTTTATTACATAATATATAAAAGAGGATCAAAATCCAAACAATGTAAAAGCATGTATATATATGGTTGGTGGTGCAAAACACAAAGGATAACAAACCCTCACGGGGGTGATTATCTAGCGTAGTGTGACATCAGAGTATAGAAATAAGAGTCAATAGCATCATATATGGGGTGCTAGTGTCGATTTTGGCATAATCTGTTGTAACATATGCCATACATCAAATGGAGCTTAAGCAAAATGCTAGTAGCTGCATAACAACATCAGTAGTATTAGAATAGACGGTAACCCATATAAGACGTACCTGATGTCACTCTAGCGCTACACTGCCTGTGACACTAAATATGAATGAAACATTGAAATTGCCTGTTTTTAATTGTGGGTTTTCATAATTATTTGTGGATTCTTAGCATAAGGCCTCATGCACACGACCGTTGTTGTGGTCCGCATCCGAGCCGCATATTTTGCGGCTCGGGCTCGGACCCGTTCACTTCAATGGGGCCACAAAAGATCCGGACAGCACTCCGTTTTGCAGACAAGAATAGGCATTTCTACAATGGGCCACGTTCTGTTCCACAAATTACGGAACACGGAGCAGCTTCCGTGTTTTGCGGATCCGCGGTTTGCGGACCGCAAAACACATACGGTCGTGTGCATAAGGCCTAAGGCCTAAGTTAACTGTCTAGCTGTGTGAATGGTACATACATTTTTTGCCAGTCGCCTAATAATCTCTAAATTACTAAGAGGTCATAAACACTAATTTAAGAAACATTTTTATCAGTAAGATAGGAATTAAGCTATAATGTGTGTTTAGGATGTCAGAGAGAAGGGGCTGTGGCTGAGCTGCCTTATGGAACGGAGTGAAAATTCAGAGCCTGTTCCTAGAGAAACTCAAGGCTGCACAGAGACAGGGGTTCAACATTTTTAATTAAGGCCAATTGAAAAATTATTTTAGCTCAAAATGAGTACAATGCAATTATAGAAAAAAATGGCCCCCAAAGGCATACATAGCCTTTAAGGTTGCCCACAGATGATGTGGCCTAGGCCTACTTGTAATTGCCACACCTGTAATTGTTAGCCATTTATTTATTTTACGCACTTACACATATATAGCGCTACTATATTCCGCAGCGCTTTACAGCCCCCAATGGGGCTCACAATCTATGTTTCCTATCAGTATGTGTTTGGAGTGTGGGAGTACCCAAAGGCAAACACGGGGAGACCATACAAACTCCATGCAGATGCTGTCCTTGGTCAAAATAGAAATTAGGACCCCAGTGCTACAAGGCACCAGTGCTAACCACTGAGCCATCGTTCTGCCCATCAGCTGGTTCATACTTTACCGTTGTGGACAGAGCTAAACCGGGAATGAGTGTTTGTAGAAATGCCTGTTCCCGATTATCGATCTGTGTAAAAGGACCTTTACTAAAGGTACCGGAGAACTCCATACAAATCTGTGGGTGCCCTATTAGGGTTCCAAACAACTTGGAAGCTTTGCTAATATGACTGTGTGCCTCAGGCCTATCAATGATCACTTAATTTAAAGGAAACCTTTGACTTCATTTTAGGACCCTAAACCACCACCATGTTGTTCTAGTCGGAGCTAATATGTTTCTACAAATGGGGAGATTTTTTTCTTACTGGTACAAAAAAAAAAGTGGAAAAGTTGACCATCGCCACCATTTTGACAACGTCTGATAAATGATAACTAGAACCTAGTTGCTGTAGTCAATGACTCCAGTTTGGCACCAGTTGTAATAAAGAAGCAAAAAACGCAGAAAGTATAGCCCTTGTATGCTAAAATGCAATCTGCGTACATGTCTTCGTAAATTCCCACAATAATATCATATATTCGGATCAACTGAAATGGTTAGTGTGTCTTCTCAATTTAGCAATGTAAATTCCTTGCACTGGGTAGAAGTTGAATCTGCCATCCAGTAAAAGATATTTGTAATGACTCTGCGGCAGTGCAGGGGTCTCTCATCTCGGTGCCTGTTTAAGTGGCGATATCAAGTCTCTTTCCAGCGCCAAGCTGGCAGCGCCCAGGGTTTGTTCCCCTGCAGAACGTGGCGAAGCAATTCTGCAATTGCTCTTCTTGTAGCAGGCGGCAGATAGCAACAAGGGCTTTTGGGACCTTAAAAAAGGGAAGCCAAATTATATTGATAATAAAGTTGAGACCATTTGTGAAAAGGGCTGCCCCCTCAAGGGTCTTTGCAGGAGAAGAAAACACTGCATTTGCATTTTCCATTTCCATATATTGACTGCATAAAAAACGGCCTTTACTCAATTAAGACTTACAGCTTTCGGGAGGCCTCTAACAATTTTATAAAATATTTACAAGGCCATTTGCATTCTCCATGTAAAACGTATTTATTATCATGGTTATTGGTGGAGACCTGTGATGGGAGACGTGACAAAAATGCATTAAAGTGACTTTCTACTGCTTGGAACTTCGTAGCAGCACTGAGGGTGTGTGAAAGCGACATATAAGATTGAAGCCAAGGACATTGGCAGAATAGTTTGACTTGCACAGTGTTGACAGTGTCTAAAAAATAGTCATAAATAGCTCAATAGTTTGGCTTTCTTACAGAAACAGCACCTCTCCTTATCTAAGGCAGGGAGGCTCAACCTGTGGCCCTCCAGCTGTTGCAAAGCTACAACTCCCAGCATGACCTAATAGCGGTAGGCTGTCCAGGAATGCTGGGAATTGTAGTTTTGCAACAGCTGCAGGGCCGCAGGTTGGGCATCCCCAATCAAATGGTTATTTCTGGTATTGCGGTTCAACCTTATTCAATTTGAAAGGCATGGAACTGCGGTTCAGCGCACAGATTGTGGATAAGACTGCTTTCACATTTCCAATGAAAATATCTGGCAGGCTGTCCCTGCAGAGAACAGCCCGCCGGATTTCACCAGATCCGGCATTGCCGAATTCTACAGTCCATTGACTATATTGGGATCCGGCAGTGATATGGCCTCTTTCCAGCATAAATGCAAGCTTTCGGCTGGGCAAGTACCACTGCCTTCAGCAGTTTTTGTCCAGCCAACAGCCATCATTTATGGCAGAACAGTCCACCGTTTGAGACATGCCAGATATGCGAGAGGCACTGTTTCTTGAACAAAGCGGCCATGTTTTTCTAATCTCGTGAAACTCCTTTAAATGGTTGTCCAATATGGTGAGCAATGATGAGGACGATATCATTTTAGCTCTCAACGTTTTAAAGCGTTTTTCACGTATTGGCATCATAGAAGGGTGCCCTTTGCTTGAGATCCTCTCAAAGTCAAACTAGAGTGCCTCTCATATGTCTCTGTTAGGGCGACTACCACTCTGGATTCAGCCTGGCTATCCATTAAGGTGTCTGAGTTGTCAGATATGGATATCTCAGCAGTTCTTCAGTTCAGTAATCGATGTACAGATGTGTTCATCCTTAAAGGGGTTTTCTGGGTTACCATTCCTCCATCTCCTTTGTTTTCTTCTCGCTGGATTTGGTCTTTGTGTGCCATGACCACCAGTGACTTGCTGTTGCTTCACCACTGTTTTGTCCCTAAGCAACACACCCCCATTGGCTGCAGTGGTACAGGTGACCCCTGATTCATGCCCCGGCAGGAAGAAAATAGGCGGGGACAGGAAGATGGAGGAATGGGAGTCAGAACGGCAGGGAACAGTCAAGTATGAATCTTGTAGTAGGCGATGAAATCATTGGGCTTTCATTTAATAGTTACGTATTCCTGGGCAGCTCCTTTAAAGGCGTTGTCCCTGTGGTAAAATGTCTTCTAAAATAATAAGCCAAAAGATACCCCGATTTTTATTTTTAAGATGTTTCTACTAGTCTCTACTTCCTGGTCCTTCTCCACACACCAAGAACTGACTGCTCAGCCAATCGCTGGCTGCAGCATTGACAATTAGCCAGTCATTGTCTGAGCGGTCGTTTCCTGTGTCTTCACGAACCAGAAAGGAATTAGAGGGACCCAGTTGGTGTCAGAGCGGAAGCGGCAGGGGATCGGTGAGGCGAGTATCACCTTTTGTTGATTAAAGTGATATAACATTTTGAATTTTACAAGCCTAGCCAACCTGACCAAACTTTTTTGCAACCGTTTTTAAAGACCCAACTTTCTTTCAGTACTAATCCAATACGATATCGAACATGCTAGCAAACCCTCGACAGGAGTATCCGCACCTTGATAATAGAGCGTACACTTTCCCGATATGGCTTCATGAAATCATGCATTTTTTTTTTCAAAGCTAGTGATTTCACTCCACTCATTTCAGTAGATGTTGATGACCGGTAATGAAGGACACATCTTTAAATATATTTATTAATCATTCTCCTCCTTCTCCAGGTAAGAGCGAGTTCACATCAGATTTCAGATTTCATTAAAAAGACCGGACACAAAAGTCCTGTAAAAGAGAGGAAACTGAACGGGCTCCATTGTAGTCAATAGAGTCTGTTCGGGTCAGTTATTTCCGTCGTTCTGCTCCTTTAATAGAAAAAATTAGCGCTAATGTGAACCCGGCCTAAGGGTCCATTCACACGTCTGCAAAATGGGTCCGGATCCGTTCCGCAATTTTGCAGAATGGGTGCGGACCCCTTCATTTTCAAGGGGGCCGCAAAAGATGCTGACAGCACACTTCCGTTCCACCAAAAAATAGAACATGTCCTATTCTTGTCCGCAGACACAGACAAGGAAAGGCATCTCTATTAAAGTGCCGGCCATGTGTGATCCGCAAAATGCGGAACGCACATGGCCAGTGTCCGTGTTTTGTGGATCCGCAATTTACGTGGACTTGTAAATAGACCCTAAGAGAGTTGCAAATCACCATATTTATTTATTTCCGGCTATACCCTCTTTACCTGTAAAAGGGGTAAGTTCTGGGAGGCCAAGTAGTACCGCTGCACTAAAGACCTGTAGCCTTTATCGCCCAATGGAATTACGATCACATAGGAGCGCTGCAGTTGTATTTCCCGGGTAATTTCCAGTTGTATATTTTATGTTAATGTCGGCCAGATTATTGCCCCCCTGCCAGGTTTACTAGAGACTCGCTGCGATATGAATAATTTCGATCAATTCCGGCTCACCCCCACCGCCCACCGTCCTTATTTAAAAGATTTGGCACCTTTCTTTCTTAAGATTCCAGAGCACGGCTACACCGGAAATCTTAAGAACAAATGAAACCTTACAAGGCAGAGTAACTCACGGTGCGAATTAATGTAAAATAGCAAGAATAATTACAAGGAAGGGAGCCCTCGCAGATGTTTTTCTCCCATCAAATGTAATAACTGTTTACCAAACTGTTTATTTTCTGCTGTTGATTAGGAATGAAATATTGTCGCTTGCCTCTGTGCAGAATTTCCCGCATTTCCTCCGGTTAATATGCCTGATATCCTTTCATTTAAAGTGAATGCCTTATGCCGGGCATTGTTTTGCAATCTACTTTTCAAATGTGCTCCGATTCGCAATTCACCCAGGTGCACGTTCGTGGTTTTAGTAAATCACAAATGTCTATGTAACGGATTGCTAGATTTATAGCTATGTATACACATAGATATAGATAGATGTGTATATAGCTATATCTGTAATATAAACACTACCAATCATGGTCTTTAGTATAATGGATACTAGTCTAAGTATCCAGTTTCTTGCAATGGATACAGAATTACTTAATTTCAGCCATAAATACTGCATTGGGGAAAAAGCACCTTAAAACGCGCAAGTTATTGTTTTTTTTACCGCCGACCCAAGGCCTAAACTTTGTAAAGGTTGCTTTTATTGCAGTTTTGGTCTTGCCTTCACTACAGCAGCGGTTTCCACTAAAGGACATCTGTCAGCAGTTTTGTACCTATGACACTGGCTGACCTGTTATTTGTGCACTTGGCAGCTGAAGGCATCTGTGTTGGTCCCATGTTCATATGTGTCCGCATTGCTGAGAAAAATTATGTTTTATTTTATGCAAATGAGCATCTAGGAGTAATGGGGGTGTCGCCCTTTCACCAGGAGGCTCTGCTCTTTCTGCAACTTCTGCACCCTCTCCTGTTTGATTAACAGGGCTATACAGTGTAAACTTCATCACATCCCTGTAATATTCCACATACACTAGTAAAACACAAACACTAGTGAAAATGGCCTTTTAGGCCTTATTCACACGTCCGTAGGTGTTTTGCGGAAACACGGATCCGCAAAACACGGATGGCTGCAATGTGCATTCCGCATTTTGCGGACCGCACATTGCTGGCACTATATAGAGAATGCCTTTTCTTGTCCGCAATTGCGGACAAGAATAGGACATGTTCTATTTTTTTAACGGAAACACGGATGCGGAAATGCGGATGCGGACATCACATAGTGTGCTGTCCACATCCATTCCTGCCTCTTTGAAATGAATGGGTCTGCAACCCTTCCGCAAAATTGCGGATGGGATGCGGATCCATTTTGCGGACGTGTGAATTAGGCCTAAGGGGTTACATTTTTTGAAAAACACAGCGGAATGGGGGCATTATTAGTACTGGTTGCCACTAAAAGGGGCTTTTGTTATACTGGGTAGCACTATGGGGGCCATTTTTTATTCTTGCGAGGGTTGTTGTAAAAAAAAAACAAAAAAAAAAACACATCTGTTTTTGATGGCCAGCCAGAAAATGGATGCAGTGTGTCGGTTTTTAATGGCCGTTTTTTTTTTTTTTTTTCAATGTCGTGTGAATGTAGTCTTATGCTTTTTGTTTATCACAGTGTCTATATAATGCCTGTGCTATTACAATATTAACCCATGGTGTTGCAATGAGCTACACCACATTTTGTGAAAATCCAGCAGGCAGGAATACAAAATGAAAAGCTCACCAGCTTTATGGAGGTTATTGACTGGGGAAAGCTTGTCATTGGAATCTGCAGCCTGATTACCCATGGTGCACAGGGCAGGTAACGCTCATGCCGAGCGCTGCTACCTGCCCCATGCTGTCTGCCCAACATGCTTCAAAGCCTTTTCCTGGAAGACTGCTCCGAAAGGAGGGGGTGGGGATGTAGTACTGCTCCCCATGAGCTTTCTTCTAAGGCATCCCGTGCGCCAGTAATACGTGTTGGTAAATATGCAAGTCAGTCGGTGGGAACCGGGAGGACGAAGGTTGAGATCTATGTATTATAAATGGCTACATTGCCACACGTGCCATCCTAAGAGTGGGCACGCTCTGAAAGGCCGCGAGCTCTCCGGCACGTGGGGATGTGTCATGTTCTTGCAGATGTACCACATTATTCTCATCTTTGTGTCTTAAAGAAAAAAAAAAAACAATTTGAGGAATTTCACGCTTCTATAACGCTGAAATGTTGCTAATGATTTCTAATTCCCAGTGCGGAAATGAAAAGCCCAATAATAAAGAACAATTATTCAGATAGTACATTAACTCATTTGGTTGCAGAAAGGCCTGTACTAAATTAGGGACTTTATTGTGACAAATTGCTTGTTTTATTTTTTTATTTATTTATTTTCCTTTTTAATTCCCACTTTCCGAAAGCAAACTTAAAACCTGGTTTCACGCTAAGGCCTCTTTCACACGGGTGTCACGTTTGACGTCCGGATAGGATGCGGGTGCGTTGCGGGAAAATGCGCGATTTTTCTGCACGTGTGCAAACTTTTGTGATGCGTTTTGCACGCGCGTGGGAAAAATCGGCATGTTTGGTACCCAGATCCGAAGCCGGACTTCATCACTGAAGTCCGGTTTCGGGTTGAGTATTCTGGAGATTTTATTATTTTCCCTTAAGGGGTTAAAAATAAAAAACTTCACTCACCTTAGCCACTTGATCGCGTAGTTGGCGATCGCTCTTCAAGCATTAGCTGCAGTGTAAAGGACCTGTGATGACGGCACATCACATGGTCCAATCACATGGTCCATCATGTGATTGGACCATGTGATGTGACGTCATCACAGGTCCTTTACACTACAGTTAATGCTTGAAGAGAGAAGAGAGATCGCCAACTACGCGATCAAGTGGCTAAGGTGAGGAAGTTTTTTATTTTTAACCCCTTAATCCACATTCTACAAAGCATTCTTTATTGAGAATGCTATTATTTTCCCTTATAACCATGTTATAAGGGAAAATAATAAAGCTCGGGTCCTGTCTCTTAGCAACCATGCGGGAAAATCGCACTGCATCCTCACTTGCTTGCTGGATGCTTGCGATTTTCCCGCAGCCCCATTCACTTCTATGGGGCCTGCGTTGCGTGAAAAACGCAGAAACTGGAGCATGCTGCGATTTTCACGCAACGCAGAAGTGATGCGTGAAAATCACCGCTCATGTGCACAGCCCCATAGAAATGAATGGGTTCGGATTCAGTGTGGGTGCAATGCGTCCACCTCACGCTTTGCACCCGCGCGGAAAGCTCGCCCGTGTGAAAGGGGCCTAAGGGTTTTATATTCTGGAGTTCTTTGAAGCTTTTCTGGTAACATGTCTTATAGGAGAGATGAGCAAGGACAAGAGCCACATGTTGCTGTATATTATGTAGACATCGCGATCAACGGCAGAGAAACTTTTAAGCAGGTGTTCAGTTTTTCCGCAGCGCCACCACAGGACAACGCAAGCATTACACGTCTGTTAAAGTCAGCCCCCAATGTTTACTCAAAATGGGTTTTCTAAAACAGACGATGGTGGTTTCATAACCAGTGGTAATGTCACTAGGCGTCAGGGATATATCCATTCTCTCCATTAGTGTTTAGGTGGTGCTTTAAAGGGGTTATCCGGAACTATAAACTGCCCCCCCCCCCTCCCCACCATATGCTGGGCCCCTCACACGGAATATACTTGCCTCGCTCCCTGTGTCGCTCCTGGTCCCCGCGCCGCCGCTGCTGCTTCTCCCCGTGCGCCGATGAAAACATCCGGTGTCGGGGACGGGCCTCCCTAGCGTCACCCGTTATGCTAGAGGGGCTTGTCCCCGTCCCTGCCTGCCATTGGCTGCTCCCCCCGACACCTAGATGTTTTCATCGGCGTGCGGGAACCAGGAGCGGCGCGGGGGGGGGGGGTATTATAGTTTTGGATAACCCCTTTAAAGAGGACCTGTCGCCGCTCCGGTTATGTCTGTTTTGGCACATAATTGTGGTGCACAATCTTGGAACATACTTTCCTATAGCTCTGTTACGCCGCTTCTTCTTCCTTATTCCTCTTAGAAGCTTATGAACAAATTGCCAATTGGGTGTTACCAGTTGGGAGTGTGTCTCTACACAGTCTGACACTATCTAGTGCCTGCTAGGCTGTGTAGGGACACACCCTAGTTGTCAATTTAGTAAACAACAAAAAATTCTAATGAAAAGAACATGGCACAATGCAAAATTATATAAAATTAAAAAAAGCTCTGTGTGAGCACTTTGTCGGACCATTAAAGAAGCAATTATGAGTATCTGGCGCCGCTGAAGCACCCTGACTGCAAACTATTAGATGCAGGTTCTTTTTAAGCAAGATTTTTTCCTGCTAAAAACTGAGTCTTATGGTCCAAAAAATACTGTAATATCGGTGTCATGAGTTTCCTTACACTTAGTGACATTGGGTACATCTCACTGTACATGACCCTCACTACAGTCCATTATTAGTTCCATCAACATTTTCTGTAACATAATAGACCACACTGGACTCCACAAGATTGGTCACCTCTGACGGTGGAATTTATTGCTAGGCAGTTGGCAGAGCTCATACAGATGCCTTCAAAGTCTATTAAGGGCTGGAGGACTCCCCAATGAATAATCTCTGTAGGAAACCAGTGCTCACCAAGGTTCTTGTATGCCAATTGAATTTAGGCTCAGTTCGTCAGATCTGGTAGCAGTTTTTCTTCTAGAACAGTTTAAGACAAGAAATTAGAATGTGTTCTGTGCAGAAATATCATCCAGAAATATTTCATATTGCACTCTGAGACCAGCTGATGGCATGAACCGCCTTCCATAGTCATGGATAGAAATGCATTTCATATAGTATAGCTTTGTATAATCTTCCCTTATTGGGTAGATTAAGACCCCCCCCCCCCCTCCCCTTAACATTCGTCTTTCCAAGTCTCCAATATGTTCCTGATGAACATAACTGTTTTGTTTATGAGGCAACTGAATAATTGAAGACTGTAAACTGCATGGGCCTCATCTTGCTCAGCCTCGGCTGGCATGTACTTAATGCATTACAAGCCAACCGAATACTTGCTCCTCAAGGGTCAGAAGAAGCCTGCTCCATGTGCCCCCCCACAAGAGAGTGAGAAAAAGCTTGACCATGGGTGTAAAACTTTTTAGTAATCTCTAAAAAGAATCCATTGTGTGGACAAGACACGTCGACATGGTTTATTTCCATAGGGAAATGATTCTAGTATGCTTTGAATGGCTACGTGAACGTCAGTATACTTTTTATATAGTCATTTTCGGCCCTCATTTCTTATAGATTCTGGTGTGTAACTGTAGCTCGTCTTTGGGCACGCTGTAACTGAAGTGGCATTCAGCGAGTGTTGGCATCCCGTCAGCTTGCCATAGAGGCAGCTGGACTTCATTAAGCTCTGGTGTTAATTACTGGGAGACTGTTTGTTTAGTATGCATGCACAAACACTGGGGGTTACTCGCAGAGGGTCACCTTGACACGAAGGACACTTATTTATTTATTTGCTTATAGAGTCACAGCCTGTCACTTTCTATCAATGGCGCCTTCTTGATAAGGAAAGCTGTAATGTTTTTGTGCTGTTCTTATTTTATTGCATTTATTATACATTACATACTAGAACCTTGACTCTGATCAATAACCGTGATGGTGGTCATGATGATGATTTTCACAGATCAAACCAACCGAGTGGTCGGGATCGATTGCCATGGCTAAATGATTATCGCCTCTGGAAATATAGTCCATCAGGCTGAGCGTCTATTGGTCTTCCTCAAATGTTTTTGGCAGCCAAGAATATCCTATAGAGTGAAATTCAAAAGTTCCTAAAATGTTAAGATGATTCTGATTGTAGTACAGAAGCCTAGATTTCCTTGCATCGCTTGTGTTGATTTTAATCAAATGTTGACCATGGACACCACTGCCAAAACAGAACCAAAATGTACATAATCTTAGTAAAAATTGGGAGAGTCATACTTTATTTTGTAGGATTACATAGAAATATGATTGATCCTACTTTAGACAAGTTGACCTTAATAATAGTATTGTAACTGACCCATGACTGTTTCATTGGCCCACGTTTGGCTACACTCAAGAACCTATTGGTTTAGTGGTAGACATGTTGATTTGATGCTGATTGCATGGGGTTGCAACAAATGACAAGGAATCCAAACAATACCAATGGAAATGTTGGTGGTCATTAATACTGTCTGTAGACATCTCCTGTTGACTTGAGTGTTGAGTGGCCTCAATTGGAGTGAGGTATGAAATGTACATAATATGTAGTTAGTCGCTACTCTTCCAGTAGCTGATTATGGAGTATACATTTTACCCTATCCTTGTGCATCCCCTGTCAGGCCTGGCAACTTACTAATGTACTTGCTCTCTTTTTTTCTGTCACTCCGGAGATCGGGAGAATGGTCGCATGACTGCAACCTCTCTGGAGACTGTATTTCCTCTAGCATCATGACCAGGCCTCTAATGATGCTCTCTGTCAGGGTCCCCACCCGAATGATTGTGATGTCAGACCCATGCAATCTCAAAGTGGACTGGTTGATGCTCTCAGTCCCCAAGCAGGGTAGACAGAGTGCACTGCTTGTCATATTTAGGCTATGTGGGAGAACACATGAAGAGGAAGAAGCAAGGAGATGATGGAGGGTGTATTAGGCAGAGTTTTCAGCCCTGGGAAGAATGTAGTAGGCTTTTACATTTCTGGCTGATCTTGCAGAGCAAAACACTATGGGAATTGTTGTGGCTGCAGCCCATCTACGCCCACAACCTGGAAGTTCGGGTTGTAAACAATGGAGCGCAGTGGGAGCATGGAGACTTAAGTGAAGACTTAGGAAAACTTGACAGGTACACGATTATGCTGCGTAGGAGACTAGACAAGGTTTACACAATTAAATAATATTTTTAGGATCCTGCACAAACCCCTTTAAATTATGTAAAGCCCATCAGGATTCATTGGTCGAGTAGAGAACTCATAGCTCTGTATAAATGGAAGCCATGAAGCTAGTGTGAACAGAACCTGATGAGATGTATCCTCTTTGTGCCACATGGGAAACTCTCAGTTTTGTGTACTTTTATATTTTTTAAGCTTTCTGGTTGGTGGAACCAATTTCTTTTGCCTGAACCATTTGTACCATCATCCGAGACATAAAGATTACCTCTCTGATCACTAGTTCCCGATTATCCAAAGATGATGGCTCCAGTACAGTCCAAACAGTGTTTGTCATCTTCGGCAGTCTGGCAGAAAAAATATATATTTTGGTTTGGTTCTATATCTCTGCTGCAGCCCTCAACTTGAAGACGTGTACCTGTAATTAGGATAGCAGTAATGTCCTTTGTTTGCTCCGATGGCTGAGCTGGAGCAAAATGTTCCTCTCCGTTATTTTTGTGGATCACGTCTACCACCATAAATTGCTCTATGTGACAGATGAGCATTTTCTTGAAAACTTTTTTTTTCCCTCCCCGCCCCCCTGAAATCAAGGTGTTGTGCTCGGCAACAATGAATAACAAAATATCAGCGGCTCCCAGGTGTATAGTCTCCCAAGGTGCCTCTCTCACAAAATGCAATGTTTGCCAGAGCTGGCTGGATTTTTTTGTCTGCGATCCAACCTGTATGGCAGATGCTGGGTTGGTTGAAAAAAAAAAATTCTCCACCTACAACGGCTGCTCGTTAGGGCATGGAATGTGCCGTTAATAATGCATCTGTGAAACTCAGCTGCGAGGAGGCTGAGTAATTATCCCGCCGCAGTGTTCCGAGCATTGGTGTCATCACTTTGGGGGGTTCCATTAACTCCAGTTTCGCTAGGCTTAGGTGGAGGGGGAGAGCGTGTCACCCCCTCTTTGTGTGAGCTGGGGTTAAATTTCTTTGCAGCCCCGTACATCACACACACACACAAATAACGTGCCATGCCATAGCTCAGAGGTAATTTGCCTCTTTCAAACCTTTACGACCCCTGTGAATTTCTTTCTCTCCTTTCGCTCTCGCTGTTACGCCAGCTGAAATCCCCAGAAGAACAAAAGGTTTAGCTGAAGCTATGAAGCATGTATATATTCACCAGCTCCTGGCATTCAGATAGGGTAGAGAAAGAGGAGCGAAATAGAAGAGGGGGGGTGTGAATCAAAGTGCTCCATTGTACATGTTAATACAGAGCAAAATGCACACAGCTAGACATTAAACCTTAGCAGGATTTAGGCATTGTGCAAAGTGATACTCTGATCAGACTCGAGTCGGGCTGTGTGGCGAAGATGAAGGAATCTATTTATTTGATGTTAAATAGGTGGACCGCTTAAGTGTTTGTCACGTTCACTTCAACACTAGCCATTTTTTTCGTTCCCCCCCTTAAGCGGGGGAGGAGAGTTCAAATAGCGTTGTCGTAGCGGGTGTCATGGTCCAAAAATGCTATAATATTGTGAAGCAATGTATTATAGCATGCAATTGTGTCAGGTGAGTCGGAATGAGATTTCTAATCTAATAATTTATCTAGTTTTTTCTTTTTTAGATTTGTGTTATTTTTATGTTTTATGTAGTTATCTATATTACATACTGTATATATGTATTCTCCAACTAAAAAGCATTTTAAATATTTAAACACGTGAATATTTGTATTCCGTCGATATCCTTTTTAGGTCCCTCACGTTTCGGCGGTGAACCCAATGTCACATAGATGCTTCCAAAGGCAGCCAATATTGAACCCACGTTTTCTAAACCTTCCTTCCGCGTCCTCCTACCTCCCTTTTTTTTTTTTAGAGAAAAAAAAAAAAAAAAAAAAAAACATAACAGCAAGAAGCAAGTGTTTGAATACTGTGCTATGAAGGGAACAGCCCTGCAGTGAGGCAGTTGTGATATTAGAGCAGATCTCCTAAGAGTTCCCCTGGCTCCTGTGTACTCATCGGAGTGGCACAATCCCAGACAGCTGGTCTCTCAGCATGGGTTGCGCATGCAGCGAGGAAGTTGGCACACTGGCGTAGAACAGGTAATGCTCTAATTTCCCCTGTGCAGATGCGGCCAGGAATATCTTAATTTATTGGTGTGCTGGCATGCAGGGGGGGGGAGCTGGCAGTGCAGTCTTGCATAAGTATTAGCAACAACAACACACAAAAAATTATTAATATAGACCAAAGAGCCAATGCGATTGGGGCTTGGCTTTTGACTACGGTGGTTAGTAATCATTGCCTTTTGTAGCGTTTGGAAAGACCAGAACCCTTCCTAATTATTTAATTATAGATATGTAAGTAATACTCAGGGAGCAGCGTGCAACTGAGCATGCAAGAGTGTTTAGTTACAGTATTAAAAAAAAGGATAATGAAATAGAACAGTCATTTTCTTCTGGATCAGCGTGAGCCAAAATTCCTTCTCCAAATTTTTCCCCCCCCCCCCTATAATCCGCCAATAAAATAAAACTAGTCTGGCGTTCAGTGAATGAATGAAGCTTCTTCGCTTCCACCGAAACATCAGAGCAGATGATGTAGCCACGCCGCATCTCTAACTTTGTGGAACGTTAAGTTCTGGTGACAGACACTCTTATAATTATCCCACAAAACCCTTCATTGTATTCATATCATTAATTTTGTTTGGGCTGTTAGATTTGATAGATACATTACGCGTTTTATATTGCTCTTTTCATACACTAGATGGAATTGCCTTTGAACATTCAGCCGGCTAATTGCTGGTAATTTGTGTTACTAACGAGAGACAGAATAGTAGCATAACATTAAACTCAACAGTCGGTTAACAAATTTGCCTTTTCAGATGAGAGAGGCGCCGGTTGTGGTGGTGTAATCACGTTCTGTCTGTCTTAAAAATAACAAGGGGGAGGGACAAGACAGTATTTTATCCAAATCTCTCTGTACGGCAAAGTCCTATTTAATTGAGCACCTTTTTATTTGCCTACTAAAGGCCCTATGCTCTACAGGAAAGTCATGCAAACCTGTCCATTTCGGTTGGTTTGGCCAACTGTCTAATGTATGTTGGGGTCTTCCTACTTTTTCTAGAAGAAAAAGAAAAATCAGGAAAGGAAGAAAATAAAAATTGGACATGTTGGTTTTTCATGCCCAATTCACTGGGCACAAGATAGATAAGTGTTTTTTTTTTTATTATTATTATTTTTTTTGGGGGGATTTTAGTACCAAATAGAGTTTATGAAGTTTAGGTCTCACTATGGTCATTTTTAGAGATTGCCCAAGACCTCGCCCCTATATCAACGAAGGTTCCTAGACGTATAGATGATCCAATGTCAGTTGATATTGTTTAATTACATAATAATTTCCAGTACTCATTTAATCTTTTTGAATGTTTCCTTATATTTAGCATCTGCCTTTCCATAGTTTCTATTGTGTCTTCTAAAGCTTCTTGGTTTGGGGGTCTGTTTGCTGCTATCCACCACAAATCTTATAGTGAGCTATACTGAAGCTCCAAGCAGTCACCGATCCCTTTATTTGGGTTTAAAGAGTGGAAATACCATTTAACCCAAGTGCAATTGATCACCACCTTTTCTGGGTCTCGGCACGCAGTATATGCCAGTGATGGCGAACCTATTAGAGACTGAGTGCCCAAACTGCAACCCAAAACCCACTTATTGAGCACAATGTGCCAACACTGCAATTTACCCGGAATACTACAGTCCAATATAGTATGTCTTCAATGTATAAACAGAAAAGGTATAGCAGCTCTCACCCACTGTCCACCTTTATTGAGGACGGATGATAACCTCCAGACTTGATTGCTGTCAATATCCAAAAACCAAGAAAAATCCAGCTTCAAAGATGCAAAAAGGTGGAATCTTTATTGTGCGATTACAATCCAATGCAAGACATCACAGTTACACTACTGAGTAGCTACTGATTGGCTGGCTGGTTCCAGACAAGTTCCTGCTGAGCAGCAGAGAGCTGAGTAACACTATTTCTCAGATGGGTGTTATGTTTAAGATGTTTTATTAGGTCACTAGGTCCTGGCACACAACTAAGAACACAGTATTGATAGAGTTTAAATGGCCCACCAGAGGGTTTCTCTGGTGAACTGTGGCTGTAACAGAATAGTGGGCCCAGCAGAAGACTACCTTGTTTGGAGCTGACTAAGGGTGGCCATACGCATCATTAGTCAAAAATTTATTAAAACGGACGATTTTTGGTTGGGTGAAATATTGCAAGCGTTTTTTTTTTTTAGCTGACCGATGAGACCATCATCCTCTGATAAGTCGGCCATGTTCTCCTTCCATCGCACATATTAAACATGTATGGCCAGTTTGAACAACTGTAATGGCCAATATGGACTAAAATGTGTATAGCCGTGTCTACAAATGGTCATTCACCAGATGATGGTTTATTCAACCGCTGTTCAGCCATCAACTAACCTTTATCTATCTAGGTGTATTGCCACCTTAAAACCCTAGTTGTAGGTGACTAGAACCATTTCTTATAGGCTTTTTTTTTTTTTTTTTAGAAATGGCAAGTTAGACTTTTCATGAGATGTCCTGCTGTGCAATGATGCAATTAAGAGGCCATGCACATGTTCTATATAGATGAAAAATTGTCCTTCATAGTATTTTTCCAAAGTGGCCCCAAGGGACTGTTGTGTTGTTAGATGCTCCCATGTATGGTATATTGTCTCCCACAAGGATTACATAAAGTAGGAGAGGCTACATGTGTAGTGTCAATACTATATCCTTTTAACAAATTAATCTCAATTTACAAAGCAATTCAAGGTTCTCTTCTACATGGCATCATGGTTTCTGGTCTTCAAAAGCTCCTTGACAGATATAACGGGTCCAATTCCTAACCGATCCTATTAGTGTATGACTGCCCTGTTCAGAGTGTAGATGTTGGGTACATTTTCTACTCTGTTTGCCTCAGCAGATCATTTGAGGCTAAAGCTGACAGCCTTATTCACCTATCATAATTTATTTTTGTGTGCTTTTTTCCAGCAGTGTACAGTAGTCAGCCTTTTTTATTTTAATGATGATTTGTGTCCGCCAATCTGAGTGCAGGTGTCGAAGACCTTGTGGTCTTCAAGTGCTTAGCCATTTGACATGGAACCAATGAAGCCGGAGCATAAAACCAAAGGAAAGTGGCTACTCGTGAAGTCTGTTTCGTGTGCCACATGTTTCATCACACCAGGCTTCTGCATTTAGCCAATAAACATTTACGTAGAAAGCTTAAAGAGGTTTTCTGGTTTGCCTCAACATCCTTTAAAATAATAATGTATGAAGGTAGCTGTAATTTTGTAATGTATTTCTTTTACCCCTATAGCTCCCATCTCCCGTTTTGGAATGTGGTCACATGGCCATGTCCATGGGCAGGGAAGTACCTATAACTAGCTGGGTGGGAGGGGCTATAAACTTGCAGGGCGTTGTCAGGGGAGGGGCTGGAGCTGTGGCAGAGAGGGGAGAAGTGCATTGTGGGTTTGGTTGAACACAGGAACTGGAAGTGCTACCGACAGGATGGAAACAAACCAGAGGGATTTGTTTGCACGTTGAAAATTGGTGCAAATTGAAAAAAGAGCATGTGGAAGATGTACATAAGGTAAGCAACTACATGATTATATCTGTTGAACACCATAGAAATCCCCTTCAAGTGAGCATTGAATTACCTTCTCAACATTAATGCACCACTGCATAAATTATATTTAGGAAGCAGACCTATATAAAAAACTGAATATAAACTGGTTACTGAAATTGGACTTCTGTAGTAAAAATGAAGTTGAATATTTTAAAAAAAAAGGCTTAGATGGCTTACAAGATAATTTAAAGCATGCTCTCATCTGAGCGACGTGTCTTATTTAAATCAAAACTGAGTACATCGCCGCCGCCCCCCCCCCCCCTTCTTGTGCTACGTAAGCACACCTGATTTTATTTCAATTGAGCGTTTGCTATTCTGAAAACCGCGTTTAATAGGATTGAATGAAAAGGGACGTTACTTTTCATCACACAAGACAACAAAGAAAGCCGAGCAAACGAATATTATTTCGTTTGAACAAATTACAGCGCAGCTCTCTGGGGCTCTTCCTGGGCCTAGATGAGGAAAAGCACTTAAACAGCGTTCCATCAAACTAAATTTTTAACTACAATTTTTCCTCAGATAAAATGTGTTGGGAGGATTCAAAGAAGATTAGAGTTCACCTCAGCAGCGGTATTCAAATTTGAACAGCTAATGGAAGTCTGCAAGAAACTGTTAATGTCTATATCTGGCCTCTCAGGAATTCCGACTTCAGAATTCTTATAAAAACACACTGAGTTGATTTCATTTCCGTGTCTCCATAGACTGCATTCGTGTAATTTCAGTAAGTGTTATAAGTGTTATTTTAAGTATTATAATGATAATCCCCTCCGACAATAAAGTTCGGAGTTCCAACTTCTCGAGGTAAAGTAATATTTATCCCAGATTTCAGTGTTCTTTGATCTCTTTAACTATACCTACAAAACATTACGGCTTTTGTAGTGTACATACCGTATTGTTATTTTACCTATTTGGACCTGTTTAGCTACCTGAGGGCTTTGTTGGTCTCGGAGAGAAAGTAGACATGTTGCCCACAGCAACCAGAATCCAGACCTTGTGCTTCTACAGCGATATAGAAGCTAAAAGCTGAGGATTCATTTATTAGGCCTGATTCTAGTCGCTTTTTTTTGTCTTTGTGCTGTACATTGCGCAAAGGGATAGCACAGACCAATAAAAGTAATGGGTGCTGTTCACGTCCCCATCTGTCCTCACAAACCACGATAATTGTTTCCTTCAGTCGGCCGATACGTGGATGTATAGACCCTCACTGCCATCTGAAATGGGACTTAAGGCATTATGTATACGACTGTAGTTTAGGTTCACGGATTGTACGCGGAACTATTCATTTTTAAGGGTCTAATGTCGTCTGTGTGGCCATTCCACAAATTACAGAGCATGCTGTATTCTTATCCATTTGTAGACAAGAATAGGCATTTCTAGTGAAGGGAAGGCAAAAATTGCAGCATGCAGCACGTGGCCAGTATCCGTGTTTTGCAGATCTACGGTTTGCGCACCGAAGGCCCGTTGACACTAAAATATTTTTCGTCCGTTCTTTTAAGCCGCGATCAGTAGTGGATTGAAAAATAAAAGTAGAAAGGCTTCCATTATATTGGTCTGTGTTTAGAATTCACATCCATTTTGGCTGAAACAAAAAAAAAAAGAAAAATGATGAACATATACTGGTGTAAATGAGGCCTTATGGACATCATGGCCACTTTTTGTCCTCTGCAGTTTTTATACTTGATGTAGCGGTCACTTAGCAGTAGTAAGTCAGAGCAACTAGACTTCACCAAAAAATAAAATTACTGAAAATACTTAAATTTTACTTCATTATAATTATATTCCCAAATCCCTTTCATTAGCTAGACTGTCTTGTTTTGTCTTGGGAGCAATCATCAGTCGAAATAAAATGGCCTCCGTCCTATTAGTAAACACAAAACCTGCCCTAATCACACAGGAGGACAAGTTATTTCATAACAATGAGCTAAAGAGCTGCCTCATCCTCCTCTTTGCTCTGCTTGTCAGGGATTATGATCCTGAGTACAGCTGATAAGATCTTCAGCTAAAGCTCTGTAGAAATAGAGTTCATAAGGAGACATGAAGTACAAAAAGGACGGACAGCACAGACTGTGGTAATGCGGGGCTGTAGTAACGGAGACTGCATACAAGTGCTGCTGCTCATTTGCCCCACCCTCCTCTATATACTTCATGTCTCTTCATGATTTGAACTCTATTCCTACAGACATTCAGCTGAAGACCTTATCAGCTGTACTCGGGATCATAATCCCTGACAAGCAGAGAGGAGGCTGAGGGTACTTTTACACTTGTGGCAGGACAGATCCGGCAGACTATTTAGCCTGCCGGATCCGTCCTGCCGCAAGTGCCCGTGCACTGCCGCGCTGCCCCTCCGTCCCCATTGACTATAATGGGGCGGGGGCGGAGCTACGACGCAGCAGGGCAGTGCACGGCCAGAGATCACCGGACTAAAAGTCCTGCATGTCCGACTTTTCAGTCCGGCGATCTTTGCCGTGCTGCGCCGTAGCTCCGCCCACCGGCCCCATTATAGTCAATGGGGACGGAGCAGCAGCACGGCAGTGCACGGGCACTTGCGGCAGGACGGATCCAGCAGGCTGAATAGCAAGTGTCCCTGAGGCAGCTCTTTAGCTCAGTGTTGTGAAGTATCTTGTCCTCCTGTGTGTTTAGGACAGGTTTTGTGTGTACTAATAGGACAGCAGCCATTTTATTTCCCCTGATTTGCTTCCAATACAAAACCAGCCATTTATAACTAATAGAAGTTATTTGGGAATATATTTTTAATAAAGTAACATTTAAGCATTTTCATTTTCTTAATTCCCGGAGAACCCCTTTAAGGAGACAAGTTGTATATGGAGACTTAGTGGCAATTTTATATGCAAAGAGGTATCTCCCAGAGAAAGGTAAACGTCTCGCTAGCGCCACCACTTGGAAGCCAGTCAGAATCCTTTTTAACAAGCCTTGGGACGTGACAAGGAAAAACAGCTAAGCCAAATATCCAATATACATGACCTCCGAAGCATATTAAAGATTGGACCTGGTGTTCCAGGTATATTTCATAAAATGTAAAGCACTCCTTTATTATTTACTGGAAAGATTGAATTTATTTTTAATGTTCAAGAGCAATGCAATTACACTGCAGAACCGAAAACCTTCTCAGAGGTGTGCAGCGCCTCCGCTCCCCAGCCAGTAACATAGTCTTGCTAAATGAACACAGGCATTACGAAGTCCCTGTGGGTGATATAGCATTGAGGACAAGCAAAGAGTCAGAAGTTTAGTTGAAGGCAGCATTTGGGCACTTCTGATCCTTAAAAGCGCAGGCTAAGTTCTAACACAGACCTTCTCTTCATTCCCTTGTTGGTTCTGTATTTCCCTGCAAGCCTCACTTGAGAAAATGCACATGCCATTTGTAAACTCGCCGTCATTAGTCACAGTCTGTTGCTCTCCAACTAGCAGGTGTGTTGTGCACTTCCCTTCCTGAGAAAAGCATTGCCATCTATAGATACGGCACATCGGCAGGAACCTTAGTGATGAACCTGGAATGTACCCCAAAGCGATCATAAAGGAGACAACCGATTGCCCCTTGTGAATTACGATCCTTATGCTTGCCATTGTTTAAAGTCCACCATGAGAAATCCTACTCAACATAGTTGATGCACATACAACATTCTAAAATCTAGGATCACCCCACATAAGTATTTTTGGAATTGCATCAATGAAAAATCAGTAATAAATGTATTTAAAAAGACAAATTTTAGCAGAGGAGTAAACAAGTAATACACATACAGGGCTATGAGCAGCAGATCCACAGCACATTTAGACGGGCGGGTTGTCAGGAACGAGCATTCGCAGGAATGTTCCTTCTTGATGATCTGCCCGAATATCGTCTTGTG
Source organism: Bufotes viridis (assembly GCA_033119425.1). Lineage (NCBI taxonomy): Eukaryota > Metazoa > Chordata > Amphibia > Anura > Bufonidae > Bufotes > Bufotes viridis. The sequence goes on along the minus strand of CM065598.1, from coordinate 77,334,660 downwards.
TAAATCCACCCTAATCCACTGCCAGAGAGGTGTTTAGCAGTGAATTTCTCTCCTCTCCTCATTCCGTACAAATGGAGAGGTCGGGAGATATAACTGCCAGCCAAATGAGCAGCTGTCTCATGTGCATGGCCAGCCTAAAGGCCTTTTTACATGGACCAATATTTCAGGCAATTATCGGGATTGAACCAAACCTTCCCGATAATTGCCTGATCGTCAAATTGCAGTTTGAAAAAGGCTCAGGCTTGAGCCGAAACTAGTCACTGATGATGCTATTATGCTTTGAATAAAAGTTTCTTCGTATCGTCAAGAAAGTGAGTGCCGGTCCTTCTTCGCTATATATTAGTGGGATGCCTTCCTTGGACGCGTGCAGCACGTACAAACCACTGTGCCAACCCATCTTCTCTGATATCTATTTGCAAGCTGTCACTTTGTTTTCTTTAAATCCTGTCACCTGAAGGCTTGTGTAGCTCTTATCTTTGATGAAACTGATAAAAATTGGGCTTAAATAAGATTATACTGGGCTTTTTAAGCATTTCGGTACTAAACTTTGAATGGCACTGGACTGTTTGAAACAAAATGTTAAGCTAGTTGAAACACCTGGCTGCACGGTGGTCTATAGTTTGCAGGCCCTTCCTGCAGTTTATTGTAGACTATGTGTTGTATATCTTTATTCTGCAACTAATAGTTTTCTTTGCCATTCCTTTAAGTGCAGTTGCCCTCCTCCCCATTTCATGCATCAGTCTCCCTTGGTATTGGTGTACTCCCCAGATTGGATTGGATTGGTATGTGCCACTGGCCTGCCTGAATAATGCAGGAGACATCATTACAAAACTGTACGGTTGCCTCTATTAGATCTCCACTGCTGCCTATTAGCAGGTTATATTACAGGGAAGGGGCTTCGGTAATGGCCACAAACGTGTTAAATATATTTATTGTTAACGGGATATGAATGTATATGCCGGGGTTCCGCAGAACGAAGCGTTGAGATTGCAGTCTGGAATAGTAATTCTATTCTCCCGTCTGTCTTCCGTGCCCTTATTCCTCAGAGCCCTGGTACTGCTTTTGCCTTGCTGTATCATTTAAGATAAAAGAAGGAGCTCCATATTTCTTACGGTGAACTCCTATTACATCCACACAGCAAAGAAATGTGCCCTTGCATGACTAATAGCGATGAGGTATTAGATCATTATTGCCATCAGTGCAAAGTGCTTGGCAATAAAGTGCAAAGGAGCCTGCTTAGAAGCGTGAGAGACAAATTAGAAATGTTCAAGCCACTTGCTCTGCTGTCCCCTGCTGCTGCGCCTGCTCTTACCCACAATACAAACACATAGCCAGTGACAAATCAGTTTGCCGCTGTCATGATACAGGGCTTTACAAGCTGATGGAGAACAGGAGCACATTTTGGGCAGCCTGGTGGCTCAGTGGTTGGCACTAGTGCCGTGCAGTGCTGGGGTACTGGGTTTGAATCTGACCATGGACAACATCTGCATAGAGTTTGTATGTTCTCCCTGTGTTTTCGTGGGTTTCCTCCAGGTACTCTGGTTTCCTTCCGCACTCCAAAGACATACTGATAGGGAACTTAGATTGTGAGCCCCATTGGGGACAGTGTGATGCTAATGTCTGTAAAGCGCTGCGGAATATAGTAGCGCTATATAAGTGCGTAAAATAAATTTTGTAAAGCACGTTAGCACACAGGGCCATTCTGTGGCATCAGCATTAAAATCCAGGTGTATGCGGTGACTCTGTGATGTAGAAAGTTTCCTGGTTTTCCCCCTTGTTTCATACTCTTATAATTAATGATTAGCTTATTTGCCACCAGAAATTTCCTACTGATGGCCTATCCTCAGGCTAGTTCATCAATACCAGATGCCAGTTATCTGTTTGAAGAGACCGCTGCGCTCATCGGCGCTCTTCACAGCTGACCAAGCACAGTGCTATACATTGAATAGTGGCTACACTGGTATTGCAGCTCAGCCCCATTCACATGAATAGGACTGAGCTGCTCCAGGAGCACTGGCCTAGGAAGAGGCCTAGGCAATCACAGATAGCTTGGCCTCTTCTAAGAGCTGATCGGCGAGGGTCCCCACTGATCTGATATTGAGGACCTATCCTGAGGATGGGTCATTAATATCACATCCTCGGGTAACCCCTTTAATGTCTGGTTTGCAGGAAGTGAAGAAGAATATTACACTAGATGGTAATGTTGGTAATTTTTATTATCTCATAATATTTATTAACTCTATGACCTTTTCATGCTTCACTGAAACTTAATTTTTATTGCAGAGAGTCCATTAGGGCATGGGTAGGCAGCATCAAACTTTGAGCAACCCATTAATTAGTTGGGACCACATGGGACACCTCTGTAAAGGCCTCACTCACATAAGCCAATTAAAAAATGGGGAGGTATACAGACCTAGAATGCACATTTTGTATGTGTTTTCTAAAGATCGATCACATTGAGTGTCTATTGATGTGGAGTCTTGTGATGCTGGAATTATGGCGTGGAGTCTAAGCCAAAAAGCTGCCGTTAACCAAATGAACTCCATTTGTTTTAAAGAGAGGCCGTGCCGCCGTTTGTGCAGCTGTTTTTTTAAAGGCTTCACTGCAGCAAGAAAGTCCTTGTCCTTTATTGTCCCCGTGTCCAGATGGACGCAACTGGAAGCTGTGGTGGATGCCTGTTCACGATTTGTCTCTATTCTGTGGAGCTAAACTGTGAGCAACTCTGTGGCATTGAAATTGAAAAAACATGGCAGAAACCACGGCAGCCTTTGTCACAGAGTATGCAGCTTATTTCTGACAGAGTCAAAACCGGCTGGATGACCATACCCTGAGTTGAGTTTGTCAGCTAATTTTTAGCTATTCAACTATTGCCAGTGGACTGTAGGTGACATAAACACCATGTAGAACGCTCCTTTCTTTCCTTTGCCAATGGTTTCCTTACCCAGAAAAAGAAGTTTGATTTGATATGCAAATGAAGCAGCGAATGCCCAGGTGGGCGGTCCATAGCATGGCAGGTGCCCAGGATTTCTTCTCCTAGCCGAGCCCCACTCCTACCCCTTGCTCGTGATTGACATCTCCCTCTCCTCCTGACATGACACACTCGTGCTCTGAATCTCCTAAAGGCACAGCATACAACCTAACCTCTTCTGGGTGGTCTGCCACAATTGGTAATGTAAGGCTTGGCTGTACTCTGCGCCCACTCTAGATTTAAGAGCAGGGGTGCCTGAAGTTGGGAGAAGAGGAAGATGTCGGTTAGGAGGAAAAGTGGAGCTTGGTGGGGATAGGAGGGCCTTGACACTGTCTGCGCTATGGACCACCTAACTGGGCACTTGACGTTCCATTTCATTATCTTATCAAACTTCTTTTTCTGGGGAATTGGCCAATTGTAGTAGTTTAATAAGTGAAAACGAGGTGACAGGCTTCCTTTATAAATGTTGCATCCACTTGGCTGCTCTACTCTTGCTCAAATTTCTCTTACTCCTATTGGGAACAGTTCATTGGATGTAGATATATTAGAAAATTGCTGATGAAGTAGTTTGCCATTAAGGCTACATACAAACAACAGTAAAAGAAAAACTACTAAAGACTGCAAAACGGTCCATTTTTAAGGGCCTTTTTTTAAGTTGATGTCCACTTCAATTGTATGGGAGCCATGAAAACGGACAAAATGGGACAATGTCCTGTTGTAAGACAGCCATCATTCACAGGCAATCAAAAACCGGCTGTGTGAATAACCCCATAAACTACCTTTGTTATTAAAACGGTCATCTGGCGTCGTGTGAATGTAGCCTAAAGGTTAATATTGGCAAAAATTTTCCTTCACCCGAAAGGTTAGAAACCCTAGGTCGGAACCTCTCGAAAGCGTTGTGTTTTACTCCGCTTGTAAAATATTACAGGATTTTGACTTTTCTGTCCCTTTTGAAAATAGGAGTCTCTAATTGTTTGGAGTTGCCGTGGAGCATGGGCTAGTGCGAAAATGAGGTTGAGCAGCAAGACATATTTAATTTCCTTCACAATAATTGTCCACATGCTGTGTACCCTTTTCCTGGTTAAACAGCTTTTTTGTGAAAGGAGAGGATTTCACTATAAAATGCAAACTGTTGCTCTTTCCCGACTGTCCTAGACCCTTAACCCTACTCGTGCTGGATGGTTCGCCTCCCACTGGATCATTGACTTGGAATACTGTCCAGTTGGCTGGAATTTGGGTATATTTGTGTGGCCTAGTTGGCTCACATTCAGTGTACACGCACCTATATCCGTATCCTAGCTTCTAACAACTCTCCAAATGTGATCGCTATATGAAAATTAAACGGAGTACCATTATGAACATGAAGCACGAGTCTTTTCTGAAAGAAAGAGATTCGTTAGTTGCCCACAAATAAAATAACACATCTGTCCAGTAGCCCTGAAGTCACCTTCCTGTTGATGACATCATTGTCACAAGTAAACCGGCATGCGTCAGGCACAAATGGCAGGAAGGTTCACCCATGCCAACTTTAGTTCCCATTGTAGGAGTAGCAATGAAGGAAGCAAAGAGTCCCAAGTTCCCCAATGTTATGCATGCGGAAGGAGGGTGAATTCACCATGTCTTCATCCCCTTGTGCACTCGAGGCACTTGGGGTAACTCTGCTGTCCCCTGACATCTGTGTTTGTGGAATTAAGGATTGCACAGGTTAGATTTTAACATCCCCTGGAAGATGAGAGCTGCTAGAGATGTACTGCTTATCCCCCTCTCCCTCCAAGTAAACTCAACATTCAGAAAGTGCGGAGATTGCAGTCTATTCTGAATGCTACAAGATATGCGAGCACTGTATAACCCATGGCACTTATCATAAGTCATTAAACCTATGATTAATATTTTACATGTAGACCAAATTTGAGGGTTGACATTTCTCTGGTACTGTGGAGTGACCGCTATAAGGCGCAACTCCTTTATAGCAAATGATCTTATGTGAACTTAAAATTTTACTTGAGCGTTCTTTGAGCTGTCTCGTAATAAGGAGAATTCAGAGCAGTTCCCAGTGGTCTGTCGAATTTTCCCTGCCCTCCAACCACAGTTTGCACAAATCCTTTCTTTATGCGTTTAATTTATCATTCAGGAGAGAGACGCCGGGCTTAGAGGTCAAATGCTTGGAGCAAGGATTCAGCCAATGTTACTCTGTTGAACGTCTCGCTCTATTGTTAAGGGGAAAAACGTAATGCATTCCACTTTTTATTTGTGTATGTTTTCTTTCCTAAAGTTCTCGCTCTGCTTCCCCAGAGAACCCGTGTTTAATGCTTTTCCAAAATTCAGATTATTATGAGCTTCTATATGGAGCAAACAGCATACATGCAACACAACAAAAACTCTCGACACAAACGGTAGAAAATCCAAAAAGTTCACTTCCATTTTATAGATGCCGAAACAAGTGAATCCTTATTTTATTTTTTTATTTTTTTTAATCCCATCCTCCCAATGTGCTTTTAATTGCATGCACTGCCAAGGAGTGGGGGGGACCTTAGCACCCTGACACCGTCTTGCTGCGTGATCTCATGAGATATTCCTTATCTTTGAAGATCATGTTCAAAAGATCATGTTTTCTTACAGCAACCCGTATGGTGCATGTGCCACCATGATAGGGTCCATGGTCATTGGACAGTGTCAGAGAGCTCAGGTTCCCTCCTCTTGACAAACAAGCGCCCGTGACCTCCAGCTTGACTGTGCACGTTCTCATTAGAGTATCGACTGTTGTCAGTAAGGCACCCAATTGTCTGGGAACCAGGGAGGCAAGAAAGAGAAAAGGCCAAGAGCCAGTGGAGTGGCGACCATAAATGGATTCTAAGATATAGAGTTTCTTTGGGGACTTAATGGGTTCTCTTTAATGTAACTGAATGATGTTTCTTCCACGCTAGGGGCCATGCTTATTATTCTCTACTGTAGACCCAGTACTGGATAAAAATGATTTATAAAAGCCAATGACAGTATGGAAGTGTCTGAGGGGGCCACCATGCACAACCAGAAGAGGCACGCATAAAATGTTCCCCTTTACAGCGGTGTATTTCTGGCGTTGGACCCCACCGATCAGATACTAATGACCTCTCTATCCTCAAAATAAGTCAACCTCTTTAAAAACTGATTTAGGAGAACCTCTTTAGGAGTACCCATACAAATAGTAGTAGTAGTAATATGCATGGTGGTTTTACAGCAAATTAGCGTGGTTTGCTCAGCTTTACGACTCAACTAAAATGCCCACCCCCAAAAATAAATGCAGTGTTACATGGATGGTGGGCGCTGTTTATAACAGCCTGTAGTCCTGGTGGATTGCAGACGCAGACCTTCAGGTTGTCGTCAGGATGCTCCAGCTGCAATTCTGAGAGCATATTAGTATTAGGGAATTCATATGTGTGCAGTCATTTGAATGCAGATCTGATGGTGGATCTTCCTACCATGACCTTACTGCATTTGCCGGTATAACAGCCTTTTATTGTCGCCATTAGACTCTCCGCCCCATGTAAGACGAGGACTTGTTCAGTTGTAACCGATTGAGCAAAACGTGGTAATATAACATTGGCGGCCGTTCATCCGGGGAGATCTGGAGATGATTGATCCATTTAGCACCCTATCTGTCACCTGCCTTAATACGTGTACCTGATGTTAAGAACTGAGAACCGGAGATAATTCTTCCCATGTCAGTATTTTTAACGTTTTCTAAAGGAAGAAGAAAAAAATGTGTTAAAAGCAAGTGTAACCCCCAGTGGTCTTAAATGAATTGCCTGGCTATGGTTAGCACTCTCTTCCCTGGGAGTCCTGATTGGGTACATACAAATTATTTTCTTTTTCCTATAGTAATAAGCGAGAAGAATGATACTTTTTTTTTTTCTAATGATTTCCTGGCCTCCAGCTTTCTAGTTCTCACATACAAGTCCAGTGCGTGGGAGCTAAGACCACCTCTACATTCAAATATATAATAGGCTCCTCAGCAACCGAAAGCCCAAGAGCAGTAATTTAGGTGGGAGGGACGTCTTCATCAGCATAGCACATGCATTAGGGCCGCTTAATCATGTAAATCTATCCTATTAGTAAGTTTAGAAGAGAAAGGAACATGAAACGTGTTAAAGAAGCCTTTAGTATGTTGTAGAGAGCCGGGTTATGAGTCTATTAAAACGTTATTTTGATAATTAAGACGGCAGCTGTTTGGAGGGCATTGGGGGGCTCACAGCCTGGTGAAGCAGCACGATGTACAGTGAAGATAATAAAGGATGGTTTTAGAAATGAGCAATGAATACTGTTCGTCTGTTCTGGAGAGCGGTGGAATTGTAATGAACGCCACTTACACACTGCCTTTATTTTTGGGGCTGTTTTAGTTGAGTCATAAAGCTAACCAAACCGCGCTAATTTACGGTAAAACTACCAGCATATTACTACTACTTGTATGGGTACTCCTAAAGGGGTTCTCCTAAATCGGCTTTTAAAGAGGTTGCACAGGATTTTTACAGGTGCTCACTTATTTTAAGGAGAGAGGTCATCAATATCTGATCGGTGAGGTCCGACGCCGGAACTACACAGCTGTAGACAGAGCTGGTTACTGCAGCACTGCTCCCATATAGTAGATTTGTAGCAGCACTGCAGTAACCAACTCTGTCCCCTACATAACAGACAGAGCTATGTAATTCTGGCATTGACCTGGCTTCTGAGCTATTTTACAACAGCTGATCGGGAAGGGTCAGGCACCTTAAGGCCCCTTTCACACGAGCGTGTCCGGATTAGGTCCGGATGCGTTGCGGATGCGTTCAGTAAAAACTGTGCGATTTCACAGGCAAAGCCATTTAGTTTTGCCTGCGATTGCATTCAGTTGTTCAGTTTTTTCCGCGCGGATGCAATGCGTTTTGATGCGTTTTTCACGTGCGTGATAAAAAACTGAAGGTTTACAAACAACATCTCCTAGCAACCATCAGTGAAAAACGCAACGCACCTGCACTTGCTTGCGGATGCAATGCGTTTTTCACGCAGCCCCATTCACTTCTATGGGGCTAGGGAATGCGTGAAAAACGCAGAATATAGAACATGCTGCGATTTTCACGCAACGCACAAGTGATGCGTGAAAAAAAACGCTCATGTACACAGACCCATTGAAACGAATGGGTCAGGATTCAGTGCGGATGCTATGCGTTCACGTCACACATTGCACCCGCGCGGAAAACTCGCCCGTGTGAATGCAGCCTAACTCTTCTGAGCATAGGCCATCACTTCAAAAATTCTGGAGAGCCCGTTTAAAGGGCATCTGTCAACAGATTTGTCCCTATGACTCTGGCTGACCTGTTACATGTGCACTTGGCAGCTGAAGGCATCTGTGTTGGTTTCAAGTTCATATGTGCCCGCATTGCAGAGAATATTTTTTTAATATATGCAAATGAGCCTCTAGGAGCAACGGGGGCGTTGCCATTACACCTAGAGGCTCGCCTCTCTCTGCAACTGCCGTGCCCTCTGCACTTTGACACGGCCAGGCAGTGTAAATGTCAAAGTGCAGAGGGCGCTGTAATTGTAGCAAGAGCAGGGCCTCCAGGTGTAGTGGTAACACCCCCGTTGCTCCTAGAGGATCATTTGCATATATTAAAACTTCATTTTTCTCAGCAATGCGGGCACATATGAACATGGGGCCAACACAGATGTCTTCAGCTGCCAAGTGCACATGTAACAGGTCAGCCAGTTTCATAGGGACAAACCTGTTGACAGATGCCCTTTAAAGGTGGATTACGCGCTCCGATGAGCAGCCAATTATACAGCTGCTCTTTCATTGGCGGTGAAGCGCTTGACTTCACTGTACGTCGATGAGCGATGGCTACTGGAGAAGCCACTGCTTTGGGGCCTGAGCTCAGAAGGGTCCTGGGGGCAGCAGGAGGGTTGTGGCCAGCAAGGCCATATTTCTAATAATGTAATTTTTTATTTTATTTTACAGTTCTGTGGTCTGTAAAGAAACGAGGAGAGGGGAGAAAAAGGAGTTCTCCTACCTCTCCTCTGCACGGCTGCTGCTATTGGATTGGTGGAGCAGCAGTGGGAAGAAGCTGCTGCTTTACCAATGGTTGAAGTGGAACCTGGGTGTGCCTGCCAGCATGACTGCTGCCTGCCTGACCGCCTCACATGTAGTGCTGCCTCGCTCCAGCTCTGCCTGTGAAATACAGCCGAGAGGAAGCAGCGCTGTGTCTCAGCCCTCGCCCGCCTCTGAGCACCGCTGCTGCCTGCCATCCAATGACAATCTCCTGTGTAACATTTATGAACAATCTCAATAACCGAAAAGCAAAAGCTGTAAGTAGAAGCCCCGATATCCATTTCCAAACATGTAACGTGATGGAGGAGCAGTGGTGAACCCAGCATTAGGCTCTGATCACATTATTGTTATGGCTTGTATTATTGTTGTTTTTGGATGGATGCCATCCTAGGGTTTTGTGGAATCTTTCACAGCAAGAATAGCCTGAATGGTTTACCTCTAGCAATGTCAATCCAGCTGAAGTCTGGGATCATATTGCGTTATTGATCAGTGATAATTTGATCAATGATTTATTTTTATTTTTTATGCACATTTATTGCATTTTTAATCAATGATACTATCTTGTGGTTTCAAAAAATTAGTACATTTTTATGGGCATTTTTTTCCCGTTGTTTCAAAACATAATAAAAGCTCACGAAAAATCCACGTTATGAGCCCAACTAAAACACCATGGCTCTGATTTATCAAAATTAGTATAAGAGAAAAAAACTCAGTTGCCCTTAGCAACCAATCGGCTTCCACTTTTCATTTTCCAAAAGAGCTCTGAAAAATGAAAGGTGGAATTGGCAGAACTGTGTTAACATGGCCATAGAAAGGCCAAAGAGGGATTGAAATGCCACTTTTCTATATCACTGTTATATAACTATATAGCCTCATCACAATTCCTTTAAGGCAACATGCACACAACCGTATTTGTTTTGTGGTCCGCAGATTGTGGATCCACAAAAAAAAACCAAAAAACGGATGACGTCCATATGGCATCAGATTTTTTCGCGGATCCATTGTAATAATGCCCATCCTTGTCGGACAAGAATAGGACATGCTCAATTTTTTATGCGGGGCTACGAAACGGACATACGGATGCAAATAGTACACGGTGTGCTGTCAGCATTTTTTGCGGACACATTGAAATGAATGGGTCCACATCCTATCCACAAAAAAAAAAAAACGGAACGGACACGGAAACAAAATACGTTCGTGTGCATGTAGCCTAATGCTGTATGCCACTTTGCAGATCAAAGGGATTGTCATATGACCTCTTACATCCGTATGCCCTATTAGGTCATAGGTTCCTCATAGCGGAGCCGGCTTTCTGCATGTCAGAGCGTGATGCGCCTCACCGAAACTGGCACTCCGTTCAGACTGAGTCCATTAATGTATTATATGGTCATTTGATCATTGAACCCCTTTAATACAAATGTCCATTTCTAAGTAACATTTATGAACAATCTCAAAAAATGAGAAGCAAAAGCTGTAAGTAGAAGCCTCAATATCCGTTTCCAACGTGAACGTGATGGAGGAGCAGTGGTAAGCTCAGTATTTGCCAGTGTCAGGACCTAATTTGATTTCTATTAGATAATTTAATTTGGAAAATGTAAAATAAACAGAATTTATGCAAAATGCTATATTGAATTCACAGTGATTTATAGTACGTAGGTTTTTTGTGCATAAAATTATGGAGACTCAAGCTTTTATAAACGAGGAAATAAAAGGCTTTTGAAAACTACAAAAATTGAGCTTCACTGAACTTGTGCTTTCTTTGTCATGGAATATCTGTATTTGCATAATCCTTTCAACTTTCCAGCCACTAAATCCCTAATCTCAAAAACACTTGAAAAAAACATCTCTCCCTTAATCAATACACTCCCTGAAGATGTTTTAACTTGTAAAATATGACTTGTAACATCAAACATGTATTTGATTTCAATTAAGTTATTTTGTAGGGACAGAAATTAATTAAGCATACAGATTTCTATCAAAAAGCTGTTGGTTTGATGGGACCACAAGCGGAGGTTTACGTACAAATTACCTTGAGTGTTGAACTTTCTACCTCATGCCCTATAGATTTTGCCATCCTCTAGTGCGTTTCAGACTCGTTCAGGTTCTATGGTAAATAACAGGTGTGTATGATATGGCATTTTATCCAGAAGAAAGATTGGTCACCTATGTTTTTTTTTTATGACAATTGATGTGTATGGTCCTTTGGCTTCTTATCTAGTAGAAAGGCAAGTCATATGTTTTTTTAATGACAATAAAGATATGTATGATACTATGGCTTCTTGTCCAGTAGAATGATCGCTCATATCTCTTTTAATGACCATGTAGATGTGTATGGTACTTTTTCTTCTTATCCAGTAGAAAGGTTGGTGGTATGTTTTTTAATGACCATGTAGATGTGTATGATACTTTGGCTTCTTGTCTAGTAGAAAGGATAGTCCTATATGTTTTTAATGATCATGTAGATGTGTATGATACTTTGGCTTCTTGTCTAGTAGAAAGGATAGTCCTATATGTTTTTAATGATCATGTAGATGTGTATGATACTTTGGCTTCTTGTCTAGTAGAAAGGATAGTCCTATATGTTTTTAATGATCATGTAGATGTGTATGATACTTTGGCTTCTTGTCCAGTAGAAAGCTTGGTCATTTTTTTAATAACTATGTAGATGTGTATGATACTTTGGCTTCTTATCCAGTAGAAAGGTTGGTCATATGTTTTTAATGACCATGTAGAATCCCTACTAAACTGTGTACCTTCTACACATATTTATAAAGTGTGGACTAAATCGGTACATGCAGATTTATGGAAGATCCTTTTTTTAAATTGCTCTCTATTTTAAGTGAATCTAGGCCTTATAAAAACAAGGCCAAGTCTATATTCACCCATAATCCCGTTAGGTTTCTTTTTTTCTTACTGACCCTGTTCTTCAAAGATAACGACTTGTGCTTCATGTAGGTCTCTTGGCATCTTGTGTAGACCTTGCCTTCTCTTGACATGAATTGATCACATAAGCGAGCCCAGTCCAGCCTAAGTTATTTTGTTGTAACCTGGTGCCCCGTAGTGTCCTTAATTCTGTTCAGACTAATGACTTAATATCTTTGTGGTGTAATTGTGAGGGTGGAAATAAAGGTATCTCAGATGATCCTTGACATGAGGCCACTCAGGAACATGACAGCATCCATATATAGCAAATGTGAAAATGATAGAAAAGAAGCGAAAGCCTATGATGAATGTGTTCTGGTCTGCCCCGGTGACACAGCTGGAGATGAACTGAGGTGGGAACACAATCAAACCAATTATTAGTGAGCGTAGACAACCAGTCTTGATGTTCCTAAGCGAACCACAAAGGTCTGAAAAACGTTGTACGCTTACAGGTTCTACTCTGCAGCCTGATGAATCCTGCAAACAGGCTCTTAGGAAATCTTTATTACTAAGACTATGGTTATGTTGGCCACTCTTTAATTAGATTGATGAGTTTACTGTTTGTGAAGCCACTGGCCAGGACTGGGAATGGGATCCAGGGACCGCTTAGAATTCAGATGTTATTGTAAAGTTTTAACACTTTGACTCACTTTTTAAGAGGAAGAACTTTTTCTTTCTTCTAATATGTGTTAGTTGGTAGGTTAGTAATTTATTCACCTAGGATTCAGGCCATATCGAAAGCGACTGTTTCAAGTGGACTACGGTCATAAACCTCTAATTATATTTTTGCTACGGAGATAAAAACTCATACTGGTACATTCCTTTTAAGATTGCAGTATATCATTAGAAGTCCTTGCCCGGTACTGCCGGTTTGGTTCATACCTGGTAGCTAGTTGGTTACCATAACCTTTCTACTCTGCAGAAAAGCAAAATGTGTTTTCTCAAAAGGTGAAGAGCATTAATGTGCTCCCTGCTCCAAACGGTTACATAAGCATTAGCTTCACCGTTTTATAGTAGCAGCAGAGTCATTATTTTCAGATTTACAAGCATTAAATATTTTAATTTAATGCCTTGGCTCTCTTGTAATTCATCCACTTAATTATATGATAATTAGTCAAATGAAAGACATACAGCTGCTGCTGCTATTTATTCTTCGAGGAAGCTTTTGTTTCAGAGGTTTTTTTTTCTCCTCATTTTCCATTTGTTTTCAATGGGATATAAAATAATCTCATTTGTTTGTCAGTGTTGCATGGGATGTGTTTGAAGTTGATGATTAGGTTGAGTTATATTTTAGCATGAAAAACAAGAAAAATCTTGGGATGGTGTCGAGAGACTCTGTAAGGGAAACACATTGACCCAGATTAACTAATATGTCTATCTAGAATCTGTCAAAAAAGTGGTGCAAATTTGCCGCAACTAGGATTTCTTTTCCAACTTGCTCGAAAAGTGGTCGGGTGTTAGTTGGAAGCGATAGGGCCTAAGTTGCACCACAATTCAGGTGTAAAATTCAGTCTCAAAGTAGACCATCCAATAGCTGGTATAGAGTTAAGGTTCTTTTACATTGCCCGGTGTAGGGCAGTGCGAGCGCCAATGGGTGAGAACACATCTATCAACACTTGTTTGCGCCAGTCTGATTATACAGTCCGATGCAAACTAAATGTGGGTGAACAATTTCTACCGCAAGATATTGGTCTTTTGGTAGATCACACAGCCATATAGTAAGATACGCTTACTCAAGAGCTAGGGGTTCGAGATTTCATGTCCACCACGTAAATCTTGACTTGCATGCACACAACCGTATTATGCATCCGTTTCTGATCCGCATTTTCTGCTGATAGCGCTTGGACCTATTAGTTTCTATAGGTCTGCAAAAAAATAAAAATGGACACCAGACAGATGGCATCCGTGTTCTGTCCACATTTGTGTGTCTGTTCCGCAAATCATAGAACATGTTTTATTCTTGTCCATATTGTGTTGATGAGAGTGAGAAAAATGCAGGTTTCATACAGAAGTTATCCATATTTGGCGGATCTGTGGTTTGGGGACCAAAATACGGACACAGTCGTGTGCACGAGACTTAAGGCCTCTTGCACACGGCCGTTGCTCTGCCGTGGCCATATTGCGTCCCACATACAGAGGGTCCGCAATACACGGGGCACCGGCCATGTGCATCCATTGTGCACCGGCCATGTGCATCGGAGTGGGAACAAAAACGGAAGTGGTACAAATCTTTCTTTTATAGGTTCTACTTCTGTTTTTGGCTTACAAATACTGACCATGTAAAAGTGGCCTTGTGATGTTGATCTGCAGACTGTAAAGTGTTAAAGTGGTTGTCCAGTGCATGCATTTTTTGGGGAGAGGGGGTGGAACGTTCGGAGTGTTTTAAAATAAAAAAAAGGACAAATACTCATTGACGTCATCTCTGGTCTAGCACCACTGCCGTGGATTGTTCAGTTCTAGGCAGCGTTCACAGCCATCTAAGTGTGGGATTGCTGCGGCCTACCGCGGGTTTTAATGGGTTCACCATTGACTCTCAGGATTGGCTGCGATGGTCATATGTTTAGATGGCAAGTGACCTCTGCCTGAGAGTGAACAGGAGCCAGAGACATGGTGCTGGATCAATGGTGCCTTGTTATTTTACTACCTTAAAGATCGCCCAGCGTTTCAGAGAAAAATGCCCTTGGCTACCACTTTAAATAACCAGGCATTTTGGTCCTTTTTGATTCCATAGTTTTCTTGATGGTACTTAAAACACATTATGGTAACTGATGGTACTTCCTGGTAACGGGCGTATGATTAGCAGGGAGCGATGTGTGTCTAGTCTGTCACCATATGCTGCCTGTGTGTGTGTACCCATCCTTAAATTTAAGATGCAATTACCTGTCCCTCATTCATGCAATACAATTTTTTGTACTGTCTGAAGATACTTGATTTGGCAAATGTTGGTCTTTTCTTTTTATGTTGGTGCCTTGCCTCCAGTATTGAGTTTATATTACCAGACGTATCGTACCGTTCAGTTACAAACCATGGGAACAACATTGAGGCAAATTTGCTGTAAGTCACATATTGGGGTGAGAGCTGAGTAATTAAATGTAATATATAGGCACTAGACCAGGGGTGCACAACCTGCGGCCCTTGATACCATTCTGTGCGGCCCCCAACCATCTGGTAACAGACATGTATGTCTGTGTCTTGTGGCTGCTCACATGTATTTTTGATGCATTTCTCCCATTAGATGGGAGTCCTGGGACTGTAACTAGACATTAAAGGGATTCTGTCACCAGGTTTGACCCCTGTCAGCTAAACATATGCTGATGCTCAGGGTCTCATCAGGATTCCTAATGTGGGCTCATCAATGCGATCAGTAGCTTTATTTTGGCAAAAAACAGGTTTTACTAACCTGTCAATCAAAGAAATAAGGTGCCCAAGGGGAGGTCCAGGGATGTTCGTGCCCAGCGCTGCCTCCTACTCTTCTGTGCCGCCTCCCCCTCCTCCTGCTGTAAGATCTGGCGCGTGCGTGTTTCGCTTGAAGAAGCTGATCCAAGAAGTCCGCGCATGCACACAGGGCTCAGCCTGATGCGCACGCGCGGACTTCTTGGATCTGCTTCTTCAAGCGATCGCATTGATAAGCCCACATTAGGAATCCTGATGAGACCCTGAGCGTCAGCATATGTTTAGCTGACAGGGGTCAAACCTAGTGACAGAATCCCTTTAATGGTATATACTGTGCATTCAATATTCTATAAATACAGTATTTCAGTTGTTAATACCCCTTTAAATTTTATTTTTGGACCTCGTCATTGGTTCAGTATGGCAATGTGGCCCCCGTCCAGAAAACGTTGTGCACCCCTGCTCTAGACCATTGATCAGCAACCTTCAGCACTCCGAAACTCCAACTCCCAGCATACAAACATGCTCAGTTGTTCTCATAAAAGTAAATAGAGCATTCTGGGAGTTGTAGTTCCAGAACAACTGGAGTGCCAGAGGTTACTGATCCCTCCTCTAGACCAGAGCAATAGCACATTATCTCAAGAAGTAATCCTAAAGGAGCCCCAAGCATGGTGAGATATTCCATTGCTTACTAGGATTAATGCGACTGCTTCTTGTTCTCAGGCGGTCTTCACCCCTATGAGCTCCTGATGCTGATTTGATCTTTCTTTTTTTGTTTGTGACATTGAATTCTTCGAAATTTCTCCATACACTGAGCCATAGCTGTAGGGAGTGGGTGGTGGAGTTTATATGTCTGGGTGATGGGTACCAGACTGGAAGGGGCAATAAGCTCCTGCTTTGGCTACGGTAGTTGGCTACAGGGCTAGGTAAGCAAACTGAATATTTATCACATGTGAAGGACAACCCAGCAATAAACCAAAGCCTTGCCAGATCATTGCCTCTGGCCAATAATAGCTATATGTTTGGCTGCTCTTAGACGCTGTAAAGGCACCCATAGATATTAGATTTTAGCTATAGTGAATTTTTGGGTGAAATGTTAATGATGAACCGTAGTTTTAGCCCACCAGTGATGAACTGTTGTCATCTATAAAGATATTGGCCGTGAACAAAGAATGTTCAGTCATGCCTTCTCTGGTTGTCATTGAAAATGTATGGCCAGTTTGAAGACTGCAGAGCATCAGTCAAGAAGAAAAACCAGGCGTGCTGCTCCAATTGGTCCACCGATACAAGCAGTGCACCTGTTTGTTCTTTTCCACTGATCCTCTGCAGTCGTCACGCTCCTGGTGACCGATCCTCCAGCTCAGGTAAGCCTTTAATTGGTAAGTGTCTTAGCATCTGTTTTAGCGGTCCTACCTATCTGTGCTGCTTCTTCTTCATTTCTTGTACTTTGAAAGACCATAAGGGCCATGATGAACTAAAATGCATGTGGCTGCATCAGCGAAGCGATTTTTTTAAAATTTTCGTTAAACCATCAACTTTCTTCTATCTAATGCGTTTTACCACCCTTAAATGAAAGAACAAAAGGTCCATAGTTTAGTTTTATCTGTATTTTGTAGCTATTAAGAAAAGAGCTAAACAGTTTTGCCTATAGAGAGTGATTTTGGTATGGTGTATAAAATCCTCCTCCTCCTGAACGCAGAAGATGTGATGGCCATCAGACTTGGACTTTAGATTAGAATGACACCAAACCCAGTGAAAACGGCACGTACGGTACACTTCGAATGTTAGCATCTTCTACAAGTCAAAGTTTTGCGACAAGGGCTAGGTAAAGTTAAGCCCTACATGCAGACACATTTTCGGCTAGCTTACAGCAGCTGTGGAGTCCTGCTGATAGATTAAAAGCAGCTCCCAGTCCTAGACTGAAGCACATTAGCTCTCCTGCTGGGGACAGCTAGGGAGAGGCCTACGCAGCTGTCATTTAAGCCAAGTTTCCAACTGAAAACTAGAAGGAAAAAAAAGGATGAAAGTAACAAAAAAAAAAATAAATAAATTACATCGAAAGGGACCTATCTAGCCTTACTGTTTCCCTTTTAAATTGGATTTGAATTCACCTGCAGCTCTTTCTCTCCATTTGATATAATAGCAAATTGAGATTTGAGCCTAAGAAACCGTGATGTGGGTGGGTATTGCAGTCTTCAGATGATCACAGCTGCTCCCCACCCCCATCCCAGCTTCCTTTGCACTGTCTAAACGCAAAAATGATTGGGGCACCTGCGCAATTCAGCGTAACCCCTTGCATGCCGCAGCAGACAGGTTTTGCATACTCCTTGGGGGTAGGAGGTTAATACGGTAGCATGTGGCGTCGGCGCATGCTGCTATTGCAGTGTTCTGATGTTACCAGGTTTTAAAATTGAAATCTGCCATCGAGCAGGAACGCACGGAGAAGCCTCCATAGGAAGTAACAAAGCCCAAGGTTATATAGAGCATGGATAAACCAATTACTGCTGTCCCTTTGTGCGAATTGAGCATGCAGAAAGCCAGGCTTGACCAGCTCTAGGTGGACATTTTGTTTTTTATCCTTTTTAGTGGGATGAACTGAGCCAGCAAACAGGCGGGGCGATTTGGCCATCACCCCGAAACATAACGGGACGTTTTGCTGGCTACATTATGCTGCATGCTTTAGTGTCAAAGTGCAGCATACTTGGTGGGACATGCTGCTTTTCCGTTTCAGGTCTTAAAGGGATTGTCTCGTGATGACAACCCTATTGGGATGTATGCACATCATAGACAGGGCCCTGAGAAAATTTTATAAACCAGTGTGGAGAGTGCAGCTCTTGCTCTAGAGGACTGCTATGTATTACATGCTTTCCTATTCATTTAATTTTTTGACCAAAGCTTCCCTATGATGGCAGTTGATTTACTGTGGAATTCAGGAACCTATCCTCAGAATAGGTCATCAGTATCTGATTGGTGGGGGTCTGATTCCCGCCACCCCCACGATCAGCTGTCTGAAGAGGTTGTGGCACTCCGGCTAGCGCTGCAGCCTCTTCCTAAGCCAATGACGTTGCGTTCATTAATCACGTTGCCTAGGCGCAGCTCTGTCCTATTCAACTGAATGGGGCTGAGCTGCAGTACTAAGCACAGCCGCGATCCAACGGAAGGTGTCACAACGCTATGCTTGGTAAGCTGTGAGGAGTCCGCAGTTCTCACCGGAGTTCCGGACCCCCGCCAATTTGATATTAATGACCTATCTAGAGTAAAGGTCATCAATATCAGAATCTTTTATAACAGGAGGACAACTCCTTTAAATTAGATAACTATAGGTTGAAAAGTTGCAGATTACGGCGCAAATAACCTTTGCGCCACAATCTGTGCCAAAAATAGGCGAATTTCTGTTAGTAAATGACCACTGTTGTCTGTATTTTGTCCGCATACAATGATCCATTACAAAAAAAAAAAGGAATTGACAGAGGCTCCATCTGTCATGCAGTGGGTAACTCTGGAATGTCTTAAAGGGGTTCTCCAGAATTTAACAGTTCATGAACTATTTCTAGGATAGTCGGACACGCCACCGATCAGCTGATTGGGACTAGCTACGGTTCTGTTCATTGTATAGTGGATGGAGCTGGTTACTGCAGCACTGCTCCCACTGAGGTGAATGGGAGCAGTACTGCAGTAACCAGCTCCATCCATTAGACCATAGATGGAACTTAGAAGTGCCAGGGCTACTCCCGAACCAGTGACCAGTTGGAGTGCTGGGTGTTGGACCCCACTGATCTCTTAGTGATGGCCTATCCTGGGGCTCACGGCCACCCACGCTGCAGTATCGATCATCCGAGATTCAGCTGGATCACTTCCAAGTAAATAAAAAGTTGCCCTTTGCAGATGACTGTATATCCAGTGTATCATCTCATGCAAAGCACACATGTGCCAGGCCAAAGGAAAACAAGGACTAAAAAGGGTCATCCTAGATGAGAAGGAGGTCTCCAACAGGTCAGCGCCAGTATTGAGGTTCAACTTTTTATTTACTTGCAAGTGACCCTATCCTGAGCATAAACCATCATAACGAATAGAGCAACTGGCTGCCATGTAGAGCGGTGTGATTGTATCCCCTACTATGTCACAAGTATATCACAAAGTGGGATCCACTGCTCAGGAGCCCTTTATTGGCCACTAGTGAGAGTCACTAGAGAAAGTGGATCAATACGTCCATGTTACATGTCTGGCCTCCATATACAACTACATCTCAACTCTTGAGGATATGACTGGTTGGCAATGGCCTCCTCCGTCAGAATATGCCGTTTATCGGCCGTCTTAGAAGCCGTAGCCATACCTTCGGTATGTTTTTGGAGCATATTTTGTGTGACGCCAATGTCTGATGTTGCCCCTGTCCTCAGTACATGGCAGCTTTGGTGCAAATTGACGCCAATATTTCCTAAAACCATAGACTTGGTTTCTCTAGACGTGGTCGAACACCAACCTTTTTCAGGCGAACACTTTCTATTAAACGTGGAGGGGGGATGCAGCGTCAAGTCGCATTTCATGGTCTTGATTGAGGCTAACAGTTAAAAAGGAGGCCATGTGTACTTAGTGTGTACTGGTGTACGGTTTACTGGCGTAATAAAAAATGGTTTGCTTCCACCGCCAGCTGGTGCCTCATTCTTTGGGCACACCAAATGTGTCGATAAAATACTTAAGCACGCGGTGCCCTAGAGACGGCAGCAACCAAAGACGACCGAGCCGCTTTGTAGGACCGTTGCCTTTTAAAATAATCATCAATATATGTGGAGTGTGTCTTTCAAGTAATCGTGGCAATTATAAGCATGCTGTGATAATTGTAGCCAGTGCATATTGTGGTACTCCGAAGAAGTTGATTAAATAAGCATTATTTGCGAAATAAAATGGGGGGAATGCGGTTTTGCCACGCTTTGCTGGAAAGATGCCGTTCAGCTAATAGTTGGCCTAAAAGGGAGAAAAACAGATTAATCCTGCTTCTCACGGCTCCGTATGTGGGAGGAAGGAAGTAAGTTCTGAGAGGGTCTATTATGGCAGCCATCTTTACCACACCTTATAATAAAGTTCCAGACTTCATCCCCCCCCCCCCTTTTTTTTTTGACTAGCAACCTTGAAAATATCGGCAAAGCATGTAATTAGGAGTATAAAAGCTAATTCGAAGGAGAAGTACATCTACATATAGTATTTTTTTTTTTATGTCAGGGGCACAGTAAGTGGTACTTCGACTTTAATCCTTTTCCCCTTCAGAAAGTTTATTGGTGGGTGGTAGCATTTGGTTTTCCCGAGCTTGTGAGAATTCATACGCCTGTAATAGCACCAAAGCACGGCAGGATCCCAGTTACTAATAAAGTAATCGCCCGCTATGGAGCCCCCCTGAAGAGCGGAGGTCTGAAAGGACTCAGTGGGAGAGATTCCATTCTTTCAGCTTTTTCAAATGCTCGTCCGGCCCCATGAGGTGATTGGATCATGTTTGCCAATGGCTGATGTAAGTGCCCGTAGGAAGGTAAAAAAAATTTTTATTATTTTTTTTAATTACCCTGTTTCATGTGCTTCTGGTTTCGACGCCGCAGCAGACAAAGAAGCAGGTTTCACTTGCCTCTAGATGGTAAGCTCCTAGGTCACAGTTGTCTGCGTTAGGCAAACCGTTGATTTCATGATATTTTTATTCATTTTTTTTTATTTATTTTTTCATCAACGTGATGGGCGAAATGTTAAGAAAAAGTCATTTTACAATTTGCAGTGAGACTTTAACTGTTTGCGTACCAGACTGCTGAACCACAGCCCACGGTTTTGCAGGGCCCAGAGATTTGCATCTGTTTTGGCCATCTGTATTGGTGTGGATTATTTTTTATGGGGGGAGGCTGCTTTTCCTTTTTTGGTTAGCGTGTCGTTTCGCTGCGATTCATTTACGTGATAAAAGGGGACAACGAACAGGCCATGAGCAGCACACACGACAAGGGTTAATTTCTGGGCCCTCTGGGGCTTTTTTTTTTAGGGTTTTGTTTTTTTGTAATCCAGCCTCATTTCACAGGCACTGATGTATTTTCTCATTTCTGTGCTGAGATAGAGAACATCTCTAGATAAATCAAAGGGACTGTAACTCCGATGTCGGGTCTAATGCCATTCGTTAACCCCCTAGAGGGGTTTTCGTGCATAATCCCCATTCTACTTTAGGGCCCACCCTCTCGTGATAAAGGTTTGTGTGCACTGCTGTATCCGTATTCTGGTCCGTGAATCACAGATCCGCAAAATACGGATTCCTTCCGTGTGCATTCCGTATTTGAGCAGAAAGGACTGTTCTCATTCACAATATGGACACCCCTCAGAGGGATTTTTGGTTCACTATCCCCATTATATTTTAGGACCCACTTTCTCATGATGAGGCTTCAGGACATCTAATTTGCCAGATGGCCCCAAAGATGTGTGCATGACCCCACGGAAATGAATGCGTGCATGAGGCCTATCTCGGAGGGAATATGGTCATCTTTATCCAAGGATATGCCAGATTCAACCTGAAAATAACCAATATCTAAACCTCTACATAGATACTAGAAGAACAACCGTGAACGAACGTTGCGTGGAAATGCTTGAGCCAAAAAAGTTGTGCGTGCATCTCTTTCTTTTGTGTGTACTCCACGTCTTTCCTAATCCAGCAATAGATTATGTTTCCCAGGGCTGTGCTCCTTGCTCTCCAATGAATGCATTGTGCACTTTATATTTGGTGTGTTCTGTCAAGCATGTGATATATTTATGAACTCTGACAAATAAGGCCCTTTTGTATCGGAATGCATACGTTTGTAGTGCGACGGCGTCCCGCGTGTGGCGGTCCCTGTTGTACGGCGTTATGGAATACGGGGCTGCTTTATAAATAAAGGATAATAATAAGTAGCTTGCCGCTGTAAGCATGCTCTGCAGAATTGCTGCAGGTTTCCATCAAGCTATTGTTCTCTTATTCCTTCACACTTGGTTTGCACGCTGCAGAGCACCTAGGGAATGCCAGCAGTTGTAATATACATGAAAAGAGACCTCGCTCTACTTTCCTTGAGGTCTCTCGATGAGCAGGAATGGACCTCAGAGGCCCCCACGGTGGAGCAGGAGCTGCATTCGTATTCCTCTCCAGCCCCACACATGTGATCGCATGTAGCCCAGACGTGACAGTAAAGCCTTTTGATTTCACGGGGAGGCCGTCATCCAGCTGAGAGAGGGGAGGGAACGGAGCCCAAACTCGACTTCATACTGTGGCAAGTTTGAAATCCCAGCCCTACCACCGAGCTGCTTGATTGGAATAGTGGGAAATTCTGCCTGGGAATGTCTCTGCTGCAGTTGGAACTTAGTGTTCGGTGTCAGAGAGGCCGGAGGCACATGGCAAAGCAATTGCAACACGAGACGAGCCTGCACCTACTTTGCACCCCACTGATAATACCTCAGTTTATTCTCCAAGGTCAAAGACCAGACTTTTCCATTAAAACACAAACCAGTTGTTTTTTTTTTTGTTTTTTGTTGGCATCCTTAAAAGGATTAGAATATAGCACTTAAAACATTCTTGAGACCGTATTGTCCCTCAAACCCCCTCCACCAAAACAATATGGCGCTTTCAAACGTTCTTGAAACCATATTGTCCCTCAACCCTCCTCCACCAAAACAATATTGCGCTTTCAAACATTCTTGAGGCCGTATTGTCTCTCAAACCCCCTCCACCAAAACTATATAGCGCTTTCAAACATTCTTGAGACAATATTGCCCCTCACACCCCCACCATCCAAATGATTGAGTAGTGTTTCATCAAGCAGGGCAGTTTATCGGTACCAGTACTATAATGTCACTCTTCTTCTGGGATTTTAATACTCCTGACCTATCTTTAGGATAGGCCATCAATATCAGAGTGGTGGGGGTCCGGCTCCTTGGCTGGAACAAAATGTAAGGCACTGTACATTGTAAACAATGAAGAAGTCACAGGGCTCGCCCCAAACAGCTGATTGGTGGGGGTACTGAGACTCTGCTCGTTGGCGAACTAATAATTGATGGCCTATCTTAAGGATAGGTCATCAATATTGGGGTACGGTGCGCCCCAGGGAATGCTTGTCAGTGGTGTTGCTGTGACTCCGATGCGACAGTCGCAAAATATCCAGACATGCTTAATTTTGTGTTGCAAGTTGCATGTCGCCCATGACTTTTACTCCATTGACTTTAATGCAAGTCGTGCGCCACATGCGACTTGCCTGAGACTTGGCTGTGTTTTCACAGCCAAATCACGTTCATTTATTGTGCATCGTGACCGTTCTGCAACTAGCTGTTGCGCAACACATGTCGCCGTGTAGCCGTATTCTTAACATCTCAGAAAAGCTATTTAAAGGGGTTGTCCCATGAAAAATATTTAACAGTTTTCAAACCAGCACCTGGATCTGAATACTTTTGTAATTGCATGTAATGAAAAATTTAGCATAGCCACTGAGTTATTCAATAAAATGTATCCGTATAGTGCCACTTCATTTTTTGTCTTTGACCTGATCACGGAGATGGCCGCACATGCTCAGTGTTATCCTTCAACTGCCCCCTGAGCTGTGATAGGGAGAGCATGGACACGCCTCCTGAGCTGTGATAGGGAGAGCCTGGACACACCCCCTGAGCTGTGATCGGGAGAGCCTGGACACGCCTCCTGAGCTGTGATAAGGAGAGCATGGATACGCCCCCTTAGCTTCAGCAGAGAAAACACTCCCCTTGATATAAATCTAGCAGAGCAATGAATGAGGAGATCTCTGGATCCATGTAAGGTACAGGGCTGGTTCTAGCTTTGTTAGAAAGAGATTGTCGTGTACTATATGATGTTTGAGTTTCATTATTTACATTTTTCATGGGATCACCCCTTTAAGTTGGCCATGTAAATGCTGTTTTGGTTTGAGGCCCACAGTAGGGCCCTTATGTGATCTCCTGTTCATGAAGCCTTACTCTGCAAAATGTTTCTACAATGAGAGGGGTTGTCTGGGACTTAAGTATTGATAACCTATCCTCAAGATAGGTCATCAATACCTGATCGGGTCGGGGGTCTGACTCCTTGCTCACTGCCGATCAGCTGTTGAAGAGGCTGCAGGCCTCCTCACAGAATACCATGCACAGCGCCATACATTGTATAGTGGCTGTGCTTGGTATTGCAGCTCAGTCCCTTCCACTTGACTGGGACTGAGCAGCAGAAAGGCCAAGGGACCGATGAACGTGATGTCACTGGCCCAGGAAGAGGCTGCAGCGGTCGGTCCTTTCCAATCGCTGATCTGCGGCGGTGCTGAGAGATGGATCCACATCTTGAAGATATAGGTGGCCTAATGTGAATGTGAGGCTGCTCTCCTCCAGTGCCTGCAGCCATCTCCCTACAGCGCTGGAGGAGCCCTTTTATGCCCATACATTGTTTTTCCAGTCACAGCTCTATATTTAATGCCCTAATAATGCACAGCTGGTTGGACTAATCCTATCTGCCATGATTTATATGCAAAGCAGCGCTCCGCTTTATTACCACTCCAATAGGTGCTCACGTTCTGAATTCCAGGGGCTTTTGCATGGCAATTATCAGAAGTGCATATAAATGTTATCTAGCCCCTGGTGCTTATGGGCCGGGCGCCAGGAGAATCGCCCTGGATTTAAGCAATATGCCATATATAGGGAAATCTGTGCATTGGCATTGTCTGAAGATCTCTACGTGCATGTGTCTACAGCTACGTCTGCGCGGTCCGTTGCGAGCTCGATTCATTTCGTGGACTTTATCTCTCCCCATGCAGAGCGATTTATCCGGAATAATAAACTCGTGTGAAATAGCGCACCATTTTGTTTGTTTAGCTGATGTATAAAGCTGGCAGATCCGGGGCTATATATAAGCTGTTTTTTGGCCCAGCATCCTCTCCTACCAGGGGTTCATTTGTATGCTGAGGGGATTAGCCAGAATTTACTGTAGCTTTGCCCTGGGGAGCTCTGAACTCCCTGG
Source organism: Bufotes viridis (assembly GCA_033119425.1). Taxonomy (NCBI): domain Eukaryota; kingdom Metazoa; phylum Chordata; class Amphibia; order Anura; family Bufonidae; genus Bufotes; species Bufotes viridis. Next base: position 77,309,337 of record CM065598.1, on the reverse strand, counting down.
GAATATGCTCTGACGAAAGCGTGCAGTTGGTAAGATTAGAACGAACCCTTCTGCCGCAGAGAAGAGCCTTGGTCACTCGCGAGGCCTCCTACCTCGAAATCATTCTCATTTAGAACCTTTTTGATCATTCAACCTCAAAAGACGTCTTGGCTTTCTGTGATAGCTTGCACCCAAATTGGCCAATTATTTGAGGGGGTTGAATTTGAATCGGGTCCTGTGCTAGGGACCGGGGCGTACTTGATCAGTGTTTCGTGGATTTTTTTATTTATTTTTTTTCTCTTCTCCCTTCCGCCTACCAATATTTTTACAGCTGTTGACATATATTGAGTTACATGTGGCTGTACCGTATCCCTGTGGTACAGTTTCAGAGATCTGTTCACCATAAACTGTGCTGTTCTCAAGTAAATGACTCCGACTTGGAGGAAGCACAGTAGTTTAACTGTTACTATAAATACGGGAGCTAAGACATTTTAATTATAATTTTTGAGTTATATAGCCGTCTGCAAGGATACCAGGCATTTATTAAAGAGGGACGATGCCTGTTCAGGTTGCAGTGCTCTCTTGTGGGCAGAATCGGCCATTGCAAGTCGGGTCTCTCTGCTCATTTGTTTGCTTCCTCGCCATTATCGACGGTGATTTGTGGCGAGCCATTTTCCGCTGCCCTGCGCTCTCAATTATGCATGCTTGCAGGGATTTCAGCGCAGAAAGTGTTCGTACAGTCTGGAAATAGTTAACGTCTTTAACCCTAGTGGGGACTCCAATATTTCGCTGCAAGCAAGCACAGCGCCATACTGCCTAAAAGCGTGACGTTCTATCTGGAAGTCGCGTATTACGCGTTTTAATTCCAACCCGTTTTTAGGTTTTAACTCTTGGCTTCACGTGTGACTGTAGCATTTTGCCTTGACCATATCATCGCCATCTGCTGGAAATGGCCGTTGGATAAGCAGATTTCTCTTCACGGTTATGGCCGTCTCTGTTTCAAGGGTCCTGTGTGTGTAGAATTTCTTTAGAAAATGACGACGATGTGTCATACACACCGTTTTCCTCAGCAGTCTAAGACTCTGTTCACACTAGCGCAATGGCATAGAGAAAAGACAGCTACATCTGTTTTCAATTGGGGGGGGGGGGTTCTGATATTTTTAACAGGATAGACGGGAAAAAAATCTCATTAAAACCTAGTAGACACATGGATTTCCTGTCATGTGATCACTATTGTACTCGCAAGAGTGGATGTCACATGACAGTGAGTGCTTGCACAGAGGTTACCATGGCAACCTCAGAGCAAGCAAAGTATTTGTGTTAACACTGCAAGAGATCTGGAGAAGTAAAATACAAGATGTCTAGTAGTAAGACAGTGTTCACAGTCGCATTGTGCACCCAGCAGCCTGATGCGAAGGGCCACTCTGGCATAAATGCCGGCTGTTGGCCGGATCACCACCAGATCCCACTATAGTCACTGGGAATCCAGCGATACATGGTCATATCTGCACAGTGGGAGGAGCTGTGTATATCCAGCACCCTGAAAATACTGAGAGTACAGGGGCCAGTCAGATATTCGTATAGTAAAGGAGTGAACACCCCCTTTAAATTTTGATCATGGATATCTATGGTCTATTGGTCTATAGTGAAGGTATGTTCATTACATATACACCATACACATCTGATCGGTAGGGGTCCAAACGTTATCCATCAACCGTTTTATATTTGCGGGTACTCCCTTATCGACAGATATTGGGGGGGGGGGGGGGGCAGGGATTGCACAAAATTTAATTTTCTTTTTTGTGCTTGAAGGGGTTGTCTGAGTGTTCAGTATCCTGACGATAGGTCATCGACATGCGATCGGTGGGATTCCGACACCCAGTACTGCAACCATTGCGGTGAGCGCTGCAGCCTCCACACAACATGCCAAGAGCGGAGCGGATCATCGTCTAGTGGCTGTGCATGGTATTGCAGCCCAGGCCCATTCACTTGAATAGGACTGAGCTGCTCCTAGGCCATATGAACCATGAACGTGACGTCACTGGTCTAGGAAGCAGACGCAGCGCACACTGGAGCTCTGCAGCCGTTCAAACAGCTGGTCAGCAGGGGTGTCGTCTCCGGTCAGATATTGACAACTATGGAGATGACAGATCATCAATATTTTACTTTTGGTAGACCCCTTTAAACCTCTTCCGTGGATATAACTCCTTTCAGGTGTTGGACGCTCTGCACTAATTACGGTATGTAGAATCCGGCTCACCGTCCTTGGTTGAAACACAATAATTTCTTCTTTTTATTTTTTATTATTTTTGCATTTTTCCCTCTTCTCTTCTCTTGTATTCTGGCGCCTGCTGTGCCCGTGCTATTCTTGCAGCCGAGAAAGTGTACCCAGTGAGCAGTCACACCTGCATGTCATTACTACTTTGTGATGGCATTGAAATCGGATGCCAACTGTGATTTATTATTTTATTTTTTCCTTAAGGCCTCATGCACACGACCGTAGTGTACATGTGTCCCCTCCACTCCAGTCACCTGTATGGGACCATCGGAGACGGAGCTGATCGCTCTGAGGGTCACTCACACAACCCCTTAGCCCCTGGCTGGGGATAAGTGTTTTTTTCTACTGATAGGGTGTATTCACATAAGCTGCTGGTTTTGTGCAGTTTTTTTTTTTTTTTTCTGTCCCAATTTTTACAAAATGATTGAAAAATGCAGCAGTCCTGAAAATGTTGCTACTGTGCTGTGTGAATACACCAATACTATGTTGATATTTCCAGGTTGAGGAGATACTTGACCAATGCGAGAGGCAGGCAGTTCTGAGAGTGACCAGCTTGTGAGAGGGGTGAGGTCCCTCCAGGGACCCCGAGCAGACCATTTTATACAGTGCAAATATGACTTCTGAAGACGTAGGAACCCTCTAAAGAGCACATAGGGGGTCATTGTGCCCCCGTACTGGCGGTTGATCACCAAAGTTATGTAGAGGCGCCGGCCTTTACATAACTTCCACGGATCCACCTCAGATTCCAAATGTAAGACGGCTTCCTTGCTGTCTTCTATTTAAACCATTTTCTACACCTAAACCATAGGTACAAAATCATGAACGAGACGAGCCTGCCGGCCTGTCCTCTTCCCAGCCCACACCCCCTTTTTTTTAGACCTAGCGTGAGTGAGGAACATGTCGCAGATTCTGCCGCAACATGGCGTGCAACAGAATCTGCACCAGATATACGCTATAAAAGTGGTGTATATCTTTCCATAAATGCCCCCCATAGTCTTCAGAGTAAGATGGCCATGAATAAGAAGATTGTGAAAGGCCTTTCATCACCTTCATTTTCCAGAATTACCACCAATCTGTAGTCGCTTAGGGGGAGATTTATCAAACTGGTGTAAAGTACAAGTGGCTAAGTTGCCCATAGCAACCAATCAGATCCCGCCTTTCATTTTCCAAAGGAGCAATGAAAAATAAAAGGGGGAATCTGATTGGTTGCTATGGGGTAACTAAGCCAGTTTTACTCTACACCAGTTTAATAAATCAACCCCCTAGGAGCTCAGTCATGCTGTCCGCAATAACGCAGATCTGTTTTTTTTCTGCGGACAGTTCAGCATGTCCGTAAAAAAAATGGATTGTATTCCGTATTTTTGCGAACCTATAGACTTCAATGGGGCCACATCCTGATTTTCACTGACAAGTATAAGACATGTTCTATAGAATGGAAGAAAAGGGCCCCATTGAAGTGAATGGGTACGCATCTAATCCGCCTCAAAAGGATCCGCATTTTTGCGGACATTATACAGCCGTCTGAAAGAGCCCTTAGTTCCCAAGTCTCATGAAAATATAAGCTGAGATGAGCAAATGGCTTAAAGGGGTTGTCTCATCCTAGACAGTGGGGGCATATCTCTAGGATATGCCCCCATTGTCTTACAGGTACAGGTCCCACCACTGGGACCCGCACCTATATCGAGAACAGAGCCATGCAAAGTGGTGGCCACCACCAAGCCGGCTCCTGATAGAAGTCAATGGGAGTGCACCACGCATGACCTGCCACCGCTCCCATTAATTCTATGTGCTCCACGGAAATAGCTGAGCCACCACTTGGCTATTTTCGCTGGCCCCATAGAAAGTGAATGGAGGGTGGCTGCGCATGCGCAGTGCGCCCTCCTTCACTTTCGGAGCTCCGTTCTCGATATAGATGCGGGTCCCAGTGATGCTGGACCCGCACCTATAAAACTTTGGCGATATGCCCCCATTGTCTGTCATGAGACAACCCCTTTGATATCCGATTCGCCTGAATTGGTTGATCTATTTGGCTCTGATTCGATTCTACCGGAACTGAAAGTGCCCCAGTTGTCCTGATAATTTGTGTATGACCCTCTGAGGTCTCCCAGGACCCGAGTCAATTGCCAAAGATTTGGATGCAACTCATATTTTAACAAAATTTAGTTTAGAATCGAGTAAAGTTGAATTATCAGGGCTGTGATAACCTGGCCTTGAGTATAAATTCTACATTTCCTTTGAAAAAAAAAAAAAAAAACTACCCAAAAAAAACAGGTCTTGTAACTCACTCAGATGGCACTGACAGACACTGAAAGGGGCTGTGCCAGGCCTCCCGGCTTAACGTGACCATGCCAGTCTGGCGTGGATAACAGGAGATCTGACGTGCATATGCCAGTGCTAGCAACGCGGCCAAACTCTAAAACTTGAGCTTGAAACCGGTAAGAGGCGCCGACGCCGGCGGATACGTTGCTCTTTTCTTTCTTGCACGTTTTGCTAAGGATGGGATTTTTTTTTTTTTCGTTTTCTTCCAGGATGCCAGAAAACGACTTCAAGTCTTTTCTGTTCCTATTGATTCTTGGATGATACTTGTTTAAAGGGAAGAGAAAGAGAATAGTCCCGGCTCTCAGGAGACCTCTCCGTCGTACCTGCCTGCTGCACTAATAATACAGTGTCAGAGCTAATATCTCAGATTTCTGACACCATGATATTCTTATTAGTTTTAGTCAGATTGCGAGGATTCCCCCTCCTTTAGTTTGAACGCTTAGGTTTCATTTCTTCATAGAAATGTATAGCCAGAAAAAAAATAAAAAATCAGAGCGGCTCGTGCGAATGGTTGTCGGTTTATACCTTTTAATTGGAATATTGAATTCCGGGAGTCAAAGAATTCCTCTCCTCAAAGTGAAGAGTAGATGCGTTCTGACATTCAGTCTCTGATGACAGTCTGCGTAATATGTACGTATGTAGCAGAGCTGAGTCTGGCACAACTCTAATTTCAGAATGAGATATTTTGCATTTTTCCTTTACCGAAGATAAAGCTTGTAAATTATATGAACACAATGAAGTTAGTATTTTAAAGGAGTTGTCCCATAAATAATGTAAATCGGACATCATCTGGTACATGACAACCTCCCTTCTAACAAAACTAGAACCAGCCGCGTACCGCACACGGATCCAGAGCTCTCCCCATTCATTGCTCCAATTGTTCAGCTAGATTTGTTTCAAGCTGTCAGCTTAGGAGGGGCATGTCCTTTCTGCTGCAGCTGGCGGCAGTTGAAGGATGGAACTGAGCATGTGCCTCCGTCTCAGTGAGCAGGACAGAGAAATTTAAAAAAGAGCAAACAGCAGGTGGCGCTGTATAGATAGATTTCATTGAATAACTCAGTAACTTTAAGAAATGTTTAATTACATGCAATTACCGAAGTATTCCAATCCAGGTTCCGATGTGAAAACTGTAGAATATTTTTTGTGAGACTTCCCTTTAAGTTGGTTATTACCATGTTGATGATGTGGTGCGTTTGAGTAAAAAAAAGCATTTTCTCTACTACTTGCATATAAAAGCGGTTGTGTAGCGTCTGGAAACTTAGGGGGTCATTTATTATCCTGGAATATGCCTATATTAGGCGTATTCCAGGCGCAGATGACGGCGCAATGGTTAGGTGCACCGCTATCTGCGACTTCACCCCACTCACGCCAGGTCTAAAAAAGGGGAATAGGATAGGCCGGTAGGCCTGTTTCATTTACCATTTCCTACGCCTTTTTTAGGCGAAGAAAAAGGTCTAAATGTAAGACCGGTCGGAAACTGTCTTACATTTAGAACCAGCGCTGGATACACTGAAGTTATAGAGAGGCCGGCGCCTCTGGTGGCAGTTGAAGGATGGAACTGAGCATGTGTGGCCACCTCCGTAGATGGTCGTGCACATACATTTATATTGTATTGATACCTTTTACTTGGTGACCCGTTGCTTCAATCTAGAGAAAAAGTACTTTTAATCCATGTGCAAATGAGTGGTTAAGTGGGGAAAAGACCCCCTGTGTGCCCTTGTAGCTCCACTTTGTGTGTACAGATCATAAATTGGGTTTTGGTGAAACCACGGGGTAATTTCCTGAGGGGAAATTTTGACGTCCGTTCTTCTTGAGTCGTTGTTGGCATAGTTGTCACACGTTATTTGATAAATCGGGCACCTCTTTACAGTAGGCACTTTTTTCTAGACATATTATCCATCTTTTTGGAGGCCACCGCACCACTAGGGTGAAATAGCAATTTTTTATTTATTTTTTTGTGACTTTTTAATAAGCCACTGTTGATAAGTCTGGAATCAAACTAATTGACAGCTAACCACGTCCACATCCCCATCTACTTTTCAGGACTTGATTGAGTGATGTAAAGGTGCCAAACGTTGTAAATGTAGGCCTAAAAAAGTCTGAGCCCTATTTTGTGACTTTTTGAGGCCAGAATTCTGCAGTTGCAGGGCTTGATAAATTCCTTCTGCCCGGTCTCCATCATTCTAATAGCAGCAATCTAATACAAGCCTGTAGACGGTGAAGGAGCTGGAATCAGCGCTGTGACTGTTACCGCCAGTTTGTTCTGTTTTTATGCCCCTCGGGACTGTCAGAAGACAGAACAAATCTTTTTCAATAAGCACCTTTTCCTCACTCTATATATAGTGTGATTGCTGACTTTTGTGTACAGTGTTAAACGAATAAAAATGAAGGCTGGAGAAGAGGGGAAAAAACTTCAGTGGATGAATCTGCAATGCAGTAAATAACAAGCCCAAGGGTTATGGCCGTCTGCACGGAGACAGCCTGGAGATAAGGCGCATCCAGGCATTTGGAGGAGATAATATACAGAGTGTAGGAGGACAGTAAACCTTCCATTTATTTCCTGCTAACTTCATTGTAGAACCGAGGACTGAGCTCCTGACCAAAGGACTTTTATTTCTTCACTATTGAACTGATGAGATCTGCTTATTGATAGAGATAGATACGATAGATAGATAGATAGATAGATAGATAGATAGATAGATAGAATAGATAAGGTGGATAGGATAGGTACGGTGGATAGGATAGATACTAAATAGATAGATGGATTGATGCTAGGTAGATGGTAATTAGATGGATAGATATACCGGTAACTTACACTTATTTTTTTTGCCCCCCATTATTTTTTTGCCCCCCATTATACAGTGATCCCTCAAGATACAATGGCCTCAGGATATTTTAATATTTTAAACATACAATGGTCTTCTCTGACCCATCGTAAGGTAAAACTAGACTCAACCTACAATGTCTCAGACTCAGACCCAACCAATCCTGTCCACCTCTCTGGTAAAGTAGCTGTATTGCTAGTTAGAAGCTATTCCTGACTGTTATATGGAGGGACTTGTTTTATCTGTCTTAGTTATCTGCTTATTTTTCTTAAATCTTCATTTTCTCTTATCTTATCTTTCTCTTGGATGACATTTTGGGGCTGTGGAACCAATTACTCAACATACAATGGTCGTCCTGGAACCAATTAATATTGTAACTTGAGGGAGCACTGTATAAGCGGATTGTAACCCCTCACATCAGATCCTGTCCTCATTTGGTCCCGCTATTGATTTAACAGTATTATTCTGGCTCGAGGGGGAGGGAGCCTAAACAGATCAACGCTATGTGTGTGCTCAAGTTGAAGGGAATCACACAAATGCAAATTTGGGAATTCGCCGGATCTCTATTGACTGTAATGGGATCTGGCAGAGATCTGTCCGCCTTCTGGCATATATGCCGGGAATCGGGTGGACAAAACTGTTGCAAAGTCTTTTGTCTGGCCGAATCCAAGCAAATTTGCCGGGAGAGGCCGGATCCCAGTACAGTCAATGGGATCTGGTAGTACGTGGTCGTATCTGGTTATGCTTCATCCTCGGCTGGATCAGGCTACTAGATTCCAAATGCAACTGTGAACGGGGCCTTATCCGTCAGATATGGGTCTGAGGGTGCGAGTGTAAACCCATCTCCGGGCATTTATGGTTTTTGGCCTCCTTGGTGATCTACCAGTACCCAGAAGTATATTCTCACCTATGATATGGTCTTCTTCATGTTGGAATCAAGGAATGTTCTAGAAGCAAGGTCATGGAGTGGCCCTGCACGTTCTACCTGTGAAGAGCGATATCTGCACTGTGTTTCCAGCTCTCCCTCCCTGCAGTTCTCCTTCCCTTGTTCTCCTGAGGTGCAGATGGCCACATTTGCAGGTTAACTAGAACAGCTGGAGACACATTATTAGCTTCCTGCTGCTAACTCTTATTTGCTCAGATTTTTTTTTCTTTCCTCCGACCCCCCCCCCAACCCCCCCCCCCCAAAAAAAAATCTCATAATTCACAACTTGTAGACCCGAAACGATATTCATCTTTTTTATCAATCACTCTGAAATGCATTTGGTTCTGTTGTTTACTTGCAGAGGACGTCATAATTATCGCCCTGTTCCACTTAATGGCATAAATACATAAACTGTTATAGGAATGGCAGAGGCCAGCGTCTCCGGGGAACCCTAGACAAATTTTTAATGTAGCGCATTTGTCTGTGGTGGCAGATTCTATGGTATATCATAATGTTGATAAATTTCACTGTAGGAACTGACATTTTATAGCATTAATCCTAGTGGTGGAAAAAAAAAAAAGTGATGGAATACTATCTTTATGCGGGAAGGAGCTGTAAGCGATGACAAGAGCGGACATTAAAGGTGCACGGAAACGCTGTGCATCAGCTTGTCATCGGAGAGGCATTTCCATTTTCTCTACCTTTTTGGAGGATTTTGCCAGAGACTGTAAGTGGAGGTCATAGCGAAATTAAAAATCTAGTGCTTTTTAAAAAAAAAAAAAAAAAAAAGACATAACCTTTCTGTAGATATATAGAAAATTAATATCGTCCATTGCCGACTGTAGAAAATGAGTTTTTCTTTTGGACAATGTTGAAAAATTGTATTTTTAATACATTTTCATTTGAAGCAGTTTTGCAGAAACGTCCAACAATGAACCCCTAATAATACCGCTGTAAAAATACTACATGTCTGTGTTAGGCCCCGTGCACACAGCGGCCCGCATTTTTTGCGGACCCATTTATTTTAATGTGGCTGCCAAAGAATGCGTGTGCGTTCCACGGCTCCAGAAACAAGTTAGGGGGGGATTCACATCGTCGTTTTGCATTCCGTTATAGTAATCCATTAAAATGGGAAAAAACGGAAATGCTATAATGGAACACTTTAAAGGCGTTTTATTGTGTCCTCATAGAGTTAAATAGACATTAAAATAAAAAACAGAAACCAGCATTCCCATCACTGTTCTGTTATTTTGGACAGAAAGTCCTGTCCGCTGATGGTGCCCTCCTTTTTCATCTTTTACTTGAAGAGCCGTCGATTCCTGGGCTCCTCTTCTGTCATCCAAGATGGCCGCACTGGTTCTCAGACTATCTGGTGCACACCATGCCTCAGTAGCCCAAACCACTTCCTACTTGTCCAGCCCTGCTCCTGGATTGGCCAGCACTGTTCACGTATTCACGCCAATCCAAGGGCAGCAGGAAGTGTCTTGGCCTACCGTATGCATCAGGCAGTCTGAGAAGCAGTGCAGCCATCTTGGAAGAGGAGGCCGGGAATTGATGGATCGCAGATAAAGAGAAGGGCACCATGTGTTCTGTTCCTTCCTCAGTCGAAAAAATCTTGAACCGGAGGGTCTCTTTAAGGGCTCATGTACATCGCGGATCCGCAAAACTCGTATCCTGGCCACGTTAATGCCGCCAATTTATTTATTTTTTACTCCTGTAGAAATGTCCTATCCTTGGACAAAATGGACAAAAAAAAGAAGAATTTCTATCGTTTTGCAGGGCGGTGGGACGGACATGTGTGAACGGACATGAGTGCTGTCCACATCTTTTGAGGCCCCATTGAAATTAATGGATCTGCATCCGGATGGGATGTGGTCGGGATGTGGACCAAACATACGGTCATGTGCATGATCCCTTAGGCCCAGTGGATGTATTGATCCAAAAAGTTAATCATCTTGTTGTTAATTAGATGACGGATTTTGCCCCGTATCCACATATCAGATTGTGCTCCCCCATTTTAACATTCAATTTTTAACAGATTCGTGCTGAGAACATTGTCAAAGTGGAAGCTGTGCCTTTTTTGCCGAGCTGCTCAAAGGACGTTTTATTTTCTCCTGTCTACATGAAGCTGAACATAATTCCAGAAGCTTCATCATTATGCAGATGAGCTCAATTGGATTTGCTCCCGCAGACGCCTCACCAGGCAGCCTAACGACGGGAGGCGTCTTCGACTCGGATTGAGTTTAGGCATAGAACGGCCTTTCTGCCCTCGCAGACGCCAATGCCCATTTTAATATAAAAATCAAAATGGAGCCCTGACAACACTTCGGATGTCATCACATCAAATGCTACGTTACTGGCCCCCGGGACCCCAGTTAAAGAGGCGCTAGGTATTATCCGGTGCAAGGCATAGAACAACCCCCTGTTTTTGTGTTTGAGGTCTGTAATGCCTCATCACTTAGTATATACCAGCTGAGGGAGTGATTTCTCCTTAACAAGCTTATAAAATACTTGAGTAATTTGTGAGTTTATTGGAGAGCTGATTACAAACATCCCCTTATGTACACTTCAGCGCTAAATTAACATCACCAATAACAACAGGATATCGTCAAGCGTTTTTTTGTATTTTTTTTAATGTCTGAAACCACGTTATATGGTTTATGTGCTGGACACCTTGTGTCAGTGTCTACTGCTCTGTGGTGCTGTTCACTTGACTATATGCGATAAGCTGGAACCCGTCATGTGGATAAAGGGTTAATGGTATCAGGCACTAGGTTCAGCCGCCTGTATGCGTTAGTAAAGGGGGCCTCCTCCCACGTGGCTGCCCGTTCTGCCGGTTTGCTATAGATGTGATGTAATAGATCGGTCTGTGCCAATGCAATTTGTAGGAGGTCACCATTTTATTGTACAGGCGGTGTACTACACTCCATGTGCCCCAAATGGGGCTCCCTATGGTGTCGTCCTCTGAAGATGTTCTCTTGTCTAAACAAAACTTCTACTGTAGAATAGTCCCCCAGCATAGAAGCCAATGGAACATGGCCTACAGAGTTCATAAGGTGCCATAGACTTGGAAGCTATACAGAGCCATGATAGGCTCATGTATATGAGGCGGTCTTAGAGGGGTTGTCCAGGAATAGAAAAATATGGCTGCTTTATTCCCAAAACGGCACCACACCTGGAAACATCTCTTTCTCGATTCTCCCAAAACAAATCTCGAAATTTGAATTGTTTCTAACCCAACTTTTTGGAAACTTTGGGTTGAATTTTTGACTTGATTCACTCATCTCTATTTCCATCACAACAGAGAGAAAAACCTCTGCTATCCCTCCTGAGACTAGTTTTGAGAAAGGCTTGTTGTAAGCCGAAACGTTGCCTTTTTGATGTATTGATGGGTCTGGAATAAAGAAGCATAGTGACGATGCTGGTTACATGTTCTTTAGTTTTCACACTCGCATGGCTCTGGATCCGGCAAAGCCGGATGTTACCACAATGCCTGCCGGCACAATTGTCTATAATTGGATCTGGCGGAGATCCAGCCGCCACCTGGCAAATATGTGGCTGGACAAAAAATGCTGCATGTTTTTTTGTTGGGCTGAATTCCGGTAAATTTTCCATGTACCAGCCAGATCCCAGAATAGTCAATGGGGCTGGTGGGCATTGCACTATCATCCAACTATGCCGCATCCAGAGACCACCAGAAGGCTGTTCTCTGGCAGAACGGCCTGCCGGAGATCTTGATGCAGATGTGAAAGAGGCCTCATCGAGTCTTTGGAGGCACTTAACTCTAGAACTAAAGGTCATTTTAGTTTTAAGTAGTAAAAAAAATGGCATCTCAGAATCGATGGCACAAATAAATATGGTTATTTTATTGCTTTCCGTTAACCACAGAGCCCTGTGATCACCTATTTCTGTTGGGTCACGCAGTGAGGAATTTGCTTTTGGGATGTATACATTCCACATATCAATGTTGCGCAGGTTTCTATTCATAAGGGTGTCCCGTTGCTACTGTGTTTTTTTTATGGGTATAATATGATGTGTTTTTAAGTGGTAATATGCCCATAGTTGACACATTTTTAAAGAATCTAAATAATCCAGCTAGTGAAGGAAAGGGAGTCGCGGTTGGAACGATATTAGAACACAGTACTGTGAGCTGACCAGTTGCTTGTAGACCTTGCTGTCCCAGAGGGGCTCAAAGCACACATCCTGCATTTTTTCATTTCTCGGCATTTCATATATGATTCACTATCCAAGCAGGAAACAGTATTTTATCAAGGGACGCCCTGGTGCAGTACATATATTTAGCCTGCAAAAAAAAAAAAATCCCTTTGTTTATGTACGGTACTAGCATCTATTGTTTTGTCCTTGAATGGCCATGTATTAACCGCGCTGGTATCGTCCTCATTCTGTGCACCTGGGCCTCTGAGGGATAGGAACGGGTTGCTATTTTTGTGGCTAATGGTGGCTTTAAAAAGGGCATCACTGTCGAGTTGCGTAACTGGCACAACAAAACGAGCGCTTGTCACAGAGGATCAGTGAGATCCTGCCACCTACTGTTTCAAAACTCAAAAGGAGGCACTGATCCTGTCAAATCCAGCCAAACCTCCAGAAAATATCTCCACTAGCAAGTCTCCAGATGCACAGAGCAAGAGACGCTGACAATTATCTGTTGTCAGACCGAACGTGCCACTGACAAAAACAGCCAAGGAGGAGGATGTCATCGGTAGTGTGCTGAGGCAAAGAAGCAGACTCCACAGGATTTCACAAGAAATGACTCCTGGTTTTTGTACTTGCTAACTTGGGCGACATAATGTAGTCCATGCGTCTAAATTCAATAGGTGACATCTTGTAGAAAAGTTTGCTGTAAGGATCCTAAACTTTGAGAGTATAATTTCTAGCATTTTCAATACGCCCTGAGGATTCTGCTCTCTGGTTTTAGTATTAATGCTTCTTGATGCTTGAAGTCTTGGAGTTCTCGTTATCGTCTTAGTCTATTTTTAATCTTCTTTGAATGTAGATGATGAAGCCTTTGATTCTAGAAGTGACCTAAACAGTAATTAAATAGGTTTTCACGTTTAATATTAATGACCTCTCCTGAGGATAGGTTATCTATGTCAGATCAGTGCGAGGTCTAACATCTGGCACCCCTACTGATTATCTGTTTGAGGAGGCCATGGGGCTCTGGTGAGCGCAGCGGCCTTCTCACAGATTACCAAGCACAGCACTGTCCTTTGGATAGCGGCCTTGCTTGGTATTGCAGCTCAGCCCCATTCACTTGAATGGGACTGAGTTGGGCCTTGGCCTGTGATAGCTCACCTCCGGCACTCCAGCTCTGGTAAAACTATGACTCCCAAGATGTACACCTGCTTGGCTGTTTTCAGAACTCCAAAGAAAATAATAAAGCATGCTGGGAGTCATAGTTTCACCACAGCCTAGGCCATGTGACCGATGAATGGGACTTCAATGGCCTCTTCGAACAGCTGATCAGCGGGGTGCCGGGAGTCAGACCCCGTCAATCTCATATTGAAGACCTGTCCGGAGGAAAGCCCATCAATATCAAAATCCTTAAGATAGATTCGTGTTAGATTAGTGGTGTCTAACTTCTGGCACCCCCACCTAAGGATAGGTCATCAGTATCAAAATCCTTGACACATATTGATGTTTGATATTCTTAATGACCCCTTGTGACTAAGTCTTAGTAGGTGTACACCATGTTTGTCACGACCATTCTATGAATATGCTGGAGAAATTCTTCCAACGTACACGTCTGACAAAAATATCCTTTTGATGTACGTTTTGGTGGTGTAGGCCGGTATATTGTTGCATCAACTGTGTTAAAAAGTGCATTTGACTGCTCTTCAGATAGAAATCTGTCTTGTTGATGCTTTTTTTCCCCTTTCACCGTCAGTCACCGTATCTAAGAACTGTCTTTACAGAGGTTAATTGTAACAAACTGCTGGAAGTGTATGTTACCGAACTGTAGGTTGAATCTCTGTTTTTATGCACACCCCCCAGAGGCGTAGATGTGCCATCATTCTCAGTATATAGATGGAATTAGCCCTGCTTTGTCCACTTTCACCCTCTAACACCCTCTATTTTTTTTTCCTAAATGTGACCAGATTATTTTTCGCCTGAATTCTAGCTGTGGCCCCCAGTGGCCCATGGATGAAAAAAAAGGAGAGAAGGGTCAGTTACAAGGTTGAGTTCTTTCAGTGTTTCCATAGCAACTGACCTAATGCAAACCCTGGAGACTTTTGGAAGGCTCCCTAGGTGATAAACTCACTGTCCGTGCCATCAATCCCAAGCCTTTGAGAACCCCAGCGTGCCTCATTGTCAGTGAGCTGTTTTGATAAGCATCTCTGTCCCCTCTGTGTCGAGGCAGGGCTCGGAGACCTCATTTGTGCCTTCGGAGCCCCCAGGAGCTAGTGGATGGTCCCGTTTTTTGCCTGACACACATCGGAACACAACCTCACGGGAAATAAATAAAGGGAGCTCAGCGTTTTCCTCATGGATTAATTAGAAAGTAGGTAGGAGCGGAAATATAGGGCAGGCAAAGGATTTGGTGATACAGAAATAAACAGGGAGAAGAAGGTTCTTCCAAGCACAATATAGCAACAAAAATACACTGCAAATCCCATACTATAACCTCTTTGCCTTAAAGCTTCACCGTTCCTTATACACACACGACTGGGTACTGTAGATGCGGTACGTTTGTCCTGCAGCAGATCTTTGGTCGTTTGTTGACTTCTGTACACATTCCTCATTGACAGGTGCCCTATAACCTTCCGTTTCGGGTGTTTGGTATTATATATTACGTCTCTGAAACAAGAAATTAATGTCACCATTTACTGTTGGTCTTCATACTGATTGGGGCCTGCAGAGATAACACAAGTGTTAAACATCTTATTGCACATCCATGGAGGCTGTGATGGCCTTTGGGTATGGAGAAGGGGGGCTTCAGCTGAACTACCAGCCAGGAGCAAGTGCACTTAAAGGCTACACAAAGAAGAAAAGTTTGTGCTGAAAAAATGCACACCAAAAAAGTTAGAAAATGATAAAGCTTCTTGGAACCACCACAAAAAGAATTAAAAACACCCCAATTATCCGGATGTTTCGAAAAATCATAAATGACATCCTCACCCCACAGTGCGGTTTACAATAGACCCGTGAAAGAGGTCAACACTAAAGTAGGCCATGTAATGAGTATATATTGTAAAGTATATTCATTTATAAACTCCAACCATATAAATGCTATTAAGTTGCCAAAGGTAGGTTAGATAAATCATACAATGCAAAAAAAAATCATAATGTGACATCACATGAACAAGTCCAAGTGCATAAAGTTATAAAGCCTGTTATAAAAAGAGACCTTTTTCAGAGTGCTGTGGGACTGAACCCCACGCTGCCATGAATTATGCAGCTTCATCAGGGTTCACCCCTGATGAAGCTGCATAATTCATGTTAGCAATATGTGTGGAGTTCAGATGTCATACTTATACATTTTCATCTGGAAAATTGTGGTGTTTTTGTTTTTATGGGGATTCAATAAAGCGTTATCATTTTTTACTTTTCAGGTGTGCAACATTTGTTTGCACGTTCTTTTCTGTAGTATGTCTCTGTGCTTGCCTACATTAGGCCGCACAGCAACCTGGCGTAGTGCTGCAAGGAGATTTGTTAATGTAAAGAATAAAACTCAGATGCTATGGAGAATTAGAGCAGGGTCTCAAGTTACAGCCTAATGACAGGGGCGCACCAGCGACAATCCTTCTGAGCATATACGTGCTTGCTCATTTCTACATTTCCAACCATTAGCAAGCTGTAGATTGGCACAATTAGAAAAAGCAATTGATGCATCAGCTAAATACTTATTATTAATTACACTGCATGCCCACCAGGAGGTTGCTGTAATTGACACAGCCCGTAAAATTGTAAGAATTGCGGAATGCCTCTGTGCCTCCTGACAGATTCTCTTGGCTTAAAAATTAGAGAGCCAAATTTTATTTCTTTTTTCTTTTTTTTTCCTTCAGTGCCATAGCCAGTTTACAGAATAGACCCAGATATGCCAGTGCAGTCGTCCTATTCTCCATCGTTGCGAGCCTATTTGACTAAGTGATTGCCGTCGGAATGTAAATGCGTCGCAGGCAGTGCACGCCAGTGGGATGTGTTTGAAGAATGAGTATTGTGTAGTCAGTGCGGGGAGGTCAATGCCTCTCTAACAGGCACTAAATTACGTGCCAAAAAAAAAATTATACAAATTCCTGCCTTTGACATCTCCAGGCACCGCCCAGGTTTCACCTTCAGAATTCACATAATCGCCTCTGATTTGTATCTGGGCCCCCCTCCCTTCCAGACCGTTATGGAAATAAGTAGTTGTCTGTCAAGGATCAAATGCTTTTGCAGACAAAAGTAGGTAGTGAGAACATTACAGGATACTATCATCTCCCCATGATACTTGTGCACAAAGCTCTCTCTGTGCCTCCTTTGGCCTGACATAGTTTCAGCCTGACAGAATCCAGCAGGCCTGCTTGTTTTAAACAAGAGCACATCCTATTATTTTTTTGAGTAGTGAAGTGGAAAATGAATGCTTATTACTCTGCTATTCATTTTTTTTTTTTTTTTTTTTTTTAAGATAATCGTATTTGCATCACTCGGCGCTAATGGATCACATTTAACTTGTTCGGTATCTTTAAGGCAAAGGGGTTAAACCGAATTTAGAAGATTTGCTCATGTTTGGGTTGATAAAAAGTTGAAATTTTATATTATGCAAAAGATCTAAAGGCGAAGCATCTGCAAATTAGATCCGTGATGTAATTAACACTTTTTTTTTTTTGTTTCTTTTGTTGCCTATTATATATATTTTTTTTTTTTATCGTATATTTTTTCATGTTTGTGCCTTTTTTGTATCCAAATACCATTCCATTGGATAATTAATTATACGGTAATTTATATTTTTAATTCTCTCCCCCTGCCGGTAATTCTCAAGTACGATGTAAAACAAATATACAGACACAGACAGGATAGAGCCTTGTGCGGAGGAGCAGACATCACATTATCTCTGACACTGGCTTGTCACATGAAGAGAACAAGGGCTGTGTTAAGATGTCATATGCACCTATGTGTTCATACATTATTCACGAGGCCTCCTTTGTGAGATGTGTGTCCACATAAGTGTTGATATTTTTTTATTTTTTTGCTTCTACACAAAGCTGTCTACCATGTCTAAAAGTGCAAATGTGTGCATAGTATCTATGTAAAACCAGGGTCATGAAAATGTGTGTTCTACCACAATGGTCATTATTTAGAATTTTTTTTTTTCACAAATGGTATGGATCCCTAGGGTTAAGGGGGAAGGCTTCAGTATTCTGCAGATCATTTGAAAATCAAATTGTCTTGTCGTGACTGGGATGTAATACAATGCCAACCTGCTGTGCGAATCAATGGCCGTAGTAGATGGCATAAAAAAATTAAAATAAATATATATATATATATATATATATATATATATATATATATATATATACACCTATTATAATATAAAATATATATCTTATATAAACAAAATAAAATGTGTATATATGGTATTATATATAATAAAACAAAATTATTTTTTTTGGTTTCTTAATTAAGAATTTTTTAAACTGCTAAATTATTAAATTATTTTTCTTTTTGCATGTGCATTTTATGTCATACTTAAGCTGCTATCACCAAAATCTCCCCTCTTGTAGAGATTGTATACTTTGCTAGCTCATTCTATTATACACGTGTTTAGAATTATAGGGGAGAAATACTAATAATGTCTCCGTAAAAATGTCTCCAGTTATGGTGCTTACCCATGTGGGCACCATACTTTGCTTCTTTTTGAGCTGAGTGTGGCTTACTGGAGGGAACGTGGCCTCTGCTGGACTTAGTGTAATTTACACCAGAGATTGCCGTAAATTGTAGCTGATACCTACACCCAGGGCTGCCATCAGGAATTTCAGGGTCCCCATGCAGGTGAACCATGTTGGTCCCTCCCCGGGCCTTCTCACATTCATAGCCATAACATTTTCAGGCTGTTTTGCCATACACATCGTTCAGGTTTTAATTTCTATCAACTATAATTTTGGGTTAAATGAAGTAACCTTCTGTATAGCAGGCAGTAGACTTACCACTAGTCTATAGAACTGGTCCACTGTAAAGCTGTAAAATAATTTCTATAGTTAAACTCTGTGTGCTGGGAGAGGGGCCCTTCCCCAACCCATATCTAGCACAGCTTCATTAATATTTATTGCACTGACGTGAACAATAATTAGGTTGGCGGGCCCCTGACTGCAGTACTGCCCTGATGGTGGCCCTGTCTACACCAGCTCCTAGCTTGCATAGATTTCAATTTCTGGCACACGGAAAGTCAGAAGATGTGCCAGCGAAGCCGCCAGGTCAGGGTAGCGTCATTGTTTTTCTGGCACACTGTTGGGCAGCTATATACTGGCGTTACAAATGCCTTAGTATAAAGGCTGTCATCACAGAATGCGCCAAAGTTATTAAAAGGGAAAGGCCTTTTAATACATTTTGCCATCTCCAGGCACTCCGTGCACCAGAAAATTAAATCTACCCCAATCAGCTGACGCAAATTTGAAAAGTAGGTGGAGCTTAGCAGGAGGCAGCGAAGCAGATTTGCTCTCATTTATGCCAGAAGTTGGCATAAATGATAGTAAATCTGTCGGGCTGCAGAAGGCCATTGCTCCTCTCCCTCCACCCAATTTTCACCATCCCCTTTAAAAAGTAGCAAGAGAAGTGGAAAGTTGCAGACCATGGAGCAGATATGGCATGTGCCAGAATCGGTGACTTGTGGCATAAAACATTTGATAAATCTCCCTCTGTGTATTGCACAGGATCATGAAGTAGCTCCTGTCCTCTACGTAGCAAATGGTTCACATCATCCAGCAGCAATTTCGGGCTTTTATATATAAGGGCTTGTTTTATCTGGATTCGTTTTCTGTTTTATTTTCTTTTAATATTGTAAATTGAGGGAACATTTTTAAGAGGAGGCGCTGGGATGATACGTTCATGTCTGTGTGAATAACGCTAGCGGTTTTTGCATTCAGTGTGCTAGTAATGTAAATACATGCAAGTTGCCCTAAAATGTTTAGCAGTTATCAAAAATTTGATTCAGCTCCTTTGTGAACGTTCACAAAGAAATTATTTATTACGATTTACTTTGTCACAAATCGAATTCCATTGTAGCTAGTGTGCACAATGACCAGAAGCGGTGATCACGCCACAACCTGACATTGAACCCCTCAGATGCCGCGTTCAAAGCTGATTGCGGCACCTGACAGTCACATTTAGAAAAAACATACTCCCCTCATCCATTTGCTCGCGGAGAGGCCGTTGCAGCCATTTTGATTAAAGAAAACACACCAACTCTCACACGTGATGACATCATCGTGCCCGGCCAACGTAGGGACATCACACGTCTGCGCGCGCAAAATTTGGCATGTATTCTTCAATCAAGATGGCCACGACACCCTTTCCGCAAGCAAATGGATGAGGTGAGTATGTATATATATTTTAGAGCCATTTCAGGACAAATTGATTCGTTACCAGGAAATTCGGATTTGTGGCAAATCAAATTTTTCATGAAATTAGGATTAAAGTCACTACTTTCAAGCAATGATATTTTAAGGTTCTTTACCCTGTGACCTCACTTGACCCCATGGGTCTTCCGCGACAAAACAAGCAGAAGGAGGAGGAGGACCGTGGCTAGTTTTAGATGGATATTTATTGTATATCGGTATACGTTTTGTCGTGTGACACCACTTGACTAATGTATCCTAACAAGGAAGTAAGCGGTTTGCAAAAACAGCCTTGCAGCGTTCACAGGGTGCATCATTGCCTGTGTGACAGATCTGCGGAAAAACATGGAAGGTCCCTAGACTGCAAAACAAAGATGCTCCGAGCATTGTTTCCCACCGTAGGCAGGATAGCACCAGGGCTTCAGTGCAGACAGTGAATTGAATGTCAATTTTCCGTTGCGTCTGATGAACTCTAATTCTAACGAGATCCAGTGTTTGACTACGGATTGTGGAGTGGCGCTGACTGTTTGCGCTTCGGAGCGTAATGCTGCATTTCAGATACTAATCTGCTGTGTCACTAACAAGTGTGTATCATTTGAACCTTGCAGAGGAAGGAATCAATCACGAGTGCAAGCTGTGCAACCAGATGTTTGACTCTCCGGCGAAGCTCCTGTGTCACCTGATTGAACACAGCTTTGAAGGAATGGGAGGAACCTTCAAATGCCCCGTTTGTTTTACAGGTAAGGGTTAATTCCGCAGATCGGGACTAGCACTTCAGGCATGGTAACACCGATGACTTCATCTGTAGCACCAAACTTATTTGCTGTCTTACTATATTAGCAAGACAAAAAAGTATAAACGCATTGTATCTGGCTCTTCGCTGAATCACTTCTCCCTCTATTATAGTCTTCTTCTGCCATGGGGATCCTGATTTGGTTCTGGCACAAGTTGATTTTCACTTGTGTTCCAGGACATTTCGATATTGTTGATTTTCTCCTTGCAGAACTGTATATTTGGCCCAGTTTTACCGCAGATGATGTCATGGGGGAGTCGTACAATAGAGACTGGATTTCCCAGGGAAGCTGAGGCCTACAGAGAAGTCCCTCGAGGGTCTTCTCTTGGACAGTTTTTCTGTAAATCCATACCAAATAAAAAATTCTTGACATCTGATTCCACTTAACTGTTTTTAATCTGACATTATACAGAGACTCCTTTGTCAAGGGAAAGTTAGACAAAATGTGTATTGAGACAAGCAGAACATGGTAAGGTTATGAAGTGAATCAGTGAAAGACTCCAGTCTTTGAGTTGGTATGTGTACTGCTTTGAGTTTGGTTTTCTGTCCTCTAGGGGGAGCTATCCTATTTTGTTTGTGGTAAAGAGGTCTTTTGGTAACTCACCTGTATTAAAAATTGCTTCCTACTTGAAATGTCTTGCTTTTGAAGAATTATCTTAACTTCTGGAGGCCCGGAGCAGCAATCATCTGATTGCTACAGATCCAGTCTCTCTAGCCGCCGGTGATCGGCTCTTATGGCTAGGCAAATGTATCATTATATTGCAGCCTCTTAAATGAATGGTTGTCCAAGTAAGACTCTGTTCACGGTAGAGTTTGGGATCCAGTAGCCTGATCTGATTGAGGCTCAGGCTACTGGAGCACACCGTATCCGGCAATGCCATATATGACCATGTACCGCCAGATCCCCATGGACTATAATCTGGATCTAGCTGTAATTCTACCGCTTTTGCAGCATAAATGTTGAGTTTTGCCCGGACAAAGGTCCACCTGGCATTTGTGTTCCCCCATTTTGAACATATAGCAGTCAGCAACACAACACACCTATTAATGGTAAAATAGCCTAAGTAAGAAGTAGACTGTAAGATATCAGTGTACAAATGATATCTTCACTAGTACATAGATGCTCATGCCAAGAAGATCATCACATTTAAAAAGTCAACATGGAGATGGTGGTCAAGACAACACTGTACCGGGCTTCAAAAGAAGCAAAAATACTAGTATGCCAAAAGTATCGACAAAAACAAATTAATGTAATCGCCAAAGGCATGGTAAACTAAAGAGCAAAGGTGAGAAATAATGAGGGTAGACCAAGAAAGCCCCAAGGGAAGAAAATACATATAATACAAAACCATATGTGACCTAAGCGAGCACTGCACCAGACCACCACCTCCACACTATGATGCAGATTTCACAGTCGGCTTTCTCAACTTGCGCTGTTTTCAGTGCCGGATCCGTTTTTATGACCGGACACAAAACCACAGCTTGCAGCAGTTTTCTGTCCAGTCACAAAACGGAATGCTGCCGGAACGGAAGACATCCTGATGCATCCTGATCCTCTGCCGGACCTCAATACCGGAAAACAACAACGCAAGTGTGAAAGTAGCCTAACATAGTCTAGTGTACCATTTAATAGATGTGCTGAAATTCTATTAAATATATCAAAGTATAAAGTATCTATTAAAGAAGTCTAATCGAGAATCATTGAAAACCTGGGCATTTCACCGGGGTTTTCAGCAGTCTCCAGTTACGTACATGGTGTGGAAAGGAAATGGCTTTACCCAACAACTTGGGTGTCTGTCTTTTATTCCTTTATGACCTACAACGCAAAGGCCTTGATCTCCTCTGTAACATTCATCACATGGCAAGAGGGTGCAGATTAAGACATCACACACAATACAGGTAAAGCTCCACGCCCCCACTCGTCCTGTGTGGGAGTTTGCCCCCAGTAGATAATGAGGACATCCCGTAGCTGTGAGATGCTTGATTGACCACAGGCAGCAGTCTGCAGAGTAAAACAAAGGGATGCAAATAGACAATGTGCTGATGTCTATCAAGGGCGCATGTGAAGGAGAAGACGAGTCTTCTGTTGATTCTGTTACGAGGGGTAACTTTCTAAATGACTTTATTTCTAGAGATGATCCAGTCTCATTCAGTAAAAGAAAAATATCTGACAACATGGTAATTGACAACTAATTTCCAGCTCTGTGATTTATGCATTGCATATGTATCCAAGTAATGATGTGATATGACATATGCTAACAGTATGGGAGCTGTGAATTTACCATTTTTACATAACATTTACCCTAACACATGCAAACTATAAATATAAAATGAAATGTATCACATGGTATTGAAATCAAGGATATGTAACCATGTAATCATCAATTCAAAGGGGTTTTCCTGGAGTAGAATGTTAATGGTCTACCCTCAGGATAGGTCATCAAGGGGTCCAACTCCCGGCACACCACTGATCAGCTGTTGAAGAGGCTGCGGTGCTTCGATGAGTGCTGCGGCCTCCTCACCGCTCAACAAGCACAGCGCCTTACATTGGTATGGCAAATGAGGTCCTTTCATTTGACCCCCGCCATTTAGATATTGATGACCTATCCTGAAGATCTGTCATCAATATTTTACTCCTAAAAAAATGTAAAAACCCTACATCCGTACAGAGAAGCCTTTTTAAAATACCATCTAATTGAGAAGACCACTCCAGGCCAGATTTCCTGCAATATATATTTAGCTCCATCATATATTTTGCATACTGACCGTCTTTTTTGAGAAGACTACCTCACTAGAAGACCGATTTTTTTAATGCATATTTGGGTGGTTGGTTCAGAGGTTTCACTGGGTATAAAAATGCTGCTGACAGCTGAGGTATGGGGAGTTGTATGGCAAGTCCATCACATTCAAAAGATGGTCAATGGTGATCTTGTGGAAAAGTGCATCTGTGGGCTTAAATCTGAATGTCACAGTTGAATTACATTTTTACGCTCCAGTCCAAATGTAAAAGTTGACTATACATAACACGTGTAGGCAACTTACCCGGTGCCTTCCATTCCTGCCATGGTTCCTCCGTTCTGGTCCCTGCTCCTGCAGGGTGCTGTGGGAAAGTTTAAGACACTCCCTGCACTCAGATGGACACAACATCTAATGTCATCGGCACTGGTCCGTCTGAGGGCGGTGTCTTCGATTTTTCCTACAGCATTCTGCATGGGGAAGTCTGAGACTGTGGTAGCCACCCTCAAAGGGACCAGAACAGAGTCCGCATGGGAGTAAAAGGGGGCACCAAGCATGTTGACTGTATATGCGTCATCTATAGTCATCTTTCAGGTTCTTACTAGAGGGTCACTTAAGGAAAGGGCTCAAAGGCAACACTTGGTCGTCCCACAAGTCATCCTAATATTACAGTATTACCGCCAATCACACACAGTTTGTGAATACTTTAATGTTACTGGGAATACCGATGGGTGTCCCCGTAGAATCGTAGACCACCATTTTTGTGGCACATGAATATTTTGGTACTTTTTGTCCTTTTAATGCATCTTGACCAGTTCAGTTCCCAAAATCAGTTCTCACACAGCATATGGTAGATGCGGTGATACTCTTGATGAAATGTCTAACTTTCCTTCTCTTCTCTAGTTTTTGTACAGGCAAATAAACTACAGCAACACATATTTGCAGTACACGGGCAAGAGGATAAGATCTACGACTGCTCCCAGTGCCCACAGAAGTTCTTCTTCCAGACAGAGCTCCAGGTAAGCTCCTCTGATGATTACAACATGAAGATCGTTCCTCTCCACATATAATCCTCTCATAATTGCAGAAACCGTGACAAAGGCGGAAATAAATATGCACAGTGGTGTTTAGAATCTGTCACTGTTGCGTTTAATAACTCATCATGTAGGTGTGAATGAAGGTGACGGTAAAGCCCTGAAGTTGTGCGAGGGAAGAGAAGGTTTTGCTATGCATGAGCATCGTGTAATATGCTCTGAGCAGGCCACTGATATAATTAAGTTGATCATGATTAATGATTGCTTGCTAGCCCTATGTCTGATGGAAGACCTTTCCAAATATAGGACTTAAATTTTTTCCGCTATTACTGATTTGATGCTACAATTGCCATTTTTCGTCAGCTGTGACCACTAAAGGCCAGGGGCATTTATACTGTTTTTGTGTTGTTAATAAGACCCCTGATTGGCCATTCCAGGACGCCTATTACAGTTTTCATATTCGGATACATTAGGTTCATGATCTGCAACCTAATGGAGTCATGCATCACTCTTAAGCAAAATATTCGTAGCGTTCCAGTTTTATGTTGCTCTGGTGCTAAGTGATGGTTCATATCGGAATGTCCTAAAGGGGTTCCCCAGAATTTAATAATTCATGAACTATTCCTAAGTTAGTCTGACACACCACCGATCAGCTGTTTGGGAGTCACTCTGGCACCGGAACTAAACAGTTATGTCTATTGTGTAGTGAACACAGCTGGTTACTGCAGCACTGCTCCCACTGAAGTGAATGGGAGCAGTACTGCTGTAACCAGCTCTGTTCACTACACAATGTATGGAGCTGTGTAGTTCCAGCACTGGAGCAGCTCCAGAATAGCTGATTGGCTGGGGTGCAGGGTGTCGGAACTCTGTCGATTTTGATATTTATGTCCTATCCTAGGCAAAAATTTGTTAAAACCTTGAGAACCCCTTTAAGTTGGCCACTTGACTACAGCTAGTCGTGCCAGCTCCACCATAAACACACATACTCTGTCTAGTGTGCATGTTTTTTCAATCTAGAGAGGAATAAGCTATCGTCAAGACACGTATTTTCCCGTGTAAGAACAAAGGGTCCAACACACTGATCCTTCCTTCCCCTGAGATTTGCCGTGGAGAGAGGCCGCCATATGCATTTAATGGTGAATCTCGCTGATATCAGCACGTTCAGCCGAGATTAATGTGTATGGACACCTTTTGTCTAATTGGTTTTAACACTTTCCCACACGACCAGCTGAATGTACTCCATGTGTAAGAATGGGAGGGGTTTGGGTAAACTCTTTCACTTTACCGGACATGTATAGGACCGGTTTCTTACCTTCTTCCTGGTGCTGGCTCCCTTCTCCATCTCCTTCAGGCCTGCAATGCTTCAGTAGGCTCCCTCGATGTATCTGGTTAGACATTGTCGCAATCAATCACTGGCCACAGCAGAGAACCAATCCCCTTAGGTCATGACAAATGTTCCCATGACGCACAGGGATCCAGTCTCTGCTGCGGACAGTGATTGGCTGCGGCAATGTCAAACCGGATGTTTACATTGAAGGAAGTGGAGAAAAAGTTTGGAGCCAGCGCCGGGAAGCAGGTAAGTAATCTTCCTTTTAGAGGTCCGGCCAAGAAGGGTGGTTTGCCAAAAAAAAAAAAATCATGGAGAGTAACTATAAGACTGTAATGAATTTCCCATTGCAGCGCTTCATGGTGTTTATATCATACATTTCCTATCAGAAGATAACCGAGAACCACGCGTGCACCCTGAGAACATGCTATCGGTTCTGTTTGCTTAAAGTAATGTCTTTCCTGTTATTTTGGAGACCATCCGATGGCTTCACTTCCTCGGCACAGTAATGCTCCCCCAGGGTCTGTTAATGCCTATTTGTTTTTCAGTTGACATCTGTACAGCAGGTACCTTTTTAGAATGAGATCAAGTCAGGGTAAATCATCTGTGCATCAGCCCAATACAGGGAGGGCGCGTCGATTGGTCACGAAGCAAAAAGTGTCTCCGTTCACCTCACATGCTACTCCTCTTATTTGGTGTTAATCCGTATGAGTGAGCCCTGTGTTAGCGATTCTCTTAGGAGATTAGGCACTCCGCTGTAGTCACTCAACTGGAAGCGGCTTTCAGCATACAGCCCTTCGTTCCCCTCACTAGACATTCATGTTCTTCTAATCATAACTAATACAAGCCCATTAATTCTTATGCTATCCACCACGAATGCAGCATGTGGTCAGGACTAATGTCATTTTTAAAGGGTGTATTTGGCTGTACAGGGAGAAACATTGTGATATGCAGTAAGTTTTCCCTTAATGACCAGGCCTTAAAGGGGCTGTGCACATTTAGGGGCGAATATAAACTTCCGCTTCCTTACTTTGCATCCCGTGACCATTTGTCATGAGGCAAGGAGAGCAGGTTACTACTGCGGCCAGCCATTGACTGCTGTGACATCCAAGCCAAAATTAACATCCAGGGTGTTGCAGTGTCCTCTTCTGCGCAGGCGCTGGATTAGTTCAGCTGCTGTCCAGCACCAGCGCAGAAGGGGATTCAGAACATGGATGTCTGAGTGGCCATTTTATATAGTCCATGTAATCGGGGCCTTCTAATCTGCGGCCGACATGAGAGAAATGCTTCTGCACAGTTCATAGTACCATATCATGCGTTTAGGAGCATTTAGGGAAATGTTGTGACTTGACCAACCCCTTTAATATTTGGACCCTTTTTGCAGCTTAGCACATGTGGTGGTTCAGCAGTTTTTGTCTTGCCAAAATAATTTTTTCAGTGTTTTTTTTTGGGGTGACACATTGGTTATAAGCCGTCTTACCTGCTCGGAGTAGGAGCATTATTGCAACCACCTAATCCAAAAGACGGTGGATGTTGTTGAAGGGGTTGTACCACAACAAAATATACTTTTTTCAAAAGGGCACCTGGATCTGAATACTTCTCAAATTGCATGTCATTAAAAATTTAGTACAGCCACTGAGTTATTCAATAAAATGTATCGGTATAGCGCCACCTGCTCTTTTCCTTATTTCTCTGTCCACCTTGCTGAGTTGGACGCACATGCTCAGTTCTATCCTTCAATTGCCACCACCTGTATCAACTGTTAGAAGTGGTGACCGTTACAGGGAGGGAGCTGCAGCAGAAAGGACATGTCCGTTGAGAAAGGATAAGACCTGAACTGTGATAGGGAGAGAGCTGCAGCAGAAAGGACGTGTCCCCTGAGAAAGGACACACCTCTTGAGCTGCCAGCCTGAAGAGAATCTAGCAGAACAATTGGAGCAATGAATGAGGAGATCTCTGGATCCCTGCGAAGTACAGGGTTGGTTCCAGCTTTGCTAGAAAAACATTGCCATGGACTATATGATGTCTGATTTTCATTTTTTACATTAATCATGGGAAAACCTCTTTAAGGTGTTAACAGCCAACAGCTAAAGTATTCCCATGACACCTGTGGTGTACCCAATAATCTTTAAAATCCGGATATGCAGAAAATAAAACCTAAAACGTGTCTGGTCATGATTGGTGTAAAGTGGCCCAGTCTTGAACGGGTGAATGTATGGCATTGAGAGGTCCAGCTCTTAGTACCATGTATTCATAGTGTATGCCAGGAAAGGACTGGAGATGGATCCTGGCTGGTTGCTATGAATCCTTTATGATTCTGATCTTTCAAAGCGAAAGACTAGGAAGTCTTGACATAGACTCACTGGCACAGAGGTCGATGACCGGCGTGGGTACTAATTTTATTGCCAAAACCTACCTTTCTGGTATTAGATAGGCCATATCTCGGTATACCCTACTTAGTGACTGATATATGGGCTGCTATAGCCATATCCCTCTCTTGTCGCTTACTATTTAGCTAATAATATGCATTCTATGGGATTTATTGCTTTCTGTGCTGCCTAGAAAATTCTAATGGTTAAGTTGTGTCACAAATCACTTCTGAAATATGGAAACACAGAAAAACAAATTCAAGTGTTGGGTTTTCTTCTGGTTCAAAGCCAGTGAAATCCTGTCACTGCTTCTATTTTCAACGTGGTAAATACTATAAACCAGTGTCCTGATTATAGTCTTAATGGCCAACTGTTTTACCCAATTAGCATTCTTAATTACACGGTTCCTAATTTCATAAGAGCTACGCATAGCAATTCTGTGCAAATATCAGCTTTCAGCGAGCTGGAAATTCAAATTTCTAATTGTGAGTATGCAGTTTATATTGTGGTGTGGTATGACCAGAATATCAAAATGAAACCTTAGAGTCAGGGTTTTTTACCTTTTACATTTTGTGAAAAGCTAAAGTTGGCCTTCTGTGAAAGTGATAGACTCTAGAACAGGGGTCAGCAACCTCCGGCACTCCAGCTGTGGTGAAACTACATCTCCCAGCATGCACCCTTGTTTGGATTTTCTCAAAACTCCCACACAAGTGGAAGGAGCATGCTGGGAGTTGTAGTTTCACAACAGCTGGTGTGCCGAAGGTTGCTGATTCCTTGCTCTAGAAGATGTAAGGCCTGACCTCCCCATCAATTTGGGCAGCTACCAAGCCCTTGGTTTATCCACATAAATGTTCCTCTAAGGCAAGTTCTGGTCGAAATCTAAGGCCAACCATACACATTAGATAGCCTTCGGTGAAACTGGGAACCATCGGAAGGCCCTCTAAGGCTAGATGGAGACACTTTGTAGAACAACTTTCCACCACAAAGCTGTTAAAATTGGAAAGTTGTGCTTCAAAAAGTCTCTATGTAGCCCTAATATGAAAATGAATTATTGCACCAATATGAAAGCTTTGGCCCTTTTGCCAGGACTCTAAATGTTGTCCTTCATCTTTTGGAGACCACCGGGAGCCCTTGTTGTAAATCCCAGATAACGCCTTTTAAAGGGATTCATCACCAACATGGCCTATGACCATACATGCGTGTTATGTCCTATTCAGGTTTGTGATTGGGCAAGATGTTACCAAAGGTTATATAATATTGGAGGTTTCTGTTAAAGAACCCCGATTCTTCGTTAGTGCTGTCTATTACAGATGGTTGAATAATCTTCTAGTATAGAGAAGACTTCACATGGTGAAGTTGGCACATATGTTGGATCATATCTCTAAAGGAGTATGGTTGACTGGCAGTGTGTCAAGTGTTGTGGTGCTCTTGGTTCCTTGGTAGCAGCAAGGCCCCTTCCTGTTCTTTTGGATTTGGTCAGTACTGTAAAAAGTTTCCTTTACGGGGCCCAATTTGTTGCCCTAAATGAGAGCTAAAGCAATGACACAGCATGTTGATCGGTGCTTGGTGAGCTCCATACTTTTGAAGCAATTATTGGCACTGTAAGTGCTTGAACGTTCATTCGGTTACATACAGTTCCATTATTTTTGGCAGTACATCCCTGTTTACATAGGGCGATTTGCTGCCAACGACTGCTGATTTTTAATGCCACATAAAGGAGGCGGTCACCCAACAAACAAGCGCTTCTCGGCTGATCGGAAGCATGTTTGCACACGGCAGTGATTTAGTTTGTTCCCGATCATCGGCCCATGTAAAAGGGTCCTCGTGCAGCGAGTAGATCTAGAGTCTGATACTAGCCTTGCTTGACATGGGCGCCATATCCTACACGTACTTGTATGTTTCTGATCATTAGGTATTTTTCGGTTTTAGAAAATAGGCCAGATGATTTTTTGACTGTTTCACTCTTGCAATCCTTCATTTGATTTCTCTTGGAATAAAGCTTGGCTGCTTATCCAGACATAACAATATATATATATATCAGTGTTTTTACAAGAAATGTCTAGATCATTAAATATAATATGTCTCAGCTGTGGTTTTGATCAGCGGAGCATGCACACAATTCATCACAGCAAATTACGTTTGTCTCTGGAACTTATTCTTCTACCTTTCCCTGGCACTTTGAAATCGCTGAAACTCATAATTAGCACAGAAACCATTTGGGGTGGAACGATCAAGCGCTCATTTTCCGGTAGAGACTGTAATAATTAGAGAATGGAGGAATGTTCTCCATACCTGCCCAACGTGTTGTGGAAAGCAGAGCGGCACCGGCACAGGTCCCCGGTCACATCAATTATTTATTGTTCTTAGTGAGTTTCTTGTCTGCAGTAAAGGAGATGTAGCCTTCAACATTTTATTTTGCCCGTGCTACAGTTGTTTTGCACACACCGAAACAGCCCCGTGTTACCTCATACTGTTTGTGTTATTGACTTTTTGTCCCGACAAACAAGAGCAAATATCTTTCATATAGTGAAAGCCGATTTGCCATAAAAGAATCAGATAATCTTATTGGCAAGATGAGTGAGTGGAAGGGAAAAAATAAATCCCCAGTAGATGAATTGATCACTGAAAGAATGTGGGATATTAAGCTATACAAGCAGATCAAAAACATTAAAGTGCTTTCAATTAGAATACTTTGGATCTGTCAAGGTGGACACAACAGGTTCTCTGAAGACTTGGTTGGCAGTCTCTACTTCTAAAATAAATCTTGGTCTTATATGTTTAAAGTGTAACTACCATTTTTTGTATTGTGTAGGGACAGTGATAGGGAATGTTTTTGTTTTATACATTATTTAGTGAATTTGTTCATTTCTATAATAAAAATTGCTTGGAAGTTGCCCTTGAGCATCACTCTAAATGAGCGTTGCTAGGGAAAGTCCATCTTGACCGTTCAGCGCAGTACTGAACTGTGAAGACACTGCAGCTCACCGCTGCTGTCCTTACGGCCTCCTACCTATATAGGCCTAAAACTGACCATATATACTTTGCCAATGTGATTGTGTGTGTGAGCACTGACAGTGTATGTATTGCTGGCACCCTAAGTAACCAGCCACCAGGGGTTTCATGAGAGCGGGCAGGCAGTGCTCGCTATTGGGAAGGCAGGAAGACAGGGAGAAGCTTGATAGCTGTCCATATTTATATTGTAGAGCAGCTCCTTCCTGTCCCTCTGCCTTCTCAATAGCGAGCATTGACTGTCCGCTCTTGTGCATCTCTCGGCAGCTGGTTACATAGTCAGCGTGTCGGGGATACAAAGGGAACATACACTCGTCAGTGCATAGAGGTGGCAGCAACAAGGGCAATGTATGTGTGTATATATATATATATGTGTGTATGTATATGTGTATATATATATATATATATATATATATTTGTGTGTGTATATATATATATATATATATATATATATATATATATAATGTCAGTTTTAGGCCTATAAAAGAGGGAGGCAGTGATTCACAGTTCGGCCCTGTGCTGGACTGTGAGGACAGATTTTCCTTAGCAACGCTCATTTAGAGAGTGCTGCTAAGGGGAAACTTCACAGCAATTTTTCTTATAGAAATGTACAAATTCACAAAATAAATTTTATTACAAAGACATTGCCTATCTCTGTCCCTGCACATTAGAAAAAAAAAAGTTATGCTGTAAAGGGGTTTTCAAAAATTCCGAGACCGATGCCCTATCTTCAGGTAGAGGATAGGTAATCAATCGGCTGTGGTCCGACACCATAGACCCTCTCCGATCAGATGTTTGAGGAGGCCGTAGTACGCTGGTGAGCACCACGGCCTCCTCGCATCTTATCAAGCACAGCGCTGTACATTGTGTTTGGTATCGCACTTGAATGGGACTGAGGTCACAGCTCCTTCTGGAGCGCCAAGTCCTCCCCAAACAACAAATCTGCCCCCGCTGATCTGATATTGATGAGCTTAAGATAGGTCATCAGTATCAGAATATTGGAAAACCCCTTAAATTCCAGAAACCATGGATGTTAGTCCACTTTTTTTTAAAAACTAATTTACAAACTATTGACAACTCTGCCTGCGAGTGCCTGCCACCAGTGTACGGTATGTAGCACCCCAGGTCTGGAACAATAGACCAAGCATGCCCAAACTCCGGCCCTCCAGGTGTTGCAGAACTACAACTCCCATCATGCACTCCTGTAGGTTGATAGCTGTAGGTTGTCCAGGAATGATGGGAGTTGTAGTTTTGCAACATCTGGAGGGCCGGAGTTTGGGCATGCCTGCAATAGACTTTTGGATCTGACTATATGGAAATGATGGAACCTTTAAAGGGCCATGAAAATTGGTTTAAAGGGATTTGGTAGATGGCAACATGAAGTAAGTATGGATATCAATCAACCTTTTAATCCACAGTATAATCTGACCTGTAGCACTCTTTGGGAAGACCCCCCATGACCAGATTTTTAAATCTCAGTATATCCCCTGAAGAATCACCCCTGTAGAAGGCAGTTTTCACTTGACATTTTGGTAGATGTATTGGGTAGATTCCATTGTATATGTTTTATATGGTTTCTCCCATCTTTAGCAGAATCTTTAAAAGGCAGATACAACGTTCTCTTTCTTCTCCAAATGATTACTGGTAACTCCACTACCATTGCTGGATAGTTTTCTGAGATTATAGTCTTGAGAATTGACAACCGTCGTCATTTCCCACAATAACAGGAGTGTTTTAGAAGTGATTAATGAGGTTCGGTAACGTCTTCTAGCTGCAGAGAAAAATTCTCGGAGTGAAAGAAGTCTATATTGGCATGCATTGCATGAATACAATTAAAGTGTAAACTTCCATGAGTACAACTCATCCCCCCTGAGTACACCACACCGCTACTCCTTTGTTGGGTGTGCTTGGTGTCAGTCATACCTTATTTTCTGATTGCCTCTGTTCTCTCTGTGTCAACTCTCTCGAGACTCGTTCATTCGAAACACAGTGGTGAGAAACCTTTCCCAAGGCGGCTTCAGGCGTTTCCAGTGGGATCACTTTAGTGGCTTAGAGAAATCTAACGTACAGTACCTTTTTCTTGTTAAAATGTTATGTTTGCTACCAAGTAAACAGCTTGTCAGCCAAGCGAGTCCATATTTGCAAAGTTTTGTTCGAGGGAAAGACAAAGGGTAGACTCTACCTGGGACACATGCATTACTATATAGACGTGTTCACACGAAACGTGCCTCCGTCTATAATTTCTGTAAACTGGCACATACCGTATTCTAAATGATGGATATTTGGATCAGAAATGAAAGGAAGATAAGTTTTTGTCAATGTTTTCTGCCTTTTTTTTTTTTTTTTTTGCGCAGAAAGACAATATCGCTATTCCAGCAAATGCAGTGGAACGGTTAAATCCATTAAGTGCTTCATGTTTCTTGTAATGCCCTCTGACACCCTTTGCAGTGGTTTACTGAATTAATTCAGGCTTAACTGCAATTTGGTTGCATTTGCTTGGAAGGCAGAATGACATCGAAATGATGTTGTTACATTAGCATAATGCTAGATAGACTTATTACCGCCATCGTTCTGTTTTTAAATATTTAGGAGATGCATTTACATTCCAATTGAAGGCTCTGACCAGTAAAAGCGGACGGCCGTTGGACCTTCTATTAATGCCAGTTAGTTCTGACAGGTAAAGCAGTAGCTTGCGTTCGGCAGGTGCCAGCCTTGACCTTCCCGAAATACCGTGTTTTTTTTTTAATGTCGTTTCTAATACCTGCTGTTGTTTCAGTATCTTTTCAACAATATTTTTCGAGGGATCTGTATTATGCAGTACCTTTATAAATAAAATATAAGTACACTATGTGGACGGAACATTATACTTTTTACAAATCTCTCGTCTGACCGGCTTCGCCAGTGTAAGTCGAGCTTTTACGGCTAAGTATATTTTACAAAAATCTTGCACAAGGTGTCAATAGTATGTTTGCCTTTTTCTCATATTGCTTCAGTAAATCAAAAAAGAAAATGCTAATATGCAAATGGTGTTTATGAAAAATATTCTACCATTTGTGGTCTGCAGCTTTCATGGAGTCCTGTGTATCTCCGTGGTTACAGACTACAAACAAACCCTGTGTCGTCAGGATGACAGATGCAAGGGAGTATGAATGCAGTATCTATCTAAATCTATCCATGCAAGGAGTAAGGGACAGAAGTCTGATGGCTGACTACTTTGCTGGAATATAACCTTTCTCCCAGCACTTGTTGTCAGGATTTTTTTTCCGTTAAAGGGATTTTCTCACTTCAGCAAATATCATTTATTATGTAGCGGAAGTTAATACCAGACACTTACTAATGTATTGGGATTATCCATATTGCTTCCTTTGCTGGATGGATTTTTCCATCATATTATACACCGCTCGTATCCATGGTTACAACCACCCTGCAATCCATCAGTGGTGGCCGTGCTTGCACACTATAGTGAAAAACACTAGGATAGCCTATCTGCACTCCCATGGTCCTGGCCACTAGAGAGACCAGTGCTTTTTCCTATAGTGTGCAAGCACGACCACCGATGATGGATTGCAGGGTGGCCGTAACCACTGGAAACGCGCAGTGCATAATGTGGTGGAAAAACGAAACAAGCCAGCAAAGGAAGCAATATGGACAATCACAATACATTAGTAAGTGCCTTGTATTAACCTTCTCTACATGATATATGCTATTTACTGAAGTGAGACACCCCCTTTAATTATAGTTTTCATCTCTATGAAGTCAAGCTTTCTAAGATGAAGGGTGGAGACTGACCTCCCGACTTTAAATTTGGGATATGTGTTTAAGCATATAGCAAACCAATTATAAATGTCCAATAAAAAAAATGTAAAAAGGTCACCTTTACACTCCTAATTATGGAGCATAAAGCGTCCACCTTGTCGACAAGCGAGGGAAGCCATTTAGAGCCAGAAGACGTGCGGTAACATGAATGAGGACAGAGACGCATAATCATTCTGACAGACCGTTTCACTTTGCATTTAATGCATTTCTGAACACAGCAGGGATTATTTACTGACAGTTCACGCCTGTTTTACCTCTTTTTCCAGTTGAACGTAAAGGAATGTATTCTGCATTCTGTGATCTAGCTTACCACCGGCTCACAGATGTATGATGTCCTGATTATCTATTATCTCCAGCTCCATGCGTCTAACAGGCTGGGATGTCAGAAAGGACCTGAATCTGCTATTTCACGTACTTGCGCGAAAGAATAAAACGCGTGGCCGGGAGGGGGAACAATGTCTTCTTCTCACGGTACCTGGGGATGTAGTGGAGTCCTAGAGCAAGCCCACCTACCTGAGTCACAGCTAGGCTTGTATCTAAATACCAAGGCGCCTGGGTTACATGCCCTGCCACACCGCCCCACCTGGCACCGGATGATGTGCTTCCAATACTGTGTTATTAGTACAAATATAACAGGTTATTGTATAGACTTTAGATCAGGGTGGATAAGTTGCAAAAATTACAATTTTAGAGAAAATTGCCCTATTCGCATGGTGGATTTGCAAAGGCGAAATCCTGTGGCAGAAACCATTGCAATTTTTCAGTTTGAATGTTGCGGACCTGCCCGCAGTTCAGCCCCTAAACGGCATCGAGGCTTCCCATTCATTGAAAATAAAAAATATAAGCTGGATCCTGCCAGATTTTTGGCGGTGAATTCTTGCCAAAATTCCAGCACCATATGAACAGGGTGTAGGGGTGATTGCCCCCATACGTTACAAAAACATTGCCTTTCTTGCCAGACTTTTGGCTAAAAAAAAAAAAAAAAAAACGCTGCAGCCAAATGTTAACTGTAAGTCAGTAGGGGATTATGAAACGCTGAAAACAATGGGGGAGATTTATCAAAACCCGTGTAAATGAAAACGGACAGTTGCCCATAGCAACCAATCAGCAACCCATCACTTTTAACTTTTTACAGCTCCTTTGGAAAATGAAAGGTGGAATCTGATTGGTTGCTATAGGCAACTACGCCAGTTTTACTTTACACCAGTTTAGTAAATCTCTTCCAGTATGTTCTGGGTATGATGTTTTTACCCATAGACTGCTCTATGGGAAGAAAAAATAAAACTAAAAATTGTAAAACCTATGAATTTCATTGCATTTTATGCAAACCAAAAAGTGCTCCAATAAAACTGTGTATAAAGCTTTAAAGGGGGGGGGGGGTTAAAATGGGTCGACTGCTCCTATTCAGAGACTGCTGGTCCCCACAGTTCTCCACTTCCTGCTGCAGCGATGACGTTCCTACCCAGGCACATTGACCACTGCCGCCAATCGCTGCCCACAGTGGTGACCTGCTGCAGCCAGTGATTGGCTGTGATTGGATTGTGAGCCTGTGTGATGTAAAGGGGGGCAGGCAGACAGTGTAGATGGATGCGGGGAGACCCATGTGGCCTGCTGTATGGGAGCAGGGAGGCGGCCCGACTATCGGTCAGGAAGCACGGAGCACCTCACAACTTATAAAAGTGCTGCATTAGTTTGATATGTTGATTTGGCCACTTATTGAAATAAAGATCTATCATGCGATGACTCCAAGCAATAGTTGTTCTGTTCAGAAACTTAAAGGGGGATTGATTGTGAAGTGTAGTGACTTTTCCCTCGTACACAGTCGCTGTAATAGTAAAGCGTCCATAAAACTGATTATTTAGTGCTGTTGCTAGGCTTTTATTTGAAGCGTGAAGTATGTGTTTATACTGTATATTCAGTATCTTTACATTTACAGTATTGTATTCCTGTATATGTACTAGACGTGTTATCGCATGCATTATATCTAATCTCTGGACTTGAACAGAATGTGACTAGTGGGCTCAGCATGCATGTTGGTATTTGCATCCCTTGATCTGATGAACGCTGTATGGCACCAGACGGGGTTACAAGCAGAGTGTATCTGGCATGCATGCTGCACCTGCACTCCCTGGATTTTGTGTGGCTGATATGGCCCATAAAAGGTAAGAATTAATGTTAGGAACCACTCGTAGAGGCAACCGTGAAGTGGTGGGTGGCTTACATAATTTGGCCAAAATATAAACTAATGCCTCTTCTAACATCCAGCATAGTGGCAGGACGGAGCTCTAGCTGCAGTGTGCCATTGCACCTTTGTTTTTACGTTAGAATGTGACTAAAGCTGCATTTAGATGCTGCGTGGAGCATCCGATTGTCGTAAAGGAGGTGCTCCCGACAATCGGCTGCTTGTCAGTGGAGGAGAGGAGCTACATTTTGCAGTGATCACCTCCACAGTATGAAGACGAGTGATCGCTGCTGCAGTCGCTCGTCCCCGTAGAAAATCAGCAATCCTGGGTAGCAGAGTGCTGTTTAGTACCTGCTGCCCGGGAACCATGATTGAGGTGTCAACACCTCCGATTATTTCACCCGATGGACGACTATTTTACTCGTTCCATAGGTGATCTGCGGTACCTTTAGACGGACAGATTATCATGAGCGAGTGTTCATAGAAGCGTTAATTCCCGATAATTGGCCATGTAAATACAGCTTTAGACTAGAAGCAACCAAGTTGTACATAGCTGTAGTATGGCATCCATAGAAGTCTGCGGGCCCATACTGTGCCTCTATATGTCTTCAATTTGATAAAAATCATGCCGTGTTCCACTGGATGGCATATTACAGATATGTGCTCTCTGTTAGTAGCATAGAAACATTGCTTTTAGGGCAGAATTCTTCTGTAATACCGTGCATACAATCAGTGGCATACATAGAGAAGTAAGGGCCCCATAGCAAAGATCAAACCTGGCCCCTCACACAGGACAGAAGGGTTTCCACCTAAACCCCTTTCAATGATCCTTGGGCCATTTTTCCACTGCTTCATTTGCTAAAAGTTGTTCTTTTAGAGGGTAGAGTCCTGACCAAGTTTTTACCTCCAGTAGCAGAGGAGATAACCTCAACTAAGACTGGGCCCCCTCTTGCCCTGGGCCCCAAAGCAGTCGCATGGTCTGCCGCTATTGTAGTTACACCCTTGCGTATAATGGCGGCATATGGAGTTCGTGTGACCCCGTCTGATATAGAAAACAGTTCTAAAAAGGTCTATAAGGTCACTGTGAATTAATAGTGGTATACCCTCCTCCCACTGAGGACCGTCCTTTTTTAGCCTGAGAAGAACACGGAGTGTCTCGTTCTGGAGGACACTGTATGTCTACATTGATGCCAGTTAGAATGTTGTAATTCTTTATTTTTCCTGTGGTGGCGCTACATAGCGAGCCCTAGACCACCCTGTGATATGTTGTAAGAAAAAAGGATTATCCAAGCAGAAAACTCCTTTTGAAGGTCGTACATTAGAATAAAGATAAACTATAGTAAGATCCGTTAACAGCAGCTTGTAGGCTAGTTCCCTAGTATCATCCCGTGTTTTTGTTCACAATAAACGGAGGGTATTTTAGGAAGAATTTGACATTTTCTGACTGTAACCTCATTCACTAGTAGCCCCAGCAGCCAGTGAGGCTTGACGCACATTGTAATACAGGCCGGGCCGGTTTATGGGGCAGGAATACTATTAATTACCAGCCTGTCGATGCACACAAACTCTTAATTGTAAATCAGAACAATGCAATCA
This sequence comes from Bufotes viridis, assembly GCA_033119425.1. Classification (NCBI taxonomy): domain Eukaryota; kingdom Metazoa; phylum Chordata; class Amphibia; order Anura; family Bufonidae; genus Bufotes; species Bufotes viridis. The sequence continues at coordinate 77,270,597 of CM065598.1, read as the reverse complement.
CAAACACCGAGGGAAGTCTGTAACAGTGAAATGTTTGCAAGGCCCTCGGTCACACAATATAAGGCAGGTAATGGCGCCAGAAACGGTGAGACCCAGTCTCCTGTACACTGCACATTATGTCACATAGAGGAGGGGGGAGAAAGAAGCCATTGCAAGGTGCTGGTATAGCATACGCCTGGTCTGAATAGACCTGCAGTGATCAGCCAGCCAGGAGCACACCTGCTTTATGTGAACCGTTGCTTACTAGTTTTAATGAAGTGTATTAACCAAATAGCAGCAGAATATTCATTCAGCTCTGTTTATGGCACACTCTCGAGTACATTTACGGTTTGTCAGAAGTGCAAACTAGTGAACATATGAAGCTTTAAGACAGGCCATCTGTTAGTCTTAGGCTCTTGGATGACGGTCAAACTATTCTAAAAATAAGCACGTCTGACTGCAAGGGGCAGCAGGCATGGTTTTCATTCACCCGCTGGAAAAATTGGTAAATATATATATATATATATATATATATATATATATATATACTGTATATATACAATTTATTTATTTTTATGTATTTACAAATTGAAACAAGTGAAATAAAAATAAATATAAATATTTATAAATGGCTGAAGCAATTGTAGTAATATTCTATATAAAGAATATATAGCATTGTATAATAATATATGTATAATACGTATTGGTAGGCTATTAGCTGGGTCAGTACGATGAGATTCCGGGAGCTAGGACCCCGAGACGTGTGAATGTGAAAACTGGTATTCATTTATTGCAGGCATTACGTTAAAGGAGTTAGTTGTCGTATTCCTGCATACATTTCTATACACGTATGTTTGGCTTTGACCTCTACAGGGAGACTGATGTATTACTAGTGTAATAAATACCAGGCGTGAGCATGCCATCGTTCTGTATCGTTCCAGAGAGCAGAGTTCCTATTGAGCACTTCATTATCAGATCTTGAGGCACGTAGCATTTCGTTATTGACCAGCCTGTTGCAATCAATGGCGCAGCCGCGCTGATTCCACATGCAGCCCTTCTGCTTTCAGACTGTGCGCCCCCCATCTAGTGACGATGGTGCATTATCTTTTAAATGACACCAGCTAAACGAGTATGGATTTGTCTTGGTGTGGATGGTAAATGTACCGTACTTGCTTACTTTGCCGTACAGATTAATCATATACATTGCACGGATTCATACCATGTATATTAGAAAATAAAAAAATCTTGAAAAATGACACCAATAAACCATGCATGCCATAACTGTGGGATCCGTTTTCTGCCCCCCTTATTTTGAGGTCTCCATAACACTTATGTCAGTCTTTTATGATCGCCATCTTGTGGCCACTCTACTGCATAGCAAGCGTCAGAAACTCCATTTCTCCTAAATGGGGTCACTGCCCCCCAGGAGAGACGGCCCTCTGAATGGAAGGTTCATTAGTTAACTATTTCCTCAAGACAATTTTCATTAAGCGCATGTCATTAGAATGATGGAGTGTCATTTATCAGCTTCTTTGCAGATTACACTTGCAATTTATGCCCACGTATCAAACTGGAAATGCTTAACCCTAGTGTTGCCCAATACGGTCAGCCAAGCTGGCGAAAAATTTAAACCTGATTTTTTTTCACTGTAAAAAACAATTAATTTCATTTCTGCTCAGTGAAATGTTAATATAGTACCAGTTTTTATTGCTATTCAGCTGCCTACTGTGTTGCCTCCCTTAGTGCCACCTGCCTGTACCCAACGCTTCTTGGCCAGTAAAAATAGCGCACTACATGCAGCCATTTCTACGTCTGTAGAGCCGTTCTGCGCTGTAGATGTATAGCGGTGTGTTGGTTTGTTTTTTTGTGTTATCAGGTAACAATTGGCTTTCTGCCTCTTTTGGATGTTTTAATTGTGAGCGTTGTATGCATCACCTGATTGCCAGCTAAAATTAAATAGGTTTTCATAGAATTAGAAAAACATGGCTGCTTTCTTCCGAAAACAGCAGCGCACCTGTCCAGAGATTGTGTGAGGTATTGCAGCCCAGCCCTTTTTTGCTTCCATTGCATAGGCCATAGACTGGCGTGGCGATGTTTCTGACGGAAAACAACCATGTTTTTGTAATTCTGTACAAACCAACATCTTCTAGGTTCCCCGGGCGAGGGTGGGCATTCTTCTGATGGTGCCCCTCCTGTCACCTTTCATATCCATTTATCCATCTTATTGATTTAGCACATTATTATTTATAAGCACCTCTATAATATGGTTATATGGTAAATATTGTGCGCTACAAAATTCCAGTATACTTGTACACATTGCATAAAAATCCATGTATACATTGTATATAAATACTTGTGTACAGTGTATAAAACTACTTGTATACATTGTATAACAATCCTTGTCAGGGGTGGACTGGGAACTAAAAGGAATAAAACCTAAAAGTGGCCCCATGTTGTAGGCAGGTCCAAATGAAGAGAAGAAGGGACTGCACAAGTAGGCAGGGACAACGGAAGTAGGTAGGACCTGCAGTACCATAGTGCCCCAGCACAATACACTGGCCCCAGCAGAAGCGAATATCACAGTGCAGCGCGAAACGCTGCCGCACTCGTCTTTAGGGCGGTGATACAGTTAAGTTCACGAGGACACCTGCGACCCTTGGCCAGGTGCATAAGTACCTGAAAGGCTTGATCGAGTCGAGCTCCAAAGCCGATTTGTTCAAAAACTTTGTTGTTACCGAGGTACCAGACAGTTCCAAAGCCCACTTCGGATCCCTGTTTTTAAATGCGCAGATAGGAATACTGTAGTAATTCACTGAAGTCTTGCGCGACTTCGGCCGAGACGAAGTTTGACTACTCGGAACCATTACATTTTAATGCTCTATGGAAACCGCATTAAAAACGAAGTTTTTAAACAAATCGACTTTGGATCTACAATCCGAAGCTTGATTTACTCAAACCTAGTACCTGATGCTCCCAGCATTAGTTAATGCTGAGAGTCCAGCTGGCAGCCATGAGGAAGGCTCTGGGGACCCCCTTAGCTTTGGGCCCACCGGAAAATTTCCCTATAGGGTTTAGGACCTGCAGGCCCCTGATCCTTGTATACTTGTAAATGTTTTATAAAAATCCTTGTATGCTTATACATTGTATAATACATTCTTGTATACATTATTTAAAAAAAAATCCTTGTATACATTGTATAACAATCCTTGCATACTGTAGTTGTATCCTTGTATACATTGTAAGAAAATCCTTGTATACGTTGTATATAAATTATTGTATACATTGTATACAAGTATAAAAGTTCCTCTACATATTGTATAAAAGCCGTATTAGGTTATTTGCCAGGCCGAGCCTAGTGTCCTGATCCAGAAGTCCTGCGCCAGTCACATAAGGCCTGTGTGTCTGAATGGTGGCTTCCGTACATCTCCACCGTACATGCCCGGGTACCGGCTCTGGCACTGAAAAGGTTATCACCAAAATGAACATGTGTTGCTGTAAAGCAGTCTGGAATTCAGCTGGATCTGCTCAGGCATTCCTAGGGTTGTAAACACTCATCTCTGCCAATTTCTTTTCTCCTGGCAAAGCAACTCTCTCTCTCCAGTTGTTGCAGAGAACAAAGGATACAATACGGCAAACGGCCTGAAGGTGATGGGAAGGGATTTTTTATTTTTTTTTAAAGAAAAAAAAAAAATCCCCCAGGGTAGACTTTCTCCCTTTCCCGTTGCTACTTATTTCTCTTCTCCTCTCGGCATGGATTGTAATCCTGGTGGCAGCACGAGGCTGGTAGAAGGGGGGAAAAATGTGATGTGTGTTCATGTCAGCGTCAGTACAAAGAAGTCTGTGTCATATTGGCAGCCATTCCTTACCAGCTTTCTTTTCCTTCATTTTTGTCTTTTTTTTTTTTTTTTTGTAATAAATGAGAGGCTTTTATGTGGAGCTCTTCATAAATGGTACTGAGTAGGAGGGTATGGGCACGCTTTCTATTATTGCGCCCCTCATGCATTTCTCCTTTCTTCGTCTCTTTAGAACCACACGTTGAGCCAGCACGCACAGTGAGCCGGTGGCACTACAGGACTTCTCTCCGCAGAAGACTTGACGGAGGCACAGTGGGGAAAACCATTTGAACATTACATCCAATCAAAGTGTCATTTGCAACCCAGATGTAAAACTCTAATGATTTGGCCATGAGGCGCTGCTATTATAAGCAGCTGGAAATGAATATTAATGGGAGAGATTAAAAGTATTTCATGCGCAGTATTTTTATTGTCCTGCTTCTTACTAGTGTTCTTTAGAGCTTCTGCTTCTGACTGAATTTATAGTGTTAGAATAATCAGTTCCGATGTTGTCGTCTTTTTGTTGCTTCTTGTATTATATTGATAGTTCAGAGCTTGAAGTGTTATTATTTTTATTTTGACTTTTTTCCGTTTTTTGTTTTTTTTCTGCATCATTTAATTGCTATTTTTTTATTTTATTTTTTAGTTGTGTGTTTTGTGATGTGATGGATCGGCAGCTGTCTATTCCATTTTATGATTTGATTTATTATTTTATTTTTTACTTAAAGATTAAAAAAATAAATAAATAAATTTAAAGCTTTGATTGGATTTTTCAGTTCACAGAGGACGGTCTATTGAATATATCAGCAACTGGATGGTCTGCTTTTTAAATGTGACTTTATCTGATTTGCAATAACTAAAGTACAGTTCAATAAAGGGAAATAATTTTAAAATCCAAGCGTCGGGTGTTTGTCTCTTTCTGATAATTCGGCATGCTGCGTATGAGATGGGTTTTATGCAATGTGTACATGGGTATGAAAAAAGAAGCCATAACATTAAAGGGAACCTGTCATACTGAACATGGAGTCTGAGCTGCATGCAGCATGTTATAGAGCAGGAGGAGCTGAGCAGATTGATGTATAGTTTTATAGGAAAAGATTGAGTATAACCTGTGTTTTATTCATTTATATCTCTGCTCATTCTTGGCTTCGGTCACGGAGGCGGTCCTATAAGTGACTGACATCCTTTCTTCTATGACTGAGCATATAGAGAGAGCTGTCAATCACTGATGGGACCGCCTCCTTGAAGTACAAGTTATGCAGAACCTTTTCATATAAAACTATGTAGAAATCTGCTCAGCTCCTCCTGCTCTATAATATGCTGCATTGCATTTTCATGGTGATATGTTCCCTTTACAACAACTGACAGTGAAGTGAACAGCATTAATTATCTTGTGTCATCGACCTTCATCAAGGGGTTGGGATACTTTAGGCAGCAAGCAAGCAGTTAGTTCTTGAAGGTGATAGCGGAAGCAAGAAAAATGGGCAAGCAAAAGGATCTGAGCGACACGGCCAAATTGTGATGTCTAGAAGACAACCTCTCCAAAACAGCAGGACATGCGTGGTGTTCCCAATATGCAGTGGCTAGTACCTCCCAGAAGGGATCCAACAGGGTCATGGGCTCCTAAGGCTTACGGTGACCATGGGGAGGGAAGCTAGCCGGTCTGGTTTGATCCCACAGAAGAGCTACTGTAATGATGATCACCTTCAGAGGTCTTCTGGAGTTCGTGCCTTGATGGGTCAGTTATGTTTTGGGGACACAAAGGCACTTACACAACTGGGCAGGTTGTTTTAACTTTATATATTCTGTGTAATAAGCCTTGAAAATGAAAGGGAGTTATCTCACAACTGATGCTTCGATCACTTGAGTACAGCTTCTGCAACTGAAGTTCTGGCCAGCCATACATTTCTCATACAGCAGCAATGTATATTTACACAGTGGCCATTCAGTTGTGCTCGCAATGCATCCGAAGTTAAAAAAAAGTAATAAAACTTTTTAAAAACCAAGTGTTTTTATTGACCGGCACATGCATAAAAAAGTTTCATTGGTGTCGCATACACAGCACATTTAGAGGTCAAGACCCCTTCTTCAGGTTGGAAAAAAGGACATGTACGGTGCACAGCAATCACTACATATGTAGACTTGTATTGAAAAACCTGACGCTAACAAATTCAGCATTGATGAGAATAAAGCTACAATTCACACTGGAGGAGACAATTAGACTAAGCCCTCTTTCACACCAGCGATGTTGATTTCTGTTGTTCTGTTCTGTTATAGTTTACAGGTTCTTCTGGGTTCACGAGTTCAGTGTCCATAAATACAGATAAGTTAGCATGTAAGGGTCCATTCACACGTCCGTAAGTGTTCTGTCTGCGTCTTTTCCATCCCCATTGGAAAGGAATGGGTCCGCATTTTGCGGAACGGATGCGGAACCATTTTGCGGACGTGTGAATGGACCCTAAGTCAGGTACTAAAATGTTAAAGGAACACTCCAAGAACAAACCTAAGCACTGTGTCATGCCTAGTGCAGGGTCTGCTGGGGTGGTGCATAACATGGACATTTGAAGAACACCAAAGAAGGAAGTCATACACTGTCCACTAAGGCCCCCGATAGGAAGTTGGTGGTGTAGCTCCAGCCAATAGAACCAAACACCACACTAACATTAATGATGATAAAAATAGACCTCTTTATTACAAAATATATCCATAAGAATAAATACAATCCACAAATACTGAACAATAAAATTGGATTCCAATATGACAGTAGGCAGTGGAACTGCATCACACTCCAAAAAGTAGGAAAAGACAACCCATACAAGTATAAATACATGCTGGAATCTCCCCCTAAAATAGCAGCTATATATCTCAGATATGCATGCCTAACATAATATAAGGTGAACAGAAAGTCAATCCCATAATAGACACCAGGCATGCATATCAGATGACAGATATGATGCTATATAGATTGCATCATACTAGATACATAAGAAACAAGAGAGAGTGAGGCAAAATAAATACAGACCGCACAGTTATCCAGACCCCGCCACCACCCGACGTACGTTTCACCCTTCGGCTTCTTTCAGGGGGCATATTGCATGTGTGCTCCCGCCGGGCTTAAATACTCACTAAATTGCCAAAAAAGTTCCTCCCCTCTCCTCCTTGATCCCGGAAACGCCATAGATGAGATATGCATGTGGGTCAGGTGATTACAATAAACAGAGGAGGGGAGGAACTTTTTGCGCAATTTAGTGAGTAGTGAGTATTTAAGCCCGGCGGGAGCACATACAATATTCACCCTGGAATCTATATAGTGTCATATCTGTGATCTGATATGCATGCCTGGTGTCTATTATGGGATTGACTTTCTGTTCACCTTATATTATGTTAGGCATGCATATCTGAGATATATAGCTGCTGTTTTAGGGGGAGATTCCAGCATGTATTTATACTTGTATGGGTTGTCTTTTCCTACTTTTTGGAGTTGGATGCAGTGACCTGCCCTGTTATTGTTCCACCGCCTACTGTCATATTGGAATCCAATTTTATTGTTCAGTATTTGTGGATTGTATTTATTCTTATGGATATATATATTTTGTAATAAAGAGGTCTATTTTTATCATCATTAATGTTAGTTTGGTGTTTGGTTGCGACCACACTTTTGTAGTTAGTTTAGCAGGTAACAATTTGTTGGGGTACCAGCCAATAGAAGCAGAGCAGAAAGTGATGTCATAGAAGGAGGAATCTTATTGGCTACTTCACCTGTACAGCCCAGCACCATGCAGCTATTCTGTTTTTGTAGTGTTGTAGCTGGACTATGGGCTTTAAAAGGGTTTTCTGTGACCAACACTTATCCTCTATCCACAGGATAGAAGATGTGTCTGATCGTCGGGGATCCTAGAGCTGGGGCCTGCACAGAGGTTAAAGGGTGTTCTTTGGCAAATATTTAAAATGACCATAAGCAACCTGTCCTAGAATATAAGCAGGACTGGCGTATGTACCCCAAAAAGGCACCAATGAAAACTATAGGCCACATGACAAAAAAACCCTGGTAAAGCTCCTTTAATGGGAATAATAAAAATGTTGAGAATCTTTGATTGCGGCAACAGAAAAACTAGTTTTAAAAATGTATTTTTTGCAAAAACGCTTTAAAAAATGTGTTACTGTCGTAATTTTGACTACCTTCTCTCTTTTTATGAATCGGTGACCTAAACTGTAGAGCATATTTGAGCTGGCTGCAGCAGTGCTTTATAAAATAGAAAAATATTTTTTCTCTATAAACATTTGGGGACATTTCCGAATGATTTTACGCCTATTTCGATGTAAAAAAGGCAGCAAATTATGACGTGTGCAATATTTGCACCTTAATTTGCAACCTTTTAAGCTTCTTGACACTTTGCCATAAAAAGGGTGCAGGGCTTAGTATACCCTGTCGGATTTACTATAACTGAAGCCAGAAAGTGGTGTAAGTTATAGCTCAAGTCTGTGCCAGCTCCTTGCTGGAGTAGAATTGAGTTTCTGCTGCCCAGCAGAGCAGAGATGCGCCTCATTTATTAAAAGGCATCTGTTTCGTAATAAATTAGACGCATCTTACTTTGGCACATGGAGATCAAGACTGGCTTATAGGAACGCCAGTCTTGATAAATCTCTCCCATTGTCATTTGAAATGACTATATTGTTAGCTTTCAATACAGCAGACTGGCACTGAGCGCTATGATTTTTCCAGCACATCCCACAGATGCTTGATTTAAAAACAAGTCAGCACCTTAAACTCTTTGCAATGCCCCTCGAGCCAGTCCTGCACAGTTATTGCAGTCTGACAGGTGCCTTAGCCACTGCCATCCAAAGGAGAAAACATGACTCGTCAGACCAAGCCAAGTTCTTCCATTGCTCCATGATCCAGTTCTGATGCATTTGTGCCAATTGTAGGCTCTTTTGTGGTAGACCGGGTCAGCATGGGCACACCTTTCTATCTTCACAAATCTGAGGACTTTGCAGTCACATACACAGAAATGTATGACGTACTGTCTGTTCTGACACCCACCTATCATGGCCAGCATGACCATTTTCAGCATTTTGTGCTACAGTAGGGTTAGACTTTGCTCCCTACACACCTCAATGAGCCTTGGGGAACCACGACCCTGTCGACTGTTCACCAGATATCATTCCTTGGACCACTCTTGGTAGATACTAACAGATGAATACGGGGAACACCCAACAAGACCTGTACTTTGGGGACACTGATTCAGTCACTGATTCGAGCCATTACAATTTTTGCCCTTGTCAAAGTTGCTCAGATCCCTATGCTTGCCCATTCCCGCTCCCAAAACATCAACTTAAAAGGGACTCTGTCGCCACATAGTTTGAAATTTAGCCTTCCCAATGTGCAAATGTGCGCTTGTCGGCATATTTCAATGCTCTTGGTCCCATATTTATGTGTCCTCATCTGGAGAAATAAGCATTTTAAGTTTATACTGATGAGCCTCTGGGTGCAACGAGTTCATTGCCCTTGCACCTCGATGCACATGAGGCTCCACTTATCTTGTTTCCAGGCCATGCTCACACCACTTTGACAGGCAGGGCCAGACAGTGAAGACATTCTCGTACCTGGCCCCGAAGTCCTGCAGCAGCGCATACCACACACACACCGTACAGGGATAGAAATTGCTGGGCAGCATTTCGTCTGCCTGGTGATGTCCATCCCTGTACTGCACATGCGCCAAATGTGCTGAAACGAGATTTCGGGATTAGGCGTGAGAACGTCTTCATTGTCTGGCCCTGTCAGTCAAAGTCGTGAGGGAGTGACCTGGAAACAAGGTAAGAGGAGTCTCGGGTAAAACGGCAACGCCCCTGCTGCACCCAGAGACTCATTAGCATATACCTAAAGCTCTAATTTCTCCAGATTGGGAGCACTTATAAAGATGGGAGCAAGAGCATTGAAATATGCTGACAAGCACACATCTGGACATGGGGAAGGTTAAAAATCATGGTATGTGGTGAGAGATTCCATTTAAGAACTAAAGGGGTCATTTATTAGGACTGTCGTTTTAGACCCCGGTCCTACTAACCCCTATAGCTGGCGGTGGATCAACCAGAGTTATGTAGAAAATGGTAAATGAGACAGGTCTGCACTTCTAATATAGGTGTATTTCTGGTTAGTAAATGACCCCATAACTGTTCACTTGCTACCTTAAATATCCCACCTAACACATATATATATATATGTAAATACACACACACACAAGTCCAATATAGCGGCACTTCTAATATAAATGACAGGGTGCCAGGAACCAAGGTCCAATTAGATATATATGAAGGGTCGGATTGGAAACTTAAAGTGGCCCTGGAAAAAAAACTAAAATGGTAGGTGGGTCCAAATTGACAGAAGAGGGGCCAAAACATAGTAGGTGGGGACAACTGTAGTGCAGCAGCAGAACTAAATACCACAGGACAGCGCAAAATACTGCCGCCCGAACCACAGTATTCAACTGTATCACCGTCATGAGAACGGTACTACAGTTGAGTTCAGGAAGGCACCTGTGGCCGTTGAGTATCAGATCATTATGTACCTGACCTGCGGCTATCAAGAGGGCTTGAATGGACCCCTGGGCATCGGCCCACTGGAAAATTTCCCTGTAGGGTCTATGGCCAATCCGCCACTGTATATATGTCTCTGTTTATCACGTCATGTCTATGCAATACATTATATATATACACACACAGTACATTCATACATACATACAGTATATTCTATTTAGTTAACAATGTGAGCAGATGCCGTAGTGGAAAGTAGAAAGAATTTTCCTTGGGTGAAGTGCATGTGGATTTCTGTATTTTGCAGTATTGGGCATACAGATATTCACTACTTATTGACACAGGTAACGCCATTAACTGTTTCTCTACTTCTGAAGGGTTTATTGTAATCCGGGGCTGATGGTGAATACATTGTACTCGCTGTCTTCCTTCGCTTCAGCTGCAGTATAGCATCAGGAGTCCGTGATCATCACTGTGAATAATTTGTGCCAGCTCCTGGGAAAAGAATCAGTTGGCCAGTTCTGTGATTCAGATCCAGTCCCCAGGCAAGGCTTTTTTTTCTAGTTCATTGGTGCCAGACTTTAAAGTAAAACATAGATATTTTAATATTCAATGCAGACATTACTCTCGTTTTATGCAGAGTCAATGTCTGACCAGGCGACTACATAACAAAACCACCTCTTGCTATATGCAGCCAGATGTCCTATTAGGAATAAATCACAGCGCCTTCATAGGGAACAGACACTGTACAGAAAGTGGGGGCATCCCTACTTTCCGGAGAGGAGTCTGCAGGAAATATTACTTGGATTAAAAATATGTAAAAATGCTGCCATTTCTTATATTTGTTCCACCCACTCCAACCAATAAAAATCGCATTAGACTCAGGTTACACCACAGATGATGCTACTTTTCTAGGCGGAATAGTAGGACATTGTCTGTTTGCTTTGTGGCTCTTGATTACAGCTGCAACATTTGATGGTGGTCACTATGGGCAGTACACCTTGTATACATAGCTTGCATGCCTTGAGACAACTTCCCCACCCTGGAAGTAGTACCTGCCCCAGTAGCTCCATTCTGGAGGTTCACCACTTTGTCAGTCCTGCTCCTGCACTGTCCATATTCCCCTTCTAGCAGTGCTCAGTACCAATGTGTGAAGGAAGTCTCCAAAGACAAAAATGTAGAACGGCCTTGTGCCAACTATGCCTATGTATTTGGCCCTTCTCAGGGGCGGACTGGGAACCTAAAGTTGCCCTGGAAAAATACTAAGAGTGGCCCCGTTTTGTAGTCGGGTCCAAATTGATGGAAGGCAGGGCCAGCAATGCCATATTGTGGCACATTATACCGCCCCAAGAGAGCCAAATACCACAGTCCATCATAAAATACTGCCAGCAGCACAAAATACATCCACCAAAAACCTCCACGGGTCGGCTGTGAGGAGGGCTCAGGCAGCCCCTGGGCATCAGTCCACCGGGAAATTTTCCTGTACCGTCTATAGCCAATCCGCCCCTGGCCCCCCCTAGGAAAAGAGGAGCTACTTAGGCCCAGTGCATACTGTGATGTTAAAGAGCTCCTGTCAGCATGATCAACCTTATTAAACCCACCATGCTTCCTGGTAGGATTGGTCCTGCTGATTAAAATGACACCTGCTGCGTTCTGGAGCAAAAATACTTGCATTTGTTATGCAAATTAGGGTCTCGGTGCACTTAAGGCTGGGGCTGAGCCCCTTGTTGTACCTCAGCCTTTTCACTTTTCAGTGCTGGCCCTGCCCCATGGTGTGCCAAAGCTCTCATTTGCATAAAGAATAAAAGTTTTTTTATTAGGAACGCTGCAACCAATTTTTACAAAATGGTTATCATTTTACCCAGAAGGATCAACCCGCTGACTGATGCTCTTTAAAGGGACACTTCCATCATTTTCAGTCTCTATATTAATAGAAAACCTTTTTCTTTTTTTCTATTCTTTTTTTGAATTTTTGACTCTTTTTCATTTCAGCAGTGCTATGCCATTGAAAATAAAATTGTCCCTCTGTAGCAGTCAACAAAAAAAGAGAAAACGCCTTTATTGATATGGAACCTATTGTCAGTTTACTGCTGCTATGATGGGAAAATGTTATCTGTTAGTGTAATAGTAGATTGTAGAATTGGAATAACAATATGATAGCTCTGTTGTTGATAGGCCTAGATAAAGAAGTCCACAGAAGAGCAGTGCATGTATCAGTGTAATAGATGATGCTCTAATTGAGTCACTCACCCCCTTCCCTTCCTTCGTCGCAGTGAATGGTCTGACTGAAAAAATCATGCAAGGCCTTCTGCCGTGCTAAAAGTCCAAACAAAGGTGGAAGTTAAAGAGCCAGGACAGGAAGTAGAATAAGTGGAGTGACTTAAAAAAAATCTCTCCAGAAAACCATTAACCTGTAAAAAAAAAATGGCATAAAATATTCACATATTAATAATACATTTATGGTACTTTCCCTTTAAGTGTGATTAAGAATTGCACAATCTATGTCAAAGTGCGTACAGTTTTGATTTGAGGATTGTGTGTGTCCAGGGCTGGACAAGATGAAGACTTTCTGAAGCATCACCCTCAAATGAGCAAGAATTAAAAAGGCCCCAAAAGTGCGGGCTACAAAAATCTCCAAGTGGCACCAACCTAAAATATCCCTAAAGCCTCATGCAGACGAACGTGTCCGTTCCGTTGTTTTTTTTTTTGCTGATAGGATGTGAACCCATTAATTTCAATGGGTCCGCAAAAAATGCGGACAGCACACCGTGTGCTGTCCGCATCCGTATGTCCGTTCCGTAGCCCCGCAAAAAAGATAGAACATGTCCTATTCTTGTCCGTTTTGCAGACAAGCATAGGTATTGTTACAATGGATCCGCAAAAATAATGGATGCAATACGGATGCCAAACGGATGTCATCCGTATTTTTAGCGTGTCCGTGTTTTCTTTTTTTTTGCGGACCACAAAACACATACGGTTGTTTGAATGTAGCCTAAAACTGTTATATGATGAGGATCCTTGTAAAGTTAATAATTTATTAAAAACCGTTTCCTGTTGATGAATACAAGCATATGTGTTTTCTGCTGTTTTATTTATTTGTTGTTGTTTTTTCTATTGAGTCGATGAAAAAACAACAAAGATGAAAAAGGCTCTGACACACAGATGAACAGTTCAAAAAGGGACTGTCAAAGAGTCTGAACAGAGTGAATGAGAATCAATAATATGATGTATTTTATAAAATAATATATGGTAATAACTTTATATATAAAATCATATTGCAATATTACATATAACATCCATCTGGTGGAGTATTTCATATGTATGATAGTGCATTGGCTACATGCCACATCAACCCTGCTATTCTCCTTTTTTATGTTTCTGCCCCGAGACCCGCAGCCGCTGTCTTCCTCATTATCTAATAGCCGTAAGAATGGTAGTAACAAGTTCAGTAAAATTGGCATCTTGGAGGAGAAGTTGATAACGTTATTCTTTCTTAACAAGTCGAGGTTTTATTTTCTACAAACAATCCTGTTTTCCCTATTTAGGATCTGGGAGCCGCTTGTGGGAGACCTTAGCACTGACCTGTGGGGACTATAGCACAGTTTGATACTGCTGTAACAAAAGGTATTGTGGAATAAAAATATGCGCTGTCACTTCATGCGTTCTACAAAGTGTGAGCAGTAGAGACCGTACTTAAGGGAACATTCTCATGGTATATTGATGTGTGTCTCAGATTTCTTCTTAGTCCTGTAGAACGTCCACCATGGGGAAAAATGTAACTGTTCCTGATGCCGCTGGATGGTTGTAGGGGTTATAATCTTTATATGATATCATGAAAATTAAAAGGGTTATCCAGGAAATGATAATAATGACCTATCATCAGGATAGTTCCAAGTCATCATCACATCGGTGGCGGTCCAAGTCCAGGCACCGTCGCTGGCAGTTTACCAAGCACAGCACCGTACATAGTATAGCGGCTGTGCTTGGTATTGCAGCTCAGCCCCATTCACATCAATGGGGCTGAGCTACAACTAAGCCATGTGACCGATGTACGGTGACATCACTGGCCTAGAAAGAGGCTGCGACGCTGATGAAGCATCGGCCTCTTCTAACAGCTAATTGGACAGGTGTTGGACCCCTGCGATCTGATTTTGATGACCACCGTACATAGTATAGCGGCTGTGCTTGGTATTGCAGCTCAGCCCCATTCACATCAATGGGGCTGAGCTACAACTAGGCCATGTGACCGATGTACGGTGACATCACTGGCCTAGAAAGAGGCTGCGACGGTGTATTTTTTAAGACTAAGGCCTCATGCACACGACCGTATGTATTTTGCGATCCGCAAAAAAAGGATCCGCAAAAAATATGGATGACGTGTGTGCATTCCATATTTTGTGGAACGAAACAGCTGGCCCCTAATAGAACGGTACTATCCTTGTCCGTAATGCGGACAATAATAGGACATGTTCTATTTTTTTACAGAACAGAAATAAGGACATACGGAAACGGAATGCACACTGAGTACCTTCCGTTTTTTTGCTGACCCATTGAAATGAATGGTTCCATATACGGTCCGCAAAAAAAAACGGACACGGAAAGAAAATACGTTCGTGTGTATGAGCCCTAAGTCATATAACGCAGTGCCTTGCACCAAATACTGTGTACCATTACATAAACTTAGTCTAACCATACATGATAACCAGACTTAAAAGTGACATGAAAATGATAAATGACCCCCTGCGTCTTTGTATCCATGGGCATCCTGGTTTAAAGAATGTGTGAATGTGTCCTAGTGCTCAAGAATGTCCTGGTTTAAAGAGTATATCGTACTGTACGGGTTTTAAGAATGATTCCTGGCTCAATACAATAGTGAACATCCAATTTCTTTTCTTTTTTTATGACTTTTGCACAATGATGAGACTCCAGTACAATGCAACAATGTGCATACTGCCAATAGAATAAAAATATATAATATAATTTATTAAGCCAGAAATATTTGACAGACACAAAGACCATGTAAAAAATGTCATCTTGAGGTCTTAATACAACATTGGGGATGATTCGGGCTTCTCCAAGGGGGGCTGCTTGGCTCAACTGATGAGCGCAGCGCCTTCTGACTATTAAATCTGGCTGCGCTCGCCCCGAGTAGCCCACGCTGCAGGCATGTGTGCACGCCTGCAGGCAAGTACACGTGGGCTGGCGCGGTAATATGACATCAGCGCACCAGCCTGCGCATCCTGGCGCGCACTTCCAGGCCGGGATGCTTTGATCCTCCCGCCTGTGAAGTGACTGCGCATCTCCGGCGCTGTAACTACAGCACTGGAGGTCCCCGACATACAAGGGCAGGGGAGCCCTTTGTTCCCCTGTCCTTATAATGCAAAACATCTCCGGCTCAATAATGGGACATTATATATATATATATATATACACGCCTACCCAGCACTTCCCTCTACAATCCCCCTGTTGTCGAGAAAACGACAAACAAGTTTGAGGGAAGTGTAGGAATGTATTTGCCTCCTCAACCCCACTCACTGTTCAGGAACAACTGAAGTATAATCCAGGCCCTTAGATTCCTAGACATTGCCCATCGCGACTGACACCTCTGACCTGCCCTTCAACGTAACCAAATGTCTCCATCCACAGAATACACCGTCTTCTCTCTGGTTCTTGGTCTGGAATTTTCTGGAATTGGCTCCTTTCATTTCTGCTGTCTGTCAGTGTCGATCTTCAGGTATCAGCCACTCCTACTGTTGTCTTGTATTAGTCAGACTCTGGGATGGCTTCACCCTCACAGTCTCTAGGTCGATCCACGTAGCAACCGTTGACTGGCCTCCTTTCATTGCTGCTGTCAGTGTCGGTCTTCAGGTATCATCTACTCCCACTGTTGTCTTGTATTAGTCAGACTCTGGGATGGCTTCACCCTCACAGTCTCCAGGTCTATCCATGTAGCACCTTCTTTCTGGGGTATGGTCAACCTTGGAATGGCCTCCTGTTAGCAACGGCACGACTTTCATCCGACACTTCTCCTTTCATCTTGATTGAAGCATTGAGGTTCTCCCATGGACAGATACGTAGGTCTTTACAAGACAGGTCAGAATTTCTGAATAAGAGTGATGTCACAGTGCCTAAATTCTAACTGCGGGAAGAACACCGCACTAACTGACATTCAGTCCAACCCTTACAAACTTCACCGTTCTTAGGTTTAATGTGGCAAATAACGTAGTAGAGACCTGTCCCTAGGGGATCTACTCTTTTCCCCATTCACACAAAAACAGATACTCATTCCTTCCCCACCCAACACCGCCAAACCAATATGACAGTAATATACTCAACACAAATACGACATTATGGGGTTTCAGGACCAGTTTGAAATCCTGTCCCAAACACCCATAACCATACATATGAGTCCTGAGATTTACGGGCTTCTCAGAAGTTAGACCCTGAACATTCTCCGTCTCTATCTCTCATGTCCATGAGGTATCTGGCTTCAGGATTTTACTGGAGTTACGTCCTGAGCCTCCTTCCTTGGTTAGCTTTGTGAAGTTCTGTCTGATTCTGGTGTAATTGGTCAGCAAGTCCCTTGACCCTCTGGATAACCAGAACCAGAAGAACTATCACCCGGTGTATCAAGAGGTTTGAGGTAGAGCCTTTGGACTGTAACCGAATAGACTCTCCCACCATGATACCTTGGAGTCCTTTTCTAAGGCATGGGAGATATCTGTTATCCTGTAATGCTCCCGCTGGATTGTGGCTTAGTTCTCCATCTCCTGAAGACCTCTGAGAATTTCATCTTCTTTGCGTAAGTCTAACAAGAGTCGCTGAAGCTGACTGCCAAAACTGAGTGGGCTCCTCTGGAGCCTCACGAGGGTGTCAGGGCAGGATATCAGGTCTCTTCCCTGGCGTCATCGGGATTTTCCTTCTGCTATATAGTACCCATACCTAGGACAGAAGAAAATATCCTGCGCTCCTGGGGGGGGGTTCTCCCCTCACAGTGCAATTAGTTGCCAAATACCAGCACCAATACCTTTGACCCTAGAAGAGAGAGTTATTAGGCTGACCTTCATCTCACAGGACCCCTCGTTATCCCAACACTGGTGTCTGAGCACCCAACCATCAGAGGATCCCATCCTCTGATAACACGATCCCTCTGCACCAACAGATAAGGACGGCCACCCTAATAGGTTAGGATATCCGAGGGGAGCTGTGGACGAAGCATCAATCTTCTTATTGATGGCACTGTATCCCTGTCTTACTCTTAGTCTTACTGATTTCCCCCTGTTAACCTATCCCGTTGAGGCCAGTAGAATCCATAGCATAGGTTATGCCTTGACTCTTTAGGACTCCACAACACAAAATACAGGCCACACTCTGCTGTCAATCACTCTGCATCCAACCTCAATCAGAGCTGTGTTACCTGTCCGGACTAACAAAAGTGAGTGCACAGTGTAATCTTACACTTAACCTAGTGCCAAGGTTAGCTGTCCCCAACCCATTGCCTGTAGTCTCCAGTATAACACAGCTCTACCAAAAACCTTAAGCAAAACAGTGTTACCCATCCAAATCTGAGACCTTGGCTGCACAGAATAACATCACACTATACCATGTGAAAATGTTACCTGTCCGCAAACCAACAACTACCTCAATCCACAGTATAACACAGTTCTACTTACAGGAGACTCAAGAATAAATCAAAAACAGCAGAGACTGGACTTACAACGGGGAATGCAAACTACAAAAATCAGCAGGGCGAAACACATTTGTAAGCAAGGACTACCGCCATCAACATAAAAAACAACATACAGATAACAAAAACACATGACATGGACATACACTGGGAAAAAACGGTGTAACAAATAGTACAGGGGGTCAAATATTCTTTTCTAGCCTAGATTGGCCATTTTGACCCCTCAGCACCTGGTGAGGCGTATGCTGCTGAGAGGTAACCCCTTTATGGCTAAGCTGACTAGGCCCCACTGCACTATTTGTTACTTGGATACTACTACTGGACACATTGCAGTTACTTGCACAAGGGCAATTCCTTGCAATGTGTCCTTTGTTCCCACACCTGAAACACCTAACTTGGCTTCCTGTCCTGAGTGTTTTGTCCTTGTTGTTTTGTTTCGCTATTTGACACAAGCCACCACATGCAAAACATCTTTTATTTGCCCTGCATGACTTAGGTCTGTCTACACTGCCGTCGTGCTTCCTTCTTTTGAACTGTTCCATCCATAGGGACGCACTTTTTACGATATTTCTTTTTCCCGAAGTCAGGGAACAATTTCTGTTATTCTGGATAGGCTCAAATTTTGGGAGATTTGGCCTATCACGGACTGATCACCCCCCTTTTTGCCCTGGGCAGGGCAACATTTTTGGAGATTCTGGCCCTGACTTTAAGGAAAAAGAAAGGGCCAGCACCATATTGAACATTTTTTGATGACATGTTGCTAGCCAGTCAACTGGGACCTAGCAACAATCTCGTCATTTAATTTGGCTACCATCACGTCAGTAGAGTTCCTTGGAGGCCTTGATCTCAGCATATGACTGAGTCAACTGAGCCTTAATTTCCTCCTTCTGCAGCTCTACTAACTTTGACTCTAATCTAGCCACCTGTGTGCCTCGGTCAACCGTAGACTGTACATTCTCTGCCAGCTGTTCCCGCAATGCCGAAACCTGGTTCAAATTACTGGCACAGCACTGGCAATGAATAGTCGGAGGAATCGTCTCTGTTGGCCAAGACACCAGTGCAACATGCTTTGGTTTGCAAATGCTATCCTCAAATGTATATACAAGTTTGGCTAGCGTCTGAAGCCGTTTGGTTGCCTGACAATTGCATGACATTTATGCAAAGAGTCAGTATTTGCAGTGTTGGCCCTTCTTTTTCAGGACCTCTGCAATTCAACTGGGCATGCTCTCAATCAACTTCTGGGCCAATTCCTGACTGATAGCAACCCATTCTTTCATAATCACTTCTTGGAGTTTGTTAGAATTTGTGGGTTTTTGTTTGTCCACCCGCCTCCTGAGGATTGACCACAAGTTCTCAATGGGATTAAGATCTGGGGAGTTTCCAGGCCATGGACCCAAAATGTCAATGTTTTGGTCCCCTAGCGACTTAGTTATCACTTTTGCCTTATGGCACGGTGCACCTTCATGCTGGAAAATGCATTGTTCTTCACCAAACTGTTGTTGGATTGTTGGAAGAAGTTGCTGTTGGAGGGTGTTTTGGTACCATTCTTTATTCATGGCTGTGTTTTTGGGCAAAATTGTGAGTGAGCCCACTCCCTTGGATGAGAAGCAACCCCACACATGAATGGTCTCAGGATGCTTTACTGTTGGCATGACACAGGACTGATGGTAGCGCTCACCTTTTCTTCTCCGGACAAGCCTTTTTCCAGATGCCCCAAACAATCGGAAAGAGGCTTCATCGGAGAATATGACTTTGCCCCAGTCCTCAGCAGTCCATTCACCATACTTTCTGCAGAAGATCAATCTGTCCCTGAAGTTTTATTTGGAGACAAGTGGCTTCTTTGCTGCCCTCCTTGACACCAGGCCATCTTCCAAAAGTCTTCGCCTTACTGTGCGTGCAGATGTGCTCACACCTGCCTGCTGCCATTCCTGAGCAAGCTCTGCACTGGTGGCACTCCGATCCCGCAGCTGAATCCTCTTTAGGAGACGATCCTGGTGCTTGCTGGACTTTCTTGGATGCCCTGAAGCTTTCTGAATAAGAATTGAACCTTTTTCCTTGAGGTTCTTTATGATCCTATAAATTGTTGATTGAGGTGCAATCTTAGTAGCCACAATATCCTTGCTTGTGAAGCCAATTTTAGCCACCGCGGTATGGAAGGGTTAACAGGGAGGGAGCTCCCTCCCTCCCTCCTCCCTCTCCCATCGGGGGGCTGCTGTGCCTTTGCAGCCCCCAACTGGATGGGATCGCAGAGGGAGGGGGCTCCACTCCCTCCCCATCCATCACCCACTGCTTTCTTATGGCAGCGGGTGATGGTTGCCATGGAGACAGGACGCTTTCAGAAGCGTCCTGCTCTCCATGGTGCTGAAAGTCTGAATAGACCTGCTAAAGGTCTATTCAGACTTTGTAAAGTACAAAATACAGCACAGTGCACTATATAGTGTACTGTACTGTATTATACAGACACCAGATCCACTGGATCTTTCAAAACCAAGTGGGTCTGGGTCAAAAAAAAATGTAAAAAAGTGAAAAAAAAGTAAAAAACACATATCACTGAATAAAAAAATAAAATAAAAATACACTACACATATTAGGTATCACTGCGTCCGTAAAAACCTGCTCTATAAAAATATCACATGACTGAACTCCTCAGGTGAACGCCATAAAAAAAAAAAAAAAAAAATGGTGTAAATAAGCCATCAATAAAAGTATAATACAAAGCGATCAAAAAGGTGTTTGCCTCCCAAAATAGTACCAATCAAACCGCCATCTCATCCTGCAAAAAATGAGCCCCTACCTAAAACAATTAGCCAAAAAATAAAAAAACTATGCCTCTCAGACTAAAACATGATTTTTTTTGTTTCAAAAATGCTTTTTAGTGTTAAATGTAAAAAAAAACCTAAAAAGTAGACATATTGTGTATCTTCACGTCCGTAAGAATCTGCTCTATAAAAATATCACATGACCTAACCCCTCAAGTAAACACTGTAAAAAAAAATTAATAAAAACTTTGTCAAAAAGCCATTTTTTTGCCACCTTACATCAAAAAGTCATATGATCCCCAAATAGTGCCAATCTAACCGTCACCTCATCCCACAAAAATTATACCCAACCTGAGACAATTGCCTAAAAACTGAAAAATATATGGCTCTCAGACTATGGAGACACTAAAACATGTTTTTTTTTTATTCAAAAAGGATATTATTGTGTAAAACCAAAATAAATAAAAAAAGGTATACATATTATGTATCGCCGCATCCGTAAGGACCTGCTCTATAAAAATATAACATGACCTAACCCCTGAAATGAATGCCGTGAACATAAAAAATAAAAACATTGTCAAAAAAGCAATTTTTGTCACCTTACATCACAAAAAGTGTAATAGTAAGCGATCAAAAATTCATATGCACCCCAAGATAGTACTATTCGAACCGCCATCTCATCCCGCAAAAAATGAGCCCCTACATAAGACAATCGCCCAAATAAAAAAAAAATATGGCTCTCAAACTATGGAGACACTAAAACATGATTTTTTTTTGTTTTAAAAAATGATATTATTGTGTAAAACTTATATAAATAAATAAAAAGTATACTTATTATTTATAGCCGCGTCCGTCACAACCTGATCTATAAAAATAACACATGACCTAACCCCTCAGCTGAACACAGCAAAAATAAAAAATAAAAATACGGTGTCAAAAGCCATTTTTGTCACCTTACATCACAAAAAGTGTAATAGCAAGCGACCAAAATGTCATATGCACCCCAAGATAGTGCCAATCAAACCGCCATCTCATACCGCAAAAAATGAGCCCCTACATAAGACAGTCACCCAAAAAATAAAAATAAAACTATGGCTTTCAGAATGTGGAGACACTAAAAAAATTATCTTTTTCAAAAATGCTTTATTATGTAAAACTGAAACAAAAAACCCCAAAAAGTAGTCATATTTGGTATTGTCGCGTCCGTAACAGCCTGCTCTATAGAAATAGCACACAATCTAACCTGTCAGTTCAACGATGTAAATAACAAAAAATAAAAACGGTCCCAAAACAGCTATTTTTTGGCAAATTTTCTATTTTAATCCATTTTTCCAGTAACAAAGCAAGGGTTAACAGCCAAACAAAACTCAATATTTATTGCCCTGATTCTCTTGTTTGCACAAACACCCCATATGTGGTCGTAAACTGCTGTTTGGCTAAATGGCAGGGCACAGAAGGAAAGGAACGCCATATGGTTTTTGGAAGGCAGATTTTGCTGGACTGGTTTTTTGACACTATGTCCCATTTGAAGCCCCCCTGATGCACCCCTACAGTAGAAACTCTAAAAAGTGACCCCATTTTGGAAACTACGGGATAAGGTGTCAGTTTTGTTGGTACTATTTTAGGGTAAATATGATTTTTGGTTGCTCTATATTACACTTTTTTTGAGACAAGGTAACAAAAAATAGAAATTCTGAAATTTCATCTCCATTTGCCAATAACTCTTGTGGAACACCTAAAGGGTTAACAAAGTTTGTAAAACTGGTTTTGAATACCTTGAGGGGTGTAGTTTCTTAGATGGAGTCACTTTTATGGAGTTTCTACTCTTGGGGTGCATCGGGGGGCTTCAAATGGGACATGGTGTCAAAAATCCAGTCCAGCAAAATCTGCCTTTCAAAAACCATATGGCGTTCCTTTCCTTCTGCGCCCTGCAGTTTGGCCATACAGCAGTTTACGACCACATATTGGGTGTTCGTGCAAACTGCAGAATCGGGGGAATAAATATTAAGTTTTGTTTGGCTGTTAACCCTTGCTTTGTTACTGGAAAAAATGGATTAAAATGGAAAATTTTACAAAAAATTGAAATTCTGAAATTTTATCTCCATTTGCCATTAACTCTTGTGGAAAACCTAAAGGGTTAATGACATTTGTAAATTCAGTTTTGAATACCTTGGGGGTGTAGTTTCTAGAATGGGGTCATTTTTGGGTGGTTTTATTATGTAAGCCTCACAAAGTGACTTCAGACCTGAACTGGTCCCTAAAAAGTGGGTTTTTGAAAATTTCAGAAAAATTTCAAGATTTGCTTCTAAACTTCTAAGCCTTGTAACGTCCCCAAAAAATAAAATGGCATTTCCAAAATGATCGATACATGAAGTAGACATATGGGGAATGTAAATCAATAACTTTTTTTGGCGGTATTTCTATGTATTATAGAAGTAGAGAAATTGAAACTTGAAAAATTACAAATTTTTCTACATTTTTGGTAAATTTGGTATTTTTTTTATAAATAAAAATGAAATTTTTCGACTTCATTTTACCAGTGTCATGAAGTACAATATGTGACGAAAAAACAATCTCAGAATGGCCTGGATAAGAAAAAGCGTTTTAAAGTTATCACCACATAAAGTGACACTGGTCAGATTTTGAAAAAATGGCCTGGTCCTTAAGGTGAAATAGGGCCGTGTCCTTAAGGGGTTAAGCTAAAAATATATATTTTTAATTGGTTTTATTAAAAATATAGAAGTAAAGTGTAAAGGCGGCTACACCCCTGGATCGACTTCTGGAGATGGTGCTCACCTGTCGGTACACCCAAACCGAATGAGGAAAAACATAAATGTAATGGAATCAGGGGCACTCAATCTCGGAACTTGTAGATAATACCATATACTATTTATTAAAATAAAATAATAAAATTCACATGTATAGATAGTAGAAGTAATAAAATGCACCAATACAAATGACTGGATAATAACCGTAATTCACCCTATCCAATGTACCAGGTGGTAAGTATTGCAAAGTCCACAATATGGCAGTAGTGGATAATAAGCCGTCCTTCAGTAGTGAGCTGTAGTCCGCATATATTTAGATGTGACAGTGCCCAGCTTAATATAAAATAAACTCAGACCGCAAATATATCCTTGAATAAAATCAATTGCCTCTCACCACATTCACCATTCGAGCTGGCGTGGAATATTTCGGCATAAACTTAAATTCACACGCGGTCTCTTGCCAGATTCGCGTCCTGGGGATCGCTCACACAGATTGCCGCGGCGTCCCACGTGGTACTGATAAGAATGTGGCTTAAATAAGCGTTTATGACCTCTCAGTAGTTTAGAGATAAAGTTTATTAGATGACCAGCACAAAGTGAAAGTGCCAGTCACATAGCTACAAAAACAGTTAACCCTTTGTGGCAGAACAGCTCAATATTTTTTAATTAAGGCCAATTATAAAAATATATTTTTAGCCGAAAATAAGTAAATAAAAAATGATTGCCTCCAAAATTGTACATAGCCTTTAAGGATAAGACAAATTTATCAAACAATGTGCGACATTTGATAAATGTGGTATAAGGGCACCAATACAGACTCAGCAAAACTGACTTCAAATATCTCTCATAATAAATCCCACCCAATATGTACTGGTGGTTTTTTTAACATGTACTATTTTTGCACAAAAAAAATTTAAATAACTAAAAATTATTTGTTTCTGTGATGCTGCATTCCAAGGTCTATAACATTTTTATTTTTCAGATAATAGAGCTGCATGACATCAAATGTGACCAAGGAATCTGAGAGCAGAAAATCCGGAAAACACTGCACTTCCGGGCCTGGAACAGCTCCCCCAAGCAGCAATAGGTGTAGTCGTTCATTGCCTGTGAGAAGCCAGGGTCTGCAAAGGCTCTGTTGCCTTTTACAGGTATATTCCAATGTAGACCTGCAGTTGGCAGCAATACATTGCAGTATACTGAATGTTAGCGGAATGGAAAAAAAAAACTTGACCCCTCAAAAAATTGTTACGCACACCCCAAAAATATTATAAATAAAACTACAGAGCATCCCACAAAAAATGAGCCTCATATGGCTTTGTAGACATAACTATAAAAAAAAGTTATGGGGGTCAAAATATGTACAGCAAAAGATTTGATCCTGTGCTGAGCCACGCCCCCTGCACTGATCACATGACGGTGACGTCACCCCAGGTCCTTCGGCTGTTCAACAGTTCGGGTTGGTGGAGGCCGCCCCTTATGGATTCCATATGCGGCGATAGTCCGCGGTAGTGGAATCCATAACGGGATGCGCGAGTTACCACAACCCGAACGCCGAACTTTTTTTTAAAGTTCGCTCATCTCTACCTCAGATCCATTGTATTGGTCTGCAATAGCTCAATTATTAAATTCATGCCACTGTTAAAATAGAGTAGTTGTGCACCCAACTGTATTTTTTTCCTTTGTCGATTTTTTGACATGAAACTGAAATTTCAAAAGTGTACAAAAGTACAGAATGTAGAGAATGAATTATCCAAGCAGCAATGATTTTTACATGAGTCTTTTTTACATCACCATGCCCCTAGAACTCTGAGTCTGGGGGTGGTGTCCTTCTCCATGTATTTAACTGCATTGGTATACACCAGGGATGGATAAACTGCGGCTCTCCAGCTGTTGTAAAACTACAATTCCCACCATCCCCTGCTGTAGGCTGATAGCTGTAAGCAGTCTTTGCATGCTGGGAGTTGTAGTTTTGCAACAGCTGGAGAGCCGCAGTTTGCCCATCCCTGGTATACACCATCAAACATGTCTAGTGAGTAGACATTTATCTGGTTAGGCCATGACCAGACAGTTGATGATTTCATAAAAAAAAATAACTAATGTAGAACTTGATGGCAACAACGTATCTCAAAAAAGTTGGTACAGGTTCATGTCTACCATTGTGTAGCATCCCCTCTTTTTTAGCAACAGTCTGTAAACGTCTGAGAAGTGAGGAGACCAATTGCTGGAGTTTTGGGATAGGAAAGTTGTTCCATTCTTGTCTGATGTAGGACTCTAGCTGCTCAACAGTCCTGGGTCTTCTTTGCTGGGTTTTTTATTGCATGGTGTGCCAAATGTTTTCTTTTGGTAAAAGGTCTGGACTGTAGACAGCCATGCTATTGTGATGGATACAGAATATATGGTTTAGCATTGTCTTGCTGAAATATACAAGACCTTCCCTTTGTCTGGAAGGGAACATATAAAACCTCCATATACTTTTGAGCATTGATAGTGCCTTTCCAGATGTGTAAGCTGCCCACACCATAGGCACTAATGAACCCTCAACCGTTTCAGATGCAGGCTTTTGAACTGTGCACTGAAACAAGCTGGATGGTGCCTCTTCTCTTGAGTCCACAGTACACGGCATCCGTGGTTTCCAAAAAGAAGTTAAAAGTTTGATTCATCTGATCACAGAACAATTTTAAATGATCTTTGGCCCAGTAGACAGTAGAGATTCTGGATCACGCTGATGTATGGCTTCTTCTTCTCATGATACATCTTTAACTTGCATTTGTGGATTACACAGTGTACTGTGTTCACAAACAGTGATTTCTGGAAGTGTTTCTGAGCCCATGCAGTGACTTCCAGCACACTATCTAGCCTGTTTTAATGCAGTTCTTACCTGAAGGCCCATTGATCAAGGGCACCCAATACTGACAACTGCACATATTGATTTCTTCAGATTCTCTGAATCTTTTGATGATATTTTGCACTGTAGAATAGCGGAATATTAAAAAGTTTTCACAATTTTATGTTGAGGAACATTTTTCTGAAATTGCTCCACAAATTGTCACATATAGTAGTTTTTCGGAGATTAGTAAGCCTTTGCGCCGTTTTTTTCTTAGAAACTCTACCTCGCTAACATGCACTTTTTAAATCCAGTCATGTGACTAGAAAATAGCTCCTCCAGATGTTTTTTTTAATTAATAGTACTTACTTTTCCAGCCTTTTGTTGCCCCTTTCCCAACTTTTTTAGGATGTGTTGCTGCCATCAAGTTCTAAATCAGTTAATTTTTTTTTCATGAAATGGTAAAATGTCTCACTTTCAAGATATGTGTTCTATATTCTATTGTGAATAAAATATGGGTCTATGAGATTTGCAAATTACTGCATTCTCTTTTTATTTACATTTTACACAGCATCCCAACTTTTTTAGAACTGGGCTTATACATAAAATAATACAGTTTGTGAGTCTGGATTGGTTTTGTTAAAAAAGCAGGATGCCCCTATCTTACTGCGTTTTACCTATTAACTACATTTATCAGTTTCAGGCTGCTTTCAGGTGTCTGTACTACGGGAACACATTTTAGCATGCATGTTATGGCTGAGACACCTGGACCTCCTACAGTCCTCCCGAAATGGACTTGGATGATGATATTCTAAGTTGAGTCCAGCAGGACCATAAGAGGTCCAGGTGTTGTGGCTGTAATATGGTTGTTAAAATGTGCCTCTGTATTATGGCTCTACTATGAATAAAAAGGATCACAAGAATCAAATCCTGTAATCTTGCAAAACCCATGCCTCAAGTACCCGTGTGCTGCCGCTCCGTTCCCATTGACTATAATGGGGGTGGGAGCAGAGCTATGGCGCAGCACGGCAGTGCACAGCAGTGATTGTCGGACTAAAAAGTCGGACATGCAGTACTTTTAGTCCGGCGATCTCTGGACGTGCATTGGGGACGGAGCGGCAGCACAGCAGCACACGGGTACTTGCGGCATGGCGGAAAAGCCTGCCGGATAGCCATGCCGCAAGTGTGAAAGTACCCTCAGCCTACCTAGATGTTTACCTGAAAAACTGCTACTTGTTTTGCACCCTTCCTCCGGTAAATGAGTGCTTCAGAGCAGATTGCAGGTGCACTCATAATTTTTTTCTAATATATAATCTTGTAAGAAACCAGTTGATCGTTTAACTGAAAGCTTTAGCCTTATTCCAGTGTTATCTGTAATGAAGCTTAATAAAACATATGTATAGCATACAGTATGTGCATGCAACATCTGTTATCTATTACATAGGCAGATGTGGCAGATGTATTTGTAATTTACAGGCGGTGATAAAAAAAAAAACAGAGCAGTATTTCACTACAGGTGCCTCAAATTTAAACTGCAAGTCTCATGCCTTAGGATTACTAACCATGTACCAAAAAGCATGGAAGAATACTAGATTGAAGCCCCATGCTGCAATAATAGGCAGGAAACCTTAAGCACTCAAACACATAATTCATACATACTGTTTGTACAGTTCCTGCTAGATTTCTATGATAACTAATTTATTTAGTATTCAGGAGACGACTTTGGTTCAAATCACATTTTGTGCTCTTATTTTCAATTTGGCAAATTATTCAACTTTAACTTATACAAGTAAGAAAGAGGTGAGCAAGGCACTCAGCCCGCAGAAAGCAAACTAGTGAGAATCTTACCATGCCGCGCATAGACCACTGCAATGTCTGACGGAATTGGAGAATTGTCCCAGTAAATGTTCTGTGTCTAAAATTGTAGAATTTTTATTTTTGTGCCAAAAATGTTCACCCTTTCCCATATCATTTGAGATGCTGGTGACTAGTTTAAATGTATACATCTGTATTTTTCTCCATCTGTATGGAAACTATAACAAATCCGTCTGGTTTCCGTTATGCAGGACAGAAAACAAAGTCCTGTCGACAGGACTTTTTTTCCGTCCAGCATAGCAGAAACCAGACGGATTTGTAACATAGTAATAGTATATAAGGCCGACAAAAAAGACATTTGTCCATCCAGTTCGCCCTGTTATCCTGCAAGTTGATCCAGAGGAAGGCAAAATAAAACCCTGTTAGGTAAAAGCCAATTTTCCCAACTTAAGGGGAAAAAATTCAATGACCCATCTCTAGTAGCTATAGCCTGTAATATTATTACACTCCGGAAATACATCCAGGCCCCTCTTGAACTCTTGTAGTGAACTCAGAGAGTTCCATAGTCTCACTGCTCTTACCGTAAAGAATCCTCTTCTATGTTTGTGTACAATACTTCTTTCCTCCACACATAGAGGATGTCCCCTCGTCACAGTCACAGTCCTGGGGATAAATAGATGATGGGAGAGATCTCATATTTATACATGGTTATTAGATCTCCTTCTCAGTTGTCTTTTTTCTAAAGTGAATAACCCTAATTTTGATAACCTTTCAGGGTATTTTAGATCCCTCATTCCAGTTATTACTTTAGTTGCCCTCCTCTGAACCCTCTCCAGCTCTGCTATGCCTGCCTTCTTCACAGGAGACCAGAACTGTACACAGTACTCCATGTGTGGTCTGACCAGTGATTTGTAAAGTGGTAGGACTATGTTCTCATCACGGTCCAGGTAAGTAATTCCCCTCAGTGCAAGGCCATAGCAATGTTAGCTGTAAGCCTTACACTGATTGGCTGGCCGGAACACGTGATACCATTTCATATAAGAGCTGAGTTCTGGCGCTCGGCTCATTCAGCGTCAGGGACAGGCGTCAACAGGAAGGGACAGATAGTGCAGGGCTTGAAAATAACTTTTTTAACTTCTAAAAGACAGAAAGATTTCCGATTAGTGACATCTACAATACGCCATCATTAAGCAGTGTGTTGGGCAGATATTATAAAAAGGGGCTTATTCACTACAGAGTTCCTTGGTGCAATGTATATCTCAGTACCAAGTTGGTACTGAGATATACATTGCACCATCATAAAGCAGTGTGTTGGGCGGACATTATAAAAAAGGGGCTTATTCACTACAGTGTTCCTTGGTAATTAGATATACACTGCACCATCATAAAGCACTGTGTTGGGCAGACATTATAAAAAGGGGCTTATTCACAACAGTGTGCCTGCTACTGAGATATACACTGCACCATCAGAGAAATTATTTGTTCTGGGGAAATTAACCTAACTTCTGCCACATCTGTATGTGTATTTAATCCACAACCGTTATATTAAATACTCCAGCAGAGAGCGATTTACATTTTGGCCATAGTTAACTAGTTTTGGGCACATCTCTATGTGTGTGTTTAGGCCGCAACTGTATATACAGTATTGCTGCAGAGAATACATTTTATTTGGGACAAATTTGTATCCAATATAGAACTACATCCAAATACAGTGTGTATTGTCAAAATTACATTATCTCTGGGCAAGTGTAGTGCCAAAAATGTGTATTTCTCTGTCTCCAGTACATTACAGCAAGCCAATGCAGTGTGTATTGTAAAAATTACATTATCTGTGGCCTACTGTAGTGCCGAAAATTTGTATTTCTCTGTCTCCAGTTCATTACCGCAAGCCAGTACAGTGTGTATTGTCTTTAGCGGACAGTAAACAATCTGCGCCTCATCTACGGACAAAACCATTAATATGAAGAAGGTGAGCACAAAGGCTGCGGGAAGTGGGCGTGATTCTGATTACGCAAGCAGAGGCTGTGGCCCTGGGTGTAATGCTGATTCTGCAAGCAGAGGCCATGGCCCTGGGAGTGATGCTGATGGTGCATGCAGAGGCTGTGGCCCTGGGTGCAATGAAACTGTGCCTGCTGCCAGTGCACCAGTATAAACAAAACAATCCACCTTACCCAGCTTCATCTCTAACTTAGCTGGGCAGCGCAGGACAACACTGTCGGACCAGTGCGAACAGGTGGATTGCAGAAGATAATGCTTCCAGTCGGTTAAGCACCACCCTCTCTTCCACGAAGTCCAGTCTCTGTAGCCAAGAGTCTGGTCAACTGAATCCTCACTCTGATCCTCCTTCCTCCCACCATGTCGCGTCTGTCCAAACAAGTGATCCAACACTCGGATATTCACATGACCTCTTTTCATCGCCAGTACTTGGTTTGGCTCTCTCGCCAAGCACACTTGAAGAGGTAACTGAGATATTGTGCCCTGATACCCAACCTCTTGAGCATTCACAGTCTCAAAAAGATGACGGTGGTGAACGGCAATCATTAGTTCACGAGGTGGATGATGATGAGACACAGTTGCCAGTCACTGAGGTGGTGGTTAAGTCAAGTCAGGAGGATGAGCAGAGTGAGGAAGTGGAAGAGGAGGTGGTGGACAATGAGGTCACTGACCCAACATGGGAAGGTGAAAAGCGAGGACAGCAGTACAGAGCGGGAGGGATCCTTAGCACCGCAACAGTCTGGAAGAGGCAGTGGGGTTGCAAAAGGGAGACGTCGGCCCACACCAAACAGGCCCGCAACCGTTACACCGAGCACCCCCATTCGTAAATCTACCTTGCCAAGGGGTAGGTGTTCCGCAGTATGGCACTTTTTTTAGGAAAACGCAGACGACAAAAGAGTGGTAGTCTGCAACCTGTGCCGTACCAAAATGAGCCGGGAAGTGAACACTAGCAACCTCACAACCACCAGCCTGATCCGCCAAATGGTATCCAATCACCCTAATAAGTGGGCCGAATGCCTGGGTCCACACTCTGCGTCTGCGGGTCCCACCACTGCCTCCACTTCCCCTGTGTTACGCACTGCTGGCCAATCCCCTGTCGAAGGCGCAGGCCCGGATGCCCCTCGCCCTGCACCTGGACCTTCGCATGAACTCTCAGCAACAACATCCACTTCCCTGTCCCAGCACAGCGTCCAAATGTCGATAACACAGGCATTTGAATGCAAGCGCAAATACCCACCCACCCAACCAACCACAGGCCATAGCACTAAATGCGCAACTTTCAAAATTACTGGCCATTTATATGTTGCCATTTAGGCTTGTGGACACTGAGGCCTTCCGCAGCCTAATGTCGGCGGCCGTCCCTCGGTACATAGTCCCTAGCCGCCACTATTTTTCACAGTGTGCCGTGCCCGCCTTATACCAGTATGTGTCTAAGAACATCACTGTGCCCTGACCAACGCACTTACTGGGAAGATCCACCTCACCATGGACACATGGACAAGTGCTGGTGGCCAGGAACGCTACATTTCCATGACTGCACACTGGGTGAATGTTGTGGAGGCCGAGAGTGAGTCGTAACCTGGGATGGCCCAGGCGTTACCCACTCCCAGGATTGTGGGCCCTACGTCCATCAGGGTCTCCGCTAGCAGCTATGTTACTGGCTCCAACCCCCACTTCTCCTCCTCCTCCACTTCCACCTCTAACAGCAGTCAGCCATCAGTCGCTAGCTATAAGCATTGTGGCACTGCTGTGGGTAAGCGTCAACAGGCCATGCTGAAGCTGATCTGTTTAGGGGACAAACAGCACACCACCGCAGAGCTGTGGCAGGGTAAAAGGAACCAGTGTCTCTCGCCACTCAACATAGAAACATGCACGGTTGTGTCTGGCAATGGCCGTAACTTGGTGGCGGCTTTGGCCACCTTCAGTCCTTCAGTCCTTTACCTCCAATGCTTTATACGGTCTGCTCACCTGTAGGCCATCCCTGCAATGTTTTATGCGGTTCACTCGGCTTCAGGCCCTCACCTCTAATGTTTTATACGGTCTGCTCACCTGTAGGCCATCACTGCAATGTTTTATGGGGTTCGCTCACCTTCAGGCCCTCACTACCATTTTTTATTGGGTCCGCTCACCTTCAGGCCCTCAACTATAATGTTTTAGAGGGTAACCAGCACGCCCTTGCTCCAAATGTTTTTGAGGGTCACCAGTAGGCCATCAATGATAATTTTTCAAGGGTGTGTATGATGCCCTCCTTTATGTGTAATAAAGGGTTCCTTGTAATTTTTGGCAGCCCTTTCATTTAGTGCATAGGCTTTATGAGTGCAGCAGTGTACCTGAACAATTGCAGCATGATGTGAATGAGGCCCTCCTTTATGTGATATACAGGCTGTATCAGAGTGTTTCTCCCTTGTAATTTTTCGCTGCATTTGCACTGTATATACAATTGAATATACAGGAAAGAATGTTTTCCAAAAATTTTATCTCTAAAAATGTCTTTTTTCTTGAGGGGGCAGGATTTTGGGCGTGATTTTGTTGCTATGTAAAAGTTGCGGACAACTGGGAGAATATGGTTTCCAGCAGCGACATTAGAGTCCAAGATGCACCCAGACATGTCCCTGTGCTGTTCCAGATCCATTTCGGGGTGTTTCTGTCACTTTCTCACCTTTTCCAATGGACCAGGCAGGGGGTGCCTGGTTGTCTCCCACTGACTTCCATTATACTCGGGTGCTCGGCCGAGCGCACGAATATCGCTATGTGTCGGACCGAACACTTTGGTGCTCACTCATCACTATATGTACAGGTGACTTAGTATTGGTTAATACCAAGTCCAGTATGGCCGTCCCTCTAGTCGGGTCCTGAACCAGTTGGGAATGGTAATTGTCTTTGGTTATTGCCAAGAACCTGTTTCCTTTATGCGATGTACAGGTTTCAGTTTCCCAGTCTATTTCTGGGTAGTTGAACGACCATAGTAACGACCTCATTATGGATTTTCCGCCTCGTCTATCTTGTTTAATAGTAGATTTTCTGTGGACTCTGGTATATTAGGTGGTTTACAGTAAACTCCTATTAGTATTTTATTATTGTTTTTGGCTCCATGTATTTCTACCCACAATGACTCCACATGTTCATGTCCCTCACTTATATCTTCTCGGACTGTGGGCTTTAGACAGGACTTTACATAAAGGCAGACCCCTCCCCTCTCCGGTTTTGTCGATCCTTTCTAAACAGACTGTAACCCTGTACATTAACTGCCCAGTCATAGCTATCATCCAGCCATGTCTCAGTTATTCCCACTGTCATAGTCGTCCTCACACATCACTAATTCCAGTTCCCTAGTTTTATTAGTCAGGCTTCTCGCATTAGTATACATACAATTAAGAGGTTTATGTATATTTTTTACCCTACACTTTTCCTTCTGAACTGTTCTAGTCCCTCCTTCCATTCCTCCCCCAGTCCCACTACTTTGCCCCTGGTCTCTATCTGCACTATCTTCCCCTCCTATAATGTAATTTCCCTCCCCCGAGTCTCTAGTTTAAACACTCCTCCAACCTTTTAGCGATCTTCTTCCCCAACACAGCTGCCTCTTCTCCATTGAGGTGCAGCCCATTCCTACGACAGAGCCTGTAGCCGACAGGGAAATCGGCCCAGTTCTCCTCCTTTCTACACCAGTTCTTGAGCCACTTGTTAACCTCCCTAATCTCCCGCTGCCTTTCTTGCGTTGCTCGAGGTACAGGTAGTATTTCGTAAAATACTACCTTTGAGGTCCTTGCCCTAAGCTTTTGACCTAAATCCCTAAAATGATTTTTAAGGACACTCCACCTACCTCTAACTTTGTTATTGGTTCCGATATGGACCATGACCACTGGACCTTCTCCAGCCCCTCCCAGTAATCTGTCAACCCGATCCGCGTTGTGTCAAACTCGAGCGCCAGGAAGACAACACATTGTTCGACGATCCCGGCCTTTGTGACAGATTGCCCTATTTGTACCCCTAATAATTGAGTCTGCCACTACCAGCACCTGTCTGGCCTGCCCTGCTCTCCTGGTCCCCTGCTTACTGGAGCTGACATTCCCCTGACTGGCAGAGGAAGTGTCCGGCTGCAGCATTGCTCTCTCTGAACTGTCATCCCCCTCACCTGCCAACCTTGCAAACTTTTTGGGGTGTGTCAGATCAGGGCTAGCCTCCGTGGCACTCTTCCCTCTACCCCGCTTTCTAACTGTTATCCAGCTAGCTACCTCACTTTCCACATCCTCTTCGCTACCACCCTCCCCCACATCTCCTCCACAGTGTGCTTGCTCAGTGAGCAGCAAACTCTTTTCCAAATTGTCAACGCCTCTCAGTGTTGAAACTCACCCAGTTAGATACTCGATGTGCGATTCCAAACGGGCAATTTTCTCACATTTTGAACAAAGATATGCACCTTTAAAACGGCTGTTCCAGGACTGCATACATTAGACAAGATGTGCACTGGACGGCGCTGTCAATAATGGAACACATACTAAATGGGGA
Source organism: Bufotes viridis (assembly GCA_033119425.1). NCBI lineage: Eukaryota > Metazoa > Chordata > Amphibia > Anura > Bufonidae > Bufotes > Bufotes viridis. The sequence continues at coordinate 77,235,900 of CM065598.1, read as the reverse complement.
TTACTCAAGAAAAGAGAAAAAATATAATATAGTGCAGTGATAAGAATGTAACTTACTGTAGTCTTCTCCTAAAGTCCATGAATCTCAAGTCACGTAATCTAAAGTCACACACTTAATACAAAACAATCTAGAAATTAAACACGCGAACGCTCAAAACTCGCGTTATTTGATTGCTTGCATAAATCGAGCTCTCAAAACATTCTGCTTTTTTTCCTCTGGATTCTATGCTTGCCCATAAACTTCTATTATAATGGATCAAAACGGAATGCCTCTTAAAGGCTTCCTTTTTTGATTTCCGTCTTATGGATTCCGTTATTTTTTATCATAACCATGGTATAAGGGAAAACTATAATGGAATGCATAACGGTGATGTGAACCCAGCCTTACCTGGAGTCTTGTCATCTAGCAGAGCTGCCTTCTGTCTGTAGCCCTGTTCTTTGAACTCCTGACAGCTCATAAATACTCATTACAGCTCAATTCTTGTCACACTGATAAGGATATGGCTTAAATAGGTGTTTATGAGCTTCAGGAGATAAGATAAGGGATTCACATGAGCTGTCAGAGGATGGGATTCAATGTAAACACAGAATCCTGCTGCTCTGCAAATACACAGATTATATTGTTATACTTGTAAAGTGGCTAAAAATATTTAAAAGGGTTCTGCAGTTTGTTACAACTGATGATCTATCCTCAGGATAGATCATCAGCATCTGATCGGCTGGGGTCTGACACCCGGGACCCCTGCCGATCAGCTGTTTGAGAAGGCAGCGGCGCTGCAGGAGCGCCGCGGCCTTCTCACTGTTTACAGCTGCTAGCACCCCGCCCAGTGACGTCACAACTTGTATCCAAGTGGCGTGGGCGAGGCCCCGCCCACGCCAGTTGATACAAGTCAAAGGCCCCCGTATATACACTTTCAACAGAAATAACTGCAACAGTGCAGTGCGTATATGTTTTTCTTGTAGCACTGAAGTACGCCCCTATACGCTTTCACCAGAAATGACTGCAGAAGTGACCAGAGAATATATATTTCTTGTTGGACTGAAATAGGCCACTTTAAGCTTTGACCAGAAAAAAATTTAAGAGTGAAGTGCGTATACATTTTTCTTGTAGTACTGAAATACGCCCCTATGCGCTTTCACCAGAAATAACAGCAACAGTGCAGTGCGTATATATTTTTCTTGTTGTGCTGAAATAAGCCCCTATACGCATTCACCAGAAATAACTACAACAGTGCAGTGCGTATATATTTTTCGTGTAGTACTGAAATAAGCCCCTATATGCGTTCACCAGAAATAACTACAACAGTGCAGCGGGTATATATTTTTCTTTTTTTACTGAAATATGCCTCTATACGCTTTCACCAGAAATAGCTGCAGAAGTGACCATAGAATATATTTTTCTTGTTGGACTGAATTAGGCCACTATACGCTTTAACCAGAAAACAATTAAAGACCGAAGTTCATATATATTTTACTTGTAGTACTGAAATACGCCCCTATACGCTTTCACCAGAAATAAATGCAACAGGTCAGTGCATATATATTTTTCTTTTTTTACTGAAATATGCCCCTATACACTTTAAACAGAAATAACTGCAACAGTGCAGTGCATATATATTTTTCTTGTAGCACTGAAGTACACCCCTATACGCTTTCACCAGAAATGACTGCAGAAGTGACCAGAGAATATATATTTCTTGTTGGACTGAAATAGGCCACTTTAAGCTTTGACCAGAAAAAAATTAAAGAGTGAAGTGCGTATATATTTTTCTTGTAGTACTGAAATACGCCCCTATACACTTTCACCAGAAATAACTGCAACAGTGCAGTGCGTATATATTTTTCTTGCTGCACTAAAATACGCCCCTATACGCTTTCACCAGAAATAACTGCAACAGTGCAGTGCGTATATATTTTTCTTGCTGTGCTGAATAAGATACTAAGATATACGCCACTAAAGGCTTTTCAACATAACACTTGCAGCCCAATAACAAAAAGCTGGAATAACAGAGCTGTCTAATGACTATTTGGATCCCCAAATAATCTTTCCCTGCACTTGTAAATCACTTTTCTATCAATGTCCCTAGTGCCTTCTGATGTCTCTCCCTGCACTAAGATCCTGTGAAATGATTCCTCCCTATCCTTTCCCTGCACTTATAAATCGTTTTTTCTGTCTTTTTTCCCACAATCTTTTTTCCACTTGCTGTCCCTAGCTCCTTCACACGTCTGTCCCTGCACTCTGAACGCTGGAAAATGTCTGACTGTAAGATGGTCGCCTAATTATAGGGCTGTGACATCACAGGGCTGGTTGCTGATTGGCTGCATGCAGGTGATCCCGCCTTCCTAGAGTTCCTTGCCCCATGTCCTCAGTCCTCATACGTGTAGCCTCCATTTTAGAAAAATTGCATTTCGTTACTACTCGGGCTACTTGAGAGACCTTGGCACGGTGTCTGAGCTTAAGACATGTCCTCCTAGTAGGATATGTCGAACTAACCTCTCAATTTTACATCAGTGTGAGGGTTTAGTATTATCGCAGAGTGCACCTGTCTTTGCTTTTGTTTAGTCTTTGATTGTTCTTCACATCCACATAATTGTTACCTTATGTAGGATGGTTATTGTGGTACTTGTAGTCCGTTGCCGGCATCTTCCATTGTATGCATATTTTTGCTGTTGATTGCCATAAGCAACGGACTACAAGTGCAGGATATGCTCCCCTATATATATGCACAACCACATGTGGGTTTGAGCATATCCTGCCTGTTTAACACCACGTTTTCTAATGGTTTAAATTGCATTTCGTTACCACAAAGAACAAGACAATTCGCATTCGATGCGAATCAAATTTTTCCTGAAATTCTAAACTTATTCCACTTTGCCAGCTTCAATTCGTCATCTCTAGCACCGATGCAACGCCATACCATCAGAGATGATGGCTTTTAAACTGTGTACTGTAAGGGATCGTCTTTTTTAGAGGGGATCACCATCACAAACTTCCTTCCGCACAACGGATTTAATGTCCAAACGGTGCACTTATTTGGCAGTCTTTACAAACAAAACAACATAAATGAACACCTAATACATAACATATTCCCTGACTCAAAGGACTGTTCAGACACAGTATCTGGTACGGCTTCCGCAGCCAATTGTATACCAGCGCGCCCCCAGTCACCCAGCACACACACCCTCAGCCTAGCCTGGCTGAGACCACACACACAGAGCCTCAGCAGGCCTCTGTTTCAAACTTTCCACCCCCCTCTCACTTTGAGGATTCTTTTATCCCCAGGTGATTGTGGCACCTGGTCCTGCTTTAGGCCTGATGATTGATGGGGAAGACATGGAAACTCCTGCCATACATCTCCCCTAACAGCTATGAGGCCTGTCACTGCCTCACATATTGGGCAGTGTGCACGTGTTTAAGCCCGTGGGGGTGAACACTTGCACAAACACGGGACACTGGTGCGAGGGCATGTCCATTATCTACAGTTTTCCCCTTGTTCTGCCACAACCATGACAGCAGAGCCTGGTTTATCACAAATACCACCTCAGGCTCTCTTTCCCCATTGACACTTTTCTACACCCACAGTCACCTTCTCAGCGGCCTCCATGGAGGTCCCTCCATGATCCACCACTGGTAGGGTACACCCTTCCATAATAGACTTCAGGGGCGTAGATAAGGGGGGGATAGGGGGGTTCAAACCCCCCCCAGAAGAACTACCCGCCGCCGGCCGGAGAGAGTGCTGCTGCGCTGCGCACTGTTCTTCAATCAAACATGCCTGCAGTGCGCCTCAGCGCTTCCCTCTTCCTCCTGGCCTGGACTCCGGCGCGAGCCGCGGCGGCTGTCAGTCCTAGGCCGGGCCCCCGGCCGGGCCGTGAGTCAGGAGGAGAGAGAGAGGAAGTCCAGTCAGTCCTGACGTGTCACGTAGTAAGGGGGTGGGGTAGTTGTGGCTGGCGCCGCGGCGGCTGCACTGTCTGCAGAAGCGTGCGCCGCCCGACTGAGAGCTGAGAGAGTGAGCGCCACGCCACCTGGACCTTTTGGTTCTCCAGTCCTCCTGGCTCCTGCTGCCTTGCCTTGGACGGTGCCACCACGTGCCAGTGCCACAAATTAGACTGTCACTGCTCAGCCTCTGGGGTAAGATTTAAGAACAAAGTTAGATGGAATTTGTTCCCCATAGGAAAGTCTGTAACCCCTTGTGGGGTGTATGAAGATTCTCCTCATTGATTTAGGCCTAGGCTACATCAAATCTAATAGTGACCCATAATATCAGCCTACAGACCCCATAATTATTATGGGGTCTGCAGGCTGATATTATGGGAGGTGCAGGCTGAAATTATGGGGGAGCATCCTGGTATTATGGGAGGTGCAGGCTGATATTATGGGGGAGCACCCTGGTATTATGGGGGTGCAGGCTGATATTATGGGATCTGCAGGCTGATATTATGGGAGGTGCAGGCTGATATTATGGGGGAGCATCCTGGTATTATGGAGGTGCAGGCTGATATTATGGGTGGAGCACCCTGAGTATGGGGTGCAGGCTGATATTATGGCATAATATCAGCCTGCACCCCCATAATACCAGGATGCTCCCCCATAATATCAGCCGGCCATGGAACATGGTTTAAACTATGCCATAAGCTGACCATTTTCCTGCAGATCCCATAATACCAGGATGCTCCCCCATAATATCAGCCTGCAGATCCCATAATATCAGCCTGCAGACCCCATAATATCAGCCTAAAGATGCCATAATATCATATACGGTATGTACATGCAGGCTGTTGTCAGTCCATTTCACTTTGTCTATTTATTTGCAATTTTTATTTTATGGGTGTGTCTGCTAGATAAAGTTTTATAAATTGAGAAAGCTGAACCCCCCAGGAAAAAAATTATCTACGGCACTGATAGACTTGACACTTATCTCACCAGATACAACCATCTCCTCGTTGCCATTAGTCACCACCTTAGTTTCACAGGACTTTGACATGTCAGCCTCACTCTCTGAGTTGCTATCAGTCACAGCACATACCTCATATATACCACTCATGCCATTATCAGCCCTGACCTCTATGGCCATGATGAGCTAATCCCTACATTGGACACTTCCTTAGTAACCATAGAAGACGGTGGAGACTGCTTATCCACCTCTGGTACGTGTGGTATACCCTCTAGAACTGCCACCTTTTCCTGCACATTTTCTACAGTGAGTTCCCCAGCTGTGTGCTCTCAACATTTATCAGCATTTCTACATCACTGACATTTTTGCCAAACAGGGAGCTTCTTTCCCAATCACAACCTGCAACGGAAAAGGCGTGTCATCATCATCACATATTTCACATGGCATCAGATTTTCATTAGGCAATGTAGACAACCTGGCACATTTACTTTGCACCCTATTGGTACCTTTGTTTTCAATGGTGATATCACTTAAAGGGGTCGGTACAGGTTCTGCAGAAGTTTCATCACTTTCTGCAGAAGTGTTTACATTTCCCCAGAACAATGGGAAATCAGGGCCGAACATTCCCTCAGACACAAGCACTTTAGCATCACCAAGTACAAAAGTCTCAGTTTTAACTGGGGTCTCACACCCAATGAGAGCCCCTGGATAGTTCACACTATCCCCACAAATGTCCCGCACATAGTTACCAGCTTCCAGGCTGGCATGAACCAGGCTCCCCTGGCTCTCTGCTTCCAACACCGGCTGGACTGCACTGCCCCTCACCACAAGGTCACACATTTGTGTAGCAGTCTCTAGTCCCGGTGTCTTTACACCGACTGGCTCAGCAGATATCAACTGCAGCTGGCTCACACTACCATTCAGGGCTTCTGAGGTATTAGGGCACTCGTTAGCAATATGCCCAACCTCCAGAGCCCTGCTCACTGTCACTCCGTCTGCTATACAAGTAATAATTGGAACGCTCTTACCGACAGTTGTCACGGGTTCGGTGCTCCCAAGCACAGCACTCGGCTTCCTGCAGCAGCTGTCACAAATACCACCTCAGGCTCTTCTTTCCACATTGACACTTTTCTACACCCACAGTCACCTTCTCAGCGGCCTCCATGGAGGTCCCTCCATGATCCACCACTGGTAGGGTACACCCTTCCATAATAGACTTCAGGGGCGTAGATAAGGGGGATAGGGGGTTCAAACCCCCCAGAAGAACTACCGCCGCCGGCCGGAGAGAGTGCTGCTGCGCTGCGCACTGTTCTTCAATCAAACATGCCTGCAGTGCGCCTCAGCGCTTCCCTCTTCCTCCTGGCCTGGACTCCGGCGCGAGCCGCGGCGGCTGTCAGTCCTAGGCCGGGCCGGCCGGGCCGTGAGTCAGGAGGAGAGAGAGGAAGTCCAGTCACGTGACCTGACGTGTCACGTAGTAAGGGGTGGGGTAGTTGTGGCTGGCGCCGCGGCGGCTGCACTGTCTGCAGAAGCGCGCGCCGCCCGACTGAGAGCTGAGAGAGTGAGCGCCACGCCACCTGGACATTTTGGTTCTCCAGTCCTCCTGGCTCCTGCTGCCTTGCCTTGGACGGTGCCACCACGTGCCAGTGCCACAAATTAGACTGTCACTGCTCAGCCTCTGGGGTAAGATTTAAGAACAAAGTTAGATGGAATTTGTTCCCTATAGGAAAGTCTGTAACCCCTTGTGGGGTGTATGAAGATTCTCCTCATTGATTTAGGCCTAGGCTACATCAAATCTAATAGTGACCCATAATATCAGCCTACAGACCCCATAATTATTATGGGGTCTGCAGGCTGATATTATGGGAGGTGCAGGCTGAAATTATGGGGAGCATCCTGGTATTATGGGAGGTGCAGGCTGATATTATGGGGGAGCACCCTGGTATTATGGGGGTGCAGGCTGATATTATGGGATCTGCAGGCTGATATTATGGGAGGTGCAGGCTGATATTATGGGGAGCATCCTGGTATTATGGAGGTGCAGGCTGATATTATGGGTGGAGCACCCTGAGTATGGGGGTGCAGGCTGATATTATGGCATAATATCAGCCTGCACCCCCATAATACCAGGATGCTCCCCCCCATAATATCAGCCGGCCATGGAACATGGTTTAAACTATGCCATAAGCTGACCATTTTCCTGCAGATCCCATAATACCAGGATGCTCCCCCCATAATATCAGCCTGCAGATCCCATAATATCAGCCTGCAGATCCCATAATATCAGCCTAAAGATGCCATAATATCATATACGGTATGTACATGCAGGCTGTTGTCAGTCCATTTCACTTTGTCTATTTATTTGCAATTTTTATTTTATGGGTGTGTCTGCTAGATAAAGTTTTATAAATTGAGAAAGCTGAACCCCCCCCAGGAAAAAAAATTATCTACGGCACTGATAGACTTGACACTTATCTCACCAGATACAACCATCTCCTCGTTGCCATTAGTCACCACCTTAGTTTCACAGGACTTTGACATGTCAGCCTCACTCTCTGAGTTGCTATCAGTCACAGCACATACCTCATATATACCACTCATGCCATTATCAGCCCTGACCTCTATGGCCATGATGAGCTAATCCCCACATTGGACACTTCCTTAGTAACCATAGAAGACGGTGGAGACTGCTTATCCACCTCTGGTACGTGTGGTATACCCTCTAGAACTGCCACCTTTTCCTGCACATTTTCTACAGTGAGTTCCCCCAGCTGTGTGCTCTCAACATTTATCAGCATTTCTACATCACTGACATTTTTGCCAAACAGGGGAGCTTCTTTCCCAATCACAACCTGCAACGGAAAAGGCGTGTCATCATCATCACATATTTCACATGGCATCAGATTTTCATTAGGCAATGTAGACAACCTGGCACATTTACTTTGCACCCTATTGGTACCTTTGTTTTCAATGGTGATATCACTTAAAGGGGTCGGTACAGGTTCTGCAGAAGTTTCATCACTTTCTGCAGAAGTGTTTACATTTCCCCAGAACAATGGGAAATCAGGGCCGAACATTCCCTCAGACACAAGCACTTTAGCATCACCAAGTTCATAAGTCTCAGTTTTAACTGGGGTCTCACACCCAATGAGAGCCCCTGGATAGTTCACACTATCCCCACAAATGTCCCGCACATAGTTACCAGCTTCCAGGCTGGCATGAACCTGGCTCCCCTGGCTCTCTGCTTCCAACACCGGCTGGACTGCACTGCCCCTCACCACAAGGTCACACATTTGTGTAGCAGTCTCTAGTCCCGGTGTCTTTACACCGACTGGCTCAGCAGATATCAACTGCAGCTGGCTCACACTACCATTCAGGGCTTCTGAGGTATTAGGGCACTCGTTAGCAATATGCCCAACCTCCAGAGCCCTGCTCACTGTCACTCCGTCTGCTATACAAGTAATAATTGGAACGCTCTTACCGACAGTTGTCACGGGTTCGGTGCTCCCAAGCACAGCACTCGGCTTCCTGCAGCAGCTGCTTCATTATTTCCTCTGTGGCCCTTGTTTTCCGCCACACTGGACCACCTTTCACCAGGTAGTGGTTGCTCCTAGCAACCGCATCACGGTTCCTTCGCACATCCTCTTCAGGACTGGCAGTGAATATAGGAACTCCTGAGAGCCGAACCGCTCTCCACCTCAGGTTGCTCCCGTTGGTTGCCCTTGGCAACAGCACACATCAGCTTTTCATCCGGAACTTCAGGCACACCACCGACACCTTGGACTTTTGTAAAGTGTCCACTCAGCGTTGAAGACAGTCCCACTGCAATTGTGCCTTCAAAATCTCCCGCTCCACATCAAAGCACACCATTTCACTTGGGGCATAACCCACCTCTTTGGCCAGGCTTTCTTACCGTTTTATATGCATCCACCGTCTGACATATTAAGTCATGAGACCCATGAGATCAGACATTTCTGCAACCAAGTCCACTTAACCAGAGACCACAAAAAACTGTTTTCTTTTTTTTCTTTTTACCAGTCAGTCTCTGTAAATTGGGTTTCTGGCCCTTTAAACTCCACACAGCAATTCAGCAGCAGTCAGCAGCACCTGCTCTTTTTGCCTTGTCATTGCTCCTAGCAACACTCTGTCTTTTTAACCTTCCGTTGCCCCCAGCAACACTTCACGTTATGTTGCACCTAGCAACACTTTGTGCCCTTTTAACATGGACACTGCCCAGCAATTCCGAAGCCTTCAGCATGGACAACACTTGCTGGTGCCCGCATCCTCCAACAATTGTAAGGGATCGTCTTTTTTGCAGGGTATCACCATCACAAACTTCCTTCTAGACAACGGATTTAATGTCCAAACGGTGCATTTATTTGGCAGTCTTCACAAACAAAACAACATAAATGAACACCTGCCCAGCTAGGCACTACCTAATACATAACATATTCCCTGACTCACCTATAACGGACTGTTCAGACACAGTATCTGGTCCGGCTTCCTCAGCCAATTGTATACTAGGCCCCAGGCTGTAGCAAGGTCAGTATGGGGAACTTAGGCTCAGCAGTCCGCCTGACTCTGGCCGTGTGACCCTCTTTCCCAGCAGGTGTCGCTTGGTCCCCCAAACTCCAGGCTATCTCCCAGCCTCGTGGCCCCTCAGCCTAGCCCGGCTGAGACCACACACACAGAGCCTCAGCAGGCCTCTGTTTCAAACTCTACACCCCCCTCTCACTTTGAGGATTCTTTTATCCCTAGGTGATTGTGGCACCTGGTCCTGCTTCAGGCCTGATAATTGATGGGGAAGACATGGAAACTCCTACCATGCATCTCCCCTAACAGCTATGAGGCCTGTCACTGCCTCACAGTACTGATAACAAGTTGGATGGTCCCTCTCCTCTTGAGTCCACAGGACATGGCGTTTCAGGTTTCCAAAAAGATTTTAAAATTTTGATTCATCTTATCACAGAACAGTTCTCAATTATGCCTCAATCTTTTTTAAATGAGCTTTGGCCCAGAAAAGACAGCAGAATTTCTGGATTGTTTTGAGATATGGCTTCTTCTTTGTGTGATATAGCTTATACTTGCATTTTTGGATTTCACAGCGAGCTGTTTTCACAGACAATGATTCCTGAAAGTGTTCCCGAGCCCATGCAGTGATTTTCAGTACAAATTTATTTCTGTATTTAATGCAGTGCTGCCTGAGGGCCCGTAGATCATGAGCATCCAATATTGACCGCCTGACCTGTCCCTTGTGCACATGGATTTCTCTGAATCTTTTGATTATGTTATGTACTGTAGATGGTGGGATATTCAAAGTCTTTGCAGTTTTAAGCGGAGGAACATTTTTCTGAAATTGCGCTACAATTTTTAGATGCAGTTTTTACAGATAGGTGAGCCTCTGCCCATCTTTGCTCCCAGGGACTATATCTCTCTAACATGTTTTTTTCTATACCCAGTTATGTACCGTAACTTAGTAGCAAATAGCTTCTCCTTTTCCAGCCTTTTGTTTTCTCTGTCCCAACTTTTTTAAGATGTGTTGCTGCCATCAAGTTCTATTTTTTTTTTTTCAGGAAATGGTAAAATGTTTCACTTTCAACATCTAACATTGTTCTATGAGCTATTGTGAATAAAATATGAGTCTATGAGATTTGCAAAGAATTGCATTCTGTTTTATATGCATTTATTTCCATTTTATATAGCACCCCAACTTTTTTGGAATTGAAGTTGAAGAAAGCGATGTCATAAAAGCTTCTGTAGGTGTAATGTGTAGGTGTGCTAATACATTTTGTCCATATGGTGTGCTTTGCATTGGATCCCCTGTATAACTAGCATATTGGGGCCAATATACTAAAACTGGTATCACATATGGCAGTCTTATTATCAAAGGGGCAGGCAGTTTATATTGATGACTCAGGATAGGTCATCAATATCTGATTGGCGGGGGTCTGACACCCAGCATCCCTGTCGATCAGCTCTTTGAAGAGGAGGCAGCTCTCCATGTGGAAGTGCAGTGTAATTACAAGTATTCGCTCCATTCACTTCTTATTACACTACGCCACTGCTGCAAGGGAGATGAGGCGCAGTGTAGTGAGAGGAAGCAGTGTAGCATGGAGCACCTCCTCCTCTTCAAACAGGTCATCCGCTGGGGAAGAGGGGGCTGGAGGGGTGCCTGGTGTGGACCCCCACCGATCAGATATTAATGACTTATCCTGAGCATAGATCATCAATGTAAACTGCTTGCACAACCCCTTTAAGCGCGAAATGCCCCAAGAAGCACAGGTCTCCTAATAAAATTGGCACATCTAATGCCATTCCATGCACCAGAAATTAAAATTCAGTTTCTGGCATAAATTATAGTAAATAAGATGAGTTGTGGGTGACCATGCACCTCCCACTAAGCCCCACTCACTTTTCTCACTACTTTTCACAAGTGGCGAGAATAGTGAAAAGTTGAAAATGATAGCACAAATACAGTATGCACCACCATTTGCTATTTTTTTTTACTCTGTAATATTCTGTGTCCCTGTTGTGTGCTCCCTTCTAGTTGTGATGGCCACCTAACCAAATAAAATTGCTCTAACCTGTACTTAAGGGGCTATCTAAGAATTTCTAAAAAATCTTGGGGTCTTCAGACCATATAGAGGAAAGATCATTACTCTGTACTCTGGCACCATCTCTGCTGTGCTTGGACTGTCTGTAGGCTCTTGCTCTTAGGTCCTGACCAGATATGTTCCCAAGCTTTGCTGTTTAGCTGCATAATGTAAATGCAGCTGAATAGGGAGACTTGGGGATGCATCTGGTCAGGAACCAAATATAAGCTAGTCTGGGTGCAACAGAGATGGTGACATTGAAGTGGTGGAGTAAGTAGAGAAGAAATAGTCATTTCTTCAAAGGGTCTGAACACTCCTGGAGTTTTGAAAAAGCTCTAAGAACCCCTTTAATCAAAAAGAGGGAATAAACATAAAAAATCATATTCTATATTAATATTTTGAAAATACTCATTGAATTCCTGCCATTTTAGGACAGCTTAATTATTTGTCTTGGATGCCAGCATCATCAAACCCCATTTAAACTGTATACGATGGAACCACCTTGAGCTCTTGCTTGACATCTTGTGAAGTAATTCTTGACATAGTAGAGTAAGCAGTAGAGCTAGGTAAAGAATAAAAGAACTGATCACAGGATTCTATATTATGACTTGGTCTTGTCTTTCAGACTTAGAAATAATTATAAATTCTCAAGTCTGTAAAGCCGGAAACCAACTGTTTCAGAGGATTAATGATCCTAACACTGCAAAATAACATATTCCAAAACACCTCCATGCCAAAGCTTGAACTGCAGAGCACATACTGATTTCTGACTTCTAAACATTTCATGCACAGATTTAAAAGGCGATCCAACTGTGAGCTCAGAACTAATGTAAGGGAATAGTGGTAGCATCCTGACACTATGTCAACAAAGTGTTGTTATCAGGCTTGGAAATGTCCTGAAAGATCCTATGTTTGAGGTGATGGGAACAAATGTCAGGTTTCCTACAAACAAACATTGGATGACGACTCCGACTTCTTCATATTGTAGCTCTTTTAGACAAGTAACTAGTGCTGTACAAAGAAGGACAATAGTCCTACAGAACATCCATGTAATCAGGGGTGGATTGGCCATAGACCTTACAGGGAAATTTCCTAGTGGGCCAATGCCCATGGGGCCGGCCAAGTCCCCATCTCAACCGCTGGCTGGGTATATAATAAGCTATTAGTGGTAATTAACTCAATGAGAATCAGGTACTCATGTACCCGGCCAGAAACGTGCCCTCCTGAATTCAACTATGTCCCGCATCTCACCTCCTAAGTCCCCTACTCCATATCTTAATCAGAGACAATTGGAAGAGGAGGAGAGAAAATGGCCTCTATGGATGGCCACCACAGGGGGGCAGCTGCACAGCAATCAGTTCTCCCCAAAGAAATCACTGTTCCTGGGCAGCAGATCACTGTTTACACACAGTGATCTGCTGCACAGAAACAAAGATTTTACGATGCATTAGAAAAGTCTTCAGACACTTTCACTTTTTCACATTTTGTCATGTTGCGGCCTTGTGCTAAAATAAGAAAAAAAAAATATTTTTGTTCCTCAATCTGCACTCAATCTCCCATAACGGGATAGTGAAAACTGAATTTTTGAAATTTTTGCTAATGTATGAAAAAGGAAATCTAAAATTTTACGTGGATATAAGTTCTCAGACTTTTGGTATGACACTTGAAATTTAGCTCTGTGGGCATCCCATTTCTCATGATCATCTTTGAGATGTTTCTACACCTTGATTGGAGTCACCTGTGGTAAATTCAGATAATGACTTGATTTGAAAAGCACAACCTTGTCTATATAAGGCCTCACAACTGACAATGCATATCAGAGGAAAATGCAAACCATGAGGAGAGAAGAAGCTCAGAGACAGGATTATATGGAAGCACAGATCTGGAGAAGGGGACAAAAATGGCACTGAAAGTTCCCAGGAGCACAGTGGCCTCCATAATTCTTAAATAGAAGTTTGGAGCAACCAGGACTCTTACTAGAGCTGGTCACCCCACCAAACTAAGTAATCGGGGAGATAGGCCTTGGTAAGTAAGGTGACCAAGAATCCAATGGTTACTCTGGCTGAGCTCCAAAGATCCGGTGTGCAAATGAGAGAACCTTCCAGAAGGTAAACCATCACTGCCACATTCTACCAATCCGGGCTTTATGGCAGAAAGAAGCCTCTCCTCAGTAAAAGACACACGAAAGCCTGTCTGTAGTTTGCAAAATGCACCTAAAGGACTTTCAGACTGTGAGAAAGATTCTCTGGTGTGATGAAACAAAGATTTAACTTTTTGGATTCCAAGCATCATGTCTGGAAGAAACCAGGCACTGCTCATCACCTACCAATACCATCCCTACAGTGAAGCATGGTGGGGGCTACATCATGCTGTGGGGATGTTCTTCAGTGGCTAGGACATAGAGACTGGTAAAGCTTCAGGGAAAACTGAATGGAGCAAAGTACAGAGATATACTCTTAATGAAAACCTTATCCAGAGGGCTCTGGTCCTCAGACTGGGCAGTAGGTTCATTGTCCAAAACGACAATGACTGTAGGCACGCATCCAAGGCAACACAGGAGCGGCTTAGAGACAACTCTGTGAATGTTCTTGAGTGGCCCAGCCAGAGACCTGACTCATTCAAACATCTCTGGAGCGACCTGAAAATGTCTGTTCTCCGATGGTCCCCATCCAGTCTGACAGAGCTTGAGTGAATCTGCAGAAAACAATGGCAGAAAACCCCCAAATCCAGGTATTCAAACCTTGTGACATCATAGCCAAGAAGACCTGAGGCTGTAATCACTGCCAAAGGTGCGTCAACTGCCAAGTCCTGAGTAAAGGGCCTGAATACTTGTGTCAATGCAACATTTTAGTTTTTTCCCATTTTCAACAAATTAGCAAAGATTACTAACATTCTGTTTCCACTTTATCATTATGGGGTAGAATGATGGGGAAAACTTGAAGGGTCTGAAGGCTTGTAGGTGCCGGATGAAAGACACAGTCACCTGATGAATAAGAATTTGCTCATTCATCGGGTGATATGGACCGTAAGGTGGAAAACTAAATGTTTCATCCACTGAAGTACAGTGGTGCTTGAACACTTCATGAAAGTAGATAAAGATTACTGCATACATTTTGCCATTCACAGACGTGATACTAGATTATTTTCCTTAATAAAAAAACCTACAAAGTCTAATATTTTTTACTAATTTACCTGATCAGGTTATCTTTGTTTACCTTTAGGACTTGTGCAAATATCTGATGTAGCTTTAGGTTAAATTTATGTTGAAATATAGAAAAGTTTTATGGGTTTACAAACTTCAAAGCACTGCTGTAAATGAAATACCAGGTGGCAAAAATAGAACTACTGGTGGTATTCCATGACAGGAAAGCTGACAAATGTTGTGCGAACCGAGGCTCATATGCTGTATGCTTTTATTCAGAGGGATCAGGGTTGAAATACAATACAAAAAATAAATGAATAAAAATAATACAGTATAAGGCAAGGGTTTTCCAGGATTTTTTAACTGACGACCCATCCCCTGGACCAGGCATCCTCAAACTGCGGCCCTCCAGCTGTTGTAAAACTACAACTCCCACAATGCCCTGCTGTAGGCTGATACCTGTAGGCTGTTCGGGCATGCTGGGAGTTGTAGTTTTGCAACAGCTGGAGGGCCACAGTTTGAGGATGCCTGCTCTTGACAGATCATCAGTATCTGATCGTTGGGGGACTAACACATCTGACCCCGCGGCCTTCTCCGTGCTCACCAAGCACTGTGCCGCACATAGGACAGCGGCTGTGCTTGGTATTGTAGCTCAGTCCCATTCAGCGCAGGGGTTATTATGACCGCCGTCTAAAATGCCGGTCTTAATAAATGAACCCCTATGACGCCGTATAACTTGTCAGCCTGATATTGTAATATATTTATTACTATTTGGAACATTCCAATTCACACTATGGAGCAATATGTATATATTTTATTTGGTGGTATTTTTTTTTATCCGAATTGCTGAATGTTCTACATAGCAATACATCTATTTTTATTTCCACATAGAAATATATATATATAATCATTGCCTACTGTCCCCAATGGTGCTCACAATCTTAGTAACAGGAGTACCTGGAAGAAAGCCACACAAACACGGGGAGAACATACAAACTCCATGCAGATGTTGTCCTTGGTCGGATTTGAACCCAGGACCCCAGCGCTGCAAGGCACCAGTGCTAACCACTGAGTGTCTATCAACCTATCTATCTATTTTATGTCTGATATATATAGAGCAACAGTGGGGCCACCGGGAGCCAAGGTGCCACCCTGGTGCTTTTCTTGGCTGCTGGGGGTCTAGCTGGATGCAAAACTACAGTATGTCATGTCAAAATTGCAACTAGCAGCGGTGCAGAAGCTTGACTTTCCTGACATCATAGTCACATGACAAATGGCACATACTAATGAGAATTTGAGAAACACTCCAATGAGAGGTAATCTGTAATGCAAATAGGTCTTGTAAGTCTTATAGACCTAGGCACTTCCCCTTAAAGCCTGGTATGTCTGACAGTTACAAGGTCACATGACTTGAGAAAATATTTAAACCACAGAATTTGTATAAAATGTAAAACTTATTTAATTTGTTCAAAAAACAAAACAAAACAAAAAAAAACACTTACTGGCTTCCCTGACCCTCAGATCCTCAAAGACAACTAAAGACTAGTTGGCAGGAGAAGTCATCATAGTGGTTTCGGTTGGATGGAGAAGAAAAGGAAAAAGAACATGTACAACCAGATAAGACATCCCCTGTAAATCATTAGATTTAGCTGTAGTGTACTTTTCATGATGTTCACTGTATGGGATTACATTTTTTTTATAATTTTATCTTGTGGCTCATCATGTGCGCAACAATACAAATTATGTATAGTTTTTTTCCATTTTTTTAATGCGTTTTATGCTAAAAAGAGCGATTTGGGGGTTGCTGTAGTGTGTTAGTTAAAGTAAAATCAACATAATGCCTATGCCTGACAAAAGAGGGCCTCATAGGCATCCACACATGACAGGCCTGTGGTACCACTGTTAGGCCTTTGGCTGCCATTGCAACCCTTTGGCATTCAATGTTTGCATAGCAAGAGGTCTAGCATCGACTGTGGCATCTAATGGGTTAAGCTGCCAGGATCAGAATTATCTCTGATCATAGTGGTGAGAGCAGAGTACCAGCTGTATAATGGCACGGGCAAGCTCCAGAACCTGCATCATAATAGTATAATAGTATAGAGAAGTATAAGCAGGGGTTAGTGGGTTAGTGTGTGAATGAAGTGGAGTGATATATATATATATACACACACACATATAGTTCAGAAATATACAGGTTGAGTTGGGAATTTGAATATCTCCTTTTCTGTAAGGTCCGATCTTTTATTTTATGTTTTTTTTTTCCACTTCAAAATCAAACCTGCTGATAGACTTGGAAAGCTTGTGGCTAAAAAGCTTTCACCTTGGAAATGAAAAAGGGAAATTAAAAGAATAAGGGACCTGAAGAAGTTAAAAGAAGCATAGACAAATGAAGTGTTCAAGCTACGTTCCAAGGGGGGCAAGTGGACTTTTTATCTAGATACCTTTGAATCGTGAGTCAAGCTAGTGAAACTTACAACTGGGTTAAAGTTTAAATGGCATAGAAGAAAGATGAAAAATATTTTATCCGGATGGTGGAACAAAGAGCTTGACTCTTTATCTATGTACCTGTCTAAAGAGAAACTACCAGGAGTCCTAGAGATGAGCGCACCTATTGTTCGTATTTAAGAATTAAAGTAATTGAAAGGAAAAGCGGTAGGAACAATATTCAGGATTACTCTGCCAGCATTGTGGGTAAAATATTCATTGACACTTTAAGTGCTGGTGGGTCAAGTCAAAGTCCTGACAGATCATCAGGCAGTTATTAGTAATTGAAAAAATAAATATTAATAGTTTATTTTTATTAATTGACAAATTGCAAAGTGAATGAACAACTCAGTATTTGGTGTGACCACCCTTTGCCTTCTAAACAGCATCTATTCTTCTAGGGACACTTGCTCATAGTTTTTGAAAGAACTTGGCAGACAGGTTGTCCCAGACATCTTGGAGAACTAACCACAGATCTTCTGTGGATGAAGGCTAGCTCAAATCCTTCTGTCTCTTCATGTAATTTCGGACAGACTCCATGATGTTGAGATCAGGGCTCTGTGGGGACCATATCATCTCTTTCAGGACTCCTTGTTCTTACTTAGAAAATAGTTCATTGACTTTATGTTTGAGGTCATTACATAGTAACATAGTAACATAGTTTATAAGGCCAAAAAGAGACATCTGTCCATCCGGTTCGGCCTGTTATCTTGCAAGTTGATCTAGAGGAAGGCAAAAAAAAAAAACTTGTGAGGTAGAAGCCAATTTTCCCCACTTAAAGGGAGAAAAATTGCTTCATGACTCCAATCAGGCAATCAGAATAACTCCCTGGATCAACGACCAAACTAGCTATAACCTGTAATATTATTACACTCCAGAAATACATCCAGGCCCCTCTTGAACTCTTTTAGTGAGCTCACCATCACCACCCCCTCAGGCAGAGAGTTCCATAGTCTCACTGCTCTTACCGTTAAGAATCCTCTTCTATGTTTATTTGCAAACCTTCTTTCCTCCAGACACAAAGGATGTCCCCTTGTCACAGTCCTGGGGATAAATAGATGAGGGGAGAGATCTCTGTACTGACCCCTGATATATTTATACATAGTTATTAGATCTCCTCTCAGTCGTCTTTTTTCTAAAGTGAATAATCTTAATTTTAATAATCTTTCGGGGTACTGTAGTCCCCCCATTCCGGTTATTACTTTAGTTGCCCTCCTCTGAACCCTCTCCAGCTCTGCTATGTCTGCCTTGTTCACAAGAGCCCAGAACTCAGTACTCCATGTGTGTTCGGACTAGTGATTTGTAAAGTGGTAGGACTATGTTCTCATCACGGGCGTCTATGCCCCTTTTGATGCAACCCATTATCTTATTGGCCTTGGCAGCAGCTTCCTGACCCTGGTTTATACAGCTTAGTTTTCTGTTTACTAAAATTCCTAGGTCCTTATCCATGTCAGTGTTACCCAGTGTTTTACCATATAGTATGTACCGGTGACTTGCATTATTCCTTCCCATGTGCATAACCTTACTTTTGTCAGTGTTAAACCTCATCTGCCACTTCTCTGCCCAAGCTTACAATATATCCAAATCCATCTGTAGCAGTTTCCCGTTCTCTTCCGTGTTAATTACTTTACACAGTTTAGTGTCATCTGCAAAAATTTATTTTTTACTGTGCAAGCCTTCTACAAGATCATTAGTAAATATATTGAAGAGGATAGGGCCCAGTACCGACCCCTGAGGTACCCCACTAGTGACAGTGACCCAATCTAAGTGTGTACCGTTAATAACCACACTCTGTTTTCTGTCACTCAGCCAGTTACTTACCCACATACAGACATCTTCTCCCAGTCCAAGCATTCTCATTTTATATACCAACCTTTTATGTGGTACAGTGTCAAATGCTTTGGAGAAGTTGATTCGCCGATGTCAAGTGTAGAACTTACCTCCTCATAGAAACTGATTAAATTAGTTTGACATGACAGATCCCTCATGAAGCTATGCTGATATGGTGTTATTTGCTTATTTTCATTGAGGTGCTCCAAGATAGCATCTCTTAGAAAACTTTCAAACAGTTTACCTACAGAGGTTACACTTACCAGCCTATAGTTTCTGGGCTCTGTTTTTGGACCCTTTTTGAATATTAGCACCACATTTGCTATGCGCCAATCCTGTGGAACACTTCCTGTCAGTATAGAGTCTGTAAATATCAGAAATAAGGGTCTGGCTATGACATTACTTGGGGTTGTATGCCATCTGGTCCTGGCGATTTGTTTATTTTGATCTTTTTAAGACGCCGCTGTACTTCTTCCTGGGTCAGACAGGGCACTTTTAATGGGGAATTTACTTTTACATTCTGCATTTCATCAGTGATTTCTCCTCATCGCTCTCTGCAACTCCCCCCTCATTACTGTGTAAAGGGCCGTCTCCTTCAGATTTATACTTTTTACCATTTATATAATTGAAGAACATTTTAGGGTTAGTTTTCCTCTCTTTGGAAATTAATCTCTCGGTCTCTAGTTTGGCTGCTTTTATTAGTTTTTTACATATCCTATTTTTTTCCTTATAGTTTATTAGTGCTTCCTCACTACCCTCCTCTTTTAGTGATTTAAATGCTTTCTTTTTGTCATTTATTGCTTTCTTTACAGTTCTATTTATCCAAATTGTTAATTTCTTGTACCTTACCCTTTTATTCCCATAAGGTATGTACCTCTCACAATTAGACTTTAGGATGCTTTTTAAAAATATCCCATTTTGTGGCTGTATTTTTACTTTTGAGGACTTTGTCCCAGTTAGTTAGGCCTATGGCCTCACTTAGTTGGCTAAATTTCGCTTTTTTGAAGTTTGGTAATTTTGTTCTTCCCTGAAGAAACACTGTTTTGAACGACAATTATTACTTTATGGTCACTATTTCCCAGGTGTCCCCCAACCTGCACATCTGATGTTCTGTCAGGTCTATTGGTTAATACTAAGTCCAGTATGGCTGTCCCTCTAGTCAGGTCCTGAACCATTTGGGAAAGATAATTGTCTTTGGTTATTGCCAAGAATCTGTTTCCTTTATCAGAGGTACAGGTTTCAGTTTCCCAGTCTATATCTGGGTAGTTGAAGTCCCCCATAATAACGACCTCATTATAATTTGCGGCCTCGTCTATCTCGTTTTGTAGTAGATTTTCTGTGGACTCTGGTGGTCTATAATAAACTTCTATTAGTATTTTATTATTGTTTTTGACTCCATGTATCTCTACCGACAGTGACTCCACATGTTCATGTCCCTCACTTACATATATCTTCTCAGATTGTGGGCTCTAGACAGGACTTTACATAAAGGCAAATCCCTTTCCCACTCCGGTTTTGGTGATCCTTTGTAAACAACCCTGTACATTAATTGCCCAGTCATAGCCATCATCTATGTTCCAGTTATTCCCACTATGTCATAGTCCTCCGCACACATTACTAATTCCAGTTCCCCAGTTTTATTAGTCAGGCTTCTGGCATTAGTATACATACAATTAAAAGGTTTTTGGATATTTTTAACATTACACCTTTCCTTCTGAGCTGTTCTAGTCCCTCCTTCCATTCCTCCCCCAGTCCCACTACCTTGCCCCTGGTCTCTATCTGCACTATCTTCCCCTCCTATAACGTAATTACCCCCCAGCCCCTAGTTTAAACATTCCTCCAACCTTCTAGCCATCTTCTCCCCCAACACAGCTGGATTTATTGTCCTGCTGCAGAATAAATTTGGAGACAGCCAGATACCTACCTGCTGGTATTGCATTTGCATGATGGATAAGTATTTGCCTGTATGTTTTAGCACAAAGAAATGGACAACCTTGAGGAAAGACTCAATGGAAGCTGTATAAATCTATATGCAGTGAAGTGTCCTTTGTCACCCAGATGAAATCTTTTCTGGAAGCTGTTTCATGCCTCCCAATTGTCCTGTTTTTAATGGAATTGGCCTGTAAATTAGGACGGTCCTTGAAGGGGATAGGGTTTGTACAAATGTTTTTGGGAGGTTTTGTTGACAATCCTGGGTAGATTAAATAGGTTGTCCAGCTGTTAAAAGTTATCCTCTATCTACAGGATAGGGGATAACTATTAGATCTGTATGTGCCCTACCCCTGAGACCCTCACTAATCACTAGAATAGGTACCCCATTACCCCTTGGAGCCCCCACAAAACGAAGGGAGTGGCAGTTTGGTCATGTGAACTGCCACTCCATTCATCTCTACACGCGTTCTTCAGACGGCCAAGTACAGAGCATGGCTATTTCCGGAACTCCCATAAATATGAAGGAAGCTGCCGTATGCCTGCCCATCTTGCTGTTCCTTTCAACCCATTTTCATGATTGGTGGGGGCCCCAGCTATAGGACCCCGACTGATCTAAAAATTAACAACTGGAAAATCCCTGTAAGGCATAGCTTACTTTGTAGCCAACCTGACATGCAGCTATCTTAACAGACTAGAGAAGGATGCCATGCCACTTCCATACTGTGCCTATCTCTTCTCCATGTCATGCCGAGTGCTGTGGCGTTGTCTTTTACTTCATGAAGGCAGTGCCTCGAAGGTGGTACCTCAAGTAGGCCATCGTGGGCTGCTACAGTCAGAAGTTTTGTGGTTGGTGCACTCATTTCTTTTATTACTTTGGCTCTCAAGCTTTTTAAAATATACATGATGTCCTTTTGCGGTAAAAGATTCTGCTAGACTTGGAAAAGCTAAGCCAGAAGTGTCAGAAGCTGCAGCTGAACAGTAGTTTGGATCACTCTTGTTTTTTAAATATTAGAATTAAATGTATCATTTTATATTTTATATTTATACATTACATTTTTTTGCATTTCTGAAATCTGCTGTAATATGTAACACCACTTATTTTACAATGTATGCAAAGAAGCTGGAACAAAATCACGCTGTAACTGCACATTTAATATCCTTATTCTTATTCCACAGACGTCTTCCAGGATTTTGATTTTAGCAGCGCCCCACATACCGGCATCTACAGGTACATTCTAGGAGGTGCAGGGCATAATTGTTCTCACTCTTTAATTCCGAGAGATTTGTGCGTTGCTTTGGAAGTAGGGCTTTTATCTATTTCCATATAGTGACAAGCTGAACAAACAGTGACATTTTCAACAGCCTGTGCTTATTCTTAATCACGTTTTAAAGAAAAGATTTCATTTTGGAAAAAGACTCGGAGAAAAATTATTCCCTTAAGTGTGAGCTATTTTGAAATGAAATTGTGTCTTTTGTTCATAAATGCATTTTAAAGTTGGCCAAGTTTGTAAACTGAGTTATTAGTTGTCTTGTTTCGAAGCAAACACTGGTACATTTTTTTCCGTTTGATTACCCTGCCTTTTGACTAATCTATTTGCGTGTATTAGGGCTCGTTCACACGATTGCATGGTTTTGCGGTTCGTTTTTAACGCATCCATTCTCCGTTTTTGGTTTCAGTAGTGTTTCCATTCCGCTTCAGTTCTGTTTCCCAATGGTTTCCGTTTGTGATCCGTTTTTTGCGGATCACAAACGGAAGCGGAAGCATAAAATAATGTTTTAACAGTAAGTACATTGAAAAATTGGGCTGGGCATAACATTTTCAATAGATGCTTCCACAAAAACGGAACGGATACGGAAGACATACAGATGCATTCCGTATGCATTCTGTTTTTATTTTTACAGCCCCATTGACTTGAATAGAGCCACTGAACTTGATTTGCGGGCAATAATAGGACATGACTCAAAATGTAGCGGAATGGAAAAACGGAAATACTGAAACGGAATGCATGCGGAGTACATTCCTTTTTTTTTTTTTGAGGACCCATTGAAATGAATGGTTCTGTATATGGACAGTATACTGAACGCAAAAAACAGCCCGTATGCAGAATGCAAGAAAAGTTTGTGTGAACGAACGCTTATGGAAAAGAAATAAGAGTCATCCAATCTTGAAATTTAGACTTTGAACAGAGTAAACTAAACAAGAGCTGTAGGTATTAGACTAAGCGTCATTTGCGGTTATGCCCCCTCCAAAAAATAGAGTGCAATCCATCATTTCTTTTGGCCTGGGGCCACAGACAACCATAATTGCCTGTTCCTAAGGGCTCATGCACACAAACGTATTTTCTTTCCGAGTCCTTTTGTTTTTTTTGCGGACCATATGCGGAACCATTCATTTCAATGGGTCTTCAAAAAAAAACGGAAGTTACTCCATGTGCATTCCATATCCATATGTCGGTATGTCCGTTCCACAAAAAAATAGAACATGCCCTATTATTGTCCACATTATGGACAAGGATTGGACTGTTCAATTAGGGGTCAGCTGTTCCGTGCCGCAAAATACGGAATGCTCACGGACGTCATCCGTATTTTTTGCGGACTGCAAAATACATACGGTCGTGTGCATGAGGCCTAAAGGTAAGTATGGTGTTTGCCTCCCTTGCGTTGCTGATGAGACATACCCTGAGCCATTGTGTCCTGGCACAAAGGGCTATGGGATATAGTTTTTTCCTATGTGTCTCCCCCTGCACTATGTAAGTTATCTGAACACCCACATTTCTCAGCGCAAGGCCATCTGTTTTATTATGTGATTATACCTCTTATGTCAGTCTTAAACTACATTTTGTGGTGAGTTAAAGAGGACCTGTTACCTCTTCTGACATATATGTTTTAGTGACTACTTGCATTCCCATGTACAATGGTGGAGCATCTATTCCTATGGCTCCATGTGGTGCCATTCCAGTGTTATTGCTTCTATAGGTTATGAATGAATTACTGGTAGTTTGCAATAAAGGTATAACTGGGTGTTACCAGTTGGGGGCATGTCTGACACTGCCAGCACTGATTGGATAATATTAGACTGTGCAGGGACAACCCCCCGATTGGTGACACCCAGATAGACCTTAGGGTACTTTCACACTTGTGTTGGTGCGGATCCGTCTGTTTATTTGCACAGACGGATCCGCACCTATAATGCAAACGTTTGTATCCATTCAGAACGGATCCGTTTGCATTAGTTAAAAGAAAAATGACAAAGTCCAAAACGGATCCGTTTTGAATTACATTAAAAGTCAATGGGGAACGGATCCGTTTTCAAATGCACCATATTGTGTCATTGAAAACGGATCCGTCATCATTGACCTACATTGTAATTCAAAACGGATCCGTTAGGCTCCGCCTCTTCAGACGGACACCGAAATGCTGCATGCTGCGTTTTGCTGTCCGCCTCTAAAACAGAATAGAAACGGAACGGAGCAGAACTGATGCATTCTGAACGGATCCTTATCCATTCAGAATGCATTGGGGCTGAACTGATCCGTTTTGAACCATTTGTGAGAGCCCTGTGAATCCAAAACGCCAGTGTGAAAGTACCCTTAATTGCAGACAGTTGGCAAAGCATTAAATGAGTTATCTGAGTGTTAAATACTGATTACCTATTCTCAGGATATGTCATCAGCATGTGATTGGTGGCGATCCAACTCCCAGCACCCCCCAGAGCGGCTGTTTGGAGAGTACTGCTACCTCCTTGCAGCTTACCAAGCACAGCGCCAGTCATTGTATTGTGGCTGTGCATGGTATTACAGGTCAGTCCTAATTACTTGAATAAGACTAAGCTGCGCCTAGGCGATGTAACTGATGAGTGTAAAATCGCTGGCCTACAAAGAGGCTACCACGTTCAGAAGAGTGCCGCACCTCTTCAAACAGCTGATTGGTGGGGGTGTCGGACGTCAGCCCCCCTCCGATCAGATATTGATGACCTAACTTGTTGATTTCATTTAGTTTGCATAGTAGAAGGTTACTTTTACTCTATGTAAATTATCAATTTTTTGAATTGTTCTTTGTAGATGCGCTAAAGAATTTAACAATTTTCAGAATTCATTTAATTTCCCTAAGATGCCAAAATGTGACTGTAAATTCCAGTATAGCGCAGCAGTCTAGACAACTACCAGTCCATGGGTTTTAATTTTATATATTGTGTACATATTTTTTGTCTGTAAAAGACTTATTTATTTGTATTTTTACAGTTTTTCTTGGATGTTGTGCTGTATAAATCCAATTTTCCTGACGCCCATTCATAGGGTGTTCGGTTCAGGAGAATGAGAAGCAGGTAAAATGGCATGTGGTAATTTTTTCCCCCTTCATTATGTGCCATTGAGCAGAATTTTACTGTATACTATGTGCTTTCAAGGAGAACAGAAAAGGCATTTTGCTTTACAAGGTTGTCCAGGTTCAGAGATGAACCCGGACATACCTATATTTTCACCCAGGCAGCCCCTCTGATGTTGGCATCGGAGCATGTTATCCTCCGATGCTCTCCCGCGCACGGCAAGGGCTCTTTTATTTACTATAACACACTGCCGGGCGGAAGCTTCCGCCCAGCAGTGTGTTCAGTGACATCACCGGCTCTCATGGGCAGGCTTTAGCACTGCCCTAGCCGTTTTACAGGCTTATGCCCGCCCATCAGTGCCGATGATGTCACCAGGCTCACTGCTGGGTGGAAGCCTCCGCCTGGCAGCCTGAAGGAAAGCCCGGTTCGTCACCGGAACTCCACAAAATGTCTCTGCCCTGCGCGATCCAGCGCAGGGCAAAGGAGAGCATCAGAGCATGAACCGCTCCGATGCTCTTGTCAGGGGGGGCTCCCTGGGTGAAAATATGGGAGCTGAACCCGGACAACTCCTTTAAAGATGCATATAAATAAGATGTATATTACATGGTGTCGTCCACAACATAAATAAAAGGAAGAGATGAGACATGAACTGCATGTGAATCAAACGGGTCACTGGGGAGTGAAACTGGGAGCCGGCCAGTACTGGCTTCAGGTATTGAATATGTAACTTGTATGGGGGATTGAACTTGACGGAATAGAAGCTTTGAGAATCTACAGATCATGAAATAAATATACATACAACTGGCTTGCATGGGGGAACATATGTGCGGCGGTGGGTGCAGCTCTGGTCGCTGGTATTCTTTATTTAAAGGTGTTGGCAATTCTGCAAGGATCTTATTTTAATAATTCAGAGAGGAGTAATTGTTGCATCTCATAAATATATATTCGACTTCTACTTCTGAAGCCAGCACATCGATCTCTCCGCTCCGACAGTGTGGTTCTCTTAGAGAGGCACAATCATGGTGGTTATAATCTTTCCATACAGAAGGCACAACACGCTTTATGGTTCCCTTCAGGGACGGACTGGGGATTTAAAGTGGCCCTGGATAAAATACAAAAAGTGGCCCTGGATAAAATACAAAAAGTGGCCCCGTTTTGTAGTCTGGTTCAAATTCATGAAAGGCAGGGGCCAACACAAGTAGGCGGGGCCAGTGATGCCATATTGTGGCATATTATACCGCCCCAACAGAGCCAAATGCCACAGTCCATCACAAAGTACTGCCCCCAGCAGCACAAAATACATCCCCAAAAACCTCCACTGGTGGCCCACTGGGAAAATTCCCTGTAAGCTCTATGGCCAATCCACCCCTGGTTTCATTCAGGCAAAAACATAGCAGTAGTGCAAGGCTTTCCAGAAGTCTCAGCTGTACTTGGGCAACTTCCTGATACAGGGACTGGTACAGGGCAGTAGTGGACGCTCAGACCTGCTCACCATCTGCCTCAGCCAAAAATTATTTTGGACCATCTGGCTATACCTGGTCATGACTACAGTGGCTGCTGTGCTCCACCCTTACCATCCACAGATTTTATCATGCTCTGGTCTGCAAACTGACATGTATATGAAAAAGGTACATGGTAATCACTTGGCAGGAACTATTCTCACCTTTCATGTCCTCCAGAGCACCACTCAGCTGGAGCACATGACAATGTGCCACACTGCCCTCCCACCAACGTGGCAGGATGAACCCCTCACTGAAACATGGCACCCGGGGCTGATCTTGCCCCCATGGCCATTCCTTACTGGAGGCAGGACACTTTTGAAGGGACAGCCACTGCCAACAACTTAACATATGAACATGCATAACATCAATGTGCATATACAGTACATTGCATATTAATGTAGCATCAGCTGCGGAAGGCATGAGGCCATCTGTCCAATAGACTGGTAAATGATGCAAACATGACAGTAGATCAGCACACTCGTTTTTAATGCACCATTTTGATTTATATATCTCTCTTTGATTAACTTTTATTAATTCTTCCAGGTGGTGGGCAGCTATACCGCCATTGAGTCTTTACACTGTAAATTTTGCGACATTCACATTGCTGCATTAATAACATGATAACTTTATTCTCTGGGTCAGTATGATTGCAGAGATACCAAATACATACAGGCTTTATTTTTTTACTTTTACTAATTTGTACAATAAAAAACCTTTTTAAAAAAAGTTTTTGCATCGCCGCTTCCCAAGACCCGTAACTTTTTTATTTTTCTTTCTAAGGAGCTGTGTGAGGGCTTGATTTCTGTGGGAAATGTTGTAGTTTTCACACTGGTATAATTCTGTGGTAGGTAGTATTTTTTTGATTGCTTTTTATTCCATTTTTTGGTGGCAGATAGGAAAAAAACAGCAAAGCTGGCAGTGTTTTTTACACCATTGGGACATATTTTTTTATTGAAAAGCATTGTTTAAACTTTTAACTTGGAGATTTTTTTAAACAAAATTTTATTTAATTGTTACTTTGACCACTTATTAGTCCCACAATTGGATATTGTATGCAATACTTTGATCGCTCACATAATACACTGTACCTCTTATGTGGTGCAATCTATTATGCTGTCAGTAGTAAATTGACAGCCAAGACCTAATAGCCATGAGGCAGACCTGAGGGCCTTCATTAGGCTCTCGTCTACAAGTCAAGACATTGGCACATCACAATTGTGTTTTCAGCAGTGCCCATGGGTGACAGAGGGAGACTCTTCCCTCTGAAACCACTTAGATGCCACAGTTGCCATTGACCATGGCATCTAAGGGGTTAAAAGGCTGGGACTGGCGCTTTTGTCAGTCCCAGCCCTTAGAAAAGGAACCCAGCTGAGAGCTGATTCTGATACAAAGAGAATGCCTCATAACAGTGACCTCTACAGCACCCCGCCCCCTTAACAGTTAACTCCACAGCCCCCCACCCCTTAACACTGCCCCCCCCCCCTAAAGTGCCCCGCCTCCTTGAAATGGGATCTTCACAGCAGCCTATCCTCTTAACTTTGACCTTCACAGCAGCCCGCCCCTTTAACAGTGAGTTTCACAGCACCCCACTCCCTTGACAGTGACCTCCTCAGGAGTCCACCTCCTTAACAGTGACCTATACAGCACCCTGCCCCTTAACACTGACCTCCATAGGGGACCGTCCCCTTATCTGTGACCTCCACTGTTCCCTGCCCCCTTAACAGAGACCTCCACAGCACCCACCCCTTTAACAGTGACTGCCACAGTACCCCGTTCCCTTAACAGTGACCTCCACAGTACTCCTCTCCCTTAACAGTGACCTCACAGTACCCTGCCCCCTTACCAGTGACCTCCGCAGCGGCCTGCCCCCTTAACAGTAACATCCACAGTGAGTGCTACTTTAACAGTGACCTCCACATTGCCCTGTCCTTTAACAGTGAGCTTCATAGCAGCTGCCCTTTTAATAGTCACCCTTTCCCCCTTAACAGTGACTTCCACAGCAGCTGCCCCTTAAATAGTGGTCCCTGCCCTCTAACAGTGACCACCACAGTGCCCTGCCCCTTTAAGGTTAGGGCTACACGACGACATGTGTCGCACCAATGTCGCGCAACAATTTTTATAATGATAGGCTATGGTGTCGCACATATGGTGTCGTAATACAACAGTCACAAAAAATCCATCTAAGATGGATTTTTCTGTGACTGTCACATCACAGTCGCAGCATGTCGCAGTGCAACACCATAGACTATCATTATAAAAGTTGCCCTGCGACATCAATGTCGCATTGTAGTTGTGCCCTATGTGTCACGCGACACATGTCATCGAGTAGCCCTAGTCTAAAGCTGACCTGCAGCAGTGAAGAAAAATAGTTGGGCTGTGATGGAAACCTGGAGTAAAACTGGAGGAGCTAAGTAGTTCAGAGCCTACCATAATATTATTAACTTCACTGTATAACAGTATGCAGTTAGTTCTTTAGCTCCCTCTAATGGCTGTCGCAGGTAGCCAATTGCTATTAATCTGTATAAAGATATATTCAAAAATGAACCAGCACAGAATTTTGGTTGTATGTAGTTTCAATCACCAAACTTGTGGAAATGTATTTTTTGTGTTAAAATTCGTGTTTTTAAATCTAAATATTATAATATAATCTATAAATATATAAAAAGGACGTATATATATGTGTGTGTGTGTGTATATGTATGTATGTTCCGCGATCACTCAAAAACGCAATCATCGATTTCAACCAAACTTGGTATACACATCCCTTGCTACCTGGAAAGAAATCTTGTGGGGGTCCTCCGCCCCTACACAGCAGCTGCATGGAGTTTGTATGCTCCAAATTTTTTTGCTAGCCACATATTGCTCTGTAACTCAAAAACTCACCGATCAATGTCTACTAAACTTGGTACACATATCACTTACTATCTGGGAAAGAATACTGTGGAGGTAACATGCCGGTACACAATGAGTTTCTGTCTATACCGAAGTCTGTCTGTCTGTTCTTTATGCGCTCTCTAGGACATACCATTCTCAGCTCTCTAGGACATACCATTCCTGAGATATTCCCCCAAAAAATGACCTGCATTAGCCAATACAAACCTGCAAGTCTTTTTCTTCATATTCCAACTGCCATACACACGGTCACATGTCCCTTATCACTCAATAGAAGCTTGCAGGCCCTTAGTCTCCAAAAACACACTTCAGGTTTCCATAACAACACAACCATTTTTCTTCACTGTGTAGCCCTAGCATTAAAGAGGTAGGGCGCTGTGGAGGTCACTGTTAAAGGGGCGGGCCCTGTGGAGGTCTCTGTTAAAGAGACGTTCACTGTGAATGTTACTGTTAAGGGGGCAGGCCGCTGTGGCGGTCACTGTTAAAGGGGTGGACACTGTGGAGGTCGCTGTTAAATGGACAGACACTGTAGAGATCACTGTTAAGGGGCAGTGGCCACTATTAAAGGGGCAACTGCTGTGGAAGTCACTGTTAAGGCAGCAGGGTACTGTAAGGTCACTGTTAAGGGAGCGGGGTACTGTGGAGGTTAATGTTAAGGGGGCGAGCCCCTGAGGAGGTCACTGTCAAGGGAGTGGGGTGCTGTGAAACTCACTGTTAAAAGGGCAGGCTGCTGTGAAGGTCAAAGTTAAGGGGATGGGCTGCTGTGGAGGTCCCATTTTAAAATGACATGGTACTGTGGGGGGGGGGGGTCATTGTTAAGGGGTGGGGGACTTTAGAGTTCACTGTTAAAGTCGCGGGGTGCTGTATGGGGGATACTGTCGATATCTTTTAACAAAACACACAAACATTAAATGAAATAGATGAAATATACCCGTGCAAAGATGGGTCCTTCTGCCAGTATATATACAATCTCTATGTATCCGTCTACGTAGGGCGGCATCCCTTTACATATCGCCCTATTGTTGCATGGCCGTTTTGACTTGTAATTAATCATATTATATTGACTTTTGCCTGAATCCTGTACAGTTTCCTCACTTCCAAAAAATGAAAATGTGATTTAGCCAAGGCTTGTGAGAAATCCTACAAGGCTCCCGTTTGTTTGTCATAAATCATCACCGAGTAATTTGGGATCTTTGTTGCACAAAATTTCTTGAGCCGGAAGAGTGTTAAATGAAACATTTATAAGTGGAAACTGCATTCCTATGGGGATGTCTCTCTTCTTAAAAAAAACTTTCCCCTATGACTACTGCACCGGCTTATGTTCATAGAGTCAAAGCTATTACTGGGAGGCATTTCAGGGAAATATGAAGTTGTTACAGCCATGGAGAGGGGGAAAAAACCTGGGAGACAAAAGAAGCAAAATGGAAGATTACAAAGACGCTAAATGGAGGGATTGCTGTTAAATCCTGCGAAGGAACATTTCCAATTCCGAGCTCTATTTTGGGCAAAGCACATTTTGAAAGATCATAGCATCCAATGCTATAGCTAGTTCACAGCTTTTATTGTAAATGATGGCATTTATGCTCCTACTCTTTGTTTTAGGCTGCAAGGATCTTGACTTTTATGTTATAAATGAGTCGACGGGCATCAGTTTTTATATATTATATGCAGCCATTTAAAGTCTAGTACAAGTGAAGGTTTAATAATATAACTTAATTGTGTGTTGAATTTGCTGCTACTGTTAATACTCTTTTTTACTTTCAGGAACTAGAATTATTACAGTTGATTTTTTGCCTCAGGCTCGGTTCACCGGGGAGCATAAACCTGGGGTTCTGTTGATATCCCTGTCACTGGCGAGGTAAGGAGGAGTTGACTTGCATTCGATATGAGCACCGTGCTGGCAAAAAAAAAGACATTTTAATAAGACACAGACAAAAGATAAAATGCTAAGTGCTCTGCCAGTCACATGAAACCAGAATTGACAATCGCAAACTTTTTTTTCTTTTATTCTTTTCCCAATATAAATTGCGGTAAAATCTATAGAAGTTCCTAACAAGGTGGACACCTGACAATAGTTATTTTTGTTTGTGTTGTCAATTTTTTGCAATGAGGGAGTATCTTCTGAGGAGTGAACTTTGTTTTGCAGGTCAAAGTTAAGATTCGCCAAGAGATTTGGACCGTAACGAAAAATCTTTAACAGTCCTCCAACTTTCCGTGTATCCTTATAATTTTGATGTTGATTCATATGTGGCTAAGGGGACTTTGGTCCACCTCAGGCACCAGTGCCCTGGTGTGACTGCTTCCTCCGCACCCCTATTGCAACACCCCTAGATTGACATTCTCAGAGAATTTAAAAGGGTTGTCCGGGTTCAGAGATGAACCTGGACATATCCCCATCTTCACTCCTCCAGCTCCCCTGACATGAGCATCAGAGCCTTTCATGCTCCCATTCTCTCCCTTGCCCTGTGCTGGATCGCACAGGGCAAGTTTTTTTTTTTCAATATTCTTACACTGCTAGGAGGAGTCTTCTGCCTTGCAGTGTGTTCGGTGACGTCACCAGCTCTGAAGCGTAGCGCTGCCCTAGTGGTTTTACAGGCTAGGGCAGCGCTAAAGATCGCCCATTAGTGCCAGTGACATCACAGGGCTCACTGCTAGGTGGAAGCCTCCACCTAGCTTACCTTATGGAGAGCCCGGTACGCCACCGGATCTCCAAAAAATGTCTTTGCCCTTTGCGATTCAGCGCAGGGCAAAGGAGAGCATCGGAAATGCTCCAATGCTCATATCGGGGGGGCTGCCTGGGTGAAAATGGGGATATGTCCAGCTCTGAACCCAGACGACCCCTTGAACTATATTATTCTATGAAAAAATACAATTTTCTTGGAATGATGGCGTTAAAAATGGAATCTTCCATAGATATATACAAGCTGTGAACAACTGATACATTATTATTTTAGCTCATTCCTTTCTTGATTGTTAGTCAAAACATTTTTATTGGATTTTTTTTTTATTCTGTACTATAGGGATGATAAAATAAACTGCGTTTAGATTTTTGCTGGTAATCCCAAAATCCAGTCCTTCCTATTGAAAGGAGGAAACGAGTTGCCAGAACGTAATTATTTTTCATGCTCTGATTTAGAGAGTTTAGTAAATCAGCAGGCTGCATCTGCATTGTTAACCAAGCTCATCTGAAATGCCGGGCCCCCCTGCCGAGACACAGACGTGTTTAACCCATGAAGACTTGAACTGAATGTACCTACATTTGACTTTTCATTTGGGAAAACATACTATTTTCCATACAACATAATCAAAAATGTATTTATGTTTCATGTCACAATGATAATTCTTTTCGTTTTTCTTTTTGTAAAGTGTTACTTTGCTATACCAGTAAGCATGTGTCTATCTACTTCCAATGATCACAGATGTTACAATGTTTATTTCCTAGGTTATTGCTAACCCCTACTCTTTAGCAGACCTGCAAAGGGAAGCATACTTACCTGCTTTCCAGCACTGGCTCCTGCTCCCATTGTTTATGACCTCGGCTGCTCTGTTGTGTTCAGAGGATATAAACTTCTTATTATGACGCTGCTGCAGCCAATCGCTGGCTGCAGTTGTGACCTGCCCTCTTTGTATCATGTGATTATTCACATGATGCAAGGGGAGCAGGACACTGCTGCGGCCAGCAATTGGCTGCAGCTGCGTCAAAATGGAAGTTTACATACTGGGAGCTGAGGGAAGAAGCTGAGGCCGAGAAGAGAAGAAGTTGGGAGCCAGTGCAGAGAAGCATGTCTACCAAAATTGCACCAACCCTTTAGTACAAACTTGCAGGACTGCATTGGTCTTAAATGTTCCTTCCTTTGCTGCACATATTTATGATTATTGTTATTTACTTGCCATTATTGCAATGTATTTTTCGGTATATGTTCCACCCAGATTTGATGAGTATCTGTTACCGTTTATGTTCTTTATTGGAAATTGCTAGTCAATAAAAAGAAATGTGAAAGAAAGAAACTTTTGGTAGGGTGTTGAGAATGTGCCGATATTCTTGCTTAAATAATTATCACCTGTGGTCACACAAATCTATGTAATTACATTTTTATTGTTGAAATCCAATGGCTGACAAGCATCTGGAACTTTCGATCCAGATCATCATATGGGGTCAAGAAAGATTTTTTTTTTTTGCTCTTTTAGGTCTATGGTTCCTGACTCACGCATTCTTTTATCTGTGAGAAGGAAAATAATCATATATAGCTTTTTCAATAATCAGTTGCCAATATTATATTATACTCTATTCAAGTGTCTGAATGTAAATTTACCTCACTTAAAGTAGGTTATTTTAATCTAGATGTGTCAGAATGGAATTTGTGGTACGACCTTGATACTACCATTCTGACATTAAAGGGGTTGTCCCACGAAAAATATTCTACAGTTTACAAACCACAACCTGCATCTGAACACTTTTTTAATTGCATGCGATTAAAACTTTAGCATGGCCACTGAGTTATTCAATAAAATCTATCTGTATAGCGCCACCTGCTGCTTATTTATATTTCTTTTTCCTGCTCACTGAGAAGGCCGCACATGCTCAGTTTCATCCTTCAACTGCCTCCTGAGCTGTGATAGAGAGAGCATGGATACACCCCCTGAGCTGTGATAGGGAGAGCCTGGACACCCCTCCTGAGCTGTGATAGAGAGAGTTTGGACACGCCACCTGAGCTGTGATAGGGAGAGCCTGGACACACCTCCTGAGCTGTGATAGAGAGAGTGTGGACACGCCCCTGAGCTGTGATAGGGAGAGCCTGGACACACCTCCTGAGCTGTGATAGAGAGAGTGTGGACACGCCTCCTGAGCTGTGATAGGGAGAGCCTGGACACGCCTCCTGAGCTGTGATAGAGAGAGCATAGATACGCCCCCTGAGCTGTGATAGAGAGAGCATAGATACGCCCCCTGAGCTGTGATAGAGAGAGCATGGGCATGCCTCCTGAGCTGTGATAGTGAGAGCCTGGACACACACCCTGAGCTGTGATAGGGAGAGCCTGGACACACCTCCTGAGCTGCAGCAGAAAAGACACTCCCCTGAGCTGTCAGCTTGATATAAATCTAGCAGAGCAATGAATGGGGAGATCTCTGGACCCATGTGAGACAGTAGACTTTTATTTGAAGAAGTACCAGAAGTGCAAGACTTCTTAATCAGCTGCCTCTGAATCAATGGGTGGGATAGAAAGATTTACTCCTTCCCCTTCCTTTCATCCACGTTCTCTCCCTTCCCATGGTTGCACTTATTGGACATTTGTCCAAATATGCCAATAACATACACAAAACAGCAAGACATGAGTATGTACCTCATACTGAACTCCCTTTCACCTTTACATTTGTCTGGAACCTTTTGGCATTGCTACCACAAGCTTTCTAGGTGACACTGTGCCATCATGATAGCATTGTGTAGCTGGTGCCTGTTTGTTTAGTGTGGACACCTGGAAAGCTCTCCACGTACATGCTAGACGTGTACATATGTGTTAATGCAATGGCATACTGTCAATGAAGGAAGACCACGCTGTTGCTTTGGGGTCAGCCAAGACACTGTAAAGAGTCCCTGCACTTCTCTAAAGAGTCATTGTTTGGCAACTCCCCCTTTTGGAGGCTGCTCTAAGCTGTGCTGTTAGTGGTGCCTGCTCTTCTCTAAAGACTCACCTTTGGTCAAGAGTCATGGAGTCAAGGAGTCCCTAGTTACATATATATATATATATATATATATATATAAAGAGAGAGAAAGATAGATTCACACACTGACATAGATTTCAGGGTTCTTCTACACCAGAAAACTGCCGCTGGCAACACCCCTCCGCCCTTTTCGGAAAAGTGGTCCTATTCAAATGATAAATGTGGCCTATAGTGTTTAAAATAGTCAGAGACTTTGCTTCTGTGACAGCGCCACCATCATGGTCTGATTATTCTTCATGCTTATCTAACTGGATTTCTCCGGTAATCTACCTTTTTGGTGTGGTAGACATAGGACGTAAGCAGCAGCCAGGAGCATCTGCCAATACATGGCTCGTGAATATCATGTTAATTTGTTCTGTTGTGACACAACAGCCATACTAGCACACTACCTAACGTTGCTTCACATGAGGCACTGCCTCTTGTTTACTATTAAAGGGGTTGTCCACCTTCTGGTTACTGTTTGTTAACCAATGTGTTTGTAAGATAATGATCATTTGTCACTTACTAATATAGCATTTGTCAAATTCTGCATACGTTTCTATATTTCATAAGGATGCCCCTTGTTGGCTGTCTTTTTTGCTGTCCACACAGAGGTCCTGTCCATAAAATGGTTACTGATGTAGGGTCAAGTGACCAAGCAAATCACCTCCATATAATATCTCCTCTGTGCAAATACACTGCACCTGCCATTTGTACTTGCACTGTACGGCTTTTATTGCAGGTACAGTTTGTTTAAATACAGGAGAAATCACATGGAGGTGAATTGTCTGGTCACATGACCCTCCATCAGCAGCCATCTTATGGACAGGATTAAGTTTTGCCTAACAAGAGGACATGGCTTATGAAATATAGCAAACAGCACAGAATATCAACAACGACTACATATATTATTTAAGTGTTGTATAATTATCCTACATATACATTGATCAAAATTAGACAGAAAGTGGCTTGCTCCTTTAAGATCTTTAAGTCAGAGAAAAGCCTCAACTGCTAAGGTTTCTGTCTCTCATACAGCAGGTCCTGGGTTCAAAACCCGGCAGCAGACAATCTGGAAAAAACAGGAATAAGAATATTTAAATGTACAGGGGTGTCATCAAGTACTATTAGATGAACTGAACAAGAAAAATAATGAAAGTGCTGGATCCAGATCATAACTGATATGAATTGTCTCATTTACTATAACGGGATCTGTGCGGTTGCATATTTGTTTCAGTGGAAAAAAGTCCCGTTTTCTTTCTGGTGGAATCTACAACGAAGGCCCCAATCAGAGCTTCCAACACATGCCTTCAGAATGCTGAAGGCCCAGTTCTAGCTATACGTGGGAAGGGGGGGGGGGGGGATTGCAATGTAACTAGAGCCTTGGATGGAGTCTTTACTATGAAATATAATCTTGAAATGTATCATTGCTGTTGACATCAACTTTCAGGATTAGTTGAGTTTCCATCATTTGGAATGCAAGACTAGAAAATTGTAAACATGTCGTGAACTTGACAAGCCCTTACCAACCTGATATAGAGTATGAATAAAAGATTGTAAAGCAGAGTTATTTATCAATTCCTATTTTCTCACACATTAAATGGTAGGAAAATATACAGCATCAATATAAAAGTCAAGCCTAAATAGCTGCTTATCTGTCTTAGAAGCTAATGTGAACTTACCGAGCTGACAGTAAGGCAATAATTTATAAATAATTAAATAGTAAAACAGAAGAAAGATGGCCACATGGTAGTTATGCATGAGTGTGTACACTGACAGGTCCTACTAGAGACGTCGCTTTAACTCTTCAGTGTTAATACTGCTGGTAACCCATGCATAATCATAGGGGTTACCTCATCAATACAATTTGATTGAAATAACAAAACAATATATACAGAAGATGTCAAATACTTTGTACAGAAATCCATTATGTTGATGCCAGTGTTGCCTTTCAGTTAAACCTTCTACACTGTATATTCTTTGCACTGGCATAGATCGGGTGAAAGCATCTGGCCCACCAGGGGTGGCCAATCCGCGGCTTTTTGCCTCTTCAAGTGCGGCTCTAGCAGTGGAGCCAGGGACAGTCAGATCGGACACTCTCGACCCCAATCTCAGATCCCCTCTCCTGATCAGGCACCATTGCTACTCTTCAGCTCCAGCACGCTCTCCACTATGTCCTGACATGCACAGTGGCAGAACGTAGTACGTGGAGACGCACGCTATGACCTGACGCTGTGCACATGAGGTCACAGAGGAGAGCGAGTCGGACTTGCAGAGTAGCATTGGTGCCCGATCAGGAGAAGTAGGTGATTTTTTTAAAATAATAGAACTGAGCATAGGTGAGGTCTGATCTGAGCATGAGGGGGTCTGATCTGAGCATGGGGTGTCCTGATTTAAGCATGGGGGGTTTGATCTGAGCATGGGGGGGGGTCTAATCTAAGCATGGGGGGGTCTCATCGGAGCATGGGGGTTAAATCTGAGCATGGGGGGGTCTGATCTGAGCATTGGGGGGTCAGATCTGAGCATGGGGTGTCCTGATCTGAGCATGGGGTGTCCTGATCTGAGCATGGGGGGGTCTGATCTGAGCATGGGGGGGGTCTGATCTGAGCATGGGGGGTCTGATCTGAGCATGGGGGTCTGATCTAAGCATGGGGGGGTCTGATCTGAGCATGGGGGAGGTGTGATCTGAGCATGGGGTGTCTGGGCACTGAGTGTCTGACATTGGGAGTCTGATTTTTGCTGTCTCATCTGATCATTAGGGCTCTTATTTTGGAGGTTTGATGATGAGGATTGGGGGGTCTTATTTTAGGTCCGATGAGGATTGGGGGTCGGATTTAGGAGTGTGATATGAGGCCTGATGCAAAATATAATTTTTTTTTATTTTTCTCCGCTAAAATCTAGGTGCATCTAAAAGGGCAAAAAATACAGTGACTCTTTGTGTCTGAAAGGTTGGCCATTCTACACTAGGGCTTTCTAAGGGTTAACCGGAAACTCTTTAAGCTTACTTCAGAGCCAATCAGGTGCTGGTAATAACTATTTCTAATGCACTGAAATTAGGCCCTGGACATGCGCATGTTCTGTATGGCCCTCAATATTATTTTCTCTGTATGCATCCAGCACCTCAAGTAGGGAACCTGTCGTTAAAACTGCTGCAGCAACATTACATTGCAATTCCCCCCCCCCCCTTTCCCACAGGTATGGGTGCCGGGCTTCCTCACAGCTCCCCGCAGCTGCACACCGTGCTGACAAGTGCAGGCAGTGGGGTTCTTAGCTGTGGTCTGCGCTCCTGCCACTGGCATCCCTCTCCTGGCTCTGAGTTCCTTGTGTGCATATAGGGTGTGTGCAGGTATGTCTCTACTTATGTGAGGCAGCACACGCACGCCTCCTATCTTACCCAGCTTATTGCTGGTCTGCAGGATGTATTTAAAGCTGCCTCCTTCTACAGGAAGGTGCCTGAGCAAATTTGGTTCCTAGCCGAGTCTAGTTCTTGTTTAGCGAAGGTGTTTCTGTGATTCTTACCATTACTTTGTACCGAACCTTGCATCTTGGTTAACGGACTCCGTCTGCCTCCTGCCCCTGACCTTGTATCACATTTACGGACTTCGTTATATTGCCGCCTGCCCTGACCTCGGACCTTGTTTACGGACTACGCCATACTGCCGCCTGCCCTGACCTCGGACCTTGTACTCTGACCTTGCATTGCCACCGCCAGATCAGCCTCTGGCCTCCCAGCACCCCTATCATACCATCTGCAGGTCAGTTTGGTGGGTCCACACCCAGACCCCGTTCCTTCGTGTTTCAGCCCTCCTCAGAGGTAGCACATGGAATGCCTCTCGGGAAAGTCTATCCTCACCATCAGAAGTATTGTGAAGAACGCGGGGTGCACTTAGACATTGCCCTCTGAGGAGGTTGGTCACGTGGGACAGCGAGTTCGCACCTGCTGATCATTACAAAAATCAACTTTCATCTGAACACTGATTTGGTCATGGAATATTATGGATAGGGATGAGCTAATTGTTTCTAACAAATCATTTAATTAGCAATTCTTAACCTGTGAGGTGCTGTCCTCACAGATGAAAAAGTTCCCACTTTCCCGTCATTGACAGGGCCGGACATCTCTCCCAGCATTGACAGTCTTGCGCCTGCGATGCTGCTCCTCGTAGCGGCACAAGCGCAAAGGGGACACTTTTTCACTGGTGAAGAACTCTTGCTAATTAGACAAATTGATTTGTTAGTATCGATTCACTCATCCTTTATTCTGAGCTATCTGTGGGAAGACTGAGTCTATAATTTGAGCTTTCAAACCTTCACCCTATGTAAAACTACTGTAAGGAAACAAAAGTGAGGAAGAATACAGGGTCACCATCCGGGACCATTACCAGCAAACTCTTAGTCTGCTACCTATCTTTCTTCACCATTTACTAGACATAAGACTACTACATGTTCAACAGAGCCTGCTGCAAGGCCGGTTGTACATGGCTGCTAGGGACCCAGGTTATGTCTATAAAGTAACAGGTGTAAGGCTTACAGGTGGGATCTCACAGGTAGCTGACCTATCAGATGCCAAGGAGTAGCAAGAGAGTAAAACAAGTCAAAGCCAGGAGAATAAAAACAAAACAGCTGACAAGGGGTTAACTCAGAAATACGCTGAGGAGTCAAAACCAGAAGAAACAGTTGAAGCCTAATCAGCAGTCAAGCAGTTAATCCAGAAACTAGCTAAGGTCAATACACAGCAAGGTCCACCAGAAATGCACCACTGTTCTTAGCACATAGAACTAAGAGGAGCCAAGACCAAAATCACAGGCACAGCAAATAGTCAGTAGAACACTTAAATTGCCCGCAAGGCTCAGGGATTGGATTGTGAGTCAGAAATCTGATTGGCTCAGCATCCAGACTTACAGATTTCACTGGTTGACCAACTGGGACTTGACTGGTCAGCATGGCAACCCTCCTGAAGCAGCTGTTGCTTGATAAATTCCTATCAGCTAATGATAATTTACACATATATTTTTGGAATCATTGTATAACAATATAAATCGGGACCGCACGTTGTGATAGAAGATCACGGAGCAGTTTTTCAACCTTGACCTTTTTCCTCAAGGACCTGAGGTCTGCAGATATCCACTATTTCGGGGTATCCTGCAACTGGTTAAGGAAATAACAATACTGAAGGTCCTTCTAGTACATAGCCCCTTTCGTATTGGTTATACTCACAGGGGTAGATTGCGCACAGACATATCCAATGTAACTACAGACTTTTTCTCTCCTCTTCCCTGGGACAAAATGCCGATCCTTCTTACCGTAGTCTGCAAATAGTAATTGCTTCTTATGAAGTTCCGCATAATTCAGAAATAAATATATTTTGTTAAATACTCACAAACAGACTCTTTGTAA
The DNA here is from genome assembly GCA_033119425.1 of Bufotes viridis. Taxonomy (NCBI): domain Eukaryota; kingdom Metazoa; phylum Chordata; class Amphibia; order Anura; family Bufonidae; genus Bufotes; species Bufotes viridis. The sequence continues at coordinate 77,195,224 of CM065598.1, read as the reverse complement.
AAGACACAAAACAAAACAACTCCCAGCGTCTTTGATCCTGCCCGACCCGGGTTTCGCTCCTGGAGCTTCGTCAGGGCCCCTTGCGGATGCAATGTGATTTTCACGCAGCCCCATTTACTTCTATGGGCCCCAGACGAAGCTCCAGGAGCGAAACCCGGGTCGGGCAGGATCAAAGACGCTTGGAGTTGTTTTATTTTGTGTCTTTTACAAAGAGTCTGTTTGTGAGTATTTACCAAAATACATTTTTTACTGAATTATACGGAACTTCACTATGGTAGGAGCAATTACAATTTGCAGATGAGAAGGATCAGCATTTTGTCCCAGGGAAGAGGAGAGATAAAGTCTGTAGTTACATTGGATATGTCTGTGTGCAATCTACCCCTGTGAGTATAACCAATACGAAAGGGGCTATGTACTAGACGGCCCTTCACTATTGTTATTTCCTTAACCAGTTGCAGGATACCCCGAAATAGTGGATATCTGCAGACCTCGGGTTCTTGAGGAAAAAGGTCAAGGTTTAAAAACTGCTCTGTGATCTTCTATCACAACGTGCGGTCCCGATTTATATTGTTTTGAACTGATAAGTGTGAACTGAGCCCACAACACTACGGTGACTCGCTGCTATTTAGTCTTCTTACAGACTGGTGGTATTTTTCTATTTCATTGGAACCATTTTATGGCGCATTATTGAGGTATAGACAATATACATGTACAGGGCTGTGCCCTAGCCTTCCCTAATATAATCAATTCAAAACTACTTTATTTGCTAATAAAGACCAACGCTAATAAAACATGCATATTTAATCCAGAAAGGGGATGTCTCGTCATTGCATCTTATTGAGGTAGTTCATTTTTTTTTATTTCTCCACTTGGCCCAGAGTGTCATGACAACTTCTCCCAAATACTGCAGAGTTTACTGCTCACACAAGCATCAAGCATCATTCAGAACTTAAATTATTGTTTTTTTTCCAGTCGTGTCAATCAAATTTAAAGCTGCTTATAAATGTCCGGATGAGTTGCGGGCGGGTTCGCACGCAATTTGTCTGCAATTGCGTTGCGTTGTTCAGTTTTTTCTGCACGAGTGCAAAGCATTTTAATGCGTTTTGCACGCATGTGATAAAAAACTGAATGTTGGTACCCAGACCCGAACCCGGACTTCTTCACTGAAGTTTGGGTTGAGTGTTCTGTAGATTTTATTATTTTCCATTATAACATGATTAAAACATGATGGAAAATAATAGCATTCTTTAATACAGAATGCTAAATAAAATGTCCATTGATGGTTACAAAATAATAAAAAAATTACTCGACTCATCCACTTGATTTCACAGCCGTTATTGTCTTCTTTCTTCTTCTTCCAGGACCCGCAAATGGACTTGCACTGACGTCAGAAGGTTCTTCTATCTTCATTCAGCAGGACCTTCGCTGAAGTCACTGCGCTCACCACGTGGTGACCGCGAGGACGTCAGCGCAGGTCCTTTTGCGGGTCCTGCAAGAAGAAGAAAGAAGACGATAACGACTGTGCAATCAAGTGGATGAGCTGTGTAATTTTTTTATTATTTTTTAACCCTCAATGGACATTTTACTTAGCATTCTGTATTAAAGAATGCTATTACTTTCCATTATAACCATGTTATAATAGAAAATAATAAAGTAAATGGACTTTAATAGGGTCCCGGGGCTCATCCCTATTTATTATCATCTCCTTAGCAACCATCCGTGAAAATCGCATTGCATCCGCACTTTCTTGCAGATGCAATGCGATTTTCACGCAGCCCCATTCACTTCTATGGGGCCTGCGTTGCGTGAAAAACTCAGAATATAGAACATGCTGTGATTTTAACGCAACGCACAAGTGATGCGTGAAAAACTAGAACATGCTGCGATTTTGAAGCAACGCACAATGCATAAAAAACATAGCTCATGTACACAGCCCCATTAAAATGAATGGGTCAGGATTCAGTGCGGGTGCAATGCGTGCACGTCACGCATTGCACCCGCGCGGAAAACTTGCCCGTGTGAAAGGGGCCTTATTTTTTTAATTCAAAGAGAATACTATGTAGCAAATTAGCTTGGTCTCAGTCATCCGTTCTCGGGTTTCAAGAACTCATCTTTTGTAAACTAGCACCATCTGGTGGTGAAAGACGAAACTAAACCTTTTCTTCAAAGGGGGTTGTATTATTAATGATATTGTTTAAATCAGGGTTTTATCTAAACATATTTTTAAAACATTCCCGACATCCACCGTACACATATGGCGGATGTTGGCTCTTTAACCCTTTCAGCACCCTGCGATTTTCTGTTTTTGCATTTTCGTTTTTTTACTCCCTGCCTTCTCAGAGCCATTACTTTTTATACTTTTTTTTATTTACATAGCCAAGGGCTTGTTTTTTGCGGGACAGGTTGCATTTTTTATTGACACCATTTACTAATGCATACAAAAATGGGATGGAATTGGAAAAAAAAAAAATTCTGCCAAAGTTTTATGGGTTTTGATTTTATGGTGTTCCCCGACGGTAAAACTGATCTGTGCGCTTCATTTTCTGGGTCAGTACGATTAGAACAGTACCACATTTATATCGTTTTTCTTGTGTTGTAATACTAAAAAAAAAGTACTTTGGAAAAAATGAATTTTATTTAATTTAAATGTTTCTTTTCGTTGTCATATTCTGACCCCCACAGCTTTGTTATAGCTATGTCTTCAGAGCTGTGTGAGGGCTTATTTCTTTCAGTTTTTATTGATACCATTTTGGAGGGTGTATGTTTTTTAATCACTTTTTTGGGAAGGTAATAGTACAGGCATTTTCAGATGTTGTGATGCCCATGATGTTTAATTTTTTTATAGTTTTTATTTTATTTTTTTAGATTAACTATAACAAGCACTCCTTAGATTGCAACTTGTATTCTGTCATGGATATCTATCTGTAATGGATATTTATCCATTACAGTATACAGGATTCAGTATATTCCAATGCAATGCTGCCACCTGCAGTCCTGCATTGGAATATACTAGTAATCAGCCAGGAAGCCGTGCACAGATTCAGGCTTATTACTACTCTGTCTTTCTCGATCTCAGCCAAGGGAAGGCGGCCTGGTCAGGGAAGCATGCAGCTTCCAGCTTTAGTGCTCTAAGATGCCATGGTTACGTTTGGCCACGGCATCTGAGAGGTTGAGTGTCCGCGATCGGCATTACTACCAATCAAAGACATTATTTATACAGCAGAAACCCGTCAGTTATGGCGCTTGCTGCGTTTGTGAGTGGGCGCCATCATTAGAGACTGGACTTGTACGTGGAGGCCCAGAAGGGGTTAAAGATATTGTGGGCTCAGCAGCTGAGAGGGTACCATAGCTGTCACTAGTTCACTGACAACTTCGTTCACTGACATTTAACCCTTCCGTGAAATGGTCAATTGTGATCACGGCAGCTGAGCAGTCATTTAGAGGGACGGGGCTCCTTCTGGTCACTGAACAGTCTCTCCGCGACAAGATTGCAGGAATCGTTCAGTTGTTATGCCAGCCGCTCCTCAGGAAGACCTTAAGGCCCCTTTCACACAGGTGAGTTTTTCGCGTGGGTGCAATGTGTGATTTAAACGCATAGCATCCGCACTAAATCCTGACCCCTTCATTTCAATGGGTCTGTGTACATGAGCGTTTATTTCACGCATCAGTTCTGCGTTGCATGAAAAACACAGCATGTTCTATAGGCCTCATGCACACGGCCGTTGTTCGGGTCCGCGTCCGAGCCGCATATTTCGCGGCTCGGCCGCGGACCCATTCACTTCAATGGGGCCGCAAAAAATGCGGACAGCACTCCGTGTGCTGTCTGCATCCGTTGCTCTGTTCCGTGCCCCCGCAAAAAAATATAGCATGTCCTATTCTTGTCCGTTTTGCGGACAAGAATAGGCATTTCTATAATGGGCCGCATTCCGTTCCGCAAATTGCGGAACGGAACGCAGATCAGCTTCCGTGTTTTGCGGATTCGCGGTTTGCGGACCGCAAAACACCAACGGTCGTGTGCATGTAGCCATATTCTGTGTTTTTCACGCAGCCCTGGCCCCAAGGAAGTGAATAGGGCTTCAGTGAAAAACACATGGCATCGGAAAGCAAGTGCGGATGCAGTGCGTTTTTCACTGATGGTTGCTAAGAGATGTTTGTAAAGCTTCCGTTTTTTATCACGCGTGTGAAAAACGCATGAAAACGCATTGCACCCGTGCGGAAAAAACTGAACAACTGAACGTAATCGCAGACAAAACTGACTGAACTTGCTTGCAAAATGCTGTAAGTTTCACTGAACACACCCTGAACGCATCCGGAGCCAATCCGTCACGCTCGTTTGAAAGAGGCCTAATAGGAATATAGCAAGAAGATTTTAGCATAGTGCTTTATTAGATTTATGCAAACTTAAAATATATATATATTTTAAATATTAAAAACAGAATGAATTAAAAATGAAAATCAACCCCTTCCCCATTTGAAAATAAATAAAATGTAACACCATTGGTAACGCTGCATTCTAGAATACTTAATATATTTAAATATAAAAGTATTTATATGGTGAACACCTTAATGGAAAAAATATCAGAATGCACAATTCTCTTTTTTTTGTTGGCTTCACCACTCAAAAAACAAGACAAAACAATAAAAAGTGTTCAAAAAGTCATACATATCATGGGGCCCCATAGCTAATGTCAGAATTGGGCCCTCCCTCCTATTTAGCTGCCCCTGTATATTTGGAAGGGCATTCCTATTCTACATTAGGTGCTCCAGAACCATCTTCCCAAAGTCAAGGAGAGCAGACTATGCAAGCGCGTCCACCCGCCATTCACTTCTATGGGAGTTCTGAAAATAGCTGAGGATCGACTCGGCTATTTCTGGCAAAACCATAGAGGTGACTAAAGAGGGGGCCGTGCATACACTCTCCATTCACAGGGGCAGAACCAGTGTTGACGGGACATTGTTTTCCGTCTTGCATAACTGGACCCAGGCGGATCCGTTATGCTTTTCCATAGACTTGTATTATGACGGAAAGCAAACGGAATGCCTTTTAAAGGCTTCCGTTTTGCATTCTCACTGGGCATTCCGTTATTTTCCGTTATACCCATGTTATAACGGAAAACAATAGCGGAATCCTTTGTACTTAATATCTGTAAAATATCTGGATTTCTGATCAGAAAGATATCAGATGCACTGTATAACTTTCTATACATGGATGAGTGCAGATGTTTATAATGGAACACATGTAAGTTTAGGCAAGTAATACCACTGATTTGTTTGAAGAAAATTGCTGCATTATCACTTTTGACCAGCAGATGGTGATAAAGTACCCCATCTGATACCCTCTGTCTACATTATACATATATGTGTTTTATGAATACATTCTCTGGCAAAAATATTTGAGTTTGAACCTTCTCCTTAAATTTGTTGGACTAGTGTGTTGCATTACTGCCAAATGTAATACCCAAAATGTAATCAAAATAACTAAATAACTGTGTGTAGGAACATAACTAGGGAGCCTATTCAAAAACACCACACATATAATACAAAAAGCATCTTTATTATGTGTCTGCAAAAAGACATACAAATGATAATATGAGAGATAATGATAAAATACAGCAAGCAGGTGCAATGACGGTGATATACCCCATCCAGCTCCAATTGTACACATATAATCTTGTGATACAATGCTGTGCAATAGTTCATTCCCAACGTTGTATATATACTCCCTCTATTGTTTTGTATAGGTATAGGATCAATTATCCTAGGCCATAATGTCCACTAAACACTGCTGATCAAATGCCCCAGCAGGACAGTGGACTATTGGTAAGGCACAGGTATTACCAAAAACAAAACAATAGAATATAGCAAAACGTGTCTCTGCTAACCCAAGCATATGGTAACAATAAACCGAAATACTTAGGCAAAGGAATGAGCAAAGCACAATGTAAGTCTGAACATACCGTTTGCAGAGCTCGAGGGGGCAGAGAAAAAACCCCAAGGTACGTTTCGCCGCGCTTCTTCTGGGGGGCGTCATTATTGCCAAATGTCCCCAATGTGTATTCATGAATTACTGCCTATAAGTGTAACTACAATTTTATAGATTTCTATCATTTGGATACTACATAACAGTGCACAGAATTCCTTCACATCACGGCTGTTGTTTAGTTTTCTGAGGATACAATTCGTATTTATGTTTTATTTACACCTTCCATTTTTTATAACCATTCTAGGTCAGGACTCAGCAACTTCCGGCACTTCAGCTGTTGCCACCTTGGATCCCCACCTTTAATTAAATGGGTTGACCCATCTCAGACATTGGTGGAATATTACTAGGATACGCCACCAATCTCAGATAGGTGCGGGTCCCACCTATGGGACCTGCACCTATCTCTAGAACGGGGTCCCAAAAGTTAAAGAGGGCTCACCGCACAAGCGCAGCCACCCTTCATTCATTTCTATGTTAGTGCTGAAAATAGCCAAGTGCGCTCGCTCGGCTCTACTTGGAACTCCCATAGAAGTGAATAGAGAGCACGACGTGCCTGTGCAGTGTCAGTATCGGGTTGGTGAGGGTCTGACAACCTGCACCCCCGACTATCAGCTATTTCTGAGTAGCACTGGCGCCGGAAAACACCTCTGGTGACTCTTTATTTTTTAGGGGAAAAAAGAATCAGGGATATTACTGAAATACAAATTGTCACAGGGTGACTGTGATCAGCAAATCCAACGTTTATGTAATGTGTTTGGCCAGCTCGTGACGGGGGAGAACAGTGGCAATGGTCAAGTAAGAAAGCCACCAAAGAAAGTGTCAAGGTAGAAATAAGCAGGTTATTATCATACAGACCGGAAGGTTACTCCGCTATGGGGAATGTCATCTATATACCATGGAACTGCTTCTACGCGGGAAGCTAAAAAGGTTCTCTTGCTTTCTGTTGTATTACACCTTTTGCTGAGTCCTCCGTGAGATCATTACTAATAAGTTAGTGTCATAAGGAAATAATTTCACATTTTGCATTTATGAATTTTGTCATCTCCTGTTTCTATTTATTGTGTCTTTAGCCCGTCCACCGCTGGTTTGGCTTCATGTATCCAGCCAGGGGCACACCTACCAGAAGCAGAATGTGACTGTCATGCAGGAAGGGGGTGCTGCCAGAGTTGGCCGCCTGCTGCTTTCCTCGGCAGACACCTCTTTTCAGAGAAACTCTTTTCCATTTAAACAGAACAAGATGAAGGTGCTCTTTATTCCAGTTAAAATCTGTTTATTCACATAGATGCCGACACAAATGGAAAGAGGTATATTGTTCTAACTGGCCTACAGGCGTTTCACAAGTAAGCCCACTTTCTCAAGGACTCATTGAAACAAACATACTTACATCATATATAATATGTTGTTGGGGGAGTTTGCATAGATAACATAATCACTTAATAACATATAATGCATCTTTCCCCATAAATTTCATTGCTAGTCCATTCCTTTACCAACAATTGAGTTGCCAACAGGCCAAACCTCACGGAAAGGCATGGAGGCAAGCAACAGGCTCTTTTTTTCACTCAGTCTAATGCTAAACTCTGTTGCCTTCCCCTAAAATACATTTTGCAATCCAGGAATATGCTGGTTTTGCTTCAGTCATGTAGATATTTTGCCTATAGGCTGTTTGAACGCCTCCTCCTGCACTTAACTGAGCAAACCTATAATGGGGTGATCTACATGCGCTCATATTCCCTTCAGGGCTAAACCCGAACATATCCTCTTCTTTACCCAGGCAGTCCCTCTGAGATGAGCATCGGACCATTTCATGCTCTGATGCTTTTTCAGCAGATCTGGTGACGTACCTGGATCCTCAAGGGTAAGCTAGATGGAGGCTTCCACCTAGTAGTGTTCCCGGTTCCCTGTAAAACGGCTAGAGCAGCGCTAAAGCCCGCCCATTGGTATTGGTGGCGTGACCGGGAACTTCGCCTTGCAGTGTAAGCTTGTAAACAAAAAAGTTCTTGACCTGTGCGATATAGCGCAGGGCAAGGGAGAGCATCGGAACATGAAATGCTCCGATGCTCATCTCAGAGGAGCTGCCCGGGTGAAGAAGGAGATATGTCCGGCTTCAGCAATGGCAGATTACGATAGGTCATTTTGGGAGATCGCCCTGGGCCTGAAGCTCCTGGGGGCCCATGGTTGCCCAGAACACCCATTAATGTTCCTGGGCATCTCTAGGCCAAAAAATCAAGTGCTTCATGTTAGAATACTGCAGTAGGGTACAGGGGCAGATGGCTCTCTCATAAGCCACAGGCCACTAGGCCTGAAGTCTCTGAGGCAGCACAGCAGCACAGGCAGTGGCAAAGCAATGACATCATCATGATTGCCAGGCTGCAGAAGAGGTTTGTGGCCTGCATTGCAGATGGCAGGAGTGAGTATTTTAATTTTTTTTTATTTTGTCACTACTGCTGGTGCACTACAAGGAAGCATTTTAAATACTGGACGCTCTATAAGGTGACAGTACTGGTGACATATTCTAACTAATGGTGCATGTTATAACTACTGAGGAACATAACTACTGGAGGTGAGGCAAGAAGCATTATAACTACTAGGGACACTATAAGGGACATTATAACTCCTGGGGGCACTGTAGGGAGCAATGTAACAACTGGGGGCCTTTAGGGCACATTATAACTGCTAGGGGCACTATAGGGGGTGTAATTACTATTGGGGAACCAATAGGATTGCCTTATAGAGGGGCTTTATTCCTACTGGGGCCAATGATTGGGGCTTTATTATTACTGGGGACAATATTACTACTGGGAACTACTGTGAGGGGGCATTAATATTAGTGTCACAATATGGAGTGCACTATTATTAATGGAGAGCAATATCACTATTGGGAGAAAATTTAGGGGGCACTTTTACTAATGAGGGCACTCTGGGAAAGAATTACTATTGTTGGGACTTTTGTATGTAATATTACTATGGGGGCTATCTTTTTTGGACTATTATTTTTGCAGCATGGTATATGGAGGCATTGGGAGTAGCACCAGGATAGCACTGTTGGGGCACCAGGAGGGAGATGGAAAAGTAAAGACTAAGATGTCTGTGTGGCAAACTCTGCAGAGATGAGATGTGGCTGAAAGATGTCATTGTGGCGGTCTGCTCCCAATGAAGAAGATGACGAAAGAGAAAGTGTATAATCAGAAGAGATGTCACTAGATGTAACAGGTATGTAATGGTGTTACTGAATGTAATGTCCATCTAAATATGAGTTAAGTACTAGGTTTGAGATATACTGTGCAGTATGCTTTTTTTTAAATTGTGGAGCCCAAGATGGTCAACAGCCCAGGGCCCTTGGGCCACTTATGACATCAGAAAATTGGTTTAAATTACAACGGAATGCTATGCTAGCTCTTACTTGGTGTAGCTTTCAGTTTATGACACATGTACTTCCTCAGATACCCCAAAAAGAGTATGTGCCTCAATAAATTTGGCTCATCTTGCACCAGTGAACTTTGTACTAGGACCGACATATGAAATGTTGATTTTAGTAAATTTCCCCCTGTATGTTTGGCACCTGTGGGAGCACGTGCCCAGTGAATGCATGGTGAGCAGTAAGACCTGATGTGAGATTGGGCAGATGTCTCGGCCTAGGCAGCCACCTCGATGCATCCCAGAGGGCTGTGGAAGAGAGAGGCAAGGGAGAGACAGGAGAGTGAAGAAGAGTGGCTGAGTGAGGCAGCGATAATTAAAGAGACAAGTCCTAGAGAGAGAAGCTCTTAGAAATGTGACTCAGAAGTAGAGCTACAGAGGCTACGGAATGACTATTCTAAATTACTATAGCTGGTATGTGTGAATGTAATGCAAGATGAGATTGTTCAAGGTGATTCTGTAAATGGGTAGTGATGTAGATGTGATGTACGGGCAGAGAGGGTGCACCCACTGTGACAACCAACTAGGCTGACTTTGGGCTAGTCCTGGGGGTCCCCCTGGTTTTCATTCTTTAAACCCTATACAGGGATCTGATCTTCACTGCAGGGGAGACACCAGGCCGATGCTTCTTGGAATAGTTCCGGTGTGATTGGCAGAAAACAGGCGGAGGCCAGGGAAGGCAGAATATGTGCAAATCTGTGAAATACTTCAGAGGTCAGGACAGGCAGCTCAGGGTCAGTATGGTGAACAGACATGGGTCAGGTCAGGTGGCAGAGAGTCAGAATCCAATAAAGAGACAGACAAACTGATTATAGCACTTTTACAGGGCCTAGCAAGCAAGTGAAACCAAAAGGAATCTAAGGAATCTATTGCTCAGGCAAGTGTTTCAACAAGCAGCCTAGCATATATAGGTGGGCTGATGAGCTCATAACTCAAACAGCTGAACACAGAGCAAAAGGGGAATTAATACTTGCAATACTGCAGGACAAGGTACAATGAATACACCAAATACGCACAAAAGAGACCTAGCGGCCAGGCTACGGCTTGTAGCATGTAACAAAGGGGTCTGGTGTTGACATGACAAGCGGTCTCCACTGGAAGCATTAGGTATCATATACAGTGGCTAAGAGAACACAAATAACACCAGACAGGGCCTCTCTCAGACTTATAAAGGCACAGAAGATTTGGACAATAACTTGTCATATACAGTATCTTTATCTTCTCCAGCCTGAAAGTGTGACCAGAGATTGAAACAGCACCAGGCCCGCAGAGGCCCTGCATGGACTTGTACCATGAGTTGCCCTGTGAGTGTAAGAGACTGTATCACCAAGTTGTGAGTCACAACTTGTAACTGCCAAAATGAGTGCCCATTGGAAACTTTACCATTAAATTGTATGACTATCATAGGTTGTAACTGCCAAGCTATGTGCCCCTTAGAGACTACAACTATCAAGTTGTGTGCCCAGTCGTAACTCCAGCTGCCAATTTGTGTGCACATTAGAGACTGCAACTGCCAAGCTCTGTAGGCGATTGTGACTCTGCCAAGCTCAGTGCCACTGTTTGTAACCATTATGCTTTTTGCTCCAACTGGAGTCAAGTTCTGTTACTTTAAACTATGCTATATCTGCCTTAATTAATGCATCATCCTGTAGTGGGGTAGCGTGGTAGGGTCAAGGACCACACATCAAAAACTGACCCTATTTCAAGCATACAAACTATAGAGCAACACAATAGGGCAGGGTGATTAGTCACTTGTATTGATAATGAATTAATATAATTTATTATGCATGTGCAGGGAGCCAAGGAGAGGAGTGAAAGGTTGTAGTACTCATTTAATCTGTCACTCTCCTGGGACATGCAGTGATGGGAAGGGTACATCAGTTCTTCCCTTCAGGGCACTGTCTGGTTTCAGAGTCTTCCTGCCTGATGTCAGTTGAGGTGCCCTTGATGTTGAAGGTTTTGAGGTGCACGGCAAGATCCTATTACTGAAGGATCAAGTTGAAGCACATCAGTTATGGTTCTTAGCATACAATGGACTGGCCGATCTTTACAACCACAGGGTGAACTCCAAACATCAGACTATGTTCAACACCTTTTTTTGAACAGGTGTCAAGTTTAGGTGTTGGAGGGAAACACCACACCGAACATAGGAGGGAAAAGGGGTGAGGGAATAAGGCCTGGAAACTAGGTAAAGGAGATCGACACCTCCTAGTAAAACCCTAATCAAACTCCTGACTAACTACCAGTATGAACAGACCCCAGAGGTAGGTGAGTTCATACACAGGAATACCTAATGTCCTAACACACCCTATAGGACCATAGTACTAATGTCAGGACTGAGACAACCTGTTCCTCCAAAAGAAAGGACAAACAGGAGTCTCCCTCAGGCCTTAATACAAATGACAGGGAAATGCAACACACATAACTCAAACAAAATACTAAGAAGGAAATGAAAGACTAAACTTCAAAGGAACAATGGAAGCACCAGGAACTCTGCCGAGATCCACACAACAGCAATCCACAACTGAAACTGAAGCTATAAACTGCACAGCATAGTGGGAGAAGCAACTATAAATAAGGAAGGTTAAATGACCACTTAAGCAACACCTGAGGCAGGGGAGCTTCTACTCTGCACCTCCCTCTCTCTTCTGGCCTGCTTTTCCAGGTAAAGGTCTGGTCTTGCCCTGGCTGGTAGCTATGTCCAGGGGTGGCTTGTGTGTCAGCACTACATTTTGCATCTGCTCTCTTTGCTGTCCCAACACTAGCTCATTTAGACTCTAGATTGTTCTACACTCCTCCTTCCCTATGAGGAAGGGAACACCTAGTGTAAATGCAGCCTATTATGACCTTGTGCACAGATATATACAGGGATGCATTTGCTACTCAAAAAATAAATTTTAACCCCTGTTTTCCAGTGTACCACTTCTCTGCATTTGAAGAAGTGTGCCAAACCATATATAAAGTGCAGTGATGAAATGAGAGAAGCAAGTTATCCCCTTAGTGACCACCCATACGTGTTTTTACGGCGGTCACTAAGGGGCCCTAGGCTGGGCCACCGCTTTTTTTATGGCGGCCCAGTCTAAGCGCTGCACAGTTTCTCTGTGCAGCGGGGAGCAGGGAACCGGCTCTCACATGAGAGCCGTGGCCCTGCTCTAACAGCCCTGACCAGCAGGAGTGCCTATCCAGGCTGTTTAACACTTTACATGCAGCAGGCAATGGCGTCTGCCGCATGTAAAGTGCTGACAGAGGGAGCGGACTCCCTCTGTTTCCCATCGGCACCCCGCAAATGAGATTGCAGGCTGCCGATGTGTGTGAAGGCTGCCTGGGGTCTCATGTAGGCCCCAGACCAGCCTTCAGTAATTTCCAGCAGGCTGCGCCTCTCTGGTGCAGCCTGCTGGTCAATGTCAGAATAGCATTGCCATTAAAATGCATTGCACTGCATTTTACAAGCAATCAAAAAGCTGTCTGTTATAGTCATAAATATCATGTAAATTATCCCCTATGGTGAACGCCGTAAAAAAAGAAAGACAGAATTGCAAATTTATTCTTAGTTGCCACCGAAGAAACATAAAAACAAGCAATCAAAAAGCGCCAATTACTCCAAAATGATACCAATGAAAAATACAAGTCGTCCTGCAAAAATCACACTCACACAACTCTATAGAAAGAAAACTAAAAAAGTTATGGGTCTTGGGAAGCGGCAATGCAAAAACATTTTTTCTTTTTAAAAAAAGGGGTTTTATTGCAAAAAAGTAGTAAAATGTAAAAAAAAACTATATGTATTTGGTATCACTGTAAGTTTACTGACCTAGAGAATAAAGATATTGGGCCAGATTTATCATTACTCTTGCAGTTCACTCCACTTTCAAAGAAGGCGTATGTGTATTTGAGTCAAGTCAAATTTATCATGGGCTCTTTCAGAGGTTGATAAATCTGGTGTATTTCTGGTTCCTAGTTGTATTTTGGCTTTGTCTTTGAAAAAGTCGCAATTTTAAAAAAGTGATTTTGTCAAACATAAGCATGGTCATGAGTGGAGTGAGTTTGCGCAATTTTTTGCGACTTTTTTGCGACTATTAAAAAAGTCGCAATAATAAATCTGTCTTGCAAGTGATTTACATACGACAAAACGCCCATAAACTTGGTTTTGGAGTGAGTGGCGTAAGTCTCCAAAAAGTCGCAAAAAATTGCGCAATTTGTCTTTTTGCGCAATTTTTTGCGACTTTTCAACTCCAGAAAAGTGACTTAGGCTAATGATAAATCTGACCCATTATGTTATTTATACCGAATGCTGTAAAAGTTATAACCTAAAAACGCAGTGGCAGTATAGCAGTGGCTATTAACTCTTTCTTGGAGGGGGATGGGAAACATCCTTCTCCCAGAAAGAGTTAATAAAAGTTAATCAGAAAGTTATGTGTACTCCAAAATGGCGCCATTAAAAATGACAACTTGTCCCACAAAAAATAAGCCCTCATAAAGCTACAGTATATAGACGGAAAAATAGAAAATGTATAGTTCTTAGAACGCGACGATGAAAAAAGGAAGAAAAGGCCCAAAACAGGCTGGTCACTAAGGGATTAAAGACAGAAGAGAGGAGTGAAGAGGAATGTAAAGGCCAAGGATGGGTGGTTAAAGGCATGGTCTCTCCTTGCTAGCTGAAGACAGGCTCAGTAGAAAGTCTGAGTCAGTCCTCATCTGGCAAGGAGAGACAGTTAGTTACATAGATTGAAAAAAGTGCAACCTTTCTTTTGACTATTGCTTTTACAGATAATTGGAGGTCTTGGCACCCGGAACCTCAATGACCAAAACTTTTGACGTTTCACTGTGACACCTAAAAATATAAAAAGACCATGAAGATACATAGAAGTAGTCTTTTTTGGCTCTAAATGATCTTTAATTAACTTATTGGTCTCCTGTTATTATGAGTTTATATCGTGTTCCTGCACAGAAACACGGGTGTCAAGGGCATTGACTACAAGGACACTGTATTACTGCTTTCAGGTGACATTATAGTACTAATGTCAATGTCCGACTCCTTCATATGTGGGTGGATGTCAACATGAATCCCTGACTCTTCGCACTTCTGTAACAATGAAGTGATGTTGCTTTCTGACAGTCGAAGGTATCTGGAAGATAAAACATTTAACTGTCAATCTTTAGTGTGGAGGTCTTTGCTCATCATAATAGATTGACCACATGCACTCTGTGTACATCTCCATTGGCTGTTATTAACTTCAGCAGTAGTTATATCCATATAGGATCCCTAGTGATTTTCTTGACCATCCGCAAAGGTTAAACAAATAATGGGAGCATATGCAACAGAAGCAGTTAATATAAAGGACATCTTAAAAGGAGAATTTGACATAATTTAAGAAGGGGGTACTAAATAAAGGGGAATTTATTTTTTTCTATATCTATCTATCTATCTATCTATCTATCTATCTATCTATCTATCTATGTGAGTATATAGAATAAGTATTATTAACCTCCCTGATTCCCCGTTGCTGCGTTCCAACACTTTCACCAAGTCCTCTAGAAATGCCTGGAAATGTCTGATGAGGCAATCACCAAGGTGGCCATTCTCTCGATGTTGAGCTGTGATCAGGAAGTGGAGACCAGCAAAGATCAGAAACCCAGTAAGCATCAGAATAGCAGCAAGAGGAGGTTGGTGAGGTAAGTAATGCTTTTATTTTGTAACCCATTCTTCCCTATATATATATATAATCCAGATCAAAAAACCCTTTAAAGGATTGTTCCCATCGCTAGGATATGTCTTTATTTTGTGATCATTGGGGTCTGACCTCTGGGACCTTTACCAATCCTGAGAATGGAGGACCTGATTTAGTGCTACATACCCTACTCTGTTTTTCTCTCCACCGCAGCGCTCTGGGCCATCTGCTTTGCAGGGTACTGGACATGGTGCCACTGTGCAAGGAAAGAAGGGGCCGCAGTGCTTAATCAGTGCTATGGCTCCTTTTTTCAGGATACTAATACTGAACACATTGACAAGAATTTATTGGGAGCTCTAAAATGCTGAGAATTAAAATCAAAGTGACCTGTTCAAATACCATTAGCCTAAAAAAAAAATAATCCAGACATCATGGACACTGGAAAAAAGTCCCCTATTTTTATAGGCTATTCAGGAATTTCTGGACGGTTGGTAACCCTGGCCTCCACCCAAGCTTTTTGTCTTTACCACATCATCGTCAACATTAATCAGTGCGTCAGAGTTTAATAAGATGGGGGTTGGTTATTTTTGTAGAAGGAAAGATTATTGGAAATTTCAGCTGCTCTGTTTTTGCACCAGGGGATTTTCAGTAATCTCGGCATATTAAGATATTAGTTTAGAAACATAACCTCATTAACCGGTGGAAATTGGAAGATCCAGAAAGAAGCAGCATTTTAGAATTGTCACTTGTGAAATCCTTATTTTTGGAACTAATGTCTCATTTACCTGCATCTTAACACATCGTCCGGTGGTATGTGAGAACTTAAGGATCTCTTACACTTGTCTTTCCAAGCTTTGAAAAATTGCTCTCCTAGTCTCCTCTCCAATGTTGAATCAGTAGATGCAGAGTTATATTGAAACTTAGCTCCAGATAATTTATGTTGTGGTGGAAACAGGACATCAAGTTCTGGCGAGGACCTATGGCGTTCCTGCCCTAACCATCTCAAAGTACTTTCTCGATTGTGTACATCTGAACTCTTGAGCAAGATGGTTTTTCTTAGTCTTGAAGGAGGTCTTGGACATCCAGTGACATCCACACCATTTAAAGCTGCACGATTGTGAGTATTCCTCTTATCTGGGATAGAAAACATAAACTGTTACAATGCAGCCCCATAAAAAACAATCACAGATAGAATATAATAAAAAATCGCTGTTTGACTGTGCTTAGGCTGAAATGAAAGATACTCAATACTCAGAGGTAAAATAACTACCATAGTAGTCTACTAAATCTGAAACCAGAAGGTGCCACTGTAGTACCTGTCATGTTCCATTATTAAAATTCCTAAAGGTAGAACATACTTCTGAGGCCCTACATCATTGGAGTTGACAGTCTTAGACTGCCTGGTCCTAGTGCAGCAAAATCTTGTGCATGTGCAGAGCAGTAGAATGCTCTACAGAGTAGGGGAGTGCTCTACAGAGGTCATCAGACTCAACGCCCTTAATTGCGCATGCGCAGAGACCTGTGATGTCTTCACCCGAGGACCTGCTGTGCACAAAGATTTTGCATAGATGCACCAGGACCAGGTGGGCAGAGTTGTGGCCAAATCATGACGTTGCAGAGGAGGGGACTGACATAATGGTACATGGGAATTTGTCTAGAGGTGTGGTTGGGCTCTTTATGGAGGCATGCTCGGACACTTGCAAGATGCAGGCTTGGGCTCCTAGAACCGTTAAAATCTCCCCGCTGAGCACTTTGCAGATTAACTTCCATATCAATAAAACTTCTTGTTCTGACATTTTAAACCTGCGCTTTCTCTACCAAACGTACAGTTGTGATGATGGTACAATGAGCTACAATGCATTATAGATACATTTGAATGAGGTTACAGATTCTCTTTAAGCTTATTTTTTCAGATGAGAAATTGGAAAAGAGTCTTTCTTTAATATTTTTGTTTCTTAAAGGGGTTGTGCCACTAACAAAAATGTTTCCCTATCCCTAGGAAATAAATAATTGCTGGGGTTCTGACTGACGGTACCCTCAGCGACCATGAGAAAGGGTGTTTGTAAGTGCCACCAAGCTGCGCCATAAGATTGCAGCCTTGCTACATTCACTGCTCCATTCACTTCTATGGGACGTCCAGGAGCAATGTACTTGGAAATCTCATTGAAATGAATGGAGCAGTGGATGTGGCACTACTGCATCCTCATGGGGCCCCTTGTGGACCCCTGTTCTTGTGATCGTTGGGGTCCAACCACTTTTTTTTCTGGTCTAGGGTCTAATAGGGGCAGTAATATTGGAGTCCTGGGGGCCTTCAGAAGGCTCCTGGCTATAAAAAGATGTGATCCTCACACTGTCCTGGAGGTGCTGATTGGAGAACAGAGTGAGCGTGACACAGTCGAAACCCAACTGTATGGAACAAGCTCAGCTCATGCATTCTTAGCAAGCAATGATTTACATGTATGAACACTAGGTAGGAGGTTAAATTGCACTTTGATGATGTTTTGGATGCATGTTCTCATCACTAATTATAGTAATGTGGTGCAGAAATTTTTCAGAAGGAAGGCTCTAATTTGCAGCTTTTGGTTACATATATGCTGATTATTATTTCTGATGATTTCTTGGAGGTTTAAAAGTGTCCGATTTTCATGATCTTTTCTAATAGTCTAATAGAATGACAACAGATAATTATAAAATCCACTTCATAATCGTTTCTTTATAAATTCACTGCCATCATTCAACCTCACTTATCCTTCTGTATGCCTGTAATTATGTGCATTGTGAAGCTCACATTTATTTTAGCCATTCACATTTGTTCTCTTAACCTCAGTCTCTATGTGTTTTATACGATTACGTGTCTTTGGGCTCTGTTGTTGCCTAAGAGAAAGTTGTCCATGGTTTTACAAAGGATTTCACTTTTCATTGTCTGGAGGTTTTTCAGTGCACTATGGTACTTTAATCTGCTTTTGCAATATTTCAATGACCTTTTGAAGTTATGTATTCAAAATTAAAATACACAATAATATGCTAAAACCCACATTTGTAATTGCGTATAGAACCACGGGCAGTATTACAAAAAAAGTTTCCAAACACAAACTTTTTAACCCTGTCACTTTTACAGAGTTGAATCGGCATGAGGTATGCTTTGCGTGTCTAGAATGACTTTGGAATTATATAGAGGATTCCCTAAGAATGTGTATGCAAAGACCATACAAGGCTATACAAATATGATTTATTTCTGCCTATTTTACGAACAGACCATTGCAGAATTCCAGTGGGTATTGTGGGATTGTTGCCAGAAAAACATCTGTATAAAGTCTAAGCTGATTGTCTATACCAGTAAGCATGGTATTTGCCCTGAAAAGGACATCCCAGCCACACAGGAACCATTCCCTGCTGCTGTGCCTAATTTACCAGTGTATATTTTGCTGTGACTTACAGACTTGCATGCCATGACAAATAATGTATTTTATTATTGGGTGCCTGTTAAAAAAACAAGGGGGATGGGGTCCAACACCAACTCAGTCCCTACAAGAAGGATATGGTGTTTACCTTGCAATGGGAACCTGTCCCGGAGCTGTCCATAATCTAAATTCACACAAGCAGTCACCCTGCCAAACCAAAATAAAACAGTGACTGAGGACCAATTAATTCTGGCCTGTGGAGTACCACAAGAAAATGAATGCATGGTCTTTGTTTGGCAGCTTATATACTGCCCCAGCTATGTCTGTTTCTCTACCACACCTCTAGTCCATGCCCCCATCGATGTAGTAATGTTGTAAGCGCCACTTATATCTCATTATTTCGGGCCTTAAGTTCTCATCTCCAACTCAGCCTGCCAGTCCTCCTGTTCCTCTCCAACTTAGTGAAGCTGTTGTACAGGCACCTTCCCACTCCTCTCCAACATAGCACTGATACGTTGGACAGGAGCAGGTTGGCGGCCTGTACAGCAGCATTACTAGGAAGTTGAAGAAGGGCTGCAGGATGCTGAGTCTGGATGTAGGGAGGCCATTCAGAGCCAGCTAGACACCTTTCTACCAACACTGCTTTACAGGCGCCTTCCTACTCCTCTCCAAAGTCAGGACTGATGGTCAGGGTGTTCCTGGGAAATCAGGTTTCTAGGCAACCCCCCTAAGTGCGCCCCTGAACCAGTGGTTGTATATAGAAAAACAAAACGCAAAGCAAAAAAAGTGGAATCTAATATTTTGCAGGATTTTGCTACTTAGGACAGAAAGGACTTATGTTTGCTTTTCCCTCCTCCTGTCCATGACCTTTAGGCAAGTTCCTTTAATCATTCATTGCTAATAAAAGTTCCTATGGATAGAAGACTCCTGCAAAAATTCTCACCATCTGCTAACAATTCTGACAAACCAAGACCAGAACCCGTCTCTCTAAGAGCCCCCGTTCTATAGCAGATTCACTCCTGTTATGAGCAGTAGCTGGACAGTCAAATGCCCCTCATCTAACCCTGTCCATAAGTCCCACTGGAGCACAATTTAGGATTAGCTGTTCAAATGGCAATATTAGAGGTCTGAAGTACACATAGTCCTGACAAATATAATCTACAGAACAAAAAACTATGGTACTCACCAAATAGGCATCAAAAATGTTTTTTAATTATAGCTGAATTATCACAGTAGACAGATCAAAACATCAGCCTATAGCCATTTCACATGAGGGTCACGCTTTGTCAAGGCCTTATCTCGGCCTATTTGATCACTGCCATGGCCTTATTATATAGCTGTAAAGCATTCTGGGAAATATATATCAATGTTGTTGCAGACATGTCACAAAACAGCAGGGTTAGGACTTCTGCATTTAGAGGGCATACACCAGCGGCGTGGCTAGCCCACTGTGTTGAAATTTGCATAATAAGAATTAACAACAGCCCCCAGTGCCTCCATCAGTCACCAGTGCCTCTCTTCAGCCCCCATATGCCTCCCATCAGACCCCATATGTCTCCCATCAGCCCCCAGTGCCTCCATCAGCCCCATATGCCTCCATCAGTCCCCATATGCCTCTCTTCAGCCCCCATATGCCTCTCTTCAGCCCCCATATGCCTCTCTTCAGCCCCCATATGCCTCTCTTCAGCCCCCATATGCCTCGATCAGCCCCCAATGCCTCCATCAGTCCCCATATGCCTCTTCAGCCCCCATATGCCTCTCTTCACCCCCTATATGGCTCTCTTCAGTCCCCAGTGCCTCTCTTCAGCCCCCATATGCCTCGATCAGCCCCCAATGCCTCCATCAGCCCCCATATGCCTCTCTTTAGCCCCCAGTGCCGCCATCAGCCCTCATATGCCTCTCTTCAGCCCCCCAGTGCCTCCATCAGCCTCATAAGTAAAATAAATATAAAAACACTTACCTTTCCTGCTCCAGAAGCCACCACTCCTCACCACCCGTACTCGGTCTTCCTCCTCTTTAGTCTGTGCTGTGAACTGGCGCGTGACCTCACATGTGCGCAGCCTTCACAGCGGAGAGCTGAGGACCAGTAAGCGGTGAGTATAGAGCTTTTACCGCTTGTGGCGAGCAGGGCTCAAGAGGCAGCTGCCTTGGGCCCCCCAGAAGCAACTGGGCCCGGGGCAGGTGCCCCTTTTGCCTCACGTTAAAGACAGTCCTGGCAAGTTTCGGAGCAGTGATAGTTTGATTTGGGGCCCTGGCCCCAGATAAAAAGATCTAGCGATGCCCCTGGCATACATAGATCTCATAGGGCCCCTTAGAAGACGTAGTATGGGCCCCCTGCCACACCCAGTTTCCTAGTACACATGCGAACATATTGTGACTCCCTAGGTTTCTAATGAATTTAAGAGGGGAAAAAAATTATAATATTTTATTAAAAAAATGTTGCACTCTGCCCCACCCACTGTATCCGACTTGTATGTTGAAAAACTTGGAACAGGCGCTTCAGGTATATGGTGCTCATTCTGAACACCATATTTCTTAATGTATTTATGCAGTGTCTCAAAGGACTACAGCAAAAGATTAATTATTCCTAAAAGGGTTAATTTAATGTTGCTGCGTTAAATGTTGTGATTTATTGTTCAGGCACATATTTCTTTATGAATTGTGTATACCTAGTAGTAGGGCTGCACGATATGGGAATTTTGTGCGATTGCGATTAGGGCCCTAAAAATTGCGATAACGATATGCGATGCAATATTTTAAGGAAATCGTGCTAGAGGTCTATTTGCTTGGATTTTCAAGGCAAAAGAACACACAGGTGACTGATAATGTGAAATGTAGTTATGCTGAACTCAAGAACTGAAATGCGCAGTGTTTTTTTAAAAAAAACATCTTTTACTAAATAATCTTTACTAAAATAACGACTTTCCACCAGCCCCTCCTCCCTCCCCGCACTGTAACTGATGTATTGCCGGCCCCGCTGTGCAGCATAGCGGCCGGCGATACATCAGTGTCAGCCACGTAAAAAGTCAACCATCGCTTCATAAGACGCACTGCCATTTCCCCCACGTCTTATAAAGCGAAAAATACGGTAATATAATTGCAGCATTTTTGGGTTGGCCAATTGGCGATTGCGATATGGCGATTTTTCGCGATACTGATTGCTTTGGCGATTTATTGTGCAGGCCTACCTAGTAGCAATGTATGAGCAATATATGGTAAGTACCGGTAGACTGGTTAGGTTACCAAAGTGATAGACCAGGTCCGCCCCAGGCTAGTGAGCATAGTCTTAGCACAGCTACAGACAAGGCCTACATGTGCAGGCTTCTGCACACTAGGCCCAAGTCTAGACAACCTTTCTTCTCTGAACAAACACATTTCTTCCAGCTCACCATTGTCTCCTTGCACGGAACAGACCAGAACAGTCCTCAATATATGTAGCAAAGAAGGAAAAATGTTCCAGCAATCCGATTAAAACCTTGGCACTTCATTTTTCACAGTGGCAAAAATTCACATACGTGGATAACATCCCCCTCCACCGCTCTGGTTGACATGTTTCGGGCAAGTGAGCCCTTACTCGTAACCTTTCTTCTCTGAGACTGCAGCTGCCAAAGAAGCAACTTTGCCACCAGAGTACACCTGAAGGAAAGAGACCTGACATCTTAGATTTTTTTGCAATTCACATGTCACGGTCGAGCTGTGACCGCTTTTATTCCTATGGCAGCCCTTGTACACTGCAATACTTGGGAGAATAACACTTGCCTCGTCCATAGTTGCTGTGTAGCCATACCCTAAATGTTGTACCAAATCTGATTCACATGATGCAGAGAATGTCCTTCTCAGAGTTGTGTTATCCGTATTTCTGCTGTGTCAGAGATTACAAACGGATCAATTTGTTTGATTCATTTTTTAGGGCATCGGTGTGTATCCGTTCCGTCAGGTTTCACTTACTTTTGACAGGATAAAAATAGGATTGACAGGACTTTCCCATACCTGACAAAACAGTCACAAACTATTCAAAATAATCCATTCAAACAAATTTGGATGACAATGGATACCTTCCCCCCCATTTTTGTTCCTCTGGTGGCACAACAATATGGAAAACGCAAAGAGGATGCCAAAGAGAATGCTACAGGTTTTCCCTTCATTCAAATTCTTATTCTCCTAAACGACATGTAAAGCAGGGACAGTGGGCTGCCGTAGAGTTCAGTTTAGGCGCACAGACTGCCGGAGGATGCATCTAATTTGTGACCAGGCCTGCGCCTCGCCATAAATTAGTTGTGTCCTTCAACAGTGCAAGGGATATCAAGACTGTCACAGCACACGCTGGTCTTGATAACTCTTCCCCACCTTCGGTCTATTCCTCAGTCACAGTCTAGTACTGCCCTCCTGTGGGGAGTTTAATATTGCGCCCCATGCTGTTAGTAGCGCACTGGCTTATATCTCACCTGCACTGCTTAAACGCCAAACAGGTTGATGAAGAAGGCTGTACATTTTGGGCGGGTGATTAGAAGACAATGCAGCAGGTGGTACATCTGGAGCTTTCACCATGTCCTGCCTTGTATCTTTTTGTTGGTCTTCAACAAGAACAAAACTGCTTGGTTTCTTCATATTCATTTTTGAAAAAAAAATAAAATAAAAACAGAACAAAAAAACATCAGTGATTTAATGATCATAATAGAAGTAGGAACAGGAAAAGGAGCAGGGCACTACATAAGACAGTATTTTTGTACTGATAGCAGAAAGCAATAGGGATTAGTCTTTCTTTGTGAAACCATATCTGGTTTTGATGCAAAAAAATGCCACAAAAACTACATGCTTAAATCCTGCCTTCAAAGGCGTCTTCCGGGATTACTATGGTTCTTAACAGATTTGCTCATGTAGTGGCTTACCTCATGTACACTTTACCCATTTTATTTTTCTTTAATTTGGAATCTCCTGACCTGTTTTCACCATGGAAACAAGTCACTTTGGTTGGTTTCCATCCTGTTTATAGAACTTCCTGTTCTTATATCCAACCAAACCCATGATGCATTTCTCCTCTCTCTTTACCACAGCTCTAGCACCGCCCCTAACACCGCCCAGCTGGTTCATAGCTCCTCTGCCTGATAGCTCCACTTAATCAGTTATCTTGAGTGTCTTATTGCTGCCTGCCGCTATGTGAGCAGGTAGTATTTGCATGTAGCTACTGTGTGTAGTTACTGTTTTTGTAGAGCAGTCTTTTTGTATCTACTTAAAGGGGTTGTCCGGGTTCAGAGCTGAACCTGGACATACCTCCATTTTCACCCAGGCAGCCCCCCTGACAGGAGCATCGGAGAAGTTCATGCTCCGATGCTCTCCTCTGCCCTGCACTAAATCGTGCAGGGCAAAGGAATTTTCAGGAGTTCCGGTGATGAACCGGGCTCTCCATGGGGCTGCCAGGAAGCCCGGCGATGTCACCGGCACTGATGGGCGGGTTTTAGCGCTGCCCTAGCCACTAAAGCATGCCCATCAGAGCCGGTGACATCACCGAACACACTGCTGGGCTGAAGCTTCCGCCCAGCAGTGTGTTGTTGTAAACAAAAGAGCCCTTGCCCTGCGCGATCTAGCGCAGGGCAAAGGAGAGCATCGGAGCATGAACTGCTATGATGCTCAAGTCAGGGGGGCTGCCTAGGTGAAAATAGAGGTATGTCCAGGTTCAGCCCTGAACCCTGACAACCCCTTTAAGTAAATTTACCTCTTTCAGGTATGTGGAGGGATTCCTGGTGAGGGGAGCAGGCTGCTTCTGATAGCTGCAATGTTCTTTTCTGATTCTCACAGGGAATGCGGAGCATGTGCAATAACAGTAATGCCATCTAACTCTCTATCCGACTGTGTTCACACATTGCGGCACCATCGTGGGTATTCCAATACTTTCCCAAAATCTGTCACTGTTTTTGCCTTGATTTTCTCATTTGTTACCCAACTAATCTGAGAAGCAAAGAAGATACTGCAGCTTTAGAGACAGCTGACTCCCCACAACGAAGATCCCTCACATACATAAAGTAGTAGGGAAAAGTTCCGGTGTGCGCATGTGCGCATGTGCGCATGTGCGCATGTGCGTCCACCTCAGAACATTTACAGATGTGGACGCAGAAAGGATTCTCAACATCTGCGGAGGCAACTCTATTTAAAAACGTGGAAATACAAAAAAAGTTAATAATTACGGGGTGGATTTAAAGACTATGGACACCTTTGGGGCATTTTTTATTATTATTGCGTTGTACTCATGTCTGTAGCCCTTATCTCTGAACTCATGACAGTGGATCATGTTAGGATCCACTCCTTCAGTTGGCTACAATGTAAGCTTCACCAATACTGAAAAGTGTATCTACAGCTTTACTGCCTTAGTAAAACAGCCCTTTTGTATCCTAGACATTCATATTTACTGTTAACTTCATGTGACTGAACTAATTGTACCTTATAAATAGTTCTGTAAAGTCCAGACTTTGAAACATTTGACAGATCTGTTAGTTTTGCGAGGTTTCTTTTAAGCTTTCTCTCTTCTTGCTTCATAACATTGTCGTTAAGTGACCTCATGGATTCTAGACAGTGACTGAGCTTCTTAAACTAGAAAACAAATATCCTAATCAATAGATGTATTCTAACATTAAAGGTGTTTTCCAAAACTAGAATGTTATGATGTATCAAGAGGACATGGCTTAAGGTTGGTTTTCCACATGGTGTCTACCACCCTGTCCCAACCATGGTGGCCAATGGCCACATTAATTTTCCGGTTAACTGAAGTATTAACTTAAAATTTGTATGGCTGTTGGCTGCTGTGGGTGGACAGGGTTTCGACTGCCTTTTGGAAACCCAACCTAAAAGTCTGATCAGTTGGGGTCCAGCTGTTGAATCCTTCACTGATCACAACAGCGAGCTAACGTAGGTTTGGTCCACACTTCTGAACTTCTTCAATAAAAAAGTGATTGAGCATAAAAAAAAAACACTCTACTAAAATGAGCAATAGTAGTGTTATGAAGATCTTGGGTCCCAAAACAAAATCTTTAACAGGGCCCCCACTTATCATGTACCATTTGTACTATGGGGGGGTGAGGCATGTGTTACTGGCACATGGGGGGGGGGGGGGAGAGGCACTTGTTACTGGCACATGGGGGGGGAGAGAGGCTCTTGTTACTGGCATATGGGGGGGAGAGAGGCACTTGTTACTGGCACATGGGGGGGAGAGGCACTTGTTACTGGCACATGGGGGGAGAGAGGCACTTGTTCTGGCATATGGGGGGAGAGAGGCACATGATTGGGGGGCATCTATGGACGCACTTGTTACTGGCACATTATCATGGGGCACTATGGGGGCTTCTACTGAGGCCACAAAGAAGGGGTATTTTATATGGGGGGGGGCTTTGTGTGGTACTAGTATTATCAGGGGGTTTATCTGTTTCTGCAGTATAGTATTGGGGAGCACAGCGGCACACTATTGTGGGTAGTAGGATGATTTTTCCATAAGATGGGAGGATGATGGAAAAGTAGTAAACTAAGATTTCTTTTTGTTGTCAAACTGCAGAGACGGAAAATGGTGACAAAATGGTGGTCTGATCTGAAGGTCTGAAAGGAGAAGATGAGGAAAGAGAACATCTACATCAAAGGAGACGTCACTGGATGTAAGAAGTATGGGGCGCTGTATTTCTGTAGTGATGGGATCAGGGGCGTAATGATCGTGGTGCGACTGCGACCAGGGGTGAAGGCTGGATATGGGTGTGATTGGAGGCAGAACATGGGTGTGGCTGGAGGTGGGACATGGGTGGGGCCTGGAAGGGGGCCCTTGATTTATTTTGCCCGGGGGCCCTGAGTGTTCTCAGTCTGCCCCTGTGTGGATGTGACCTGGGTGCCGCAGAGGAGACCACTGGATCTGATGCTGCTGCTTCTTGTGCTGCAATAGAGCCATGGTGCCTATATTTGTGTGTGCCTGATGGAAGATACTCACACAGAGCTAGACTTAGCTTGGCTTGGCTTAGCTTTGATGTTTTGAGCTGTGCGCACAGTATCAGTAGCATCATCAGTTCTTGAGCAGACCATAATAGAAGCAGTTGTGACCCTTGCCGTTTTTTGGAGGTTTCGGCTGTTCGTTGTCCCTGCTCTTTATTGCCACAGCTGCGGCAACTACTTTCCTTCTCTGATGTCACCTCCTCAGCACCCCTATGTGGCTCCAAGGTCATGTCCAACACACAGTCATCATAATCATCTTCACCCTCCCTGTCAATTACGTCATCATGGGCTTCTTGGCCCCCCTCACAATTTCACTGTGTGCCACTGTTGCTACCACTGCCTCTTAGTGCTATCAGGTGGCTTCAAGCGCCACTACTAAAACGACCACCACCATCAACACAGCTATGCTTGGGGACCCCCACCCCTGTCTGAGCCTCCTCCTCATGGCAGTCCAAACACTTTCTGTTCTCACACAAGTCATCTACAGGGAGAAAATCTTGAGTATCTTTCATAGCACATGAGGTTTTGTTGCCCTTTCTTAGGAAAAAAGAAGGAACACCACTAATACTTAGCAGTGAAGATAGAGAGGATTCAAGTGAAAGGCTTCTCTAGGGTTGCAAGAAGAGGGAGCAGGAGAAATACTGTGACCCCTGGCTCCAAGGCACCGACCGGAAGCCAGTGAGAAATGTGGCCTACTACTACTGGCTGTACGGCTGGTACTGCTACTGCTGTTTGCACTACAACCCACATTCTAAATGTTGTATGATGAGGCATGGATCTTTCGTTTCTGACTCTTTTATTTAACAGACATTTTATTATGAGGCCTATAAATGAAAAGTCATGGGTTTGGTACATAGATTATTAAATGGTACCAGGGGCGTAGCGTGGGGGGGGCCAGGGGGGCCGTTGCCCCGGGCGCACACTGCAGGGGGGCGCTGGCCAGCTGCTGACAATAATTCATAATTGTATGAGTAAGGAGCCGGAAACAGCGCAGGGCCGGGAACACCAGCCACATGGCAGTACTCACAGGCATAGGCTCCTCCCACCTTCCAGGCACTGCGGAGCAAGAGGAACTCAAGAAGAAGATGGCTGCTGCTTCAGGAGGGAGAGCAGCCTGTGTAAGAGAGAGCAACACAACAGTGAGTGACAGTGACTCACAGAGGGGGGATGATATATTATATATGGGGCTGTGCTGGAGCCTGAGGAGCTGAAGGGGTGGGGGGTGATATATTATACATGGGGCAGGAGCCTGGAGGAGCTGGGGGGTGATATATTATACATGGGGCTGGAGCCTGGAGGAGCTGGGGGGTGATATATTATACATGGGGCTGGAGCCTGGAGGAGCTGGGGGTGATATATTATATATGGGGCTGGAGCCTGGAGGAGCCTAGAGGAGCTGGGTGGGGGGTGATATATTATACATGGGGCTGGAGCCTGGAGGAACTGAGGGGGATATATTATACATGGGACTGGAGCCTGGAGGAGCTGGGGGGTGATATATTATACATGGGGCTGGAGCCTGGAGGAGCTGGGGGTGATATATTATATATGGGGCTGGAGCCTGGAGGAGCCTAGAGGAGCTGGGTGGGGGGTGATATATTATACATGGGGCTGGAGCCTGGAGGAACTGAGGGGGGATATATTATACATGGGACTGTGCTGGAGCCTGAGGAGCTGAAGGGGTGGGGGTAATATATTATACATGGGGCTGGAGCTTGGAGGAGCTGAAGGGGGGTGATATATTATACATGGATCTGGAGCTTGGAGGAGCTGATGGGGGGTGATATATTATACATGGGGCTGGAGCTTGGAGGAGCTGAGGGGGTGATATATTATACATGGGGCTGGAGCTTGGAGGAGCTGAGGGGGGTGGGATATATTATACATGGGCTGGAGCTTGGAGGAGCTGAGGGGGGTGATATATTATACATGGGGCTGGAGACTGGAGGAGCTGAGGGGGAGGGAGGGGGTGATATATTATACATGGGACTGTGCTGGAGCCTGAGGAGCTGAAGGGGGATGGGGGTGATATATTATACATGGGGCTGGAGCTTGGAGGAGCTGAGGGGAGGGGTGATATATTATACATGGGGCTGGAGCTTGGAGGAGCTGAGGGGGGTGATATATTATACATGGGACTGTGCTGGAGCCTGGAAGAGCTGAAGACAGGAGAGTGATGTATCTTATTTGGGACTGTATGCTGAAGGGGCTGAAGGCAGGCAGTGAAGAGAGGGACGGTGTTATAATTTACATGGGACTGTATGTTGGAGGGGCTGAAGGCGGGAGTGATGTATTTTACATGGTACTGTATGCTAGAGGGGCTGAAGGGGGCATAATTATTACTATAATACTACAGAGGGGCCATTATAATAATAATAACAATAACACAGAGGGGCCATTATATATTATAATTATACAGAGGGCATTATGGGGGAGGGAGAAATCTAAACATTTTCTGTGAAACTCTGCAGAGATGAGATGCGGCAGAAAGAAGGTGTCATGACGGTCCTTATCCCGAATGAAGACGCTGAGAAAAGTCTACATCCCAGGAGAGGTCATTGGATGTAACAGGTATGTGCTGTAATACACTGTATATTTCATAGCAATGTATGTCCATCCAAATATGTGTTGGGGGGATGTAGTATTTGGCCGACCCTGCCGCATCCTGGCCCCAGACTTCAGGTCACACTGTGCGTGTTTTGAATTCTGGGGCCTCACACCCATCTACTCCATTATCTGTACTCAGAGAGTTATTACTGTGTTATCAGTGGGGTTACATAGGACTGCAGGTGACATCTACTACATTATCTGTAAAAAGGGGTGTGGCCACAGGTTGGGGGGGGGGGCGCGCAATACTTGGCTTGCCCCGGGTGCTGGCAACCCACGCTACGCCACTGAATGGTACTAGCAAAATTGCAAGTGTTTATTTTGTAATTTAATGACAGGATGCAATTAACAAACAAACTGCACACGAATTGATAATTTACAATCATAATAATGCAGTTTTTTCAGTATAATGCAGTGATATACAATGCAGGAGGTAAGTTCTAAACTTGACAGCAGTGAATCAATGGATGTCGTATATCTGGACTTCTCCAAAGCATTTGACACCGTACCTCATAAAAGGTTAGTATATAAAATGAGAACACTTGGACTAGGAGAAAATATCTGTATGTGGGTAAGTAACTGGCTGAGTGACAGAAAACAGAGGGTGGTTATTAACGGCATTCCGGATCTGGCATTATTTTCCATTGAAATGCATTAATGCCGGATCCGGTACCAAGTGATGATACCAGAGAGACGGATCCGGTATTTCAATGCATTTGTCAAACGGATCCGCATCCGGAAACAAATGGTATCCAGTTACACGCGGATTTCCGGATCCAGAAGGCAGTCCTCTAACGCTAGGGTGAAAGTACCCTTACTGGGACTTTTCTCAAGCAGTGACAAAATACAATGGTGCTCAGTGCATATAAATGGGCCCTTTCGGGTAAATTCTCAATTAGCATAATTTGCAGCAATGTGTAAATAACATGATTATACATAAAAAGTCATTTCATGGTATTTCATAAATCTGCATATCATTTGTATGTTACGTGATTTACATTTATATAAATAAAAAATCAATAATATATACCTCATAATACCATGAAGTCTTATCATTAGTGTTGATATACAGTGGTAACAATGATGTGTGCTCAGGTGCAGAATTAAAAACAATCAATTGAAAAAAACCAGCATGGATCCTATCATGCCAGAGTATCCTCGGCGTGGTGACAAACTCACTGCGCATGCGCAGGGTGCATATTAATTTCCTCCCTCATCGTGAAGCGCATTCCGCATCCTCAAGTGGAAAGCACATGTGACTTACAGATCCCGATCATATGATCAAACTGTCTGTGAGACGCATGCTGGTACGCAAACATAGCTAGGGTAATCAGAATCACGTGATCACAATAGAGGTCATGTGATTATTGCAATTGAAATGTATCTCAGACATTTGTAAGGTAACGTAATAATGATTAGTGGCTCACTGGGTGGTAAGTGCACTCCCCTGGATCCACCCATAATGTAATAAAATCGTAATATTTATTATACAAGAGGAGAACATGGGATATAGGACTATGTGAATATAGTCTGAAGTAACTGTGTATGTGGACTCGGGATTCCTCTGTATCTCAATAGGGTCCATGCTGCTTAGTGTTTACATGGTCGTTTTTTTAATTGATTGTTTTTAATTCTGCACCGGAGCACACATCATTGTTACCACTTTATATCAACACTAATGATAAGACTTCATGGTATTATGAGGCATATATTATAGATTTTTCATTTATATGAATGTAAATCATGTACCGTAACATACAAATGATATGCAGATTTATGAAATTTCATGAAATGACTGAGCACCATTGTATTTTGTCACTGCTTGAGAAAAGTCCCAGTAAGAGGAACTGAAACGTCGTGGTCTGGTGATTAAAGACAGTACAGTTTCTGCTCATCTACCTGAAATGATTCTCTGTCATTGGACGCTCTTAATGTTTTTGTCCTGTTGCTCTCTAACCAGTCCGCTGCTCCACTGCCCATGTTCATCCGGTCTGCACTGGATATCTTTCAGATCATTGATAAACCGATATTACATTCATATTGATAGATGACATAGCTGTTAACACTTGATCTTTTGTTCACTCTTAATTGTGATGTATGAGTTATGATACCATAACAACTAACATGCAAATGATTGTGACATCAGAAAGAGGAAGTGTCTACCTATCTCCTATCTATCTATCTATCTATCTATCTATCTATCTATCTATCTAATAAAAGTAATTCCACAGCACTTCCTTAGTAATGAAAAAAATTGCTACTTTATTTACCGGGTAAAAGCGACGTTTCGGTGCACCCAATGGCACTGCTTGAGAAGGTGCCATTGGGTGCACCAAACATCGCTTTACCCGGTAAATAAAGTAGCAATTTTTTTCATTACTAAGAAGTGCTGTGGAATTACTTTATTATATTTTGTGGACATAGGGGACTGTCCATACAGCCATTGGCACTCCAGTTTTTTCAATTTTGAACCTGCTGTGTGATCTATTGCATTTGTTCTATCTATCTATCTATCTATCTATCTATCTATCTATCTAATCTATCTTATTTATCTATCTATCCTATCTATCTATCTATCTATCTATCTATCTATCTATCTTATCTATCTATCTTATCTATCTATCTATCTATCTATCTATCTATCTATCTATCTATCTAGAAAATAAATACAATGCAACAGCACTCTGCAAACCAAATAAAGTACAATAATGTCATAGTAATAGAAAATATTCTGGTGCTAATGCTACGCTTATTTTGCAGATATGAGATACTTGGCAAATACATTTTGTAAAAAATTATTTGGGCCCGTCTGCCAAACATCAAGGCGATCTCTGTAAGATGGGAACCTAACACTAAATACTACCTGTTATGTGCCATGACGGCTACCATAAAACTCAGGGAGTGCAGGTACCAACGTGCATGCTGAGCCCACTCCATACCTCTCCTGGTGCCAAAAGGCTTCCAAGGAGTGCAGGGAAAGCAGGCAACAGCTTTATACTTACACTAATTAAAATCAGCCTATGGCCTCATGCACACGGCCGTTGTTCGGGTCCGCGTCCATGCCGCATATTTCGCAGCTCGGCCGCGGACCCAATCACTTCAATGGGGCCGTAAAATTGCGGAACGGAACGCGGAGCAGCTTCCGTGTTTTGCGGATCTGCTGTTTAAGGACCGCAAAACACTAACGGCCGTGTGCATGAGGCCTCTGGGGCAGACAGGCTGGTCAGGAGAGCACGACCAACAGGAGTCAGCCACACCTTCAGCTCCAGTACAATTGCAAGAAAAAGGGGGTCAGTCAGCACATCCCAATGCGCAGGTGCATCTATCTATCTATCTATCTATCTATCTATCTATCTATCTAACTATCTATCTATCTATCTATCTATCTATCTATCTATACACACATGCTTTATATGATAATTCTGCAGTGCTTACTAAGGCTATTTTCACACCCTTGACTGTGCTCTCCGGCAGGCTGTTTTGGCATAGAATGCCAGAAATTATCCAGCCAAAAACCATTGTGTGCAGTGTTTTTTGTCCAACCAATTCCCAGCATATTTACCGGTTAGCAGCTTCATCTCTACCGGACCCCATTATAGTCCATGGGGTCCAGAGGGCAGGCGACAGTATCCGGCAATGCTGAATTTGGAGACCTCTTGTAGGCTGTTCTCTGCTGGATCGGTCTGCCGGAAAACACATCCGCCAGTGTGAAACCAGCCTAACTTTGGTTAGCCTGACTTCATATTACAGCACTGTACTCTATATGTATGTGAGTATGTATGTAAGGCACAGGCTCTGTGTGGCTGAATCAGGATCTGAATCTCTCCATTTTTTATCGACAAGCACATCGACCCATTACTTGAATCACTTTGCCTTACAGATGGAGATGCACTGGTCTATGACATCCATGTGCCTTAACCCTAAGTTCACACTTACGCGTTTTACAGCGCGTTCAAACGCGCTGTAAAACGCTCAACACATACAAACCAATGCTTCACTATGGGACTGGTTCACATTTTCGCGTTTTACAGCGCGTTCGAACGCGCTGTAAAACGCCCTACGCATAAACAAGTACTTGAGCATTTTTTGGGGCGTTTTTCGCGTGTATTGTGATTGACACCACAGTAGTCAATCACAAGAACGCGCGTACGACGTGCGTTTCCTATTTGCAAAAACGCGCTGTAATACGCGCGACACAAACGTGCGTAAAACGCACGTTTCAAGAACGCTCAGGTCTGAACCCAGGGTAATAGAGCATATGGACAGGGATTGTCTTCGATTGACATCTCCTCTAATTTCTGTCAGAAACTATTTTTATTACAACTATTACACTGACAATGTATTGCAACAAATGTATTTGGCTCCATTCTTGCATTCATGGCTGTGGGATCCCATGCAGCGCATGCGTATTATGTGCAAAACACTGATCAAAATACATTTTAATCTGCTCGATATTTCCCCTTCTGATTTCCTTTGTCCATGCCTAGATAAAATTGCCTCTTCCCACCATTTGATTTTGGATCTCACTGATATGCAGTTAATCACCTCTTACTTGACCATCCTCCATTCTTCGCTTCCAAGCCTTTGCTCTGGCAACCAAGTTCTTTGGTTATTAAAGTAACCCATGAATTTGGAATTTGGATGATATAAGCTTTTATGGCATCATTACATGGGTAATGTCTCTAGTAACAACTTTAAGCCCATTGGGGGGGATTTATCAAGCTCCCTGTGCCAGAAAAGCAGTGCATAAAATAAATAATAATAATTCAAGCCCCCTTATGCACAAAAATGTACGATCTTTTGCCCGTTTATGACTCTTTTTCTTACCACTTGAGCAGGTCGTGGATGGAAAGAAGGGGGTCGATATGCCCCAACAAATTTACCATTATTTATGTCAGAAAGCAGGGACAAATTATACCCCAAATCTATGCAAGTCCCACAGTTATTATGTGTCTTCTCGTAATGAATAATAAGCCAGTCTTGTAATGAATAATATGACATAGGCCAGTCTTGATCCCACTGCGCCTCTTAATAAATTAGGTGCATCTCTGACAGTCTGTGAGCCAGAAACTGCCATCTATGCCAGCCAGAGGCTGGCGTATACTTCAGCTATAAATTACGCCAGTCTCTGGCGTAAGTTATAATAAATCAAGCGGGCTGTGCAAAGCCCTGACCCTTTTCTTCAAAAGTTGCAAATTATTGTGCAAAAATGCTGTGTGCTATAATTTGTGACTTTTTATGCCACAAAATACATTAGTAAATGCCCCTCAATGAGTGTGTACCCACTGTACCAACTAACTGGCTTGTCTTTTGCTAGCCCTAAGGGTATTATCTTTGCAATCCTCTGGTTTTCACCCTTTAACCCCTGTAAAGGGATCTGGCTTTCTTTGCAGGGGACCCACAAGGCTACCACCTCTTGGAATAGTCCTGGTGTAGTTGACAGCTAGGGAATCTAAGTAACAGGCAAAACTCGTAGTCAAGAAACAGGCCAAGATCAGGGCAGGCAGAGTTTGTGCATATCTGTAAAACTGGCCCAAGGTCAGGAGAGGTCTTAAAGAGACCAGGAGTCATTGTCTGTTAGAAGAATCCGACAGGCAGTTCCGTTGCCGGAACTGCCTGCCGGATCTGGAAATCCGTATGCAAATGGTTATAATTTATCTGGATCCGTCTAACAAATGCATTGAAATATCGGATCCGTCTCTCCGATGTCATCCGGAAAAACGGATCTGGTATTTATTTTTTTCCCATTTTTAAAGGTCTGCGCATGCGCATTACGGACGCAATGATATCAAATATGTCTACTTTCTATGTTTGTTTCAGTTTTACATAATAAAGCATTTTTGAAAAAAAAATTATGTTTTTGTGTCTCCATTTTCTGAACGCCCTGTTTTTTTTATTTTTCTGCCGATCGTCTTGTGCAGGGGCTTGTTTTTTGCAGGAAGAGTTGACGTTTTTATTGGTACCATTTTTGGGTACATATGATTTTTGATCATTCATTATTACACTTTATGGGGCAAGGTGACCAAAAAATTATTTATTTTTCCAGCATTCATCTGAGGGGTTAAGTCATAGGATATTTGTATAGAGCAGGTTCTTACGGACGTGGCGATACATAACATGTGTATTTTTTTATGTATTTAACTTTAGAACAATAATAGCAGTTTTGAAACAAAAAATTTATGTTTTAGGCCTCTTTCAGACGAGCGTGTCCAGATTAGGTCCGGATGCGTTGCGGATGCGTTCAGTGAAAACTGTGCGATTTCAAAGGCAAAGCCATTCAGTTTTGCCTGCGATTGCGTTCAGTTGTTCAGTTTTTTCCGCGCGGGTGCAATGCGTTTTGATGCGTTTTTCACGCGCGTGATAAAAAACTGAAGGTTTACAAACAACATCTCCTAGCAACCATCAGTGAAAAATGCAACGCACCCGCGCTGCTTGCGGATGCAATGCGTTTTTCACGCAGCCCCATTCACTTCTATGGGGCTAGGGATGCGTGAAAAACGCAAAATATAGAACATGCTGCGATTTTCACGCAACGCACAAGTGATGCGTGAAAAAAAACGCTCATGTACACAGACCCATTTAAATGAATGGGTCAGGATTCAGTGCGGATGCTATGCGTTCACGTCACGCATTGCACCCGCGCGGAAAACTCGCTCGTGTGAAAGGGGCCTTAGTGTCTCCATGTTCGGAGAGCTATAGCTTTTTTTTTTTTGGGGGCTATTGTCTTAGGTAGAGGCTCATTTTTTGTGGTATGAGGTGATGGTTTTATTGATACCATTTTGTGGGACATACGCCTTTTTGATCGCTTGGTGTTGCACTTTTTGTGATGTAAGGTGAAAAAAATAGCTTTTTTTTTACATCGTTTTTATTTTTTATGGTGTTTATTGGACAGGGTGCATCATGTGATATATTTATAGAGCCAGTCATTACAGACATGGAGATACCTAATATGTGTTTTTTTGTCTGTTTTTTATTATAAAATAAGGGAAAGGGACGTTTCTTTTTTTACTTAAAAACTTTATTGATTTTATTTTGTAACTTTTTTTTCTTTACTTTATTTCAGACATTAACTTTTGGGGGTCTGATCCTCTCTGCAATGCATTACAATACATCTGTATTGTAATGCATTGCCTGTTAATGTATTACACTGAGTCATACACTAACAGGTTGCCTAGGAGACACAGCCTGAGGCTGGATCTCCTGGGCATCCGTAGAAGGCAGGTCCCAATGCCATGCAAGGCATTGGGCAGCCTCTGCACAGCATCAAGCTGCTTTCTCTCACATCGAGTCCCCGCCACAGCAGCGCAGGGACTCGATACGCTCCTGCACCCAACACAAATCCATTCTATGTCGCGGTCAGCGGCATAGAAGGGGTTAATTCACCGGCATTGCTGTAAAAAGCGATGGCGGCGGATAAAGCAGGGGCCTGGCTACCACGGTCTTCCGGACCCCTGCAGCGATCGGGGGCGTAATAGTACATCATGTGTCCGGAAGGGGTTAAGGGACTCTCTTAATATTTGGAACAATTACTGTAGTTTTCACTTAATAAGACACACCTGACCATAAGATACACCTAGGTTTTAGAGGAGGAAAATAAGAAAAAAAAATATTTTTCATCAGACTTCAGACCAGCAGGGCCGCACCGCCAATTAGTCGAGGTGAGGCGATCGCCTCAGGCGGTACGGCCCTGGTAACAAGTGGGGGGGGCAGCAGCAGCAGGGCACAGCAAGATGAGCGCTTCCATTGTGGAAGCGCTCATCTCCATAGTCATCTGTATCACCGTCCTCAAGACAGCAATACAGATGGATGCCGCAGGGCAGGGGAGAGGCGTCTCCCTTCCCTGTTCCTCTGATAGGCTGCAGGCCTTGTGCCGCCTTAGCCATACAGCGCGGGACACAGGCTGGAAGAGGCCTGCATCACATCGTTGCCAGCCTGATGGAAGTAAGTATTTGGGTTTATTTTTTTATATGGTACAATACAGGAGAGGAACGTTATGGGGGTACTGTGGGGGCACTTATTACTGGCTCATTAATGGGGGGGCACTTGTTACTGGCACATGATTGGGGGCACTTATTACTGGCACATGATTGTGGGGCAGATATGGGGGACACTATATACTGGCACATGATTGGGGGACATCTATGGGGCACTTGTTACTGGCACATTATTGGGTAGCTCTATGGGGGCACTTCTTACTGGAACATTATTGGGGGCACTGTGGGGGCATCTATGGGGACACTTCTTACTGGCATATTATTGGGGGGCACTATGGGGGAACTTTTTACTGGCACATTATTAGGTGGCACTTTGGTGGGCACTTCTTACTGGCACATTATTGGGGGGCACTATGGGGGCATCTACTGAGGCCACAAAGAATAGGTATTTTATATGGGTGGGATTATGGGGAAGGGGGGAGAGGAACACCAAGGGGGCATCTACTGAAGCCACAAAGAAGGGGTAATTTATATGGGGGCACTATGGGGGAAGGAGGGAGAGGAACACTATGGGGGCATCTACTGAGGCCACAAAGAAGGGGTATTTTATATGGGGGGCTCTGTATAGGAGCATTTTATACTGGGACACATTATGGTGGGTACTATGGGGAGGGTGAGGAGTACTATGGGATCATCTACGGGGGCACTGAGAAGGGGTATTTTATACTTGCAAATCATGGGGGACACTGAGGGCATCTACTGGTGCACTATATAGGGGCATTTTATACTGGTACATTATGGGGGGCTTTAGGAGAAAGGGGGAGAGGAGCATTTTGGGGGTATTTACTGGGGGCACTATATAGGGGTATTTTATACTGGCACATTATGGGAGCACTTTGGGGACATTAGCTCAACTGGGGGCATTAAAAGGTGGTATTTTTGCACTGGCATACATTATAAGAGGACATTTTTGTACTGTCACATTATATGGAGAATTATTACTACTGGGGGGCATTATGTGGGCTTTATTACTACTGTTGGGCATTATGGTGGGCTTTATTACTACTGGGGGTCTATGGGGAACATGATTACTAGTATGGGCACTATGGGAGCTTTTTTACTTCTGGGGCACAATGGGGACATGTTGGGGGCACTGTAGGAGCACTGTTACTGCCACGTGTGCTCTAGCAGAGAATTATTTCTATTGGTGGGGCTTTGGAGCACTATTACCATGGGGGCACCCTGGCACAGTATCAGGTTACGACAATTATTTTTGGGGGACGTTATGTTTACACCATTAGTGTCAGGGGCACAATTTGCTGGGGGTAGTTATTTTAGGACACTGCTTGCCAATAATTATTGAAGGGCACTATCTGCATGGTACTTTTATTATCAGGGGGTTTATCTGTTTCTGCAGTACAGTATTGGCGAGCACAGCGGGCACAGTATTGGGGGTGGTAGGATGATTTGTCCAAAAGATGGGAGGATAACGGAAAAGTAGTAAACTAAGCTATTTTTTTGTCAAACTGCAGCGACGAGCACAGAAATTTCAGAAAGTGTGGGGAGGATGGTGTGCACACGTTATCTAATCAATGATGCCCCACATATGCCCCTTGAATAGGGGTCATGTTTGATTTTGTAATCATACGCTCTTTGGGCTAGACCCCCTGAAATGCTACGTTAACCGCTGTATGGAGAATGTTTTATACATGTCAGAGACCCTGCTGCGCACAGGGAAAGACCATCTTGTACCATGTTCTTTGTTTTGTTTTGCTTTTGTTTCCTCGTTTTCTGATTTTATTGTCATTTGACATATGTCATGTACTTTACTATTTGCACCATTATACTCCAATAAAACGAGTTAAAAAAACTGCAGAGACGAGAAATGGCTAAAAAATGGTAGTCTGGTCTGAAGGTCTGAAAGGAGAAGATGAGGAAAGAGAACATCTACATCAAAGGAGAAATCACTGGATGTAAGAGGTATGTGGCGCTTTATTACCCTGTAGTGATATACGTAATGTTAGGCGGGAAGGGGTTAGGTTGAGAATTTGGTATGTGGGGCCTTTTTAATTTTCACCTCAGGCAGCAGAAAGGCTAGGTGCACCCCTGCAGATCAGACCTCAAATCAGACCCCCAATCCTCATCAGACCTCAGATCAGACCCCCAAATCAGACCCTAACCTTCGTCAGACCTCAGATCAGACTCCCAATCTTTATCCAGACCCCCAATTCTCATCAGACCTCAGATCAGACTCCCAAACTTTATTAGACCCCCAAGTTTCATTAGACCTCAGATCAGACCCCCAAATCAGACCCTCAATACTTATCAGACATTAGATCAGACCCCGATCCTCATCAGATCTCAGATAAGAACCCCAAATCAGACCCCAATCTTCATCAAACCTCAGATCAGACCCCCCAATCCTTATCAGACCTTAAATCAGACACCCCCAATCCTTATCAGACCTCAGATCAGATATAAAATAAACAACAAAACAAGAAAAGAAACAATACAAATAAATTGTCTAGCATAAAAGAGTGAATCTGGATCACACATCCCATAGTACTATGCTTTTGATATAACGACTGTCCTTCAGCATAATTACCTGGCATCTCAGCCCAATTTCTAATACATTCTATGCTGTGCATAAATAAGGCATTACTATACAGTTTGATCAAAAAGCATAGGCCTACTTACCGCGACAAGGTTGCCTCTACAAGTTGGGACCTACTCTAATTATGGCGCAGCAATGCGTGGCGACCACCAGCGCCCCAGCACCGCACCAGTAGACGGCGGGACCCAGTAGCCACACAGCGCCCCCACTGTGTAGCAAAGCCACCTTGGCTCTGTGCCCTACCAGCACAGCACCAAGGCAACATTGGCAGCCACGCAGTACTGCACCATGTGAACGAGTGCAAAGAGTTCACCCAGTCACAACCCTCAGGAAATCCATCTGAGAGATAGTAGGAAAACACCTAGTCCAATACGGTAATTTTTTAAATGTAAAATTATAAACTACATTTTTTTCTATCCATTAGGGAGCTTGATTTTCTGATGCAATGATCCCTCATATAATACACTACAATAATTGTGTATTCCAGTGTATTATGCCTGTTTGTATTACACTGACAGACAGCGTTTTAGACCCTAAAAGGCTTCCATAGATTGCAGACCTGGAGGCCAATATCAGACCTCGGACCCCATCACCACTCTGCGATTCCGTTGCATGGAAGGTTGGGGATATTAGTCACTGTAACAAACATCTTAGATGCCGCAGTCGCTATTGACTGCAGCTTCTAAGGGCTTAAACAGCCGAAATATGCTGGGCTATCATGGTGTATTGCATGGGTACAGCTCCTGTATCCACACAATCACAATGGGGATGCGGCAACTGACCAAATTCCTTGATGTACATTTATGTGAAAATGCGAGAGGCTGTTACACGATATAAACAACTGTACCATGGAAAAATGTCAGATTCAGCAGCTAGGCGAAAGACTTATACACGCAGAAGCGAATTGGTAGGCAATTTTTAATTGAGACTATTTAGAAAGCTGCTTAATTTTGCATTTAGGCAGTAAATAAAAATTTAAAACAAGTCAATGCACCGATGACCATAGGTCAAAATAGGGTCTTTTTGGCATCATTATTTTAAAATACTAGTATTCTGATACTCATTGATATCATTGAATTAGCATTATTGGATAGTTGGA
The DNA here is from genome assembly GCA_033119425.1 of Bufotes viridis. NCBI lineage: Eukaryota > Metazoa > Chordata > Amphibia > Anura > Bufonidae > Bufotes > Bufotes viridis. The sequence continues at coordinate 77,154,541 of CM065598.1, read as the reverse complement.
AGCAATTAGATATATTCAATTCTTAGTCACTCATGTATTTGATACATTAAAATTGCTTTACTTGAATGCAAAAGAAACATAGAGGGCAACTTGACCTTGCACAACATAAGGCAACCTCAGCAGTCCTCAGTGAAATGTGTGATTCATTATCTGAATGGTACTGCACTGTCAGGCTGGTGGACAAGCTGACCCAGGTGGCAGTCCTTAGAATCCTGACTAACACAAGCAAAAATGTCGGGACAGTGTGCTGAATCCATGTGTCATAAGGGAACTAGTCTTCTCTCCAAGTGTCGACACATGTTTTGAAAGAAAAATCCCATCTGTAAATAATTAAGCTCAGAAGAATGACAGTAACTTTGCAATTCGGTGATTAACCTGTGCAGTGAGTGTATGATTACACCGTAAAGGTACATTCTCATCGATTCATCTGTACACAGTGTAATTTACTAGCCAAGGTGAGCACCGAAATGCATTATTCATTGGTGCGTATCAATCTTACTAGACTTAGGTATCGACTTTATATAGTTTTAGTATATTATTCAAGGGATCGCTCTCTCTCAAGCAGGGCAGTGATGACAGACCACAGTGAATTTTTTAAGTCCAAAGAGTGCTTTATTATGGGTCAGCATATACAGATGAACCCTCCCCAGTTATATCGTCACTGGGGAAGGTGAGACTCCAGCACCAGCATAACAAAACAACCAAAATAAATATCTGCCCGTCTAGGCACTGGCTAATACACAGCGTTTCTAGCTCACCTTTACTGTTCACAATAGGAGAGAGATATGGCTTCACACAGCCTCACCGTCTGTTATTACCCGAGCTTCAACCTTGCAGGTTAGCTTCTCTAGGCATAGCTTCTCAGACTGAGAGCCTGGGATGTGCTTTATTTCTCACCAACAATCCCAGCTGGACTACGCCTGTGGATCCCTCAGGCTAGGGGAAAGCATGCCCTGGAAGAGGGTGGACTGGAGGTCCCACTACCAAACCCACCCTCCCAGTCCAAATAAAACCCAGCCCTTGAACTTTAACAAAAAAAGCTCCAGCAACTACTTTTGCTAAAGCCAGCGCCATATTTCTAGATTTTACTTACCTCACCCAGTTGAGGAACCTGGGTGGGACATACACCCCTTCCATGACTTTACCGTACACTTTACCACAGTGGTCAAATAAATATTTACACCATGGGGGCAATTTATTGTGCCCTGTACTTCAGAATTCTGGCATCAAAAAGTTGCTATATAAGGCTTTGTGATATCATTAGTAATAAGTCAAAGCAACTGGACTTGTGGTATTCTTTTCTGGATCACATTTTGCTAGTCATTCGACTGGCATTCTCATTTTGGGTAACTTGTACAAAGAATCTCCTGCATTGAATACTGACTATTCAGCTTTCAGTCAGCCTAAAGCATGAGCCACCAGTATTAAATGCCGAAGATCATTTGTACAAGTTAATCTAATTGAGAAAGCCAGCGGAATCTCTAGAGAAACATCTTCATGAAAAAAATACAAGTCCAGTTGCTTTGACATATTAATACTGATATATCATGACTGGGATGAATGAGAACCTAGACATAGGTCTTTGTGACTTTTTGGAATTATTTGGACAAAAGCTGGTGATTTTTGCATTTTTTCACCACTCACGGCAGATTTTAAAAGTGGATACGAAAGTGGGTACGGTTAGATATGTTAAAGGGGTTGTCCGGGTTCAGAGCTAATACCCCGATTTTATGGCTAATCTGCCCCTTACTGAATCCCCAGTACAACCTGGGGATTCTGCCCGTGTCTGCCTTCCAGCTGGCTACATGCAAATCTCAGAGTGTCATTTCTCATCTCCATGCACAGAAGGTCCCTTACCTGTTGAGGCATCCGGACTCCTCGACTGCTCCAGCTCAAGCCAGATGTCCCTCACCACACTGGTCTCTGCAGTCACTTGGTGTTTGGATGGTTTGTCTCTCTTGCAGTGCCATGCCTTGAAATCAGCATGTACCCCCAATGGATGAAAGGGTGGGGTGAATGCAAGCACACCACATGGGCTAACACTTAAACTGAACAAGTTGTTGCTGGCCAGCGCTTGTATTGGGACTACTTCTACTTCTCTATGCTTGCATCACAAGTTGGGCCTACGCCTTCTCCTTCAGTCCCATTAAGCAGGTGACTCTCTAACTATGTATCAGCTGATATTGCAGTCACCTGCCAGGGAGTGCTGTGGGGAGAATGGGAGTGGTAGTTGCTCTGCTAGTGGCAGTAGTACTCACAGGTTGCAGTGGCAACCTCTCCCTCTGGCTTTCCCTGGGGCCAGGCAGTGACGGGAGGGAGAACCCTTTCTCCTCTCAGGGCACTCTCTGGAGTTAGGGCTTCTGCATCATGTAAGGTGGGGTGCTCTTAAAGTTTGGTGTTTGTCTGGGTGCAAGGCATGAGAACAGATGAACTGGCTAGTGAACAGTGGAGTCAATAACCAGACAAAAATCACAGAATAAGGTGGTCTAAAAGGCAAAAAATGCTCAAGACCCAAAATGATGTAGTGCATTTTTACATGAGGGAGCAAATCCTGCCCATGTGATCCGTTGCTAACAGCAATCCCCAGCAAAAATGCATACAATGGAGGATGCTGGCAGCGGACCACCCTTATCACAAAAAATATCCTACACACATCTTAAAAGCAGGAAATGCTCAAGACCCCATATGCTGTAGCTCATTTATAACCAGGGGAGCAAATCCTGCACATGTGATCCGATGCCAACAGCAATCCCCAGCAAAAAATGCCTACAATGGAGGATGACCGCAACGGAGCACATGTAAGACAAATGTGCGGATGGAGCTGTACAAAACAGACAACCACTGAAAATGATGCACTACAATGGTAAATGCAATTGAAAATATTTGGCTAAACCCTCACGCTGATATTAAATTGAGACATTCGGCAATATATTCTTATATCAAGAACATACCGGAGGCCGCGCACCCCATCAAGGTCTCTCAAAATGGCACGGGACCTAACGCTAACTTACCTATGCCATATGGACAATTTATCATAGGTGCATAAAGTCCGACACACAGCCAGCAGCTCCCAGTTACCTCCAGCCTGAAACCACACATACAATGGGAGGAGTGAGGAGGCTGCGAGTCCCACCTTTAACGGGCTCATGTGAAGCAAGCTGCCCAGGTGCACCTGAATGTTACCCATAGTTCAAATCAAGGCACATTCAAACCTGAGGTTGCCCCACCTCCAGGCACACATATACAGACAAAAATCACAGAATAAAGTGGTCTAAAAGGCAAAAAATGCTCAAGACCCCAAATGCTGTAGCGCATTTCTACCCGGGTGAGCAAATCCTGCCCATGTGATCCGTTGCTACCATATGCCTATAGACAGCAACAATTAAGGAAGTTGCAATACTCCTTTTATCTCTCTAATGACACTTTGCAGTCTCTCAGCAGAACTACAGGTTCTTGTTAAAAGTTTTTGCAATTCCCAGACTGAGGGGTATAGATGATAGATATAAGTGGCTAATCAATCTGAAAGTATTTTAGGGTGCTTTATCGATACTCTTTCTCACAGCCACATAAACAAGTGTAATACCTTGCCGTCTGAATCCAATGCAAGGCCTTGTGGATTCTACAATTTATAATCTCCTCTCAGGGGTACGTTTGGTAGAAGAGTTGCTTCCTTGGCAGCTGTCAAGGCACACACTGACTCACTGAGCAGGGGGTGGACCAAGTCCATCACCCTATTAACCTAACACAATGTGCCAAGATATTAACCATTAGGCTGTCCATACAGTGTTATTAAGTACACAAACAGAATAAATCACAACATTTAACTTAAGAACATTGCATTGACTCTTTAGCAATAATTAACCCTTTGCAGTAGTCCTTGTGGGGTACTGCAGCATCAACGAGGAGGGGAGAAGCTCTCTCCACCACTGCATTGGATTGTCAAAGCTGCTCACATCTTAGATCAGGGTAAGCAACCTTTGGCACTCTAGACGCTGTGAAACTACAACTCTCAGCATGCACACTTGCTTATCTGTTCTTTTAACTCCCCAAAAAGTTAAAGGAGGATTCTGGGAGTTGTATTTTTAAGAACAGCTTGAGGGCCGGAAATTGCTGATCCCTGTCTTAGATGAACGGCTCTGAATTAAAGGGGTTGTCCAGGCTGTCCGTGCCATAGACAGCAGGGGTGAACAGGAAGAGGACGACGGGAGACGGCACGTGTGCACTGCACGAGCCGTCTCCTCATACAGCTCATTGGCGGGGGTGCCGGATGTCAGACCCCACCGATCTGATATTGATGATCTATCCTGAGGATAGGTCGTCAATATTAAAAGTCAGGCAACACAGAATGCTTTACATTGCGTTCTGGTCCGGCGGGCGCTAAGATCGCCGGATCAGTCAACAGAATGGACTGACAGCATTTGAAGACTGATCACTTTCCTGATCAGTCTTCAACATGCTCACTATTACCATGGCGACCAGGGCGCTACTGGAGTCCTGTGTCATGAGCCTCAGCTAACAGTGTTCCACCTGCGCTGCAGCCGCCGGGCGCTCCTTAATGACGTCACAGGTCAGGCGGCGCATAGATTATGCGCCGCCTGGACCTGTGATGTCATAATGGGCTCGGCGCAGCGCAGGTAAGTACACTGCTGCGTTGTACTTACCATGGAAGCCAGGACTCCAGTAGCGTCCTGGCTGCCATGGTAACCTTGACCCCAGCTTACACTGGGGCGCCGACAGAGCAGCTGCTGCATGCGCAGCGCTAGCATCGGATCCGAGCGATGCGAATCGACGTTTAACAACTTTGAATCGAATAATGTCCAATGAGCATTAATTCGGATCCGGCATTGCGGCATATCTTCCGAGCTTTGAGCGAGACAAATCCGCTGGCATGCTGCGCTGTGCGTCCAAACGTTCACATACTGAACGGAAGACATCCTGATGCATCCTGAACGGATTTCTCTCCATTCAGAATGCATTGGGATAAAACTGATCAGTTTCTTTCCGTCCTAGAGACCCGAGGACGGAACTCTAGGACGGAAAGAAACAACGCTAGTGTGAAAGAGGCCTTAAGGGTCTTCTCTCATCTTGTCTTGCACAATGTTGCCCTACATACCTTACTATGTAAATACTGACTTGCTATATATATAAATGGCACATGTTTGGCTCAAGGATAAAAAGTGTAAATTACAAAAAAAGTATAAAATAAACTTAAAAAGTATCAATTTACATTCTTTTCAACACAGCTGTGTAAAAAAGAAAGGATTGTGTACAGTATACATTACATATGTAACTGTTTAGGCATGCACTCACATACCTTTGGCAGCAAATTGTGAATTTAGCCTATAGCTGTGCATGCAGTTTGCAGGCATGATGATTTTAGGGCATTGTGCATTAAAAAAAGGCTGCAAAGGCCATATGCCAATAGAGACCTGAGGTGGTTTAGAGATTAAAAGGGGGTTTCGGGAGGAAACTGGTCAACCCTTGGGATCAGGCTGGAATAAAGAACTGGTAAGTATTAGGCCTCATGCACACATTCACTTTAATGGGGCCGCAAAAGATGCGGACAGCACTCCGTGTGCTGTCCTCATCCGTTGCTCCGTTCCGTGGCCCTGCAAAAAAAAATAGAGCATGTCCTATTCTTGTCCGTTTTGCGGACAAGAATAGGCATTTCTACAATGGGCCACTTCCGTTCCGCAAATTGCGCAACAGAAAGCGGATCAGCTTCCGTGTTTTGCAGATCTGCGGTTTGCGGACCGCAAAACACATATGGTCGTGTGCATGAGGCCTTAGGGTACTTTCACACTAGCGGCATAGCTATCCGGCAGGCTGTTCCGGCGGATGAACAGCCAGCCCGATCCGCCATGCTGCAAGTACCCGTGCACTGCCGTGCTGCCGCTCCGTCCCCATTGACTATAATAGGGCGGGGGCGGAGTTACGGTGCAGCACGGCAGTGCACGGCAGAGATCGCCAGACTAAAAAGTCGGACCTGTAGTATCTTCTCTGTAGTACTTGCGGCATTGTGGATCTGGCAGGCTGTTCACCACTGCCACTCCAGTTCTCCCGTCTGGACTCTGTTTTCCTGGCTGCAGTGTTGACATCATATGACCACTGCAGCCAGTCACTGGCTTCTTCGGTGCACCACTTTAGCTGAGTGAATAGGGCCTGGACAGGAGCAGCGGCAATGGATCTGCCAGGTACTGTAAGTAATCAGTTCTTTATTCCAGGGCGATCCTGATGGTTGTCCAGTTTCCCTCTGTAACCAGAAAATCCCTTTAAAAACTGGTCTGTGATCTGGTTATTATTCTGAATATAGAAAATTAGCTTGTATCAGGTGTGCAAAAGATATTTACAGTGAACAGTATTCATTCCTGTTCCTGTTTATTATAATTCTCATATTTGACTTTGTATTAATAAAATTGTATTGTCAAATATTACATTTTCTATGTTGTGGATTGGTGCATTGCTCCAGTAAAATGTGTTAAATGAGGATATCACGTCAAACATCCTTTAAGTACATGCATTTCTATTTATCAAAGCTGAGGAATGATGTGAAATAGATTGATTAATATTAGAACGTGTTCTATGCAAGCAGTCTAATATACAGCTAGATATATTATAGTATGATGCAAGCAACGTGGACACCCCATACATTAACACAAATGTTATAATTAATTCACTGTTTTTTCTCTTTTTTCCTGAATTCACACCACTGGCAAAATCTGCTTACGTATATATATATATATATATATATATATATATATATGTATAAGCATGCCCTTTAGTGGCCAAACATTAACTGTGAAGACGGAATGAATTGACATTAATCACTTTAATTATTTTAGACCCTAAACCACCCAGGATGCAGACTACATCCCCTTCTTTGCCCTAGACCACCAGAGATACAGAGTGGCATTAAAGGAGTTTTGTCACTTCAGCAAATAGCATTTATGATGTAAAGCAGGGGTGCACAACCTTTTCAGTTTGGGGGCCACATTGTCAGCATGAACCAATTCCAAGGGCCGAAAATAAAACTTAAAGGGGTATTACCAACTGAAACACTGTATTTTTGGCATATTGAACATACAGTATATACTATAAATGTCTAGTTACAGTTCTAGGACTCCCATCTAATAGGAGAATACATGAAAGATGCATGTAAGAAGCCATAAGACATAGACCTACATGTCTTTTACCAAATGTTTGGGGGCCGCACAGAATGGTATCGAAGGCCGCATGTGGCCCCGGGCCGCAGGTTGTGCACACCTGATGTAGAGGAAGTTAATACCAGGCACTTACTAATGTATTGTGATTGTCCATATTGCTTCCTTTCCTGGCTGGATTCATTTTTCCATCGCATTATACACTGCTCGTTTCTCTCGTTATGACCACCCTGCAATCCATCCGTGATGACCGTGCTTGCACACTATAGGAAAAAATATCGGCCTCTCTGGTGAGCGGGACAGTGGGAGCTCACATAGACTGGTGTTTTTCCTATAGTGTCCAAGCACGGTCACCGCTGATGGATTACAGGGCGGTCCTAACCATGGACACAAGCAGTGAATAATGTGATAGAAAAATGAATCCAGCCAGCAAAGGAGGCAATATGGACAATCACAATACATTAGTAAGTGCCTTATATTAACTTTCTTTACATGATAAATGCTATTTGCTGATGTGAGAAAACCCCTTTAACTCCTTTACTACCCTAGACCACCAGAAGTCTTACCATAAATTGCTTCACTGCCTTACACCTCCAAGGATATGGGCCTGGACATCTTCACTGCCCTACACCCCATGGGATGTTTGCAGTACTATAGTATGTAGAACTGTAGATTGTGCTGTTGTTTGGTTAATTATAATGGATTAATATGTGGCGGTATTTATTTTGGAATAACGGTGCCTGCCTGCTCAGTAGCTACAGTGGCTTAGAAGGAACATTTTACATGTGTATTTCTGGTTTTATCCTTTATTCCCTTGTTATTCACCAAGGGCTGCTTTACAAGTGACAAGCTTTCCAGATACAACACTTTATTATTACTTTTATGACATTTTAGCTGACCAAATGACATTTGTTAATCGCTTTCAGAGAAGCTCCTTTAACGGTAAAAACCAAAATGGTTGTATTTCCTGTTGTCACTTTTTCAAAAAGAACCATACAATTGTTGGAAGTAAAAGAACCATGCTAAATTTTGAGAATTGTTCCAACATTGCAGTTAGTAGTATGGGGCTAGTTTTTTTTATTTCGCATATAAGAGCTCTTTAAAGGGAATCTGTCACCGGATACCTCAATATTAAACCATGTAAATTGCTAGATTTGTTATGGTCTCCTAATTTCTGTTCCCATCCAGATTTCTGCCTCCATTCCTGTGAAATAATTATTTTTTTGTAGTATCCAAATGAGCTGTTTGATGCAATGAGGGCATCACCATTGCACCTGATTGTTCCTTACCTTATAGTAGCCTGCCCCACCCCCTGCTATGATTGACAGGGCCAGGCAGTCGCAATGTAATCTCACCTGGCCCTGTGTTCTTGCACGAGCCGTCTCTTGGGCAGTAAGCGCAGTCCAGCCCTGATGCTTACCAAAACTGCACAGTACTGGCAAGTATCAGGGCTTACTGCGCATGTGCTGACCGACAAAGCATGACAGATTACATTGGAGTTGAGCTTTTGGTGCAACAAGGTGCAATGGTGTTGGCCTTGTTGCACCAAACACCTAATTTACATATTACAGAAATTGTGATTTCTCAGGAACAGAGGCACAGGATCTGGATGATGACAGAAATGTTAAAGAGACGATAACCAATGTAACGGTATACTTGTTTTAAAGAGGACCTGTCACTAATCCAAAAACAGAGAGAGATTTATATATTCTGGTTGATATGCTTCTCTGAGCATGCCATACTTTCAGTTATGAATATGCGCCCCTCCGTTCTGCAGTAATGTCCCCTGAGATTTCTGGCACCACACATGTCAATCTGAAGTGACAATCCTGGAACATATATAGGTATGATGATAGAAGATGCTGTCACGAAAAGGGGGAAAGCATGCACCCACTGTCTGCCACCCACGCCTCTGTCTCTACCTACTTGCACTTGCCCATCCTAGGTAACGGAGCGCAACTGGGCGATGGTCCCTGACCTGGATAAGTGCGGAGGACAGGAGGGACGTGGACAAGCGGACAGAAGGAAGAAGTTAACAGACACTGCAGGAACAGTGAACACAACCAAATCAAGCCAAGGGTTCAAGCCGGAAGGTAGCCTAGTAACAGTAGGGGGTCTCACTAAACAGAGTCAGATAACAAGCCAGAGTTCAAAACCAGGAGGTCACATCAAATCCAAGGGGAAACAGAGAAGTCGGGATACAAGCCGGGTCAAACCAAGAAGTCACGTCAAATCCAAAGGAGCAAGAAGGAGCAAAACTAGGAGTCAAATACCGGTCAAAACCAAACACACACAGGAATAGTAGCAGCAGTAGCCCTAGACAGTAAATAATCACAGGCAACCTGTGGCCAGCAGATTGCCTGTATTTATAGTGGCAAGTGAGGGTCATGTGACGTGGCCAGCGTCACATGACCGACAGACAGACGAGTCGAGCGCCGAGCGCCGAGCTGATCAAGGCAGACCTAGGAGCAGGGAGCCTCCCAGCTAGCAAAGCCGCCCTGGGAACGAGGCTGAGCACAAATCCTTGCTCCTGAAGCTAAGCAGCAGCTCTGCAGCGGATGGGAGACCGAATACCTTCGGCACCCTGTTACAGATGCACTGTGCTTATTCAAAACATATCACTGTATACACAGAGCATTTAATTTATAAAACATAACTTTTAATTAGCCATTAATAAAATCTGGTAAAAAATAAGACCCCAGTAAGTCAAAGACAAAAATAGAAGCTAAAAACATAAATAAAATAAAAATAATAATTTATAAATCAGAATTAAAGCACAAACAAAGATACCACAGTATTATAAATAGGGGCTTATGGGGTGGCATGTAATATGGTAAAGGGGGTACAGGGGTATGGGAACTTCTCTAGTTAACCCTGACTACCCCTAACCATAGGCATCACCCTGATGGTGGGTGAACCCTGCACTGGAAACTGTGTCACAGGTCAAACTAGGGAGAGTTTCCTCTGCACCCACTTTACTTAATTACATGCGACCCTGTAAGCCCCCTATTTGACATACTGTGGTCTCTTTGTTTTTGCTTTGCCGTGCTTTTTTATTATTATTATTATTACTTTGGGCCCCTATTTTAGTTTTTGACTCACTTAGGTGTTATTTTTTGACCAGATTACATAATAATTAAAAGATATGTTTTATAAATGTAATGCTCCGTGTATACAGTGATACGTCAATCTGAAGTATGTAGCCACAGAGGTGTCAAGTCATTTGTCTTCTTTGCTAGGGTTGGTTTCTCTCGAGACCACGCTGTACCACAACCTTTGACGGGACAGAATCACTTAGAACGGAGTGAGATGCTGCCGCGCAGAAATCCTACTCTGTGGTGGTTAGGGTCTTCTCAGTGGTGGCGTCTCATTCTGATCTGAGTAAGACGATGTCCCATCGGACGCTATAATACAATGTGGTCTCAAGAGAAGACCCAGTTTGTACAGTGCCAGAGTATAGGGGTCCCTGACTGAAAAGGCAAGTTTACACCCTTTTGCAAATAGGTGGATGTTCCACTTGTATTTTCCTTCTTGAAATGATGATGTGGCTCAGGTATTTAAAAGTGTTGTGCAGGCTACAGATATTGATGACCTGTTATCAAGATAGGTAATCAATAAGAGATCCCTGGCACCCCCCCAACCCCATCAGCTGTTTTGGGCAACCACTGGGTGTAGTGGCAATGCTGGGGTACTGCAGCACAGCTCTCATTTAAGTGCAGTATGATGGCATCGGAAACGACACAATGTAATTTCTGCTTCCGCTCTTTACCCTGTATAGTTTCTTACACTGTGGCTGCCCAAAGCAGCTAATCGGTGGGGGTCCCAGGTGTCAGACCCAACCGATCTGATATTGATGACCTCTCTTGAGCATAGGTCTTCAATATTTGTAACCCAGACAAGGGACGTGAAGTAAAACAATTTTTTTTTCTATTTTACTGATTCCCCCCAGATCAGCCCCTGCAGTGCACCCCTATAGCTGCACACCTGTCTGTTATCACCTCCATGGTAAAACCCCCAAAACATGAACAGTTTTACCGCAAACAAGTTTATACATTATGATTCATTTTCGTTGAGTTTAATCATTTTTCCCCTTTAAGAATCCTGCAGTGGACTCAATGATATTTTGGTCAAATTTGTACTTGTCTATTTCAACAAGAGCAGTACAATGAAGTGATGGATTGAAATCCTTGAAAAATGTGACTGTGCTTGTGTCTTTATTGTGAAAGCAACAAGTAAACCACGCTTTACGCCTGTCCAAGGTCTTGCTATTGTTTAGCAACCTTAAACTGTCAGAGCCTTGTCATTACAGCGAACAGGACATATTTTATTTCAATAGTTTCAAAATTGTACATGATATGCCGATACATTGTACAAGAAATTTAATTTGTCTAACAAATTAAAATGAATGTTCTGTACTGATTCAGCCAGAATTGACTGCCAGCAAGACTGGAAGTGAGAGAAATAATTAATGCATGTTATTGTAATCCGTTTTGATGAAGATTTCTCTTGTATTAAGTTAGTATGTACATGGAAAATATATTTAGCAGTACATTGTCCTGCCAGGAACAGTTGAAAGCTTTTGCACAGGCAATAAATATGGGATATTTCTTTGTGCGCTCTCCATTCTCATATATAAAATATATATAAATAAATAAATATATGTATATATATATATATATATATATATAAAAAGTAGTAAATTCGGCAGCACTCCTAATTCGATATCACAGCGGTGCAAGCGTCCACCCCTGGTCAGGGGGTCTTTTATAAATGTAGAAATTGGCGTAGCACTCTCTTAGATCTGGTGAAAAAAATCGTGTTTATTTATCACATGCTGCTGTGAACATGTGTTAAATAAACACGATTTTTTTCACCAGATCTGAGAGAGTGCTGCGCCAATTTCTACATTTATATATATATATATATATATATATATATATATATATATATAACACAGCATTTTGCAATAGATGATGGTGATATAGCCATGACAAGTCCTGACCAGGTTGCAGATAACTTCACTCCACTCTGCTGTGTCTTAAACTAATGTGCTACTCTTATCGCTTTACTCTGCGCTGTAACCTCCCCAGCAATCAGCCTGAGTTGGGTTCATTCAAGCAGAATATGTTTTTTATTTCTATGAGTTCAGCAAGGCTGTTTGCCTGCCAAGGGGGTCACTTCTGAGGGCTGTTTGTTAGGGTAGAATGCTGCTAGAAAAATGACAAAAAATAATGCACTAAGACAATAGATGCAAACATTATATAACAACTAAATCTGAGACTCTCAGCTGATATATATTGATCAAAACACATCTGTGCCCGCCTACCAGCGCCACGGTGGTCTCAGTCAGGCAGGTCCTACTCTACACCTACCTATGCCGTTGACCATCAGCAACCAATGAGAGGAGGAGCCCGCATAGCTATATGCAACACCTAATCAAGGTCGCTTGTGGGATAGGTGGGGCCAAAAGTACACAAAAATGCTTCTACCCAGATAAAATAAAAGCACATTAACACGTGAAGGTGCCACTCCTTCAAGGGTATACTACAAACTAGTCAAAAATCACAGAAACAGATAAAAAATAAAACATCCTGCACAATGTAATAAATAAACATGCGGATGTACATGGCTACATTTATAAAACAAAAAATCATAGAAAATAATGCACACAATGCAAATATTATATATGGAATAATCCCTCACTCTAATAATAAAAATTTGAGACTTAGTCAATATAGTTGGATCAAAACAAATCTATGTCCACCTCCCAGCGCCACAGTGGTCTCAGTCAGGCAAGTCCTATGTTAGCCCGGCAGTCCATGCCGGCGCTGCTGCCCCTAACAGCGGGCAAGGGTGCCGGGCTACCTCTTACCCTGCCGCAATGCTGACGAGCGCGGGCAGCAGGTCGCCTAACTATGCTATTTGTGTTCCATGCCGGAGTTTCCTTCCTGCTGGAGACTTGTACTGGTGTTTTAGCTTGCATAGGTGTGTCTCTCTTCACCCATGAAGCAGCACATACACGCCTATGGCTGGATTGCAGGAGGTATTTAAAGGCGCTTCCTACAACAGGAAGATGCCTAAACAACTTCATGGTCCTTAGCTTGTCTAGTTTCATGTGCAAAGTTGTTTCTCTTTTCTGATTCACTGTGCATCGGATTCTGCTTATTGAATTCCTGGACTTTGCCTGTTTGCCGCCTGCCCCTGACCTAGGATCTCGCTTATGGACTTTGTTTGTTCACCGCCTGCCTCTGACCTCGGACTTCGCTTACTGATCTTTCTTGATCCTGGCCACGCACTTCCCCTCTGTGCTTGCACCGGGTACTCTGACCCCCTGGTCAGCTGCCACTGACTCGGGGACTGCCCAGGAGTGGCTCCTGGTAACTACCCCAACTACGGCTCAAGCCTATCCTCACCAAAAGAGGCTCTAGTGAAGACCAGGAAGTTGCTTAGTTATGTCCCTCCAGAGAACAGCCAGTCAGTGGCGCAGTGGGTCCACACCCGCTTGCATAACATCCTACTCTAAACCTAGCTATGCCATTGGGCATCTACATTCAGGAGAGCAGACCCTGCACCTATTGTGTGTTGCTCCTAGTCACTTTTATGTGCATCCAGCAACAAGCTTGCCTATGGTCCCCAAGAGCATCAATGAGCGTGTATCCTGTTGTCGTTCACTGGTGGTTCTGTGTTGGACTTCTTTTGGTAGTACTAACTGCTGCATACTGGGAATACACCATAAGACCTGCCATTTTGCAGATGCGCTGACTCTCTTTGTCCCTTGTGAAAGATGCTCAGATCCTTACGCTTGCTCATTTTTCCTGCATCAAACATACTGAATCAACATCAAAAACTTATTTTTTGACTTTATCTTCCAATACTTTTAATGTTATGGCTTATTAGCGTAATTTATGATATGTTATGTGCAAAATATAAATGCTGTGTATATACCGGGCCAACAATCTACACTTTGTGTCTGCAACAGTATTTACCTCTAAGTCTTTCCTGTATCAATGTGCATAAAAATATTGCTGCCAATCAAGAAGTAGAACTGCCCACTGGACTCTTAAGAGTAAAAAGAGATAGGTTATGAGTGATACTGAATCTTTTCTCACAAAACAATATACTGTATCTGTCTCCTCAGAAACTGTGAAATTCTGTTCACAGGTCCATTTTAAAGGAGTTGTGCCACTACTAAATGTTAGTTTAATATTAGAGAGAGGTTCGATATGAATTTATTCATGGCGAATTTCATTAAAATACGGCATTTTCCTGGCTGCAGAGAGCCATTATAGTGGTGTAGTACACTGTGCCTTGCAGTAACACGCATAGGAAGTCTGCTGTGATAGTGAAATAATACTGTGAGTCAGTATGACATGCAGATGACAGGCGTCGCTCTTAGAATCACTACACACTTCACTTATTTGGGCAGTCACGGGGCCAAAACTGACCAAATAACTCAAGTATGAATTCAGCCTTAAACGTCAGTGTTAGTGCCAAGAAGCGCACTCCTTTCACACCGCCGTCAGCTGATTCCACATAGATGTCTACAGAACCTGTTCTATTAAACACTTAAACAAGTAGAGCCCCCCAACAGAGTGGAGAGAGTGTCAGCAGTAAGTTTGTGTTGACGTCACTGAATATTTTGCCCTTCCTCAGGAGTGGATCTAAAACAGAGATAACTCGTGAATGGAATATTTGCATGTCTTCTGTGTTTTGTAACCACCCCTGCTTTTGGCTACCAAATCACAAACCAATTTTGATGGGACCATACAGGCCTTACAGCTGCTACACAGACAGGATCCGTTGTGCGTCTCATTTTCCCTTCCTTCTGACAGATCAGAAGAAGGGTAAAATAAATAATGATGTCAGCCAAGCCGAAAGGCAAAATAGTGGCCCAGTCATGAAGTGGAGAGGGTGGGAACAGCATGAGAAGTCCACAGAGTGTCCCTATGACATAGTGGTGAGGTGGAAGTAGCATCAGGAGGCCACAGAGTGGCAAAATGACAGTGTGGAGTTGGCAGCAGTAGCAGCATCAGGAGGAGACCACTGAGTGGCACAATGACAGTGTGGAGGTGGTGGCAGCATCAGGAGGCCACAGAATGGCAAGGTGACATAGTGTGGAGGTGGCAGCAGCATCAGGAGACTACAGAGTGGCAAGGTGACATAGTGTGGAGGTGGCAGCAGCATGAGGAGACCACAGAGTGACCCCGTGACAGAGTATGGAGGTGGCAGCGGCATTAGGATGCCACAGAGTGGCAAGGTGACATAGTGTGGAGGTGGCAGCATCATCAGGAAGCCACAGAGTAACCCGGTGACAGAGTGTGGAGGTGGCAGCAGCATCAGGAGACTAAGGTGTGGCAGGGTGACATAGTGTGGAGGTGGCAGAAGCATCAGGAGACCACAGAGTGACCCAGTGACAGAGTGGGGAGGTGGGTGGCAATAACAGTACCCGCTGACAATGGTGGGTGTAAGGAGGAGTACTTGGCATCAGATGTGTGGCATCAGGCAGGTGGCAGCATCAGAATAGTAGCTGAGGCAGGTAGCCAGAAGAAACAGGTCTCTTTTGTCAAAGTGTTGGTGTGGCACCATGGATGATCTAGTCTAAAGCATCAGGCATTGGTGGGTAGAAATCCTGGCTGATCCACGCCTGATTCATCTTGACAAAGGTCAGTCCCTCCACATTTTGGGTGGACAGGCAAGTTCTTCTTGGGGTAACTATGGCCCCCGCCGCACTAAACACCTGCTCTGATGCCACACACGGGCAGGACAGCTTTTTCAGGGCAAATTCTGCCTGTTGCGGCCACAGATCCAATTTGGCTGCCCAGGAGTCCAGCGGATATTCATTGTGGGGTGGCAGGGTGCTGTCCAAGTATGCCACCATGCAGGTGAAGGAAGCTGCTCATCAGCGACTCTAGACTCAGACTGCTGCTGATGGAGCTGGTACTGCTCCATCCACCCCACCCCTCCCCAGCAGCCATGGCAATGGAAAGTGAGCACAGAAGACCCCCTCCGGTTTGTTCCCCCTTTCAGCGGGTGAAAGAAAGGCCCCCATTTTGGACCGGTAGCAAGGGTCCAACAAGGTGGAGAGCCAAAAGTCATCCCTCTGCCGAATGGTGACCATTTGGCTGTCACTACGCAATCAAGTGAGCATGCATTGGGCCATTTGCGCAAGTGACTCGGAGGGACTCCCTGCTTCCATCTCCACTGCATACTGCCATGGTGTGTCTGGATCCTCTGCCTCCTCTTCCTCATCGCCCTGTAGCTCCTCTGGCTGCTCCTCCTCTCCTGTCACCTGAGTAGAAAAACCACCCATTTTGCTACCCATTGCTTGTGATCCAATGTCCTCCCCCTCCTCCAGTTCAGCCCCAAGTAATGGCCACAAGGGTAGAGAGAAGAAGAGAAAGGCGCTCATAGGGTAAACCTTTTGGTGATTTGGGTGAATAAGTTGATACAAATGCACTCACCTATTGGGGTTGCACCTAATTGGGTACAACCACAATGAAAGCCATGTGTATATAGTTAGCGGTTGGTGCAGCCTCAGTTTGTCCGGTACCCTCGGGTGGATGCCACTCCGCCACTTGGGTAAAATTGTTGCAATAGGAGAGGAAAACGCTGGACCTGTTCAGTCGGGCGCGCACTTGAGACAACTGGTGTAATTCAATGATGATAGTTTATTAGAAACAGAGACAATGCGTTTCGAGGTACTCTGGGCCCCTTTATCAAGTGTAAAATGCAAAAATAAAGGAATACGAAAAATACACTAAAACATTGCTAAAAACATTAGTGAAAATTACACAGGTGGGAAAGTTTGTGTGCCTGTGTACAAACATATAGAGAAGCACCAACATTTAGTTACATTAAAAAATATAAATATGTTTCATATAAATATGTTTTTAAAAAAAAGATATACATTTTTTTCTATTCGAATAAACTCGATAAGACCTTTAGTATCCGTGACAGGTATTTGTTTAAACTTTTTAATATATATATATTAAAACAACCCAAAAAAGCCTTTAATTTTCACATTTCACCACACATCGGCTAATAAGCCCTTTTCCCCCCCACACAAAAAAGGGCTTCATAACATATAACTGCACTGCTGAACGGCAAATATATCTTACTTTTGCCACTAATACATGCCACAAAAGGCTTTAAAACATATAACTGCACCGCTAAACGGCAAATATATATTTCTTTTGCCACTAATACACGCTATAAACGGCTTTAGAACATATAACTGCACCGCTAAATGGCAAATATACTTTTATTGTGCCACTAATACATGCCACAAAAGGTTTTAGAACATATAACTGCACCGCTGAACGGCAAATATATTTTTCTTTTGCCACTAATACATGCTTCAAAAGGCTTAAGAACATATAACTGCACCGCTGAAGGCAAATATATTTTACTTTTGCCACTAATACATACCACAAATGGCTTTATAACATATAACTGCACCGCTGAACGGCAAATATATTTTTATTTTGCTACTATTACACGACAAAAAGGGCTTTATAACATATAACTGCACCGCTGAATGGCAAATATATTTTTCTTTTGCCATTAATACATGCCACAAAAGGCTTTAGAAAATATAACTGCGCCGCTGAACGGCAAATATATTTTTCTTTTGCCACTAGTACACGCCACAAAAGGCTTTAGAATATATTACTGCACTGATGAATGGCAAATATATTTTACTTTTGCCACTAATACACGCCACAAAAGGCTTTAGAACATATAACTGCACCGCCGAATGGCACATATATATTTATTTTGCCACTATTACATGACAAAAAGAATTTTAGAACAGATAATGGCACCGCACAAGGGCAAATAAGACATGGGCGTAGCTATAGGGGGTGCAGAGGTAGCAGTCGCTACCGGGCCCAGGAGCCTAAGGGGGCCCAAAGACCCTTGTGCCGCATAAGAAGACACACAAAGCACTGAGGAAAAGGGGGCCCAAGCTGAACTCTTGCTCCAGGGCCCATGAGCCATTAGTTACGCCCCTGAAATAAGATATAGAAATATTTCCTTGTAATAAACCCTGTTAATGGCGGTATCAAACAGCACTTGCACCCCAATAACAAGAACGGTTTGCTGGAATTACAGAGCTGTATAATGGCAATTTGGGTGCCCAGTCAGTGCAGCAAGGTGTAATAGGATTGTTCCTATTTCCCAGGCTGTAACCTCCACTGCTGAACCCTGTTCACATAAATACTATAGAATGATTCCTCCCTATCCTTTCCCTAAACCTTGAATAATCTTTCCCTGCACGTGTAAATCACATTTTTAGCACAATGAAGTTTTTTCTAACACTGTCCCTAGCGCCTGCTGATGTCTCTCCCTGCACTAAGTACAGTGGTAAATGGCAGAATCCAAGATGGCTATTTATAGGGCTGTGACATCACAGGGCTGACTGGCTGCTGATTGGCTGCATGCATGGCAATATGGTTGATTCCGACTTTCCCTAAGTTCCTTGCTCCATGTTCTCACATATGCAGCAGCCATTTTAGGAAAAAATGCGATTCATACCATGAACCGTGAGGAAATTTGGATTCAATGTGAATTGTATTTTTCCTGAAATTTGGATCGAATTCCACTTCGTCAGCTTCGATTCGCTCATCTCTATTTAATATAATTCAGCATGAAAATCAGGTTAGTTTTGTCATTTATTCTTTGATCTAGTTGTGAGATTTTCTATTTACCTCTTTATAGTGGTGTTTTCTTGTGTTTCATCTGTATAATAATGCGCACGTCCACCTACTGAGGAGGTTGCACATGCTCAGTTCAATCCTTCAACTGCCACCAGCTGTATTTACTCTGATAGTTACGGCATGAGAACTACAGCAGACAGGACAAGCCCCCTGAGAAAGGACACCCACCCTTCCCCTCTGGACTTGCCAGCCTGAAGGGAATCTAGTGGAGCAATTGAAGCAATGAAAGGGGAGCTCTGGATCCATGTACAGGGTACAGGGTTGGTTCTCGCTTTGTTAGAAGGAGATTGTAATGTACTGTATTATGTAATAGCATAACCCTTTAAGTACCATTCTTCTCTTGGATTGCTATTATTATATTCTTTACATGAAAAGTGTTTTTCTAAAATTGGCTTTCATGACATTTCAGCATATGTAATAAAAATAAACGTCATAGGGGTTACAGGTTTGACAGTTGCAACATGCTCCAACGTCAAGACCAAGAATGTTCTGGCCATGACTCTTTATTTCTAATACTGATGTGGCTATGGTGACATTTACTTTCTTACTCTTTTAGAAGATACCAGACAAGTCTTCTGAGAAGAAAGACTTACTCCAGAGAAACATCACCCTGGAACATGACAGTTGCAATTCTAGAAAATCTCTAAACATCCGTGAAGAAACAATAGCATAAATAGACTGTAGTTGATCACCATGGACAGCTCAGTGGCCTAGGCCATCACGCTCTAAGGTAGAGCTCGAGAAGCTAAACTGAGAAAACCTTGAGAATGAGCTGGAGGCAATCCAATTTGTTATCTGAATTCCACCTTACAAGCTTGAAACAAGTCAACAATTAACATCAAGAACAGAGCAAACTTTACAAAGAGAATGCAGAGAACAAGTTAAAGAAGCTTTCTGACTCTTTGAAACATGATGTCCTATCCTTTGGATAAGTCATCAGCATCTGATCGGTTGGGGTCTGGCCTCTGGGATCCCTGCTGATTAGCTGTTTGAGAAGGTGGGTCTTCCTGAGACCAACACCACTCTGTCCAAACAACTCAACAGTGTGGAAGCCAAGTGATCTGGCTATGGGAAGGAACTATAGGAGACAACGCTACTTTTAGATCAGACACAATAAAAGATCTTATGAATGCCCTCGAGGTCACAAAAGAGGATAATGACTTAAAGGGTTTGCCTGAGATAATTAAAAATCCCAGAAAAGTCCTGCAATAGGCTTTAAAAAAAATCTTTTTATGCTCATCCCTTTCTCTGCGGCACTAGTCCAGTACTTGTTGCTGCTCATTTACAAGCTGCAGCGGAGATGTGCTGGTACATAGCAAACATTAGTCTGCTGAGGACAGTGGTTGGCAGCAGTAGTCATGTGCCATATACCAGGAGGTAGTATATAGTGAACACTATGGTCCCAGAAAAGACACGGTGCACGCACAAGCCAAAGTAGTAGAACAAAGAACCTGGCACTCCCTGATAAGATGCGATTAATCTTCTTTTATTCCTTAGAGTATATAAAAATGCATTTTGGCTGTCCCATAGCCTTTTTCAACTGCTATTGTGTGTGCCTGGCCGAAACGTGTCCTGATATGCACTATGGAATAAAAGAAGATAATAACATTTTATCAGTGACAGTACGGGGTGTGTATGCGCCATATACCAGCACACCCCCGCTGCAGTTTGTAGGACCAGACTCCGCAGATTTTTTTTTATTTTTAGACTATTACAGGGCTTGACTGAGAAATGTAATTATCTCTGATAACCTCATTAAAGAAAATTTGCAACCTCTCCTGATGTCTACGGTATGTCTGTTTTAGTAACTACGGAGGTCATTTATGAAGCTGAAGTACGCATATATTAGGCGTATTTCAGGCGCAAATTGCAGTGCAACGCCATCTGCAACTTTTCTCCGATCACACCAGGTTTAAAAAAGTGAGCGGGGAAGGGGTCAGTTTCATTTACTATTTTCTACGCCGGTTTCCGCCTCTTCATAACTCAGGCGGATCCACCGCCAGGTATAGTGGTTTATTAAGACTGGCGCCTAAAACGCTGGTCTTAATAAATGACCGCCTACATGCCTTCCCTATGAAATAACAATTTTCCAGTATATTTTCTTATAAATGTATGTTTTTATTATTGATGTAAGGCATTTACGGCAAAGTCGCAGATAGCGGCTGACATTTAGGCGTATTTCAGTATAATAAATAACCCCCATTATCCTTTAAAAAGCATTACTTTAGCATCATACTGTGGCACACATATTGCCTGTAACTCCCTAGTAAGAGGTGCAAGGACTATGTGTGCTGCCATGTGAATGTGACCTGTTCTGAGGCAACATGCGAGGCCGTGTGTCATCCATGTTTTTTGTGGTTAGCACGCAGACCCATTTAATTCTATGGGGTCATGCACACATCTGTATTTTTTGTGGATCCTCCTGTCCTATTCTAGTCTGTACTGCCGTACTGGTCTGAATTGATGGGAGTGAGAAGAATGCGGAATGCACAAGGAAGATATCCGTTTTTTGCGGACCTGTGGTTTGTGGACCAAAATATGTATACAGTCGTGTGCATGAAGACTTACTTTGTGAGCAGTACATTTTTTTAGAGGTCTTTCTGCATTTTTAACGCATTTTTTAAATCAAATGAATAGGTTTTAATCAATTATTTTGCTTTTATTAAATGTTAAAATAAAAGATTGGTTTATAATTCATAAAACTACCATAGCTGCAATAAACCCTTACGATGTGTGACCTATAGCTGAAATGTCTCTTGTTACCACTGGAACACAGCAGATGGCGCTAGTGTAGCAGGCACTGCTGAGGAACGCATTCAGCCGGGTCACATTGAAGACGCTTTCCACCATTTTATCACTTTCGGTGCATTGCTATTAAAACTTGTAATCCCGTGCAAATACCAGACATCATTTCAGGCTCAACCTAAATTTGAAAATAAAGTCCTGTAATTGCAATAAGCATAAAAATAAGATATATAGTGTTGTTTACAGTAACTTTAGAATGTCAATTATGAAGCAAAGAAAAATTGTGATTAAAAAATTGCCCTTTCTCCTGTATATTTTATAGTAGCGTTTGTCCTAATATTCCTTCTCCCATGAATCGATATCATAGTCCTGGGTATTAGATTCTAAATCATGCATCTGCTATGGGGCCCAGCTCCACTGTTAAAGGGAGCTGGGCCCCATAAAGGAGACAGATAGTAAGGCCCTCATAACCATATTTTTCCCCAGACCTGGAGTTATTTGCGATGTTTTATATGTATTGTTATGTATTTTAATGTATTGACCAGGTATTCAGCTAGGAAGGGTATGGTTGTCAATGGTTGGTAGTAGTGGGCTGTTCCTACTTCCTGCTAGGAGGTGGAGTTTCAGTTGACACAGAGAGGGAGAGAAGCACATATGACAGCTTCTACTCCTCTGGACCAGATTTTATTCTCCTGTGAGACCAACACTCCAGAGAGATTGTCAAAATCAAGAATACTGCTTCCAGAAAGCATCAGTGTGACAAGACAATAAAGTGATCAGCAGTATTAGAGCATTACAGATACTGCTGAAAGGTGAGGGATAACAGATCAGACACCACCACCTACCTAAACCATCGCTAGGCCAGACTAACATTAAGCCTGTACTACAGTGGACACCTATATCCACAAGTGTCTGCTAGTTCCAATAAATAACCATCCAACCAGCCACCATACCTCCTCATGTGGTGCCAGAATCTATACTTTTTACTTTATACTGCTGGATGTGCACTAAGTAAAGAAATACTTTTATACATTTACTTCTGGCCTGATTCTTTAAACTACATTTCTACTGCACCGACCCCCAGAGAGCAACGTCCTGAGGAAGTACACCATGATGCAGCATCTCATCAGGGCCACTACCACTCCCAACAACGAAAACCTCTAGGGCTCAAATCTCTATGATAGGATTACAGGACACCCGTATTTCAGACCAGAACAACAAAACAAAAATAGGTGCCTAAAACATCACTTTTAATTAGATACTGCTGCCACACGCGGTGCTTCCACTATAGCGGACTGTGCCATATGGACCTTATGGCCCCGCGCTCCGGTAGGCTGGACTCATCAAAGTCGCATTTATAAGCTAAGTCATCCGGTTCTTATTATCGCGCACTGATGAATTTGAGCACTCCAATACAAACATTGTTTTCAGGTTGTGCCTGTTCATCATACCATCTTTGCTACTTCCCCTGATGAACTGGCCGGCTGGCCAGGGAAACGCGTCGGGTATTGACGGTGGCGTATCTGTGTGTGAGGGGGCATTCCCTGTGTTTCCCTCCTCCCTCACAGTCACCTTTATTTTGTCACACGGATGTGTGACTTTATGGTAGAGGACATCCCATAAGATTACCATATCAACTGCCTCCCTGATTGTAGGGACCCCCTCACCTCCTTCCCTATCCTCATGACGAAACTGGGCAGTCCTTCACTGTTAGGGCAAGCACCAGTACGCATTTAGGAGGCGCCTCTCTAGTCCTTAAGGGAATTTATATAGGGTGAGATTTGAGGGCCATAGACCCAGTGTCCCCTCCTACCCTGTTCCCTCACCCCTCCCTTTTGTCACTAGATTGGGGGCAGCTGATAAAATCTTTGGTATACTAGTGGTTCCTCGCCTACACGTTGTACACTGTTACCTATATATGTATATCCAGAGGATTTTTAACGTATCTAATTAAAAGTGATGTTTTAGGCACCTATTTTTGTTTTGTTGTTCCACTACCACTCCCATCCTCTGTATCGGCTCCTCAGGGGCTTGCTGCACACATCTATTTTTTTTCACTTGTTACTGGCACATGATTTGGGGGTAAGAGGCACTTGTTACTGGCACATGATTGGGGGGCATGGAGAGGCACTTGTTACTGGCACATGATGGGGGTGGCATGGAGAGGCACTTGTTACTGGCACATGATTGGGGGAGAGGCACTTGTTACTGGGAAATGATTGGGGAGCATAGAGAGGCACTTGTTACTGACACATGAGGGGCATGGAGAGGCACTTGTTACTGGCACATGGGGGCATGGAGAGGCACTTGTTACTGGCACATGGGGGGCGCATGGAGAGGCACTTGTTACTAGCACAAGGGGGGCATGGAGAGGTACTTGTTACTGGCACATGGGGGGCATGGATATGCACTTGTTACTGGCACATGATTGGGGCAGGAGAGGCACTTGGTACTGCACATGATTGGGGGACATGGAGAGGCACTTGTTACTGGCACATGATGGGGTGGGCATGGAAAGGCACTTGTTACTGGCACATGATTGGGGGGAGAGGCACTTGTTACTGGCACATGATTTGGGGGCATGGAGAGGCACTTGTTACTGGCACATGATGGGGGGGGGCATGGAGAGGCACTTGTTACTGGCACATGATTTGGGGGGGGGTCATGGAGAGGCACTTATTACTGGCACATGCTGAGGAGGCATGGAGAGGCACCTGTTACTGGCACATGATTGGGGGACATCTATGGGGGCACTTGTTACTGGCACATGATTAGGGGGCATCTATGGGGGGACATCTTATTGGCATATTATTGGTGGAATCTATGGGGCCATTTCTTACTGGCACATTATTGGGGGGCATCTATGGGGGCACCTCTTATTGGCACATTATTGGGGGGCATCTATGGGAGCAGTTCTTACTGGCACATTATTGGGGGGCACTATGGGGCACTTCCTACTGGCACATTATCGGGGGCACTATGGGGGCACTTCTTACTGGCACATTATTGGGAGCACTATGGGGGCTTCTACTGAGGCCACAAAGAAGGGGTATTTTATATGAGAGGCTCTGTGTAGTACTAGTATTATCAGGGGGCTTATCGGTTTCTGCAGTATAATATTGGGGTGCACAGCGGCACAGTATTGGGGTAGTTGGATGATTTGTCCAAAAGATGGGAAGATAATGGAAAAGTAGTAAACTAAGATGAAAACTGGCTGAGAAATGGCGGTCTGATCTGAAGGTCTGAAAGGAGAAGATGAGGAAAGAGAACATCTACATCAAGGGAGACATCACTGGATGTAAGAGGTATGGGGCGCTGTATTACCCTGTATTTCTGTAGTGATGGTAGCAGGGGCGTAACGATCGCGGTCGCAAAGGGGGATGGAGGCGGGGGTTATGATGGATGTATTTGGGGGTCTGGCCTGGGGGTGGTTGGGGGGACACAATTCAAAATTTGCCCTGGGGCCCGTACAACTCTAGTTACGCCACTGGTGAAGACTATAATAACTATAATGTCATTGAATTTGTTATCAGCACTTTTTCAACGTGAATTTAATTGTCAAAAAAAAATGAAAAATCTTTTATGTCACCTATAGAGCCTAATTATATGTTCTTGGTTAATCTAGGAAATATCTGAATATTACCAAATTGCCAGAACCCTTTTATTCTAAAATTTAATGGAGCTCCAATTTATATGAAATGTCCCAAAGGTTAGTAAAAACTAAGTGATCATTTTTCATCATCTCTTGTGTGAATGTATAATGTTTTTAACCCATTAAAGGGGATCCCTGGGCTAAAGATATTGATTACCTATCCTCAGGATAGGCTATCAATATCCGGTTGGATGCGGTCCGACAACCAACACCACCATCATTTAGCTGTTTTGGATTGTCATAGCAGTGGAAACTACAGTGAACAAAGCTTGAGGCTGACAGCTCTATATACTGTGTAGTGGCTGAGGTACTGCAGTTCAGTTCCCATTCAAGGGAATTGGAGCTAAGCGTCAATACACTGACGTCTGAAACTGCACAGTGTATGGAGCCTTATGTTTCAGCTCCGTAAGATAGTCTCCTATGCTCAAAATAGCTGATCTGTGGTGGTTGCAGGTGTCAGAACCCACCGATCTGATATCGATGACCTATTCTGAGCATAGGTCATCAGTATTCTTAGCCTGGAGAACTAAGCTACTTTGAGATGCACCAATGGTTTTCATTTTATCCCAACAGTTTCCAACAATTATAACCTCTCGCCTTTGATGGTGTAATTTGTGTTTTTTTATATTCCTTTTTTGCAAACATCTTTGTTTGTCGCACTATGGGACTTTTACATTTTAAAGTTCATAATTTTAAATGCAAATGGACTCAGAAAATGAGAAAGGAACCCCTGGAAAACGTATTTCTGGAAAAGATTATGCTGACATTGACAAAGTATAAACTGGAATGGATGGGCCTTAGTGTGGTTCCGACCAATGACTGGCCGCAGTGGTGATGGGTCGTGGGGACTGAAGGAGCAGAAACCTAGCGGTGGGGAGCAGGTAACTATGCTTTCCTCCACTGGTCTGGGGAAGGGGCTTGCCAAAAGTGTTTCAGAGCAGGACAATATATATCTTGCAAAATATGGTTTCGATTTTCCGAATTCACAAACAGTCAATTTGCTTTTCGAGTGGATATTAGTTTTGTTAACATTTTTCTGATGTGACAGGTGGAATAGATGAATGTCATTCCTGACCTTTTCATTCACACCACTTCTTGAGTCCCATTTTTCATATTCTTTCCAGTGCCGCATGAACTGTGACTTTAATATTTCATAACTATATGAAAAAAGTACTATATTAGAAATGGATAATTCACCAGGTAGTGCTCTCATCAATAAAGAGCCTTCATTTCTCTGGTGTTTAATCTGTAGTTAATTAAAAGACGAGAAGTTATTTACTCACTGACTTTATCTACTACGTCGAATGAAATTACCAGTCCGGGGTACTGTGGTGCTATTAAGGTCCAAACTGCGAGAAAACTGGAGTTTAATGACTCAGAAAGCAAATGCCGCTTCAGCATGAGGAAAAAGCGCGACTAAAGAAGTGATTGTTATGGAGTTCTAGTTTTATCAAGGACTTGTTACATTTATTAATGGCGTAGATGAAAATAAACCAAACAGTCATGTACTGGCAAAGCTACCAACACATACTAAGCTATAGCGTCCTTATACACAAGTGTGGCTTAATAAAAATCAGAATAAGCTCAGTGCTGTTTGTATGCATTATTTATCTGGGCAAAGTGTGCACTATCTGGGCACTGTCTTCACACTTGTGCTGTATTGTATGGTTTGGCCAGCACAAAAAAAGTGATGAAATGTAATCTCTATGCCCCAAATTTACCTTGTGTTATAATTAAAGAGTCGCTGTACTTTCATACAATTTCATTTTATTTAATAGAGAATGGTGCAACTAGCAAATTTCTAAATCATTTCCTTTAAAAAAATATGCCTGCATCCACCTGAAAAAAAAAAAAAAGCTGTAAAGTCATGGCCATTAGGGGTCTCACTCCCACCTAAGTTGCCGTCATCTGCCTGTTGTCAGACAAGATCGGTCCCTACTTAACATAGACACAGAAGATGGCAGAGAGGAAGTGGGGGCATGTCAGCTGAACCTGATAAAAGAACTGATTCTACACTGATGCTGAATTCATAGAAGTGTCCTGCCTTTCTGTAATTGTGATCTCTCCCTCCTTACAGTGTCTGTTCTGTGAGCTCCAGAGCTGAAAACAAAGATAATGGGAAGTAAAGGAAAGGACAGTACAGAAGTACTGTGCTGGCAGATTCCACAGAAGGAAGACACCTTCTGCTTCTGAGAGAAATGCATCTAGCTGTGCAACTGAAGAGGGGAATAATTTGTAGACATTAGGGAAGATTAAAACAGATCTGTTCCTTCACAGATTGTACAAAGAAGCACAGCTATTATGCAACTTTTTTTTTTTTTAACTCAGGCACACTTTAAAGGAGATTGTTTCATCAGATGAGAATTACCGGTCCAGCTTCTTAGAACTCCTGATATTAGCCACTACAACAATGTATTATGTGGTGCCTATAAGAATGTGGCGTCTATTAGCAGAATTGTTACGGACATTCCCGCCACAGGTGGCAAGAAATCGGTGTGACTGGCAACACATGGTTTGACATGTTTTCCGTTTGGATTAAATGACGTCTGTGTTGTTTCTGGTGCTTGCCACACCTTCTTTCCCCAGGTGTGGCTATTAGGGTCATTTAACCTTCTCTATTTATTGTTGCTTCTCCCATAATGCTGTGCGGTTTATAGCTTCTGTTTGGACCTTTGGATAGATTGTGGTTGGATCTCGGCTGAGTTCTTGGTGCTTCCATTGCTCCTTTGAAGTTAAGTCTTTCCTTTCCCTTTTGTATTTTGTTTGGGTTCTGTGTGTTGCATTTCCCTATTGTTTGTATTAGGCCTGAAGAAGACTCATGTTCTTCCTTCTATTTGCAGGAACAGGTAGTCCCGTCCCTGCCATTAGTACCAGGGTCCTAGTGCTTGATAGGACTCTAGGTATTCCTGCGTATGAACTCACCTACCTTTGGAGTCTGTTCATAGTGGTAGTCAGTCAGGATTTTGGTTAGGGTTTTAACTAGGAGGTGTCCATCTTCCTTCCCTAGTTCTCAGGCCTGATTCCCTGTTCCCCGCTTCCCTCCTATGCTTGGTGTGGTGTTTCCCTCCCACACCAAAGCTTGACAAGGATCTTCTCTGTGAGAACATTACTTCACCATGAAACATAAAATGGGGGCACAAGCAGAGGACCCCCCTCCATGAAGTTCACAGATGACATATGGGTAGGAGTTGACCCTTTCGCAAATATGGAGCAAGGATTATTAATTTGAATGCTCTTGTATTTACAGGATGTGAAAAGGTAACTGAAATACAATTAATTGACTGCTATAATTGCACTGACAGAAACGTGAACCGCTAGATTTCTTTAAAGCGTTAAATGAATCTGGGCTGCTGTGCCTAACGATGTAAAGGATAAATGCAGTGGCACTTCATCCTGCTGTGGCTGCTAACAGATGGCAACAATTCAACAGCGTGTGATTAGTTTCAAGTAAAGGCTAAAGAAACCAAACGTGCTGATTATGCAAATCATTACACTGCAGCAGTGATTATCCAATAATATTTCTGTCCGACCATAAAGGCAGCGCCTATCGCTACACCTAATCCTCCAGATTTAATCACTTTACACTACAGCAGACCAATTAACAGCATTTGTAACCATTATAGTCAATTTGTGACTCTTTTTGTGAGGAATATGAGGAAATGAATGCATTAATTAATACAGTTTGCATTCAATTTACAAATTAAAAAAAATCGCTGGATGAGGGATATTGTTTGGTATTTCCAGTAGTATACTACAGAATTCTTATAGGGGTTTTCTGGGATTACTATGGTTTTTAACAGATATGCTCATGCAGTTTTTTTTACCTCATGTACATCTTCTCTTTTATTTAATTTGCATTCTCCTGACCTCTATTCACCCTGGTTTGTTTCCATCCTGTATGTAGCACTTCCTGTTCCTGTATCCAACCAAACCCATGATGCACTTCTCCTTTCTCTGCCACAGCTTCAGCACCACCCCTAACAACGCCCAGCTAGTTAATAGCTTCTCCCACCCCGCTAGTTACATAGACACTCCCCTATCACTGCCCCTAACAATGCCCAGCTAGTTTATAGCTCCTCCCACCTCCTAGTTATATAGAAACTCCCCTATCACTGCCCCTAACAACGTCCAGCTAGTTTATAGCTCCTCCCACCCCGCTAGTTACATAGACACTCCCCTATCACTGCCCCTAACAACGTCCAGCTAGTTTATAGCTCCTCCCACCCCGCTAGATACATAGACACTCCCCTATCACTGCCCCTAACAACGCCCAGCTAGTTAATAGCTTCTCCCACCCCGCTAGTTACATAGACACTCCCCTATCACTGCCCCTAACAATGCCCAGCTAGTTAATAGCTCCTCCCACCCCCCTAGTTATATAGAAACTCCCCTATCACTGCCCCTAACAACGTCCAGCTAGTTTATAGCTCCTCCCACCCCGCTAGTTACATAGACACTCCCCTATCACCGCCCCTAACAACGCCCAGCTAGTTTATAGCTCCTCCCACTCAGCTAGTTACATAGACACTCCCCTATTACCTCCCCTGTTGCTGCTTTGATACCCCTGTGACCTCAGCCTTGAACGGTAGATAGAAGCAATAAAGGTAAAAAAAAAAAACATTGCAAAATTACAGCTACCTTTTCAACTGATTATTTAAAAGGATATTGATGCAAACCAGAACATGTGCAAATGGTAGCATGCCCAAACTCAGTAGTATTGCCTACATGCAATACTTCTGGTTACACAAAGCTCCACATTGCTCACTTGGTCTATGGTGGACCATGAAAAACATGTCTTATAAATGCCAACCCTGTCCACGTGCTCTTATAAGGTGTATAAACATCATAGAAAGGAACTGTCCTTGCTCTCCTGCTCTGGAAGAACTGGCTCCTTCTTGTATTACTTGTTCAGCCATTTCTTAAAATTTTAATGTATGTCCATGACTTTCCCCTGTGATAACAGCTGATTGCCAGGACTTCCAGGAGCTCGACTGACAGTGCTGAAGACAACCGCTTTAAAGGGGTTGTCCATGATTTTGATACTGATGGCCTATCCCATTGATGGACTGTTTACTTGCAGTGCTGGAAGTTGGAGCAGGAACCACACAGCTCTATCCAGTCACTCTTGGCCTCATGCACACGATAGTGTCCGTATTGCGGTCAGACAGACACCTTCCATGTGCAATTTGAATTTTTCTCACTCTCATTACTAGAAATTACTATTATTGTCCACAATATAAACAGGACTAGGACATGTTCTGTAAGCAGGGGAACAAACACACGGATGTGGAAAGCACGCGGATTACATGTCTTTTTTGTGTGGACCCATACAAATTAATTGGTCTGTGTACGATCCGTAAAAAAATGCGGATCGGACACGGATACAAAATTTGGTCCTGTACATGAGACCTTAAAGATGTTACCTCATCTCAGACAACGAGGCATATTGCTAGGATAGGCCCCCATTGTCTTATAGCTGCGGGTCCCAGCAGCTAGATCGAGAAGAGAGTGGGCAAAGTGGTGGCTAGAGGACTCCGGTCCGGCCACCACAGCGCACAATCGGCCACCGCTCCCATTTCCTTCTATGGGGCCGACGGAAATAGCTGAGCCAGCGCCCCCATTGCTCCTAGAGGCTCATTTGCATATATTAAAACGTCATTTTCTCAGTAATGCGGGCACATATGATCATGGGACCAACACAGATGTCTTCAGCTGCCAAGTGCACATGTAACAGGTCAGCCGATGTCATAGGTACAAATCTGCTGACAGATGCCCTTTAACCACTTGGACAACCCCTTTAATAGGAATAATTCTCTTGTAGTTAGATATGCATTTTTATAGAAATAGTTCCAAACTCCAGAAATATTGTGTAATTGACTTGTACGGCTCATATAGTTACGATCACTTCGACCTTTAGCTCTCTTTGAATTCTTTCTTTCAGGATGCAAAAAACTACTGCAACTCTCTCTATATTTTAAGGAAGCAGCTATTTCTATATATTCATATATTCCCAACAAGAAAATGCTTGCAATCTTTTTTCGCTTTATTCTTCCTGAGGGAGTACACTTTAGTCTTGTTACTTTAGTGTTTATTCATGTCAGGGAGTCGGGAGATCCTGAATATTCCACTTGGGAGATTCCTAATGCAAGCCTCTTACAGAAAACATTGAGCTTTTCCTTTAGTTTACAAACTCAATCATTCTGTTTTGTCAAAATGAACCTTTTATAGGAGCAGCTCTGCATACCGGTGGAATTTAACATGGTCAGGCATGTTATTACAACTCTTTTGGATTTCTAAATATGCAAATATGTTATTTTGCAGCAAGAAAAGAAAATTCTATAAAACTGGTATTTTAACATGTATTTTCTATTAGTCAACATCCAACCCCCCTCCCAAGAGTTTTCAGAGTGTGACTCAGGCATAGTATCTGCCCATTTTATTTTCGCACTGAACACAGTATAATTTCTTTAATGGTGTACCTACCGTAGCACACATTGCTTGCATTGCCCCTAGGCATTGCTGTTTAAACATAGTGTAAGTCCATTTCTTGTGCCTCGG
This sequence comes from Bufotes viridis, assembly GCA_033119425.1. Taxonomy (NCBI): domain Eukaryota; kingdom Metazoa; phylum Chordata; class Amphibia; order Anura; family Bufonidae; genus Bufotes; species Bufotes viridis. Next base: position 77,122,709 of record CM065598.1, on the reverse strand, counting down.
TGATCGCATTCATTTCTATGGGATCATTGCTACTTAGCAATCCTGGCCGCGACAGGTGTTGTGTGACCAGTGAAGACGTGTAGCCCTTGCCTAAGGTTGAGGCCACATGGTCAGGTTTCTGGATGTAGTTTTGGAAGCCAAAACCAGGAGTGAATTCAAACAGAGGAGAAGTCCTATCTGCCCTTTATACTTTCTCTTCTTTTATGATCCACTCCTGATTTTTGGCTTCCAAAACTTGCAGAAGCTTGACCGTGGAGTCGTTCCTTAACAATGTTTGCTTCCACAGATAAATCTAAATGGGATACAGAAGTAGTAGTCTCACCTGGGACCTGTGTGATGCTGACACTCTATGGCCTCTGCCATTTCCCTGTCCCAATGGGCAGAGCCACCAGAGAGCTTATCCAAGATCCCGCTCCTGGGCTCCGGCTGTCCACAAGTCGGCATCTAGATGCTCCGTCCACCCGACGTTGGGCATCTTTCTGCATGTAGGGTATGTGCTGTTTTTTCTTTCCTGCCTTCCAAGATCAAGCATTTTTCTTTTGTTTTCTGTTCACCTAGCTGTATAAGCAGCATCGGACTGGCCCACCAGAGTACCAGAATGATCCTCTGGTGAGCCCAGGCTCTGATACCATAATGGGCCCCAAAGGGGCAGAGAATAAAAACCATTTGGAGCCAAACACTTGCCGCTAGGGTCTATTTCTTTGAATCAAAAGCTAGAAGACATTATTCAGCATATAGGGGTTGGTCGCTGAGAATTTCCTCTGGTGGGTCCTAGGAACCCCAGTCTGACCCTACGTATAAGGGCTTATTTTTTTGCAGAACAAGTTGCATTTGTTAATGGCATTCTTTAATTTACCGTAGTTTGTACTGGAAAGCATGAAAAAAATTGTTTGTGGGGTGAAATTGGAAAAAAATGGCAATTCAACAAGGTTTACGTGGTTTTCCTTTTTAATGTTCACTGTCAGCCTAAAAATGATATGATGACCTTATTCTGCGGGACAGTATTATTATGGCAATGCCAAATTTAAATAGTTAGTATTATGTTTTGGAACTTAAAAAAAAAAGAAAAACCTTTAAGAAAACAATTTTTCTTTGCATCACTGATGCCCTTTTTATATTTCTATCTAAATAGCTGTATGAGGGCTAATTTTTTGTGGGGTGAGCTGTAGTTTTTATTGGTACCTATTTGGGCCACATATAACTTTTTGATCACTTTTTATTAAATATTTTTTTTTTTTTTTGGGGGGGGGGAATGAGGTGACTTAAAAAACAGCAAATTGGCCATTTTTTCCATTATTGCCTTCAACATGCAGGAATTTTTTTTCCAAATATTTTGATACCTGTTGTTTATTTTTTTATTTTTTTCATATGTTACATTTGAATTTTTCAGCTTTTATGACAGATAATGATACCTCACAAAATAGTTATTAATTGACATTCACCATATGTCTGTTGCATGTTGGCATCATTTTGTAAATGTCATCTTATTTCTTTAGGACGTTAGAAGGCTTAGAATTTTAGAAGCAATTTTAAAAAAATTTGAAAAATTTCCAAAACAAACTTTTTATTGGACCAGTTCAGTTCTGAAGTTCATAAATGACCCCATTTAAGAAACTACACCCATCAAATGATTCAAAACTGATTTTAGAAAATGTATTAATCTTTTAGGTGTTACATTGGTATTAAAGGTGTTATCCATAACTTTACAACCGACCCACCTGGTTCCTTCTAGCAGTTTTCTTCCTGCGACCATCACTGCAATTTACAGAAACACCCAGTGTGTGGTTATAAACTGCTGTGTGGGCACCGTTTGGCTTTTGGAGGGCAGATTAAGCTGGGATGGTTTTCAGGCACTATGTCACATTTCAAGAGACTCTGAGTGTAAACTCTCAAAAAGTGACCTTGTTTCATAGAATTTTTAGAAATTTTGAAATTAGAACATGAAAACATTTTATTTCAATTATCTGTAATTTTAGCTTCAAATGTTTCACTTTCATATATGGTGTGGCCACTATTAGCTGCGGCACCTGAGGGGTTAAATGTCCAGGATTGGCATTATCTCTGATCCCAGTCATTGTAGCCAGGTGTCGGATGTATTCAGAGCCAATTCTAGCTTTTATGCTGCCTAAGGCGAAAAATGACATGCCCCCCCCCCTCCCCCAGTGCTTTGTGGGCAGGGGCAGGGGTGCACCTAGCTTTTCTGCTGCCTGAGGTAAAAATTGAAACGTCCCCCACATGCCAAATTCTCAACCTAACCCATTCCCTCCAGATCAGCTGTTTGAAGAGAGGGCAACGTTCATATGAAAGCTGCTTTCTCTGCTTTGTTTACCTGTTCGCTGCAGCATTTGCACTGGTGAGCAGGTAAACAGGGCAAAGAAGGCAGCACTCGTACGATAAAAAAAAAAAAGCTGACAACCCCTTTAAAGAAATACTTGGAAAAACTTTACAAACAGCACTACATAACATACAGGGTAATACAGTCCCACATATCTCTTACATCCAGTGTCATCTCCTCTGATGTAGATGTTCTCTTTCCTCATCTTCTCCATTCAGACCAGACCGCCATGGTGACTTAATTCATCCATCTCTTCTCTCTGCAGAGTTTGACAGACATCTTAGTTTCCTACTTTTCCATCATCATCCCACCTTCTCAACACCCCATCCTGCCACCCCCAATACTGTGTCCGCTGTGCCCCCCAATACTATCGTACAGAAACAGTCACCCTGAAACTACTGGTACCACACAGATAGTGCACCACTACAAAAAATACCCTCTTACCTTTCAGATCAGACCCCCATATCAAACCTCAGATGAGACCATCTCAGAACAAGCCTTCTTTAGACCTCTATGTCAGACCCCATATCAGACCTCAGATCAGACCCCCATTAGACCTCCATGTCAGAAACCCCCATCTCAGACCAAACCCCCCATGTATCAGACCTCAGATCAGACCCTCATTGGACCTTCAATTTCAGAGCCCCCCAATATCAGACCTCAGATAAGACTCTCGTTAGATCTCCATGTCAGACCCCCCCAATATCAGACCTCAGCTTAGACCCCTATTAGACCTCCAGACTCCCTCCCATATCAGACCAGACCCCCATTAGACCTCTCAGACCTCCATATCAGACCTCAGACCAGACCTACAGACCCCCCATATCAGACCCACCATAAGACCTCCAGACCCCACATATCAGACCTCACACCAGACCCCCATATAAGACCCACATTAGACAGAGTAGTTATTCTCCCTTACTGCCACGCACAGTAGAATGTCCTCTTTGTGCCCCTACACAGTAAATACATCACTTTTGTGCCTCACACAGTAGTTATTCCCCTTTTGTGTCACCACACAGTAGTGCAAACTTACTGCCTCCACACTGTAGAATGCTCCCTTAGTGACCCAATACAGTAGAATGTCCCCTTAGCATCCCCTCACATAAAAATTCCCTGTTAGTGTCCCACAGTTATGCCCCATTAGTGTCCCCTTCATAGTACAATTCCCTCTTAGTGCTTCCACACAATGTTATCATGCCCCGTTAGTGCCCTCACACAGTAGTTATGCCTCCATACGGTCTTCATACATTAGTTATCCCTTCATAGTGCCCTCACACAGTAGTTATGCCTCCATAGTGCCCCCATAGAGCAGTTATGCTTCCTTTGTGCCCTCACACAGTAGTTATGCCCCCTTAGTGCCCTCACACAGTAGTTATACCTCCTTAATGTCCCCACACAGTAGTTATGTTCCCCTCACACTAATGCTGCCTCTTAGTGCCTTACAGCCTATGTTCACCTTTAAATCTGATATCCTATTAAATCTTATTGATGATATGTGCAATGTTAAAAAATATTATTGATGTGTACAGGTCCTGTATACACAGGGGATGGACCCCCAGAATCATTTCCTTTTGTGGGCCCAAGGAACTTCAATCTGACACTGCCTACATTGCATTTGAAGGCTTGTTAAAATCTCAAACACAACTCAATACATTGGAGGAGGGGGGAGCTTCATTAAACTGGTTGTGCAACCAGTACATATTGATGAACTATCCTCAGTATAGGCCACCAATATCTTATTGGATGGGCTCCGACTCCCAACACCTCTGCTGATCAGCTGTTTGAAGAGGGGGTAGTGCTCGTACCAGATTTGACTCCTCTTCAAGATTACACTGCGCATCGTCTTGCTTGCAGCGACAGCTCAGTGTACACCTATACACCTACCTATTCAAGTGAATGGAACAAGCACTTGTAATTACACCGCCAAGGCTTCTCTCAGTGTAATCTTGAAGAGGAAGTACCACTCGAACGAGCAGTGCCTTATGTTCTGCTGATCGGCAGAGGTTCTAGGAGTTGGACCCCCACTGACTGGATATTGATGACCTATCCTGTGGATAGAATGGAAAAAGTGGGCTACAGCAGCATGTCCAAAACAAATGTTTTTTTATTCAAAACTTCATAGCAAAGTGTACAGAAAATGCAACGTTTCGGCTAGGTATAGCCTTTGTCAAGCATATAATTCAAGTGACTATACAGACATATCTATAGTTGAAACCAAACACAAACCAAATTTGTATTGCCAATCAGATCACAAAGTGCAATTTGGCCAATCTACTCTAAGCCAATGACAAGTTTGCAGCATTCCAATACCTCATTTACATGGCAAGTATACGCCCTTGTGGCTCACCTGTGATCATATCATGTGCACACTTGGCATTCTCCCTATGCAAAAGCACATGTCAAAACACATCACTGCTACTGAAGATGTGAGAGCCAATCAGAAGTTGCGAACTCACATGAGAATCCGCCTTCCACAGGGGAGTGCAAATGGCACAAGGTCAGCAGCGCTTCCACCCAGTAAAAAGACGCCCATTTATTCAGCGCCATGATCGGCATGTAAGTCACATGACCCATAAAGACCGGTCACATGACCGCAACACACATCGTCCTCATTACTGCGCATAAAATTTGCGAAAAAACTGCAAAAAAGTCGCAAAAAACGTGAAAAAAATGCAAAAAAGTTGCGAAAAAAATTGCGGAGAAAACGCGAAAGAAAATAACAGACCAAGGGGACAGTGATCCTGTAATTACATCAGGTGTGTCATAAGAGTAGTCCAAGAGGCCTTGGCATATAGGGTGTGTAAAAAATGATAAACATACAATATAAAAACTATATAAAAACATAGCTCACATGTAACAGATGATATCCTAATTAATCCCAGCAACATTGAAGTCCAAATTAAGTCCATATGGTTGCAGGGACCTTAGGGTATATATCCACTTTAATTCCTTTTTTCTGAGGACAGCATCTTTGTCTCCTCCCCTGCGTAAGATGCCCACCAAGTCTATCACCCTGAAGCGCAACTGGTTGACAGAGTGTCCGGCCTCCACAAAATGTTTGGCTACTGGTTTGTCCAAACTGGCCTTGCGAACTGTGCTCTTATGTTTGTTGATACGTTTACGAATTTCCATTGTAGTCTCACCAATATAGATGAGACTACAAGGACATTGTATGACGTACACAACATTACGAGATCAACATGTAAAATAGCCATTAATCTTGTATTTTTTATCACTATAGGGGTGGAAAAAATTGTCAACTTTCAAAATATTGCTACAATTACAGCAAGACAAACACGGGAATTTTTACGTGGAGCCAAAAGTCTCTGTTCGCCCAAACGTGGGCCACCAACATCAGTTTTCACCAATCTATCACGTAAATTAGTGTTTCTTTTGTAGGCCATCAACCAGTTGCGCTTCAAGGTGATAGATTCTTGTGCCATTTGCGCTCCCCTGTGGAAGGCGGATTCTCATGTAAGTTCGCAACTTCTGATTGGCTCTCACATCTTCAGTAGCAGTGATGTGTTTTGACATGTGCTTTTGCATAGGGAGAATGCCAAGTGTGGACATGATATGATCACAGGTGAGCCACAAGGGCGTATACTTGGTAAATGAGGTATTGGAATGCTACAAGCTTGTCATTGGCTTAGAGTAGATTGGCCAGATTGCACTTTGTGATCTGATTGGCAATACAATTTTGGGGTGTGTTTGGTTTCAACTATATATATATGTCTGTATAGTCACTTGAATTATATGCTTGACAAAGGCTATACCTAGCCGAAACGTTGCATTTTCTGTATACTTTGCTATGGAGTTTTGAATAAAAGAAGATTAGTTTTGGACATGCTGCTGTAGCCCACTTTTTCCATTGTCTTTGGTTTGCCCTTCTTTGATCTGGGGTCTTTTGGCTCGGCTGCTGCATTCCATCGCTACAGCTCAGCGAGGCCTATTGTGTGCTGCTCTTGCCCTTTGTTTTTCCGCTATCCTGTGGATAGGTCATCAATATGTACTGGCTCCACAACCCCATTAAAATGACACATACCTCCTACACTACCCCACATCTATGTCAAACTCATTCAACACAGTCAAGAATTATGAAGCATTAGAACATCCAGAAGGTTGAACTGACCTGGAACATGATATAATATAACTCTGTCCAGACCTCAGACCACACAACCTTCTTACCGTTGCTCAGAGAAGAACCTTGAGAAACTATCTTCCATATTAGCACAAATTTCCAGTCGATCAGATCCTTACTTACTATTAAAACATATTCATTTTTCAGACAGCACACATTATCTGTCACATCAAATGAGTATATTAGGCTTAGTTTCCACAGAGCGATTCAGTGGCGCTCATGCTCTCAGTCATTAAGCCATATGTTACAGCTTCTCCGTAGTTTAATGAACACACCTGGGACGGAGCATGAAGCAGAAATTATTAGACGCAATAAAAAGTTAAAAGATGATTCAAGTGATTTGGCAAAGGCAGTTAATGGCTAAAAAAGTGGAAAATTGCTGATTCGGCTTGGAGAGAAAATTTACAGTAGTTTACAGGAGAGCTGGTTGTCATAACAGAAAAGTGGCCACAAAGCTGCTGCTAGCGCTCTCTTTACTTATTACGATCTTTATAACGTTAATTGTTATAATGGTAAGTTCATCTAGGAGGTAGAACAGTAATTTGCTATACATTATGCGTATCCTTGTGCAACTTCAGGTTGTCTGGGAAACCTTTCTCTTGGTAATACCGTACATAAGAACTTCCATCGTTCTTTAATAGTATTTTTGATAGTGCAGTATCGGGTAGCATATTTTGTAAGGAATATGGTCTGAGGGTACTTAGCTTATTTCCTGTGTTGGGTCTTTTCCCTTCTTATAATGACTATCTGGTCTTGAGTACTGTATATCTTTTTTTAACGGAATGTACATAAGTCCAGATATGTATTGTGGGGAGTCGCTCTGGTAGATAGCGGTGCGGGTGCAGTACCGAGGCAAAACAAGGAGTCCAGAATGTGCAATAAACAGTGTTTTATTCACACTGACACAAAAATAAACGACAAACAGTCTCTTGGTGGTAATTCATGCACATCAGAAATAAGGAGGCAAAACAAAACAGGAGCACAGGTTCAGTCACCTGGGAGGTTTAGGTGCAGGTTCGCACCAGGCTGTCGGCCCAGCCGCAGGAGAATCCACCTTCAGGGTGCCAGGAACAACAACACCTCCTTGCTGAGTCAGAGAACTCCACAGCCCTGTTTGCAGCTCCAGGACAATCACCACCCAGCTGCTAAGGAGGCTGCCTTTTTAAAGGCCCGGATAAAGTCCGGCCTGGACCGTGGGGAGTAGGCACCCACCCAGCTCTTTGCCTACTCCCAGTAAGAGCCGGCCCGGATTAGCTTTGCAGCCAAACTAGGTAACAAAGTCAAACAGCACTAGCTGCTGCAGACACATAAAACCCGGCTCTCACCTCACCGAGGCCAGGAACCTCGGTGACACGTAACTGCCATCGACTATGATACCTTGCACCCTCTTACACACCCCCTTTGTTCAGCCCTGAGGGGTGAACACACGTGAGGCAGTGGACGCGGGACAGGGCATCTGCGTTACCCTGCAAGCGGCCTGCCCTGTGTTCCACGGAGAATTTGAAATTTTGCAGGGATAGGAACCACCTGGTGACCCGAGCATTCCTCTCCTTGGCCTGACTCATCCACTTGAGAGGGGAATGGTCGGTCACCAGACGGAACCTCCTCCCTAACAGGTAGTAGCGGAGAGATTCGAGTGCCCACTTGATAGCCAGGCACTCCCTCTCCACTATACTATACCTGGACTCGGCAGGACTGAGCTTACGGCTCAGGAAGACAACGGGATGTTCTTCCCCGTTGACCTCCTGAGACAGTACAGCACCGAGGCCTACCTCCGAGGCGTCGGTCTGTACGACGAACTCCTTGTTGAAGTCGGGTGTCACCAAAACCGGGGACCCACACAGGGCCGACTTCAACGCGGAGAAAGCCTCCTCCGCCTTCTCACTCCAGCTAACCCTCCCAGACTTTCGCCCCTTCAACAGATCTGTCAATGGCGCTGCTATTGTGGCAAAGTGGGGCACAAACCTCATGTAGTATCCTACAATCCCCAGGAACGACTTTACCTGCCTGGTGGTGACCGGTCGGGGCCAGTTACTGAACGGCCTCTACCTTAGCTACCTGAGGTTTGATGACTCCCGCCCGATTACATATCCCAGATATTTGGTCTCTTCCAACCCAATCGCACACTTTTTTGGATTGGCGGTTAGTCCAGCTTTCCTCAGGGCATCCACTACCGCCTGCACCTTGGGTAAATGGCTTTCCCAGTCGGTGCTGTGGATGACTACATCATCTAAGTAGGCCGAGGCGTACCGACGATGTGGTCGCAGCACTATGTCCATTAACCTTTGGAAGGTGGCGGGGCGCCATGCAGGCCAAAGGGTAACACCTTGTAGTGATACAGGCCCTGCGGGGTAACAAGCGCAGTTTTTCCTTAGCCGACTCCGTTAAGGGTACCTGCCAGTACCCTTTAGTGAGGTCCAGCACAGAAAAATAACGGGCTTGTCCTAAATTTTCAACAAGCTCGTCTACTCGGGGCATGGGATACGCGTCAAACTTGGATACTTCATTTAACTTGCGAAAGTCGTTGCAGAACCGCAACGTCCCATCCGGCTTGGGTATTAGGACTATGGGGCTGGCCCACTCACTTTTCGACTCCTCAATGACATCGAGCTTCAACATTAACCGCACTTCCTCCGCGATGGCCCGCCGCCGAGCCTCGGGTACCCGGTATGGTTTTAACCGGACCTTGGCCTGAGGCTCAGTGACGATGTCATGTCGGATGAGAGACGTGCGGCCAGGGAGGTCCGAGAACACATCCGTGTTCCGACTGATGAACTCCCTGACTTCCTGAACTTGTTTGGAAGACAGGCTGTCTGCAATTTTTACCGTGGTTACGGCTTCACCGGCCTCGAACTGTGGGGCTGGACCCTTTTCACCTAGAAGCCCTGGCCGGGGCTGTGGTCGTCGGCTGCGTCCCTATCTTTCCACGGCTTAAGTAAATTCACGTGGTACACCTGCTCCGGCTTGCGCCGCCCTGGCTGGTGTACTTTGTAATTTACTTCCCCTATCTTCTCGATCACCTCATAGGGGCCCTGCCACCTAGCTAGGAATTTGCTGTCAAGGGTGGGTACCAGAACCAAAACCCGATCTCCCGGATTGAAGTCCCGTACCCGAGCCTGACGATTGTACACCCTACTCTGGGCCTGTTGCGCTTCCTCCATATGCTCCCGGACCAAAGGCAACACCCTTTCCTGCATCTGGGCGACATACTCAATGACACTTTTGTGGGGGACAGGCTGTTGTTCCCATGCTTCCTTGGCGATATCCAACAGGCCCCGAGGTGTCTGCCATAAAGCAGTTCGAAGGGCGAGAACCCAGTAGAGGCCTGGGGCACCTCTCGCACTGCAAACATGAGATAGGGCAGAAGCAGATCCCAGTCCTTCCCATCTCTAGACACCACCCTCTTTAACATATTTTTTAGAGTTTGGTTAAACCTCTCCACAAGACCGTCTGTTTGCGGATGGTAAGCGGACGTCCGTAACTGCTTTATACGCAACAATTTACACAGTTCCCTCATTACTTTGGACATAAAGGGGTCCCTTGGTCTGTCAGAACCTCTTTTGGCAGGCCCACACGGGAAAACATCTCCAATAACTCTTTGGCAATGAGCTTAGCTGAGGTATGTCGCAGAGGCACCGCCTCCGGATACCGAGTGGCATAGTCGAGAACTACCAGAATGTGTTGGTGGCCCCTGGCAGACTTTGGTACAGGCCCAATTAAATCCATAGCGATTCGCTCAAACGGTACTTCAATAATTGGCAGAGGTACCAGAGGACTACGGAAATGTGGCTGGGGGCTAGTTATCTGACAGGTTGGACAGGACTTACAATAATTTTCTACCTCCTTGAACACACTGGGCCAATAAAACCGCTGCAGAATGCGGTCCTGGGTTTTCTGCCACCCCAGGTGTCCCCCAAGAACATGTTGGTGGGCAAGCTCCATGACAAGCTTGCGATACGCTGTGGGCACCACCAACTGTTCAACAGGTTCACCTCGGATTTGGTTCACCCGATACAACATATCCTGCAGAACAATAAATCGTGGGAACATTAATTCAGCCCCTGGTTTCTGGGGTTTACCATCAATTTCCAGCACATTCTCCCAGGCCCTGGTTAGGGTTTGGTCCCGGTGTTGTGCGGTCCCAAAATTTTCCCCGGAGACATTGAGGTCTGCCAACTCAGGTCCCGGTGGCAAGTCCTCCGTGTCTCCCACCATTACACTCAGTGGGGTTGTCTCCCCCACTACCGCTGCAGCAGTGGTCACCCCTACCGCTGGCCCTTCAGACTCGGGCTCCCAGGGTTCTGGCCTTCCAGTGGTATCAGGCCACTCTGCTAGGGTTACCCCTGTCTCAGGGCTATTAGACACTTTCACCTCAGGCCACAGTGACGGAAAACCAGGGAAGTCTCTCCCAATTATCAGTTCATAGGGTAGCTTTGTGGAGATCGCCACTTCACAAGTCCAGGTGCCGGCCGCCGTGGACAGAGACATTACAGCAGTGGGATAGTCCTTTAAGTCTCCGTGAATGCATACCACACCCACTTTCCGGCCCGTATACTGGGTGGGCTGTACCAGGGCAGCACTTATCAGGGTTACCAGGCTCCCTGAGTCCAACAGCGCCACTGCCAGGTTATCCCCGACTTGCACCTGGCACAGATGACGATTGTCCATTGTCTCGGGGGTGCCGGTCGCACACAGTCTCCGGGCGTACAAGGAGTGGCGACCCCCGTAGTTCACCTCCATCGGCTCATCCCGATGCGGACAGTCGGCCCTGATGTGGCCTGGCTCCTGACACCTCCAGCATACCACGGGAGGCGGACTCGCAGGGGTATATTCCGTGCAGGCCGCTCTGTCGCGGACGTCGGAACTGGGGCAGAGGCCTCCGGGGTTTGACTGACCCCTTCCCAGCAAGACTCCCCTGCAGGTTTCTGGTGGCCTCGTAACGCTCCACCAGGTCGACCATCTCCAGGGCATTGGTGGGCGATACCTGGCCGATCCAGTGCTGGAGGGGATAAGGCAGGGCCCTCCAAAAGATGTCCGCCAACAGTCGATCCAGCATGGCAGTGGGACTTAGTAGCTCGGTCTGCAGCCACTTTTGCAGCCTGTGCAGCAGGTCGTAGTACTGCGGCCTAGCGGGATCAGTCGTTTTAAAGTCCCACTGGTGGACTCTTTGAGCGCGGACCAGCACGTTCACCCCCAGTCTGGCTAGGATCTCTCCTTTCACGGTGTCATAATCTGCCGCTTGGTCGTCCGACAAGTCGAAAAACACCTGCTGGGGTCCGGAAGCCAGGAACGGAGCGACCACCTCAGCCCACTGGTCACGGGGTAACTTTTCCCTCACGGCGACCTTCTCAAAGACCGCCAGGTATGTCTCAACGTCGTCTGCGGGGGTCATTTTGGGATCGCCGCACGGACCGCTTTCCGGGCATCATGGACGTGGTGGGACGCTCCTGCCGCCTGTAACGCCATCACATGTTGTAGCAGTAGCTGGTTGGTCTCCCGCTGCTGCACGTTAGCCTCTATGAGAGCCTTTACAGCAGCCTCCATGTTGCCAGAAATTCCTGCTTGCAACTTTGCTGGCTTAATATATTCCATGCACTTTAGCAAAAAAAAACTTCGGCATTCCCGCCAGCCTCACTGCGCATGCCCGCATCCGACACCAAATGTGGGGAGTCGCTCTGGTAGATAGCGGTGCGGGTGCAGTACCGAGGCAAAACAAGGAGTCCAGAATGTGCAATAAACAGTGTTTTATTCACACTGACACAAAAATATACGACAAACAGTCTCTTGGTGGTAATTCATGCACATCAGAAATAAGGAGGCAAAACAAAACAGGAGCACAGGTTCAGTCACCTGGGAGGTTTAGGTGCAGGTTCGCACCAGGCTGTCGGCCCAGCCGCAGGAGAATCCACCTTCAGGGTGCCAGGAACAACAACACCTCCTTGCTGAGCTCTTTCCTCTAAGTCAGAGAACTCCACAGCCCTGTTTGCAGCTCCAGGACAATCACCACCCAGCTGCTAAGGAGGCTGCCTTTTTAAAGGCCCGGATAAAGTCCGGCCTGGACCGTGGGGAGTAGGCACCCACCCAGCTCTTTGCCTACTCCCAGTAAGAGCCGGCCCGGATTAGCTTTGCAGCCAAACTAGGTAACAAAGTCAAACAGCACTAGCTGCTGCAGACACATAAAACCCGGCTCTCACCTCACCGAGGCCAGGAACCTCGGTGACACGTACCTGCCATCGACTATGATACCTTGCACCCTCTTACAGTATGCAGATTCATTTTTTTATAATTTATTGTGGTTGATAGTTGACACTCTTTTTTATGCATATATGTTATGTTTTAAAGTACTGTCTGTCCGCTGTGGGCATTTACTGCCGTTTCTGTGGGTTCTAGATATTGATGACCTATCCTCAGGATTCCACATCAATATCGAATCAGTGGGGGTCTGATAACCGACAACTCCACTGACCAGCTGACCTCAGCACTGAAAAAAACAAAAAGGATGGAGCCAGAATTAAGCCTTATGCACATGACCGTGGCACCGCTATGCCCATGTTGCAGACCGCATACCATGGGCCCTCAAATTACAGGCACTGACTGTGTGCACTCTGCATCGCGGTGCAGACTTGTCACAGGGCACCAAAGGCACACTCGGTCTCCCATCAGCTGCAGACCTGCTGCTTAGCTTTGGGAGCGAGGGTCTGTGTTTGGCCTCGTTCCCAGGGCGGCTTTGCTAGTGGGGAGGCTCCCTGCTCCTAGGGCTGCCTTGAGCGCCGAGCTGATCACTTGGTGCTCGACTAGTCTGTCTGTCGGTCATGTAATGCAGGTCACGTCACATGACCCTCAGACCCAACTTTAAATACAGGCAGCCTACTGACCACAGGTTGCCTGTTAATTCTAGGTTCCTGGCTATTTGTTGGACTTCTGAATACTCACCTGATCCTGTTCCCTGACGATCCTTTGCCTGCTCCTCCTGTGCTGCACATCCCTCCTGGTATTGTGACCTTGGCTCCCACCTGACTACTCTTTGCGGACTCCTCTGGTACTTCTCTACTCTCCTGGTATTTGACCCCGGCTTCTCCTAACTATTCTTTGCTTAACCCTTTATATGGCATAGCTCTCTTGGTTCTGACCCGGTCCGTTCACGTTCCGTATTTTGTCTTGTCTGTCTTCCCTGCACATATCCTAAGTAAGGGACTGTCGTCCATTTGTCCCCTGTCATCAGGACTCGTGAGGCAAGTAGGCAGGGCCAGGGGTAAGGGTGGAGCGCAGTGGTCACTATCCTTTTGCTGTGCAGAGTCACGGACACAGAAGCCCACAGGTTTCCATTGGCTTCCATGCCCATGCCTCAGCACCATAAAAGATGGGACATGTCCTATCTTTCACCGCATTTTGTGTATTGCAGACTCATTTAAGTCAACACTGGCACGGCAGCTCCATGGTTGTGTGCATGAGGCCTTAGGCCTTATTTGCACATTCGGGTCCGTGATGAAATCTGTGGATAAGATGGTTAGTGATCCATCCCTGAAGAATTCCATGAAGAATCCACGTTTGGTCAGTGTGTACACTGCACAGCTGAAAATTAATTATCAGAGCATCTCCTATAAATGGTCAGTGAAACACGGATAAACTATGGATGGCGTCCATGTTTTTCCTGGACCCATAGACTAGAATGGGCATGATGGATCCGTGACCACAGGCAAAATAGAAAATGCTTCCATACTGAAAACAAGGACCCATGGACCCATGCTAAAACACAGATGTATGAATACATATATGAAAATGCATGGGTATGTGTGCTGTCCATGGAGAACACAGACAGCACAAATCCGTGAATCGCTAAAGTGTCAATAAGGCCTTAGAAAGATGGCCACGCTGAGTAACTGCAGCTCAATTCCCATTCACTCGATGAGGATAAGATATTAATATCTAGAACCCAGAAATTTTGTTCTATAACAGTATGAAATAAGCTGTGCAGCTCCCCCTAGGGGTGACCAAAGGTAGGCAAAATGTATGATGATCAAAACTTATCTCCTATCCCCTTATGCCCTATATCTCCATTGCAGTTGCACTGGAACACTTTGTTTGGACATTCATTTATCAACCTTAAAGGGGCTGTTCAATGAGATGTTAAAAAGTTCGACAGTACATTCCTTGTTGCCTGGGAGCAGGAAGGGCCCAAACTAAATTTTGCTATGGGGCCCTGTAAGATCAGTGCACAGCACACCCATGTTTTATGGATACTTGTGTCACAACAGTGCTATGTATTAAGATTAGGGAAATAGTCATGTAAAATTGGTGAATGAAAAATTCACAGGTATTTAATGAATGTAGAAATGATTGTAGAGGAATGTAAGGACATTAAGTAGAGCCTCTAAAGTTCCCGCTTTCTTATTGTACTACAAATGATAGAAAATCCAAATCATTTTAGTTTCTGTGGCGGAAAAGCAAGAAAAAAATTTAACTGTATTGCTGGAGGCAGATGTTAGGAGTAGAGACGAGTGAAGGATATGCCCCCATTGTCTGATAGGTGCAGGTCCCACCGCTGGGACCCGCACCTACAATGAGAACGGAGTGGAGAAATGAACTAAGGGCGCACTGCGCATGCGCAGCCGCCCTCTATTCATTTATATGGGGCCGCCGATAATTGCCGAGCGCTGGCTCGGCTATTTCCGTCTTCCCCATAAAAATGAATGGGAGCATGGGCCGCGCATGCGCAGTGCGCTCCCATTCACTTCTATGGGAGAGGCGGGGAGCACCGCTTGGTGGTGGACGGACCCTGGGAAATCCGGGGTCCTCTAGCCACAGTGCTTCCCTCTTCGTTCTCTTTGTAGGTGCGGGACCCGAACCTATCAGACAATGGGGGCATATCCTAGCGATATGCCCCATTGTATGAGATGGGAATACCCCTTTAATTAGTCACAAATTGCTATAAATCAGGAATACCCAGGCCACTCTGCCCGATCATATTCTTCCCACTTGTTAACCCTTTCCTGACTACCGACAGTAAATTTAAAAATGGCGCCCGCTGTCTTGTGAAGCTGGCGCCATGGCCACCGGGTATCTGCTATGTCTGCCGGGTGAGTAGACATCCGGCACTAATGTCCGCGACTGGTGGTAATGCAGACTTTTAACCCTCCAGACGCCATGGTTAAATTTGTGTGCTCCTGCTCCAAACAACGGATATTGGGGGAGCCCCTCTCCTCCTGTGTAAAGGTATCAGAGACGATACACAGCATTGCGGCGGAAAAAAATTCCTCAATGCGATGAAATTGAGGGATCCACAACAGGGATGACCATAATCCCATGTGGATCGCTCCATAAGGTCCGGGAACCCTCCTTACTATGAACCTAGTGGTATTTTGCTTTTAAAATTATTAGGGTTAAGACCAAGTGGCTGAACATGGTTGATGGATCAAACATGGCCACTGGATTATTGCAGCAACACTGTCCCTAGCGCATGACTGCTTGCCACCTCTCTCCCTTTGGTCAGCTCACAGGAGATGGAGAACATGCGGGATCAGAGTTTTCTAGCGCTGTGACATCAGGGGATGGCCACCTGAGGATTGGCTGTGTCACAGTGGACTGTCATTTTCATTGATTTTGTATATATCTGGTGCTTCTTCTATTAGTCAGTGTTTCTTACTTTCATTTTGTCACATGTGCAGCTGCCATTTTAGGAAAAACTGATTTGTTACCACAAAACGCAGGGAAATTCGGATTTGTATTGAATCAAATTTTTCCTAAATTTTGTACTGAATTCTGCTTTGGATGCTTTGGTTCTCTCAACACTAGTTAGGAGTATACTGCTGTTTGGTAATATCTAAGACCATAGTACCTCTAAATTTACCAGTATTCTAGAGTTCAAGTCTAGACATAAAGATGTACACTTCGGCATTATTCCTTTCATAAAACAAATGACCTTTGACCAAAAAGATTTCACTTTGTTATAGCCATATAAAATATATTTTTAATTCTCATTAATATACCAAGCTGTCTAAATTTAAGGGGTTAGTCCATCTCAGACTTCGATGGCATATCACTAAGAAATGCTATTAAAGTCAGATAGGTGCAGCTTCCACCTCTGGGGCCCATTCCTATCTCCAGAACAAGGCCCCTGAAGTGAAGATGTACGGGTGCTCTCTATCACTGCAATGGGAGTTCCGAAAATAGCTGAGTGCGCACACTTGACTATTTTTGGAAGAAAGACCGCCTCTCAGTTCACCGCTATGGGACTGCTGGACATAGCCCAACCACAGTTTGGCTATTTTCAGAACTTCCAAAGCGATGAGTGGAGGGTGGCCATGCTTGCAGTGTGCTCTGTCCTTCGCCTGTTGTGGAGATAATTTTGGGTCCCATATCCTAGTGATTTGCCATCAATGTCTGAGATGAGACACCCTCTATAAGCGCTCTTCTTTTTATTTACTGTAGCAGAAAAACTTCACAATAAGCAGGGGACATTTCTTTTGTCTAAAGTTAACACAAGGAAATGTGTAATTATCTATGAAATGATCTAAAATTGAAGTAGTGGAAATTAACAAATCCTCAAAGAGAAAATATAGGAGTCGGACATAATATCGAACCCACATACCTTGCTTAGAGCAGATTTAAGATTACACAGTTTTGTGTTAGTGCGATATGTCCATGTGTGGAGCTGAATCAAGAGGGGAAAGAAGACCTTTCTTAGATCCAAGCTATGTATGAAGAGATCAGGAAACTAAAGTTCATATTTTGATTGAAGTCCTAATGGAGTATGGTTCTGCTATCATAGACAGGGTAGACTTAAGATATGTTTTCAGGGTAAAGGAAACAATTTGTGCAATAGATGTCCATCATAAATGGCCCATACCAATTGGCAATGGTAATTTTTCACAAAGACATAATAGGAAGTATTGTAGTCCTTAATGTGCCATGAAAAGGAACCTGCCAGGCTGAGACATCATATTTCTGTTGTTGAAGGTCATTTTATCTAATGATTTGCTTTGACACGATTGAGATGTGGAAAGAAACCTAATAACAAAGATTTATGTTCTCTCAATCAACTCAAGATAGAAGAAAGTCAATAAAGAAAGAACGAAGCAGACAGCACCAAACATATATATAGGCGGCACACTCCAATGTCTGAAAAATAGCATAAAGGTCTTTTATTCACCCATGTGATTATGATGTTTCAGCTCAACAATAGAGCCTTTCTCAAGCTTGAGGAATGTTCCCATGTTCATATGTGCCCACTTTGCTGAGAATTTTTTTTTTTTTATATATGCACCTCTAAGAGCAATTGGTGCTTTACCTTTACTCCTAGAGGCTCTGCTGCAACTGCCTCACGCTCTCCACTTTGATTGACAGGGCTAGGCAGGGGTGCACCACCAATGAGACCAGCTGAGACGATCGCCTCAGGCAGCACCAGGTAGGGGCAGAAGGGGGGCAGCGCTTATATAGTAGCAAAGGGGTTAGGTTAAGAAATTGACATTGGGGGAGGGACACCGTTTTAGTTTTCGTGTCAGGCAGAAAGGCTAGGTGCCCCCCTGGGGCTAGGTGTTATAAGGTTTTACTTCCTGGCCCTGTCAATCAAAGTGGAGAGGGCACAGCAGTTGCAGAGAGAGCAGAGCCACTAGGTGTAACAGCAACAACCCCGTTGCTCCTAGAGGCTCATTTGCATATATTAAAACTTCATTTTTCTCAGCAATGTGGGTATGAGCATGGGACCAACACAGATGCCTTCAGCTGCCAAGTGCACATGCAACAGGACATCCAGTGTCATAGGTATAAATCTGCTGACAGACCCGCTTTAAATGCAAACTGGACCCTTGCTCTTGAATCATTGACAGTTTCCTTTTAAAACACCTCTTGTCACCATGTCCTTATTGTTCCGGTATCGGTAAGATCTGAATTGGGGAGAACTTTGGATGTTCTGGAGTGAATACTGTAGCTGTGATATCACATATACTTCTATTATATCCTTAAATGAAATAGGTTGTCATATCATTGTTGCCCATTGGGCTTGTTCTAATGTATGCAGTGTATTAAGCAGGCCCTATTAGAAACTAACTCCATGGGACTTCCAAAAGTAAGAACCACAGTGGTCATCAGCAATCAAGGAACTATAAAGATCCTCCAAAACTGTGTTCCTCAACTCCAGTCCTCAGGGCCCACCTGCCAGTCATGTTTTCAGGATTTCCTATGTATTGAGCAGGTGATATAATTAGTCTAAGCATCAGAACTTACCACAGGTATTTATTCTGTGGGATATTCTCAAGTCATGGCCAACAGGTGGGACCTGAGGACTGAAGTTGAGGAACACGGCTCTATAACATCAGCTGTTGTTTTGAGGGCAACACTAGCTGTCTAGGTATAGAGTGTGATTATGACCAATTGTTTACATAGCATTTACCCCTTTGTGACCTTAGCTGTTTTCATATAGATTTTTTTTATGAGTGTTACAAGAAAGAAAACTAAGAAAGACGAGAAGCTGAGATGGAAGAAATATCCCCGAACAATCATTTGCACGTGTTTATGCTATAGATAAGAGGAAGTCACCCAACATATGACTGTTGAATAATTGCCAATGTAAGAAGAGGTTTTTCATTGTGAAAGAAAAAGTTATACAATTTCCTAATATAATCCCTGCATCGATCTGTCACAATTTTCAGGTTTTTATGGGTTAAAGGGGTTGTCTCACTTCAACAAATATTTATCATGCAGAGAAAGTTAATACAAGCTACTTACTAATATATTGTGATTGTCCACATTGCCTCCTTTGCTGGCTTGATCCATTTTTCCTTGTGGCTTCTTGTATTTGCGCTGCAGCATTGGTTGGGATAGGGGCTGCTGAGCATGCGTACTCATTCGCGGTCCTGCCCACCAGAGAGGCCGACACCTTTTCCTATAGGTGAAAGTGCGGCTACCGCTGCAGCTCGGTTAGGAGGTGACTGGATCAAGAGCTGCGGCTCGTGTGTGCTTATGTTCGCTCTCACGGTCCCAGCCACCAGAGAGGCCAGCACTTCTTCCTATATGGTGCAAGCATGACCACTGCTGCTGGATTACAGGGTGGTCATAACGCCTGGAAATGAGCAGAGCATAATGTGATGGAAAAATGAATCCAGCCAGCAAACGAGGTAGTAAGGACAATCACGATACATTAGTAACTGCCGTGTATTAAAGGGGTTATCCAACCCCTATAATGACCTCCCAATACCCATGCGCCTCATATAGGTTATACTAACCATGCTCCCTGGCACCTGCATCACTCCTGATCCCTGCACGGCTGCCGCTGCATCTCCCCGTCCAGAGATGAGGAGCAGCCAATAGCAGGCCGCGACAGGACGAGCCTCCCTAGCATCACCCGCGATGCTGGGGAGGCTCGTCCCCATCGCGGTATGCTATTGACTGCGCTTCCCCATCCCCATTGCTGGATGTTTTGATCATGAGATGCAGAGGCGGCTGTGCGGGCATCAGGAGCTACACGGGGAGCGTGGTAAATATAGTCTATATGAGGTGCCCAGGCTTTGGGAGGGGGGGTATTTACTGTATAGGGGTTGGATAACGCCTTTAACTTTTTCTACATGATAAATGCCGTTAGCTGAAGTGAGACAATCCCATTAATTAAAGGGGCTGTTTTCTTCCAAAATCAGCACCACATGTGTCCACAGGTTGCGTGTGGTACCATAGCTTAGCTCCAATACCACTCACAGAATGTGAACAGGAGTGGCACTGTTTTTTGAAAAAAAGCAGCCATGTTTTGTTAGTCCTGTGCCACCCCTTTAAGGGTACTTTCAGACGGAGTGGTTGGCCACATATGGCTAATCCATGCCCACCTTAAAATTGTTCAGTCATTGGCTGCCACGTGGCTTGCCTGTGTGTGGCCGTCCACACCATCTGGCGGCACCCTAACAACGCGCAGCATTGTATCATTTGTTAAACAGCAAATGCATTATGTTTCTTTGATCCAAATGAGTTGAACAGTGTAATACAGCTGCTCAAGCTAATTTTCCACAGCTAATAACCGCCAAATTATGATAAGGCCTAATGATTATTAATTAGTTTTTTGTCAGCACGTTTTCGCAAACGATCAGTCTGTGCAGATCATCTCTGTCCATATAAAGCCACGCTGGGAAAAAGCACAAAGCATTAATGATTACAGCGAACCATTTCAGCAGCACTTAAAATGTCCGACCTCCAGGCAGAATGTAAGTTAGCCAAACAGCAGCAATCTCTAGCCAAATAACTGTAACCCAATGAATCTGCATATCGGCAAACATCAAATTTAGTTGAGATATGTAGTTAGTGTTTCATCTTCTATATTTTTATCAAGTGGTTGATAAGCGTAGTGACCGTTACGTCACATTTTGTAAATGTAGATAATAAACGTGTAAGAGGAACTGTCAGCTCTCCTTTGTCATGCAGTTACCTGTCTGCGCTCCCGCAGTGTCTGGCTGCAATATGGCGGTGTTGCTTTGTTGCTAAGGCAACCAGCTCAGCTGACAGTGGGGCAGCTCAACCAATCAGGGGGCAAACTGGCTCTGTGCCGGCGTCACATGATTCTTGGGGTGGGCTATTTAAACAGGCAGCTGCTAGCCACAGTTACCTGTCATTGGTTTTTTAAGCCTCCATAACCAGCTGTGTGTTGCGACTCTTGCCTCTGACGTGACCTCCTGGTATTTGTAGTGGCCCTGGAAAAATACTAAAAGTGGCCCCGTTTTGTATTTGGGTCCAAATTGATGGAAGGCAAGGCCAGCAAAACCATATTGTGGAACATTATACCACTCCAAATACCACAGTCTATCACAAAATACATCCCCAAAAACTTCCACTGGCCGGCTGTAAGGAGGGCTCAGACGGCCCCCTGGGCATCGGCCCATCGGTAAAGTTCCCTGTAAGGTCTATGGCCAATCTGCCTCTGACTATCTATTTCTATCTCATTTTGGATCCTAATGTAGTCCTGGTTCATCTCTTTCTGACTTACTACTCTTTTCCCATTTCGGTTTAGGTGCCTGCACTTAGCTAAGAAAGGACTTTCGTCCAGTTGTGGGGCATCATTTAGGACGGATAGTGCAAGTAGGTAGGGACAGTGGTGCGGGTGGAGCACAGGGCAGTACTGTCCCTACCCTTTCATTTTGTAGATCACACATGGACCCATTCATTTCTATGGGTCCGCAAAAAACCCCCAAATAGACAGCACATGTATGTCATTTGTGTGCTGTCCAAATCTGCAAATTATAGAACCTGTCCTATGCTATAAGTTAATGCTCAACCTTTCAAACAGGCCTTGAAACATAACTTAGGGGTATAGCTAAGCCAGTACCTTAGGTATTTATGTGCTATGTAATTGGCCAGTATCAACATGTGCTATGTGAACAGGTGTCTATATGGTTTGTAATTAAACTATTAATGTGTGCTGTGTGAACAGATAGCTATGTGCTATGTAATTAGCATTAACATGTGTTGTGTGAACAGGTATCTACAGTATGTGCTATGTTGTTAGTCAGTATAAACATGTGCTGTGTGAATAGGCTCCTATTTTTTAACGTAATTAACTAGTATTAACATGTGTTGTGTAAACAGGTATCCATGTGCTATGTAATTGCTATCTGATTAGATATTTAGCTTCTTTGAGGATTTGATTAGACACACATTTGTGGCCATGTAACCTGGCAGAGTTTTTTTTTACGGGGGTGAATATGAAGTGAATGTAGGTAATGAATAAGGATTCAGCAATCTGAAAAGCGTAGACCTGACTGTGGGGTTCTTGATTTTGTATTATAGGTTTTATGAAGATTTAAATAAATGTCTACATATTTTATCAAGAATCCGGAGTTGGTGCTAGACATTTCTCTCCTTGTGCCATAGTTTTATGGGTTTAGTTGTTATGGCATTCCCTACGTGGTAAAATTGACCTATGCTTGCATAAATACATTTATATTTTTAGTTTGGGCATTTTGGGATGTGGTGGTGCGAATGATTTTTTAAAAATTTATTTATTATAGGGAAAGGAGGGAATCATTTGAATTTTTATATTTTTTTAAAAACTTTTTTTTTTTAAAGTCTCCCTAGAGGACCTGAACATACACTGCTGCAATTTCATACAGTAATGTATAGAAAATTCTGTATATTTCTATGGAGCACTGCCACTTGCAGGCCTACATAAGAATATATATGTGATAAGCCTGGTAGCCATGCGTAGGCTTCAGCCATGCTCCGGACTTCTGTAATGGGCACCATTTTAAATTGCGGACATCGTCAGTTTGGCGCATCTAGGGTTTCTCCACTTTTTTCTGTAATTTCAGACAAGGAGTGGAACTTAGCGAAAAGTGCATCATAGGAAAGGTGTGGGGCCTAAGATGCACCATTTTGCACCAAAATTCTGGCTTAAAAATATGTCTTAAATGAAGCCAACCAATAAGTGGTACAGAGTTAGAGAAATGTGCTTATCCCTGCACCAGATTTATCATCCAGCCTGAGCCACTGTGATATATCTGGTGCAGGTATAGCCTGTCTAAGTTTACAGACTTCTATTATGACGGAATGAATAACGGAATGCCTTTAAAGGCATTCCGTTTTGCATTCCGTGATAGAATTGCGTTATGGTCCGTGGTAAAGGAATCCACAACGCAATTCTGCTTTTACCACCAAACAAAGCGTGAACGAATTTCAAAATATTAAATTCACTCATCTCTAATCATAATCCCTGACAAGAGAGGAGGATGAGGCAATTCTTTGACTCAGTGTTGTGAAGTAACTTGTCCACTTGTGTGAATAAGACAGGTTTTGTGTGTTCTAATAGGATGGCAGCCATTTTATTTCTCCTAATGATTTCTCCCTAGACAAAACAAGCCATTATAACTAATGAAAGGGATGTGGAAATATATTTATAATAAAGTAATATTTAAGTATTTTTATTTTCTTAATTCCCAGAGAACCCCTTTAAAGGATACACAACTTTTAATAAATTAGGCAATTTATTTGCTACAGAATTTGACATTTTAACTAACTGGAAATGTTCAAATCCCAAATGGACTACTATTTCTTTCTCTACAAGGTAGAAAAAATTTAGCATGAAACTGCTAATTTTCTGCTAGTCACATAAAACGTACAAGTCACAATGTAGCCCCAGCCTTAGAGTCTATATAAAGAGGTTCTATATTTGAAGTCAGTTGGGTAACGAAACATTTATGAAGAAGTGACTTGAAGCAAGAAGGCCGCTGCCCCCTTGACTTTAAGCCTGGGCAGAGAATCGCGCCAGCCGTGGATTAAACATTGATTTTCCCTTTAAAGCAATCCTTTATGCCCAGGCCAGATTTTTCAGGAAAGGTTTCAAAGTGATATAATTGGTGTCCTTTGAAATCCCTCTTTTGGAACATATTCTGCATCTTTTTGGGTCCTTCCCTTGCTTGCTGTTTGGGGACTTCGCCATGGAGATGTTGCCCTGGTGCAATACGGATCCATAACTTCCAGTGGTACTGGGGACCTTCCCTTTCTTGTTTTTGAAAAATGAGGGCCTTGATCACCACCTCTTGAAACTGAAGGAATGTTCCTGTCTGACCTGCAGATCAAAATTACAGGTACGCATTATACAGTGCTGTCTGTACAACGTGCATAGCTTATTGGACCACAACTTTGTTTTCTTCATGGGACTGTACAGCTTTAAGACCTGATATAAAGGTTCAGTCCCTCCTATGTGTCTATTGTAGTCCAGGATGCAGTGGTACCCCGCACAGGGGCAGTGGAGCTGGTGTTACCGTGAACTGTGGTCAATACAAGGACTTCTTTCCTGTCCTTGTACTTAACCACCTACATGTTCTCATTTAGGGGAGCCCTGCTATCCCCCTAGGAGGTGCTTCTGATTTTCTAGGCCTGTGCTGCAAGCTAAAGTACTTTTTGAATTGAAGAACATAATCAGGGTCACAATGGTATAATAATTATCCACCTAGAAGCCTTAACGCTGATCCAACTTTTCCCACTCCTTGGCGTGGGGGAAGGGGGGGCATTCTGAGGGTTCTATGGGTGTACCCATAGGTACTCTCGTACAGCTTATACATTTTAATACCATACCTTGCGCTCTTGCTGGGCAGGTATTGGCAAAATGTTATTTTCCCTTTAAAATGTTAAAGGGACTTGTCTTGGAAGATGTTTTTTTTTTCAAGGGTGTACACAGCCAACTCAGAGAAAGTGGTCGAGAATTGGGCAGGCATTGTGCATTGATATTGTAATGTAAAATTGCTTTAAACGTATGTGGGTTATGGCCAAGTGGTAAATTGCAGTGTGGTACAAAACATCTGCACTCCAATACTGTCTAACTTCTTTTTCTTTTTTTCTTTTAACAAGGTCCATATGAAGCACGAACCACCAAGACATCACAATCTTTGCTGCATTTACTGGGGTCCACTTCAGAGGTTGAGCAAACGACAATGTGGAGTTTTGGGCAATATATTAATAGGCATATAAATTTGTTATGTCCACTATTAAATTTACAAAATCTTCAGAGAAAAAGATTTTGAAAAAACTTCTTTGAAGCCTTTAGTGTCAACCTGGATTCCTGAGCTGCCCCCAAACTCTGGAATTTGAGGCTGATAATCTTCAGGGGGTGGGGTCCATATAGGATCATTCTGGGGGACTGCCTCAGCTGTTGTCCTTGGATGTCTCCTTGACGGTCCTTTATCACTGGATAATCATGAGGAGGAATGAAAGAACCTATTCATTGCAAAATGCAATGAGGAGAAAACATGGTGGCATAGTTCCTGTCATTGTATTCTGAATTAAATGATAGTGTCAATCTTATCTGGGTAATAGGTGTCCATGATCCAGCCTGAGAAATCTTCTGGTCTTGCATGAGACAGAAGAAAGGATCTGTATTAGTGGGCATCCTAACTACCATTCAAGAAGAACCTATAAAAGAAGAGAAATAACAGTTAAGGCGCATTCACGTAAGTTCAGAAGAAAAATACAGACCTGCTGCATCGAATTGAAGATGGAACTTCTAAAACAACTCATTTACAAAGTGGAATCCCTAGAAGGAGAACAATGGCTTAGGAAATGCATGAACTCTGATTTCCTTACCGGAGATCCAGTTCCTTGCTCCTTAGGTCAAGTCGGCGATGCAGGCAGGAGGACGAGCACCCAGGCAATTGATTTTGCATATGTTACTGATGCACGCATGCGTACTGACGACCCAGGAAGCCCTCTGCCATGGAAGAGAAAGAAGAAGGAAAGGTTGTCCTACACCGTGCTGATGGACACCGGGAACCGGTGAAGGGATCGTAAGCACAGTAAATAGAAGAAATAAAGATGACCACAACACAGCAACGGCAATCTCCAAGCAACATATAAAGGGAGGCGTCTGCAAGCAAAGAACTACAGCTAGCATGGGAACGCAACGAAATAGAACGGAGATGCACTCTGTTCAAGTTTGTTCAGTTTGTCCCCATTGAAAATGAATGGGGAGAAAACTGAAGCGTTTTACTATAGTTTTCAGATCCTGTGACGGATTTCAAAACCGTACAGCAAAACGCAGATGTGAAAGTGGCCTAACAACAACAAACTCATTTCCAAAAAGAGGAATCTGTTTTGTATTTAGTGGAGACCTATTCCGTCGGCAACCCAATGGCAAGTACAAGCACGAGGGTTCTTTTTGCAATGGATCGCATCCTGCATTCAAATGCTTCAAAAATAAAGAAATAACTTTTTCCCACACTAACAGAGAACACATTAATAAAGGATGCGACCCCAGTGAACAGAACAAGGTTAATCCAGTGGCTAGGACATTATCCAAACATGGAGATGTCCCAATTATTAATGGTCTCAGTTATGGCTTTCATGTACCTGAATTCAAATGTTGTGGCTGCGTAATTGTTCAAAATTTAAAATCTGTAAATAAAAATAGAGAAATAGTTAAGGAAAAAATTATAAAGAAATTTTAGCAGGTAGAGTTGCAGGTCCATTTGACTCACCACCGTTTGTCAATTTTAGAATATCCCCATAAGGTTTAGTCCCCAAGAAAGAAATGAATTCATATAGACTAATTCACTCAATGATGAAATTGATCAAAATAAAGCATCTGTCACTTATGCCTCATTTGACCAAACCTTGGCTCTTGTTAAACAATATGGCCGTAACACTCTCCTTGCCAAAACAGATATTAAAGACAACTTGTTAGGATTCCAATTTGAGAACAAATTATTTTACAATAAAGCTCTCCCAATGGGATTGACGCTGCCATGCTATTATTTTGAGGCATTTACCACCTTCTTGCAACGGACAGTTGAAGGCAATAGGAGGGCATATTCTACACTATTTAGATGACTTTCTATTTATTGACAAACATGACACAATAGAGAGTGTATGTCCTTAGCAATGAAGTTTAGATAGATAGCAGAATGTTTTAAGATCTATCTGTCTATCCTATACTCATTGTATAACATACTGTCTATCCTACACATTGTATAACATACCTGGGCTATTGCTATTACAATAAATTTTAGGGTCATTAACATTTTTAGCTAGGGGTATACTGATGGGGAGAGTATTTTCAAAAAGGATGTGTGCAGCTACGAAGGGCAAATCTTCACCGTTTGCAAAAGTAAGGCTTAATACACAGTTAAAAGAGGATATTAAAATTTGGTTACAATTTTCTAAATTAATTGAATGGGAACACACTAAGGCAGGATCAATTTATTGACTTAGACTCCCTGACGATATACACAGATGCGGCTGGCTCGGTAGGATATGGAGCATACTTTAATAAAATGGTTGGCAGAACAATGACCGAATTCATGGGTAATAACTGGATTGACAAAAAATATATTTTTACTGGAATTATTTCTGGTCTTAGTTTCAATCTGGCAAGCACACTCTCAAAATAAAAGAATACTTCTTTATTCTGATAATAAAATGGTTGTTTTCAATGTGAACTGCTTGTCAGCAAAATCTGAACCAGTAATACAACGATTGAGGCACATGGTCTTATTATGTTTAAAACAGAACATTTGGTGCAAAGTGAGATACACTATACACTGAAAAGCAAAAGGGTAACAATGTTCTGAACTTTTGACTTCCAGGCTCCATATCTCACCATCCACTACAGCTTTGAATGTGTGTCTACCATTATTTTATAGACAATCTTGGCTATCTCATACATAAATTAAACTTGCAACTATTTAGCAAATGATTAGCAGATACTTATCATGTAACTGCATTGTTACTGTTTTGCTCCTGGTGGCGGAACAAGATTTTTCTTCTTGCATACTACAAATTACAACCTGTTCTCAAATTCCCTAATAGCTCAGTCGATAGCGGTATCTCGGTCAAGAACATTTCCAAACTTCATCACATGAGCACCATGGAGTCATGGAGTCAACAAATTGGCTCATCACAAGGTCTATCAGTTCTGGTGAGACAAATACGGCAGTGGAGGTTACTTGTATGCTTCGTAATAGTGAGAACACAGACGTCCATGCAAGCACCATGCAATGCGCATTACACAAGTCTGAAATGGTGGCCCGAAATAAGGTAAAAAAGCCTCAACTTCAATATCGTCGTAAGAAGCGTCGGCTCCAGTTTGCAAAAAAAGTACGGACAGTGGAAGTAGAAGACAGTAATCATATGCTAAATAGTTGCAAGACCAATTTATGTATGAGATAGCCAAGATGATTGTCTATAAAATGATGATAGTCTCACGTTTGAAGCTGTAGTGGATGGTGAGGTATGGAGCCTGAAAGAGAAAAGTTTCAAAACATTGTTACCCTTTTGCTCATCAGTGTATATGCTGGTTAAATTAAATTGAACAATTCCCCAAAAAATGTAATATACAACCGTGTGGAGATAGATAAAATGGAAACAGACGATTGAGGGCCAGGCTTGACCCTTAATATGATGTTATCACTCTAAGGTAAATTTTTGAATTACCTGCTGTAAGCTTGAGCAAATCGAGCTTTAGATCATAGATCCAAAGTCGATTCATTCAAAAACTTTGTATGGAATGCTGTCTCCATGCAGCATTACAATGTATTGACTCTGTGGAGGAAAACTTTATCTGACCTGAAGTTTCTTGAAACTTCGAAGAATGACTTCGGTATTCCTGTCTACTTATTTAAAAACATTTTAAAATAGAATTTTGAAGTCGGGTTTGGTACTGGCTGGTACCTCAGTACCAAAGCCCACTTCGAATTCCTATTTTAAAATGTTTCACGCTTAATTTCATGCTATCATTCACAGTTAAATTGTTGCACTACCCAAAGTATTGGTGTACTGATCACCTAAATGCAAGCTTAATTCAATTTAACAAATCCGAACAAAATTTAATTCCAACCGTTTGGAGATACAATAAATGGAAATGAATGATTGAGGCCTGAGATTGTCTCATCATAGACAATGGGGGCATATCACTAGGATATGCCCCCAATGTCTTATGGCGGTGGGATCTGCACCTATATCGAGAACGGAGCCTAGCAAGGTGGTGGCTGGAGCCCACCACCAAGCCGTCTCCCCATAGAAGTGAGCGGGAGTGTGCCGCGTATGCGCGGCCCCAGCTCCCATTTATTTCTATGCGGCCGACGGAAATAGCCGAGCCAGTGCTCAGCTATTTTCGCCGGCTCCATGGAAAATTAATGGAGGGCGGCTACGCATGCGCAGTGCACCCTCCTTCACTTGCGGGGCTCCGTTCTCGATATATGTGCGGGTCCCACTGCTATAAGACAATGGGGGCATATCCTAGCTAAATGCAATTGTCCATGATGAGGCAACCCCTTTAATATCATGCGATCACTCACAGATAATGTGGTGCACTACCCAGTGTATTGGTGTACTGATCACCTATATGCTAGTTTAATTAAATAAAATAAAAACTCCCACCTATAAAAAAAACAATGGAACTGTGTGTGTTTATTAAGCCCTAATATTACATTATCAATCACTGATTTATACCGTTTTTTAAATTTAAAATCAAATTTGTGAAATGACACACACTCTAGTATTCTATATTCTATGCTAGATCAATGGTAGAACGCGTGTTGTACAGTTTTCGCTTATTCCACCCCTCTCTTCCCAAAAAAGGATTTAGGTGAAAATGAAAAAATGAAAGGATGTCCTTGGATATAGCTGCTTACATAAAACAAACATGTCAGGAGAGGTGATTGCTCCTCTTTAAAGCACAAGAGATACAAGAGATTCCTTCCTCTTCAAATGTCCCTTGTTGTTCAGATAAGTGGTCATTGAAAAACTGAAAGAACATCCACATCTGTCCAAGGCAGGTGGCCATCAAAATCAAGCGAAAAGGTCATCAAGACTCCTATGGCAACTCTGAAGGAGTAAAGAGCTGTGACAGAGAAAACTTTGCACAGGACAACTGGTCGTGAGGGACAAGACCAGTCATATGGACAATCACAATACATTAGTAAGTGCCTTGTATTAACTTTCTCTACATGATAAATACCATGTGAAACAAGCCCTTTAAGTCTACTATGACTCAATGTAGCTACAGAACAAAACATGAACACATTTAGGTAAGTAGACTCGGCACAGGGCAGAGTATAGAACTGTGGGACTAAACATAATAGAAACTTGCACAGGTAGACAATGAGAAAAGATAGCATTCTGACATTTCTGAAATTAAGCCACAAGACTACGGTGACGTATGGATTCTTGATTACATTTGGAGAGCTTCTTTAACCTTCTTGAATACAATCACTTATAAAATCAACCCATATATTAATCTACAAAGTACAGGAAACTTCTAATATAAAATTATACTCTCACAAGAACACATTTATTCAGGTTCTTTTTGCATTTTAACCATTTGCAGACTCCTAATAATATCAAAATAATTTGACGGGCAGTGAGATCTTAGAAAATCCTCCCGAGTTCCTTCTCTGTTCTCTCCCTCTTGCTCACAGCTCTGTGATGCCGCTGACACTAGACAGCTGAGATCACGAGTGTCACCAATAAGTGTGGTCTCTGGGCATGTGATCCCTGTGACACCCAGACACTGCCTTTACTTAAGTATTTTTTAGTAAATAGAAAACTGAAATATCTTTCTTTTTCTCTTTTTTTAATTCTTTCTCTCTGTCTTTTTTTAATCTTTCTTTCTTTCTTTTATTCTTTCTTTCTTTTTCTCTCTCTCATTTTATTTTTGTGGTCATAATTAATGCTCTTTGCCTGTTAAATAGCCCCGACTGGTGAGTCACATGACGTGGCCAGCGTCACGTGACTCGTATCACACATCTCAACACAGCTGGGCGCCGACTTATCCTTATTGGCGCTCATCTCCTCAGCTGCTCGTTGTCTAGGGGATGGAGCGTGCCGGCCACGCTTAGGAGGCGTGCGCGGCCAGGTCCTCCCTGCCCCCTGGTTACTGTGGAGACGAGGATGCCAGCTGCGGAACTCGCTCCTCTACCTGCGCAGGATGCCAGCGGCGCCGCAAAGGAAGAGCTCGTCGCTGGCTCCCCGTAACAATTTCTATCTCCACCTTGAATTTTTACAAAATTGTAATTGAATCCAGTTAGGTTAGAATCGATTCACTCATCTCTAGTGGTGACAGATCCACTGTCATTGTAAAGTAATATATTTGTGGTTACTTTCAGAAAATTTGTAACAATTATGTGCTGCTAAATAGCTTCTGAATGCTAAAGCGGAGATCAGGCATATTAGACTTGTAAAGTGACAGGAGTGGACTGGGAAAATAAAATGGCCCTGGAAAAAACCCTAAAAGTAACCCCATGTTGTAGGCAACGCCGAAATGACAGAAGGTCAATATCATAGCCCAGAACAAAATACCACCCCAGCAGAACCAGATACCACAGTGCAGCACAAAATTCTGCCTACATTAATTAATGCCGAGAGCATCAGATCTTTATGGACCTGGCTGGTGGCTCTCTGGGCATCGGCATACTGGGAAATTTCCCTGTGGGGTCTATGGCCAGTCTGCCCATGACAGTGAGACGAGCAGTAGTCATGACTCACAAGTATTCAGTGCTTGTCTATCCCCCGCAGCGGCAATGGATACCTGCGACCACCGCTCCACCTAGAGTTCTATCAGTCCAATACATTTTTGCTTATTACATAAAAACACACACGCGTTTGGTGTTCCACTGTTTCTTATCAAAAAGAATTAATATTCTCAGATGTATATTTTCATCAGTATTTATCATTTTAGGGTTATTGTGTGTATATCTGATAGATTTTTTAAAATTGTTTTTGGACCTTTTACCATCTGTATTGACATACATGTAGATTGGCAGAAGAAGTATTTTCCATTAAAATGCACATGGCTAAAACTTAAAAGGTGGCCAGGTCAGAACGAAGGGTAAAGCTTCTGGTCAGGAAGTTAAAATGAGATGAAATATTTTAGTTTCCTCTTTTCTTGAGTGAATATTGGTATGCACTGTTTTGCTTTTACAGAATTTTCCCTGCAGCTCCGCTCATGGATGTGACCCGTCGGCTCTGGTAAGTAATTTCTATACTACAGAATATTGAACAACCAGCTATCCAGACACATATATTGTGCGACTCTACAGATGTTTTCAGTGCTCCACTGGCTAAACCGTTCTTAGATGTTAAAGTTTGCAATGGGGTCTGTGTTTGGCATGTGTCTTGGTGGTAAGGGTCAGTGAGAGAATTAAAAAAAACGATTGGAACCTCTGTATCGGCGCTGTGAGCAGGGATGCAATGCCAGGTAAGTATTGGTAAAAAAGCAGATGATAACGCGTTTCAATGGCGGAACGCCCCCTTCGTCAGGACAATGATACACATAACATCTGCAAACAGTGATTTTTAAAAGCATTTTTGGCACGCAGGCCAGAGGGTGGGAGGAGAGGGGGAACAGTCATGGACGTGTTTCTGCATAATTCTGTATGTTAATGATCTAATAAATCAGTATGTTAATGATATATTAAAACTGCGGATATTTACATACATAAAGTACATTTGTTTTGTTTTTATTTATATTTTGGCTTGGCAGTAGGTGAATAAGTTGAATGTTAAGCACGATCCTGTGTATCGCCCATTCTGTATGAAGTGATTCACTGCTCTATGTGCAGAAGTACTACGGATCTGTCCCCCACATGCAGTAAAAGCTGCTAAGTACTGGCTCCACCATTATAGGACCGCTCGCTCCCGCAGCAACACAGAGCTTCCACTGCTAAACTTGTATTTAGCGCTTCCACCACTGAACTAGAAAGGCCATTGAACTTTGTATACAGCCCCCCGCAGCATAGTTATCTTTGAAACAAGCATTGGATACAAGTCCAGCGGCCGTAGTACTTCTGCACACAGCGCAGTGAATCACTTCATACAGAATGGGCGATACACAGGATTGTGCTTAACATTCAACTTATTCACATACTGCCGAGCCAAAGTATAAATAAAAATAAAACTAATGTACTTTATGTATGTAAATATCCGCAGTTTTATTATATCATTAACATACTGATTTATTAGATCATTAACATACTAAACTATGCAGAAACACGGCCATCACTGTTCCCCCTCTCCTCCCACCCTCTGGCCTGCGCGCCAAAAGTGCTTTTAAAAATCACTGTTTGCCGATGTTATGTGTATCATTGCTCTGAAGAAGGGGTGTTCTGCCCTTAAAACGCGTTGACCTGAAATAAATTATTATCTGCTTTTTTACCAATAATTACCTGGTATTGGATCCCTGCTGACTGCGCCGAAGAGGTTCCAATAATTTTTTTATTCTCGCACTGATTTCTTCTTCCCGACAACTGCCTCCTCGGCACGGGTAGGAACCCAGGCAGAAGCGCAGGCATCCCGTATGCTGGTCGGGCAATACCAGCAAAGTGAGACATAGCAGTTGTGACTCCTCACAACTATAGAAGGTAAGCGCAGCTATTTTGATGTCATTACCTTACATGAAACAGCACCACACATGAGGCACTGCCTCCTGTCCTTTTTTTCCCCTTTTGCTGGTGGTAAGGGTGTCACTGTCAGATAAGTGCGGCTCCTACTCTGGGACCAGCTCCTACAGCTTATTTCCAGAACAGAACCCCAAAAGTGAGGCCACTCTCAAATTACTCCTAAGGGAGGTCTGATAATAGCTGAGTGCTGGCTTGTCTTTTTGCGGGACTCCCATAGAAGTTAATGGAGAGGTGGCTGTGATTGCGTGGTGTGCTCTCCATTCACTTCTATGGGAGTTCCGAAAATAGTCAAGGCCGCTCCCCTTTGTTTTGGCTCCCCGTTTTGGAGATAGAAGTGGGTCTCAGAGTTGGGACCTGCACCTATCTGACAATGGTGGCATATCCTAGCAATCTACAACCAACGTCTGAGATGACACAACCCCTTTAATGGTAATTATATCTGTTAAGGAGGCAGTATGCCTGTTACTATCTAGCGATACTGTAAGTTTCACTATTTTCAGGGCACAGTGTTAGTAACAGAGGTCAATTTTTTAGATATAATGTACCCGCAGATGATAATTGCTAGGAGGACTCTTCAGTAGGTAATTCATGCAGAAAAATTGTGGCACACTCCTTACAAGTATTAATGCGAAGACGGCTTTATTGTAGATCAATATAAGGTGACAAAAAAGACAAGAAATCTGTTCCTTCTCGGCAAAAGAAGATAAAAGGTACTGTAAACCCAAAAATCGAGTATATTCAAAGTAGTTAGTCCATATACAAAGACACTGTATCCCCTTTTAGCATAGATAAATAGGCATAGTATCAGATTCAAGTAGGCTGCGTCTGAAATATTTCGGTCAACATTAAGATCAATGACAAGCTGAATCTATAGCAGAAATAAGAGGGGTCATTATTCGCAGCAGCCCTGCAGAAGGAATGCCTTTTGGGGCCTATTAACCCCAGTTTGAATGGAGCAATGATCCATTCAAGACCATGGGCGTAGCTATAGGGGGTGCAGAGGTAGCAGTTGCTACCGGGCCCAGGAGCCTGAGGGGGCCCAAAGACTCTTGCGCCGCATAAGAAGATACACAAAGCACTGAGGCAAGGGGGGCCCAAGCTGAACTCTTGCACCAGGGCCCATGAGCCATTAGCTACGCCTCTGTTCAAGACCAATATTAGACTGCCATATCAGTCCCCAATATCAGACCCCAGATCAGACCCCCATATCAGACCCACATATCGGACCTCAGATCAGACCAAAAAAAAACCTACGGTAAATGAACCTACCTCTCTGGACAGCACTGCCACTCTGCACATCCAGCACTCTTCCTCCATTCTCTGCTCCGTGTTCTTCTCTGGCTCACGCTGCACATTGACCTGATGTCGCACAGCGTCAGGTCATAGTGTGCGGACTACATCCTGATGCTGTATGCAGTGCAGAGCGGTGCCCGGAGAAGCCCAGGGAGCAATGAGTACAGCCAGTGCTAACAGCACTTCACTCACCACTCCCCGCACCTACTGCATGCTAGTGAGTGCTTCCGTAACAGCGAAAAATATGGTAAATTGT
Organism: Bufotes viridis; assembly: GCA_033119425.1. Classification (NCBI taxonomy): domain Eukaryota; kingdom Metazoa; phylum Chordata; class Amphibia; order Anura; family Bufonidae; genus Bufotes; species Bufotes viridis. The sequence continues at coordinate 77,087,826 of CM065598.1, read as the reverse complement.
CTTATGGAAGAGTCCCCTTTAAATTCTCAGTACCTCTTATTTTTAAAAATATCTACAAATGCCTAAGTATTTTTAGTTTATAAATAGCCATATTCACCAAGCTATCATTACGGCTTAACATTTCTCTAGAATAAGAAAGTCATTGAACTATTCTTGTAGCCTTTACAAGGTGTACAATGGATATGTATAACACTGCTCAAAATGCCATTGCCTTTCCTTCAGCTGTCACCTGCACAAATCATTGACAGTCACAATGAACCTTATTCCTTTCTACTCATAAAATACTCCATAGAGAATGTAATTTAAAAAAAAAAAAAAAAAGCAATATGCGAATGACTTTTGTTTGGTACCAGAGACACAGATTTTTTTTTCTGTAAAGAGAGCTAATTTTCATACATTTTTGAGCAGCATTGCATGGCCCATAAGACTCCTTGTGCCTACTATGTGGGCTCGATAAGAAGAAATAGTACACCTGGATCTCAACGTCAGTAAAATTGTCTGGTTTATTGTGACAACCCACCATTGACTCTTGATCCCTCCCATGCCTTACTCCCAATTAGCCTAAGTGATGGGCATTATGGATGCCCTCAATATAAATAGTAATTTGTATTATTTTTACTTTTTAATGGGCTTCTCCACGCTAATGCTGCCACCCAGGATAGAAGGGTATTTGTTTTCTCCTTCAAGCCCTTTCCATGACTCATGGTCCAGGTCCCACTCCCACACCATGTTTGCCAACAATACAGTTCCTTTAGAGACTGGAGTTTTGCATAGGCTTTAGCAATGAGGATTGTACCAACCATTGGGCCATATCTTTCCATGTTCCCAATTGCAGCCTAATGGTCTGCCTCTAAGATGTTTGATTATATGCTGATGATCTTCTGATGAATATAAATGTCATTGATATTTGTTACATTGGTGGTTATTGCCCGCCACTGTACAACTGCTTCGGATGGGCACAGGAGGTTCTCCCCTCACCCTTTGTCTGTTACAGTTCCTGTGGTCTGGCAGTGGCCCAGGTGGCAGTGTCCTGTGTGTCTTTTAAAGGGCTGTGCACCTTTGGGGGGAGGATTTTGGCAAAGCCCTTCCTGTGCAGATCTGCAAATGAAAGCATACTTACCTGCTGCTCATCTTTAGCCCCCGGCTCCTTTACTTCATGACTTGAGATTCTTGGCAAATACATTTTGTACAAAATTATTTGTGCCTGTCCGCCTGTGTCAAGACGATCTCTCTAGGACAGGATCCTAACACTAAATACTACCTGTTGGGTGCCATACTAGGAGCCCTAAAATGCAGGGAATGCAGGTTCCACATGCATGCTGGGTCCACTCTGCCATTTGCTGCTTTTGGTGCAATAATGGCCTCCATTAAATCCAGGGAATGCAGGTCCAACATGCATGCTGAGCCAGCTCTCCTTCTCTGCCTGAGCAATAGTTTTACTAGCTTGCTAGATCCTGCAAAGTTGCTATAATCTGCCTATCTGCCTGTGTACCGACTTTTGCATGATTCCCAGATGCTGACCCTCAGTCACCTGACCTAACCCATGACTGATCACCTTACTGACCCTGTGCTGCCTGTCCTGACCTTTCATGGATTTGCACGAACTATGCCTGCCCTGACCTCAGCCTCTTTCTGACTACAAGCTCTGTCTGGTCCATTGGTGCTTCGCATCAGTGTCTCTGACCCCCACTTGTCAGTTATCAATCAACCATACCAAAGGTAGCAGCCTGGTGTTTTCCCTGAATACCAGAGGATTGCCAGTATAACGCCCTTAGATTTATCCCAAAGTCAAACCGATTGATTGACACAGTGAGTATGCTAGGAATAAAGAAATATATTGCTGGTGATCTAGGATTTACAAGATCTCATACTTACAGTAGCCACCTACATTTCTATGCTGCAGTGCTGTCTGTAACAAGTAAATCTAAAGGCATTAACCTATGATATGCTGGTTGTAGGCAGTATATTTTTGTTGTTGACGGACCATGGCATCAGTAAACAGATCCTATTTATTTCTATGGGCTGAACTTCTGCTGCATCTGTAAATGTTCTGTAAGAAAGGGCTTTTGAAGTATGTTTATCACCTGGTATCCTATAGGAGCATCGTCAATGTAAAATTATGGAAGCCCTAGAATTCTTCTCTTAAATTGCATTTTTAGCCTGAAATATACCGGTATTTATATTTTTCTTACAGAATTACAGAACTTCCATCAGTCTTAATAAAATGATTCAATGGAAATCAACTCATTTTAAGGTATTCAATAGAGAGCAGGAAAATTAACCAAAATTTTTCCATTTTTTCTTTTTTAGAAAACAGGCTACACTTTGGACTTCAGAAGAAACCCAACTTAGAGAAATGTTAGAGTGCAACCTTTCTGTGGTGATAGATGAGGAGCCTTCTTCTATCTCTATAAGGAATGTTGGTTCATGCACTTTACTGTCCTTGGCTTTTATCATTGGGGCTCCAGGAAACATATCAGTAATGTGGAGCATATGTAGAAAGCTGAAGAACAGATCTGCCACTGTGCTGTTAATCGGAAACCTGGCACTTGCAGACTTTCTCATTCTATTACCTCTGCCTATTTGGATATACACATTTGCTGTCGAAAATTGGGTTTTTGGACTTGTATTTTGCAAAATTTTGGTATATGTGATATATTCTAGTTTGTATGCCAGTGTATTCCTCATAACTCTTTTGAGTATAGAGAGGTTTTTGGCTGTGTTTCGACCATTTCATCTGCAGAGATGGTCCAGACACCGGGTTTTTAAGAAAATTCCCATTTTTATTTGGATAACATCTGCACTTCTTGGTATTCACTCTCTTCCGTTCTATGATCCAAATAAAAGTCAACAACCCTTCAATTGCGTTCTACATGAATATGCCAACGATACTCAAGAGGTAATCTTTCTACTTTTGGAGACCTTTGTTGGATTTTTGGTTCCATTCTGCATTATTGTCTTGTGCTATATCTGCTTATGGAGAAAACTCAGAGAAATGAAATTTGTTGGCAAACGTAAATCGGACAAAATGATCCTCATTGTGGTGGGCACGTATGTTATATGTTGGATTCCATACCACATATTCAACATTGTGGATGTCATCTCTGTTTTACTGGGCGACTGCAGCCTAAAAAGGACTTTAAGCATTGGTAGCACAGTTTCGGGGGCTTTGGTCTTTATAAACAGCTGCTTGAATCCTGTTTTTTATTTTTATTATGCATTTAGAATAAAAAGCCCTAAAAATATCATCAAGCTAAAGATGCTTTTCGAGAACATTGGAGGAATGGAGACAGAACAGAAGCCAAGTGAAAATACTGAAAATACCGTAGCGAGATCGCAGAACAGTGCTGTGGTTACCACTGACTTTCATACGGCTTAAATAATGCTCTACCTGCAGTGATACTATCTCTCCTGGAGTTGACCCATAGTTTAAGTGTCACAAGTTTCTGCACATATCATATTTTCTCTGAAGAATAGTGCTACCTGCAGCACACCGGACTCCTAAGTGGAACCCAACAGACTTCATTAAAAGTTGATGGGATCCATTGGGCACTGGTGGTGTCCAATGTGCCATAGTTCCAAAAGAACATTGTGGCTTCTGTTATATATCAAAGCCACAATGTAGATGTGAACAGAGTCTAAATGTATTACAAAAATAAAATGCAAAACACAAAAAGTAGAATAATTTTAAGAGGTATTTCTATCTGTAATATTTATGGCATGCCAACAAGATATGCCAAACATTTTCAAAAAGTGCTGATTCCACCTTTGGGATTTTCTCTCAAAAACAGGTCCCTGTCTCACTGTCTCCATGAATGGACAGGTGGTGGCACATGTGGAGCTCTCCATTTTTTTCTGTTGTAGTTTTGAAAATAGCGACTCAGCATACTTACTTGGCAATTTTCAAAACTTCCATAGAAGGAAATAGAGAAAGTGTAACATGCGTCGACGCTTCTCCGTTCATGGCGGCTGCAAAATGGTGCCCTGTTTTCCAGATAGGAATTTGGCCCAGAGGTGGGAGACACACCTATTGGACATGGCATAAATGTTCCTGATATCCCTTTAATCCAATTGTTTGGACTTTGCATTTTTTTTTACAAATGTTTTATCTGAAATAAACCAAAATGACTAATGTCAGCGAAGTCAGTCATAAATAAAGTATATGAAAACTATTCTACCCTGTTGGCTAACAAAGTATTACATGTTATATACAGCATTTTCATTTGTTTTCAGTGCTATTTTGTAGCTTTTTGTGTCTTTTATGTAAAAAAAAAATATGTTTCTTTAAAGTTTATGTTAAAATAGTCTACATACATTGGCATATAAAGCACAAAAAACCCTATAAAGCATATGTTGTTGATGGAGATGTGAGCAGCACAATCTGGGAGACACAGAACCTTGTATGTTTCGACATCTGTAGTAAACTTCATAGGTGAATTTACAGTATCAGCAGAAAATAACTGTTTAAATCATATTTTTGTAATTGTTGAGGTCATTGCCTGATTAAAATCCCTCAACCAGCCCTCTGATTGGAGGTTGAGCTACAGCCCTGATTGGTTGGGCATTCCTCCTCTCTGATAGACCAACCAACAATGGTTTGACTGGATGGCAAGGCAACCTTCCAGGAATAGGAGATTGGCTGGCACACTAGCCGCTGTAATCTTCCACAGCGCCACTGCACGGATGGCGGCGGTGGCTGATGGGTGGAGAGATAGGCTATGCTGGATTGTGGTTAGGTTATAACAGGTTCACGACAGCAGGATATTAAAACTTTAAGCTGTATGCATCTTCCCTGCCATTCCCCGCTAGGGTCTGCACTCCATCATTTCCTGGAGACTGTAATAATCTTGGATATTTCTCCATCACTTGACTCTCATTCATTTTAGCTGTCATAATGCACACACACCATGCTGCATTCTGTATAAGAAATGTAGGAATAAAATGCATGTCTCCAGTATGGCTACCCCAAGGAGTTTTCAGGAACCCAAAAAGAATGGCTGCAGCATTTAAACAACGGACATTTTTTTTTCTTTTCTACAGACATATAATTTATGAAAACACATAAAGTACTAGCTTTTAAAGTACTCCTTTTGCTTCCTCTTCCATATGTTCACCACATCACATGCTGCAAATTGTAACATAATTCCGGCATAATATGATAAGTAAGTCTCCCTCTTGGGCTTTTAATGTGTTATACACAGTCAAGTCATATTATTATGACCACTTCCTATTTTTTTACTTTGACAGCCTGTAGCTCATGAAAGAGGTCATGTGTGGTGAGCTGGCTTGGTGGTATATAAGGTGAATGATAGGCTGTCTGCACACATATTCCTCATTGGTGTCATGGGTAAACGGGCGAATTATCAGAGCTGCAGAAAGGAATGTATTTCTAAAACTGTGCAGTGTGTGAACTGTTTGCGTGCTGCTGTGGCGAAAGTTTATAGTGCGTTGATAAACGGCACCATTGTGAATAAGTGATGTGGAAACTGTGGACACCACATGCTATTGATGTGAGAGGTGAACATCGGCTACGAAGGTGCACAAGGGAGGACCAACACGCTACAGTGGACCAGCTCACTGCCAAAATGAAATGCTACCAGATGTGTGCCTAAAACAACAGTTCAGTGAACCCTACTGTTAATGGGGCTCCAAAGCAGATGGATGGTCAAGCACCTCTGCTAATGAAGTTGCATAGGCAGAAAAGGCTCCAATTTTCTCCACAGTATTGGACCTGGACCTCCGCTGATTGGCAAAGGATTACCATCTCTGATGAGTCACATTTTTGCTTCATCGAACGGATGGACATTGGCGTGTCAGATGAGAAACATCAGAAAACAAACACCTGGCAACCATTGCTGGAAGAACACAAGATGTTCTGGGCAGTTATGGTCTAAAGAATGTTTTCGTTGCATTCTCTGATCCTAGTCCTCCATGTGGAAGACACTCTCAACCGATTTGGGTATGCATCCATCTTTGCAGATCACGTACACCCATACATGCTGATTGCCTTTCTTGGGGCAGGTGGGATCTTCAAGCCAAACAATGCGACATGTCACACAGCTAGAAATGTCCGACATTGGTTGGAAGAGCATGACCAAGACTTCCAAGTACTACCCTGGCCCCCGAATTCCCCAGACCTGAACCCAATTGAGGATCCCTGGGACCACCTCAATTGTTTTGTTCACTCAATGTATCCTCCCCATGCACCATGGAGCAGCTGTGGGATGCACAGCAGTCAGCATGGCTTCAGTTACCTGTGACAACCTACCAGGACCTTATTGAGTGATTCCCAACCTGTCTAGCTACTGTCTGTGCTACACACAGATTATTCTGGATATTAGCTGTGACTCGAATGTGTTTTACTTATATGTTTTGTTTCTATTATAAACATATTTGTACACATTTTCTGCATTTTCTTGTTGTGGGGGAGGTTCTTAAGGGGTTAAATATTCCAAGAATGATACATTTCACCAACTCCTATTTCCTTTAAGTTGATTGTGTCTTTTAGAAACTTTGTGGTGATTACTTCCCCTTTCATGGTAAGACTTAATAGACAGTCTACATTCATTGGCATTGTGAAAGAACAATACCACAATATAGGAGGTAGTTGGCTGCAATAAGCACTTGCATATTATAGAAATTAGTCAGGAAAAAGAAGAACTGTGTTTGTGACCAATTTCAACCAATCACAGCACAGCTTTCAGTTTTGAAGAACAGAACACAAAATGAAAACTCTTCTGTAAATTTTTGCTATGGACAACACAGTTTTTAAACAGTTTCTTAAAACGGTTGGATCATCTCATACATTTGGGGTATATCACTAGCATATGCCCCCAATGACTGATAGGTGCGGGTCCCACCTCTGGTACCTATTTCTATCTCTAGAACGGAGCCCGCCAAGTGAAGGAGAGTGGACAGCGCATGGATGGCAGGCCTCCACTCATTTCTATGGGACTGCCGAAAGTAGGCAAGCATGGGCTCGGCTATTTCTGTCATCTTTATAGAAGTAATGGAGAGTTGGCTGTGCTTGCACGGTACGTTTTCAACTCATTTCCATGGCTTGACTATTTTCGGCATAGAGTCTCAAGGGAATATGCAAATATGTAGCTAAAGGACGGCACTCACCAAATACAGTCCAATTCTTACTTTGTTGTTCCAAATCAATATAAAAGCAGATAGGAAGGTGGTATGGGCGCAGGACTCCACACAGGCACCATGAGGCGATGGCCGTTTAGTGTAGATTACGCTTCTTCGGGCCTCCGCCTCATGGTGCCTGTGTGGCGTCCTGCGCCCATACCGCCTTCCTATCTGCTTTTATATTGATGTGGAACAATAAAGTAAGAATTGGACTGTATTTGGTGAGTGCCGTCTCTTATCTACCTATTTGTATATTCCCTTGAGGCTGTATTGGGACTGAGCATCGCCGAAGTTCATCTCGGAGGTGCGCGGTCACCACCGCAGAAGCTATTTCCCTTGAGTATGTGGAGGAGTATCGTGGCAGTGCCGTCTTATCTTCATAGCTACCCTTAGTTGCAATTTTCTGCATAGAAACTAATGGAAGGCGACCGTACATGTGTGGTCCACTCTCCTTCACTTTGCAGGCTCCATTGTAGAAATAGGTGTGGGTTCCAGAGGTGGGACCTGCACCTATCAGACACTGGTGGCCTATCCTAGGGATATACCCCCAATGCACAAGATGAGCCAACCCCTTTAAATCTGTTTCTCAGGTGTATGTCTTCACCAGGAACGTGAAGTAAGATTAAAAAATAATAAAAAGTAAGCCAACTAATAGGTGGTGTAAAGTTAGAGAAAAGTGTTTAAAGATGCACAAAATGTATCATCCAGCAGGTGTCACGTTCATAAATTTGGCCCATCTTTAGACTGTCTAGTTTGAAGGCCCCTGTAAATGGGCTGGCACAGCAGGCACCTATCGGGGATGAACCTGATAATTTCCTGCTCTTTTCAGAAGGTGAAGGCAGCATTTACATGCAGTAATCACCTCTGCCCTATGGGGACGAGTGATCACCAGAGTGATCATTCACCCCAATACACATTAATTGTTTCTGGGCAGCACAATCTGCATCCCAGAAATGAAGATTTAGTTGCCTGCAGCAGTAATGGCATCACCCAATGAACAAGTATTTGGTCATTCATCGGGTGATTAGTGGCTCCTTTAGACAGGAGGGAATGCTCCTTCCGGAAATTGCCCTTCATTCGCCCTTTAGAGGCATTTAGTTTATGCTGTTCAAATATTAAGCAGAATTTGTAAATCTGCCTCTATTTGTCCATGTTACTCTATGACAAACAGATTTGGAAATTAAACCTTTATGATCAAAAAGGTTGATTTCTTATTTTCTGGTCTTGGACGTTTCAACCTCTGCAGGGGTCTTTTTCATTCATGTGTCACTGTGTAAGAATATGAAGCAAAATTTTAAAGGGTAATTGTCATATTTTTTATTTTATTTGCTAGTTTATTAGAGGTAGGCATGTATACCTGAGTTAGTCTGTCAATGATTGTCAAAAGATCTGTAATTACCTTATAATACTGGCTTTCATTAATGTCCCCTGTCCCTTTCCACTGCTCCCTTAAAAGTTGCTAGGGCTTGTCTGTTTCTGGCTAAGAAGACAGAAAGACGGGGGGCGGTCCTTCACACTGCATGCCTGCATTAGGCTTCAGAGGGAGGAGGCGTGTCTCTCGGTAATCCAATCTGATTGGCTGGCAGGGAGCTGCTGGCCACAGCAAGTGTGTATGTGAAGTAAGGGAAAGCAGTTTTGGCCTCAGAGAACTGGCAGAGGAGCCATCTTGAGAAGGTCATCATATTGTAAATGTTTAAACAGCCGTAACTAAGGGAAAAACTCAAGGAAAACAGTGGCATGTGAAGAAACTAAAGATTACTTTATGCATAATACTGCTGTAACAGTAACATATGCTAAAATTGATTTTTTTTGATGAAAACATGAAAACATGACAGTTACCCTTTAATATTAGACACATTTACTATTCTGAAGTATTGTAAATCATGTGCCAGATTTATACTAGTATTCAGTTCGTGCTGGAAAAATTTGTCTGCGCACCAAAAACAATTTGAACGTGCACCAAAGGAACTGTCTAATCTAAGTTTACGCCACCTATAGGTTGGTGCAGTTTCATTCTAAAAATGCACCAAAATGTTGGCACACAGAGGTACATGTAGGCTGTACCCCTTGCAACACCATACTGTAGCTTTCCTGTGAAGCCATGCCTCCTTGTCAGACAAGGGGTAAAATGCTTAGAAATGTGTGTAAAACATTTAGTATATAAATGCGATGCAAAGCAAGCACGCAAGTTTTTTGGCGCAAAATGTGATTTAAAAATCTGTCACATTCTGTAATACATCCCCAATGCATTTGTCATCAGATGAACATCTTTCCCTTTTCTGAATGCTATTATTGTACCTGCCATTACTACAGTAACTACTTCTCAGGTAGGACATTCCATATTTTAACTACTTTTACTGTAAAGAACCCTTTCTTGTTTTGAATAAAACTGATTTTACATTGTGGAGCCAAAAAAAACTGTTTAGGCTACTTTTCACACTGACGTTTTGTTTTCCGTTTGTGAGATCCGTTTAGGGATCTCACAAGCGGTCCAAAACGGATCAGTTTTGCCCTTAATGCATTCTGAATGGATAAGGATCCGCTCAGAATGTGTCATTTTGGCTCCATTCCGCCTCCATTCTGCTTTGGAGGTGGACACCAAAACGCTGCTTGCGCTGTCCGTCTGACGAAACTGAGCCAAATGGATCCGTCCTGGCGCACAATGTAAGTCAATGGGGAGGGATCTGTTTTCTCTGACACAATATGGCACAATAGAAAACGGATCCGTCTTGAACAGCATTGAAAGTCGTTTTCGATTTGACTATGTTAAAGATAATTTAAACGGATCCGTTCTGAACGGATGCAGATGGTTGTATTATCTGAACAGATGCGTTTGTGCAGATCCATGATGGATCCGCACCAAACGCGAGTGTGAGAGTAGCCTTAAAGGGCATCTGTCAGCAGTTTTGTCCCTATGACACTGGCTGACCTGTTACATGTGCTCTTGGCAGCTGAAGGCATCCGTGTTGGTCCCATGTCCATATGTGCCCTCATTACTGAAAAAAGTGATGTTTTAATATATGCAAATAAGACTCTAGGAGCGACAGGGGCGTTACCGTTACACCTATATGCTCAGCTCTCTCTGCAACTGCCGCACCCTCTACACTTTGATTGACAGGACCAGGCAGTGTAAACATCATCACACCTGACCCTATTGTTCAAAGTGGGGAGGGCCCCAAAGTTGCAGAGAGAACAGCCAACCGCCAGTCAGTATTTTTTGTGTTTTTGAGAACATTATGTCTAGTGAATATTGTTGGATGAAGTTGAATAAAGTTGAATATAATGTTGAAGGGAGCTGAATGGAGAAGACAGAGTTAGATTTTTTTTTTATGGATAACCAGTGCAGCGTCTGGCACAGGCTGGAGGCATGAGAGTAGTGGTTGGACAGATAGATGAGCTTGGCTGCTGTGTTCAGATTGAATTGGTGATGGTCTAGTGAGGAGAAGACAGATTAGTAATAAACTGCAGTAATTAATATGAGAATGGATAAGAGCAATAAAGCGAGTTTTTGCTGTTTCCACAGCAATAAAAGGACAGATTCTCAAGATGTTTTGAGGCAGCATGAGCAGCCAATGGATTGAATATAGGGAATAAAGGAAAGATCTGAGTCAAAAATTACCCTAAGACAGTAGGTATGTGTGGTACTTCAGACCTGAGGGTACTACAAAGTGTTTATTGCTATGCATTGTATTTCACTGTTTGTTTCCTGGCTATTACTACAAGCAAGGTAGGTATAGCAAAGGTTGGCAGGAACAGGGTTAACCACCTTGTTCCCCTCCTCTTGGTGGGAGTGGGCTGGTCCTGCTTCCTGCCGAGAGGGAGAGTTCCCGTCTGGCTACAGTGTGGAGAGGACACAGCCGGCAGGGCTCCTACTCCTGTTACTGATTTCTGCAGAGAAAATCATTACTAAATTGCCTCACGTAAAGCCTTGAGAAGATAAAGGCAGCAGAGTGAACTGCTATATTCAGCTTCTACAAACACTGCTGTGAGGTGAGATAAAATGGGCTAAGGACACCCTCATCACCAAACTATCACTAGGTCAGTATTACCTAAGTAATGAATTGCCACCAACCAACCTGCCTCCATATCCTTGCTGGTGCCCGAGAAGATTTGCACTAAAGCCTGCTGCTACTGTATGTATTTCAAGTTCTACGTTGCACTTAGTAAAAAGGACTTTGCTACATTCAACTCTGACCTCCTTCTTCAGTGCTATAACTTTCACTGCAACGGACCCCAGAGAGCGACGGCTGAGGTAGGACACCGTGAAACCACTACACTACATCAGGGCCACTACCACTCCCATCCTTTACACTGGCTCCCAAGGGGGCTCGCTGCACGTTCTCCCTAGGAGTTATGGTAGTAACACTGAAATAGAAATAGCAGGTTTAAGTAATGCAGGTTAGTAGAGGGAGAAAACATAGGTTCAGTTTCTGAGAGGGCTGACATTAACTAAAGCAGTGTTGTAGTGATGTAAAGGTAGAGATCCAGAAGAATCCATTTAAAGTAGTTACTGGTACATTTAGCAGTCATTCATGAGATTATTTGACACTTTGGTAAGGGCCGTTTCTATAGAGTGAAGAGCAGTGGTGTAACTGGAGTGCTATGGGACCCAGGACAAACTTTGGATCAGGCCCCCCCCCCCCACGCTGTGCCCGGTTGCCTTCACCCCTTGTGACCGTGATTGTTACACCACTGATCCCTGATCCCCCAGGAATGCCCCAGTTAATGTCTCTCACTGCCCCTGGTAATGTCCCCCACTGTCCCCCAGTAATGTCTACAATAGTGCCCCCCGCAGCACCTAGTAGTCTCCCCCACTGCACCAGTAATGTCCTGAGTAGTGTCCCCCACTGCCCCCAGTAATGGCCCCTACAGCCCCTAGTAGTGTCCCCCACTAATGTCCCCAGTAGTTTCCCCCACTAATTTCCCCAGTAGTGTCCCCCACTGCCCCCAGCAGTGTCCCCCACAGCCCCTAGTAGTGTCCCCCCACTAATGTCACCAGTAGTGTCCTCCGCTGCCCCCAGTAGTGCCTCCCACAGCCCCTAGTAACGTCCCCCATGGCCCCCAGTAATGTCTCCAGTAGTGTCCCCCACTGCCCCCAGAAGTGCCCCCCCAAACTCCCTAGTAGTGTCCCCCACTAATGTCCCCAGTAGTGCCCCCCACTGCCCACAGTCTTCATGTAATGGGGCCCACCATTTTCACTGTACTTAATGCCAGGCCCCATTAGAGAGCTCAACTCACCTGCATAATATGCACTCCACGCCTCCAGCATCAGGCCCCGGCGCTGCCCTACTAAAACTAGTCACAAATTAAGAAGGTAGGTGGAGCCTACTTAACATTGGGAAGGCTTTGCCCACCTGCTTAATTTGTGAGTAGTTTAAGTAGGGCAGCGCCGGGGCCTGATGCTGGAGTGCATATCATGCAAGTGAGCTGAGCGCTGTGACGGGTCCCGGCATTAAGTACAGTGATCCCTTAAGATACAATGGCCTCAGGATACAATATTTTCAACATACAATTGTCTTTTCTGACCCGTCGTAAGTTTAAACCAGACTCAACATACAATGTCTCAAACTCAACTTACAATGGTTTCAACATACAATGGTACTTCTGGAACCAATACTGTATCTTGAGGGACCACTGTACTGTTAAAATGCTGGGCCCCGTTACATGTGAGTGCAGCAGGCCACTCCCCCCACCGGTCACCCTCTGGGACCACGATTGTTACGCCCCTGGTAAAACCGGATTGTATGGGGTCAAGAAACGAGTTAGCGGAGAGATAACAGTGGAGGAGAGAATAGAAGTAGACAACACATTTCTGGAGTTTAGAGATGAATGAGTGATTAGAATAGAACATAATAAATAGTCAGAAAGCAGCAGTGGCATCATTGGTGGTGACGGTGATGAGCCTCCCTAGCATCACGGGTGACGCTAAGGAGACTCGTCCCCATCCCGGCCTGCCATTGGCTGCTCCCCCCTGACACCAGATGTTTTCATCCACACATGGGGAGAAGCAGCAGCGGCCGAGTGGGAACCCAGGTAAGTATATTCAGTGTGGGGGGGCCTGGCATATTGGGGGGATTTTTATAGATTTGGATAGCCCCTTTAATATCAATTTATTGTATATCTATTCTCTCCTCCTCACTATGAAACATACTCCCTGACAGTAATCCATTATCACTATTCTGTAATTTACTATTTCTCTATCAGACGCCCCCTCTCTCCTTTACATTTCCCGCTTGCGGTGTTGTTTAGCCATGACTATTCCAGTGCCTGATACCTATAGACCCTCGTGACTAAGAGGTAGGGTTGTCTGCAAGACATTATGGAGAAGCCTGCAAGACCTCTGCCCATGGTCATGTAATTCTTTTTCTTTGTCTTCTGATCTGTAAAAGGGCAGTCTCCATTTCAAACGATTTGTGTGGAACGATTTCCAAACGTTTTGGAATTTTTATAATCCGAAACTCCTAACAAATCCGATTCATGCCGAATTGATTTGCTCATCTGTACCGATTATTTTTCCATTGAGGAAGAATAATGGGGTTTTGTGTTTCATTGTACTCATTTTGGGGTACAGAGTAAGCATCGTGCAACTTCCTGTGGCAACATCACGTCAACCACGCACATGCACTTTGTCATCCAATTAGGGAAACTATTGTTAATAATTTGAATTCCACTTCTAAAAACGACATTTCAGATATAAATGTTTATCATTTGTTTCAGTTCATTTATTAATAATGTTTGTGTGATTGGTTACTCATGGACTGCGGTGATGACACAATTAGTTACAGTTCTAAGCTACCATGCATTTTCCCACTTCTGTTAATCTCCTTACCATTGTATGGTAAGAAATTTGACACGAAAAAGAAAACCTCAATATCTGTAAAACATAAGTGAAAATTACGGAATGCTTAGCAATTTACCTCATGTTGATGTGTAATATCCAGACCGCAACATAACCACAAACAAACATACATAGAAACAAATAGCATTTATGCATTTGTCCCTCTTTACGCTTTTATTACTGAGTCGTTTCACCTCAAACTCCAGGTTTTTCACAACAGGGGTTTGCTATGGGATGCTGGTGGCTCTTTTGAGCTGGCTACAGTGCACTTAATGACCTCTGCAATACACATGACTGTAACCGGTGCTAAGTTTTTCCAATATGAAAAAAAATATATCAGTTCTTAAAAAGGCTAATCCAATGTTTAAAATATGCCCCCCCAATGCCCGGGCCCCTCCTATACATTATACTTACCTCGGTCCCTGGCACCCGCGTTGCTCCTGATCTCTGATTGACTGCCGCTGCATCACCTGTGATGCTAGGTAGGCTCGTCCACGTCGGGGTCTGCTATTGTCTGCTCCCCCTGTCACTAAATATTTTGATCTGTGGGAGATGCAGCAGTGGCCGTGTGGGGATCAGGAGCGATGCAGGTGCCGCGAAGCAGGGTAAGTATAATGTATATAAGGGGCCCGGCCATTGGGGCGAAAGGTTTTAAACATTGTATAACCTTTTTAAGTGGTAATCTACCTCTTTTAGTAAGTAAGTAATATATCATTAGTTGTACATGTTTAGCTTTTCTTTGATTAAAGTCTTAATAAATCTCAGTCTTTGATAATATTGAAGGCATTTTGTTTACATATACAAAGTATTAAATATAACATTAATTATAATATTACCTTGTACACGATAAAAAGCGCAGTTTGTCTCCTCTGCTCAGTACTGGCTGGTTAGTAAAACTGTAAAATTCCTTCCAGAAAAAGATAGCCTTGTCAGCTGCCCAGTCTTCTATTTGTAGACATTTCTGCTACCCAACATAATATATAATGCTGTATTCAACTTCTAAAGACAAGCTTTATTGGTTTATCTGATGGCAAACGCTATAAATACAATGGGGCAGATTTCCTAATCCTATAGATGGTGTGAACTTTATAGACTCCAAATTTATCACAGGGGCTCAGGATGGATGATAAATGTGGTGCATGGTTAGAAATGTTTGCCTAAGGGCTGTATTACGCCAACAGATTATCTGTCAATTTCTGTCCAATTAGACCAATAGTTGGTCTGATTGGACGGCCATCTGACCGTCCATCTGACCAATGATTGGTGTAAACGGCCATCTGACCAATGATTGGTCAGAAAATGTGTCTAATAATAATCTGTTAGTGTAATACAACCTTAATTCTATACCAACCATTGGTTGGATTACTTTGAGACAGATATTGTACAATAGATAAAAGTTAACGGGGGTGTTCAAATCTTAGGCAATAATAGCATATCCACAGGATATAGGTGCCAATCCCACTCGAACCTGCTCTTTCCATAACCCTCATAGATTTCAATAGATATTGCCACACACAAGTGCAGCAACTTTTGCATTATCATATATGAGTAATGCAAAATGAGACCCACAACTATCAAACACTTGAAGTGTAGCTGAGTTTTCAAAAAAAGTTTGCATTATGGCTGTGTTTCTTTGTAAAATCATAACTGTGAAGGAACAGTTATGTTTGGGCTTCCCTAAAGTTGTGTTCAGCCATATTATTCCCTGTTTCAGCTGCACAGCT
The DNA here is from genome assembly GCA_033119425.1 of Bufotes viridis. Classification (NCBI taxonomy): domain Eukaryota; kingdom Metazoa; phylum Chordata; class Amphibia; order Anura; family Bufonidae; genus Bufotes; species Bufotes viridis. Next base: position 77,072,127 of record CM065598.1, on the reverse strand, counting down.
AGATGCATTTCTCTCAAAAGCAGTGGGTGTCTCTCTTCTCTCAGTACTGTGACCTCACTTCCCACTATGTTTGTTTTTTTCTAGATAACTTATAAAGCTAATAAGGAGGATAAAACATGGAACAGCAGGAGGCCCAAGTGATGTTTAGAAAAAGGACAGTGGACTGCAAATTAAGTGGAAATGAGACCCCTAGTAGTCATGACTTTACAGCTATTTTTTGGGGTGGATGCAGGCATATTTTTAAAATGAAGTGATTTAGAATTGTGCTAGTTACACTATTCTCTATTAGATGAAACAAAATTGTGGGAAAGTACAGCGACTCTTTAACATTTAGAATATGTGGCCTTAAAAATGACACAAAACACTGTATATGCCCTCTTCAATCACAGTCGATATTCTTTAATTTTGCACTTAAAGAGGTAGATTAAGCAAAGCATTTACAATAGTTGTCTGTCATAAATACACTGAACAATAACATTTTATGTGATTACAAAGTCATAAGACACATTCTACCCACTGGTTCTTTAGTTGTTTCTTTTTCTAATGTTGTAATGTACTGACAGTAAACTGTAGGCAGGAAATCTTGTAACATTTATAAACTTCTGCTTTTGAAATATCATCTATTTTATGGACTTTCCGCAAACATGTCACACTTTATATTTATGAAAAGGACCTAAGTAAAGATAAAATCTCCGGTGTATTTAGTACATTTTTATGCTTTTAGTAAAACAGTTGTCCAGTGATATACATTTTTATCACAATATAGCAGAACAACATTTCAATTTAGTTAAAAGGTTATTCCAGCAAAAACAAATATCACCTACTGATTGCATGTGTGATCAGTGGTATATCAGTACGGGTCGGTCTTCTGGGCCTCTCTACTCAACTCAAGCACACTATCCCACCCACACCACTGCACTCAATTTTATGAGAATTATGTGTCCTTACTTTGCTTTCTTCTTGACTGAACATGTTCCGATACATGTGTAACAAGATAATCAGCTATTCAAAACAATATGATATTAGGCATGCTTAAAAATCACAATGGTGCCTGCGGCAGATTGCGTTGTGTAATAACGATCTGCCACCGACACACCACTGCTCTGCAGGGGAATGAGCGATCACTCCTCCCCATGCATGTAATATCAGCTGTGTCCTCCGCTAGCTGACAATTGCAGGAAGGAAACGCCTCCCTCCCGACAATCGTCTGCATCATCGGGGTGTCTAATACACCCTTAAGTCATAGCTGGCCTTCACATGCAAACAGCTTTGTCGTGAGCCACTTGGGAGTTAGAGGAACCACTGCAGTCAACCTTGGAGTGTATTATAAGCTGACATCCGAATGATTAATGTCATAGCAGCTTTAGTGTCAGATGGTTATTATTGCATTTATGTTTTATTTTAGAAGGAACATCATATAAATTTTAACTTTTAACTTTGTTATTGCCAATACTTACCATTGATTTATACTACATATGCCATTAATAGTGATGAGTGGGAGGTGCCATATTCGATTTTGCGATATTCTTCATATATTCGTCGAAATTGAATATTGATCATTATTCTATATATTGCGAATGTTACGCAAATTTATATTTGCGTATTGCGATTTGAACTTTGAACAGTGTATACAGGCAAATTTCCTAGCTTAGTAGAATCAACGAAGATAGCACTATATTCTCAATCTTCGTTATATTCTAGCAATCCAACCATTAGGAACCCAGCTCTAAGTTGAATTTGCAATGCGAGTATATGTTCGCATTGTGAATTCAACTTAGACCTGAGTTCCCAATGGTTGTGTTGCTAGAATATAACGAAGATTGAGAATATAGTGCTATATTCGATATTCGTTATCTTCATTATATTCGAGCAATCCGACCATTAGGAACTCAACTCTAAGTTGAATTCGCAATGTGAACATATACTCGCATTGCAAATTAAACTTAGAACTGAGTTTCTAATGGTTGTATTGCTAGAATATAACGAAGATAACGAATATCGAATATAGCACTATGTTCTCAATCTTCGTTATATTCTAGCAAGCCAACCATTAGGAATTCAGCTCTAAGTTAAATTCACAATGCGAACATATACTCGCATTGCAAATTCAACTTAGAGCTGGGTTCCTAATGGTTGGCTTGCTAGAATATAACAAAGATTAAAAATATAGTGCTATATTCTCAATATTAGTTAGTTCTACACAGATGCAAGTTGAATGTGCAATGCGAATAATACTGGTTATATTAATCTCATTGCGAATACAACTTAGTCAAATTTGTGAGATTGTGATTCTCACATCCGACAGTACATTTTAGCATGGAGGCGTTCCCATTGGGATGGGGACGCTCCATGCACACGGGAAGTCTGCAGAAGCGGCAACGGGCATTAACTGGAGCAGATCAAAAAAGGAAGAAACAAAAAGCAACATGCAGCAGTATTTTGAAAAATATCACAAAGATTTTATTTATCATATATTAAAAATTATAAATCATAGAAGAAGGTGGCAAAAGAGCATAGACGCCACCCTGGACCCTATAACAAGATATACAAAAACATATATGTATCTAGCACCGTTGGAGAATAATGTAACAGAAACTCAAACGCTATACTGTTAACTAATTATAGTATATCTAAGCCTTGCTGTAGCCCTTAAAAAGTCCGCAGAGAAAGAGCAATAATAAGGACAAGTGTCTTTGTATATGGGTAATGGGGTTAATACAAGGCAGACAGAAAATGACATAAACAGTGCTAGAGCAGAACCCGGAAGGGTACTTACCAGTGAGCAAATGAAAGTGAGGGACCAGGATGGCGTCAACCCCGACGCGCGTTTTGGCGAACCTTATTATTGCTCTTTCTCTGCGGACTTTTTGAAGGCTACAGCAAGGCTTAGATATACCATACTTAGTTAACAGTATAGCGTTTGACTTTCTGTTACATTATTCTCCAACGGTGCTAGATACATATATGTTTTTGTATATCTTGTTATAGGGTCCAGGGTGGCGTCTATGCTCTTTTGCCACCTCCTTCTATGATTTATAATTTTTAATATATGATAAATAAAATCTTTGTGATAATTTTCTAATACCGCTGCATGTTGCTTTTTGTTTCTTCCTTTTTTGATGTGTCTGTTGCAGAGTATATGCAGATATACATATCAAAAGAATCTCAACAATAAAGGCCCCACCATTGAGTGTACAATTTGTAGTTAGGGCATGAGATACCTCCGGTGTCCCCTTTTTTTGTTTGGATTAACTGGAGCAGGCAGGGAGCCAGGAATCCTCCGGACAGGTAAGAACAGCTTTTGGCAAGTGGGAAGACAACCAGAGAGCAACATTAACTTAAAAAAAAAACACGAATATTCGAAATAGCGAAGATATAGCGCTATATTCAAAATATTCGCAAATTAGCGAAGTGCCGATATTCTCTAAAAAAAATTCGCTATTCGAATATTCGCCTTTAACACTAGCCATTAACAGACAATCAAGGTAAGATTTGCTGCCCCTGATTGTGTGAACTGAAATGGAAACTAATGTAGAAGATTAACACGTAGAAAACTGTGGCAATTGCCGGCTCAGCCAGTGATTGACTGACCGAGTGTTTCCAGTGTGTCAAGCTGAGGACAATGATTGGCTGCAGAGGTCATGTGCAGCATCCCGGAACATCCCAGCTGCTGTTTTTAAATAAACAGCGTCAGTAGAACAAGACGAGCACCACAAAAATCAGCGACGGAGAAAGGGGTGAGATTATGTTTTTATTTTAAGACATTTTACAGCTTGTCTTAGATTTTTAATTTCTTATTCAAGGTCTAAAATACGACTAAGTAAATAACTGATGCTAAGCAGTGTATATATCGCTATGCAAACAGAACACTTACATGATGCCCTCCATCATATCTTTCAGCTGCTGTTCTTCCAATTCCCAGGCTCCCCTCCTGCCATCCAAGATGGTCGCACTGGTTCTTAAACTACCAGGTGCTCACCATAAGAAGAAATAGCCAAGTTATAAATTAGCTGGGCTTTATTAGGTTGGTGCTGGAGTATCTCTGGGTATCATGGGTATGGTTGGTACACAACAGGAGGTGCTACATATAGGATGGAAACAGGAATGAAAACTGGTTAGGATCATCCAAACTAAAAAAAAACAAAAAAAAAACAAAGGGAAGATGTACATGAGGTAAGCAACTACATGAACATATCTGTTAAAAACCATACTAATCCTGGAAAACCCCTTTAACCCCTTGGTGACCTGCGTCATACATTCTCACTTCCTTTTGGGGATTCCCCACCAATCCCTTGGTTGAACTTGATGGACATATGTCTTTTTTCAACCATATTAACTATGTAACATGTACAGCGGAAATTGCCACTTTAAAGATGGCACCCACTCGCGTGTGCGGTGGGCACCATAGCTGCTGGGTTTCTGCTGTTTCAAACAGCAGAGACCCTATGGCTGATCGTATACATTTAACCCCTTAGATGCTGTGGTCAAATGTAACCATAGCATCTGAGAGGTCCGGAAGCAGGAGTCGACTGAGATTGGGGAACCTGTTACAGTACAGTAATGGCCTGATGCCTCAAGCAGTCTTCAGTAGCTATTACTAGTATATACCAATACGGGCCTGCAAGTGGTAGCACTATATTGGTATACTGTGAATGGAGTGTTATGTGTTGGCTATTTAGCCATCACAGAACACAATGGGCAATCTAATGACTGCCCAAGATAGTTAAGTTCAAACCCCATTTACACTTCAAACACAAGAGGATAGACAAATAGAGAATAGGCATTAAACACCATAGGTGGGCTACCTCTGTAAGGGACTTTCCTTGCACTCAAAGCATATATATAACTATTTAAAGGAGCTTGTCACATGCAGTAGGGAAAAGTGCAGCCCTAACTACCACCCACACCTCATTCCCTACCCACTTGCACGATCCATCTTAGGTAACGGTGTGCAATTGGACGGCAGTCCCTAGCTTAATTACGTGCAGGGAAAACAAGGGAAAACACACAAGCGACAGTACAAACACAGAACACAAATGCCAAGTCAAACCAGCCGAGGTCAGCTGCCAGGAGAAGACGTCAGAACAAACGGGATAACCAGATTAAGCCAAATGCAAGCCGGAGTCCAAACCAAGAAGACACGTCAGGATACAAGGATGAGACAGGAGCAAGGTCAAAATACAGAGCCGAGGTCAGAATACAAACAAGGAAAAAGGTATGCTGATGAAAAGTAATAAGACTATTCACAGGCAACCTGTGGCCAGCAGGCTGCCTGTTTAAATAGCGGAGGCTAGTGAGTCACATGACGTGGCCAGCGTCACGTGACTCACAGCAGTCCAACACAGCCAAGCACTGATCATCATTATTGGTGCTCAGCTCTCCTGCTGCTCGCCTGTTGCCATGGAGACGAGGACGCAGGCTACGTCCTTGCTCCTTACCTTCAGCAGGGGTGCAAAGGAAGCACGCTTTACCAGCCCCTCGTTACAGGGCTGTTCTACCTTTCTGAGGTGGTCATACACATAAGTCTAAAGTTCTATGAAAAAAATCTATGATTTTAACCAAAACGATTGTTCGTCAGATAAAAGTTAAAGGCTATGTACACCTTTGGGGGCAATTTTTTTTTATTATATTGTACTCATTTTTTAGGGAAAAATCTTTTTTTTTCAGTTGGTCTTAATTAAAAATGTGGAGCCCTTTTCTCTGCACATGACTGAGAAGCTATAGTAGCTGAATCAGAATTTTCTTTCTGTTCTATCAGACAGCTCATCTGACAGGCTCCTTATCTCTGATCTCTGACCTCCTAAATGCTCATTTTCTTACTGATAAGAATGTGGCTTAAAAAATTGCCTCCAAAGGTGTACATAATCTTTAATTATTGTTTTAGCCAATCAATGACAGACTATGATCATTTAAATAGAAGTCAGCTGTGTTTGAAAATTTCACCCAATAGTCAGACGAAAGACTATTCAAAGAAAGACTGTTTGTGCATGAAAGATCTTTTGTTGCAGGAATGTTCCCAGAAGGATCTTTTCTCCATCATCTGGTCTCATTGAACATGCAAGCCAGTTTGAACAACTGTAATGGCCAATATGGATTAAAATGTGTATTGCCATGTATGCTAAACGGTTGTTTAGCAGATGATTGTTCAACTGCTGTTCAACAATCAACCAACTTCTACATAATGTGCATGACCGCCTTTACAAGATACTAGCAGTGAAAACATGCATTATATGCAAATAAAGTAGAAGGGCAATTAATGAAATGCCCATGGGTTGATATTTTGAGAATACCCCCACTGCCAAAAGGGACAACTTCTAAAGTGTATACAATGCTGAACAGGAAAAGAAGGGAGGACTGTCCTAGAAATATAAAATTATATTTACAGATGTAGCAGGGGTAACACTCAAACCCTTAACTCAAATTTCTTAACTTATCGCGTTATCTTGAAACAAAGGCCATTGAAAAGCAATTGCTTAATGCGTTTAGTTGCATTAAATTTATATAACATGTCTCATAAAGCATGAGTGTTAACCCTACTACATCAGTATATAGTGAATATAGCATTAGTTCACATATTCTGTGTTTACAGAGTGTTGCGCATTAATTTCATTTAACAGGAAGTGCTGACTTTCTTTTTTTTTTTTTGCAGTATGCATTTGGAGGTGTGAGTGCCTCCATATTGGTTGTGCACTCCTAATAAACCCATCTTTTCCACTGGTTGGTTTTAATTTGTGCAGTACATAGCTCGAGCCTGCTCTCCCTGAACCATTTGAGGCAAGTTGGCACAAACATTGGTATCATTATTGAGAAGGGTCCTACCTAAAAGTGGCCACCTTGCCATTATGGATGGACACAAATGATTTTGAGCTAAACATATCTGCTAAGTAACTCATATTCATTTATAGGGTGAATATAGCATTATATATTCAACATTTATAGAGTGCCATTGCATTTTGTTTGTCTTTTGTGCCAGATTATTTCTTGATGGGAAAATAACGTAAGGAATATATCATAAGAACAATTGAATAGAACTAGAAATATATCCCTCAAATGTAAGTAAATTTAGCATGTCAACATAGTTATATATTATTTATATATATTGTATATATACAGTGGGGTAAATAAGTATTTGATACACTGGCGATTTTTGCAAGTTTTCCCACCTATAAAGAATGGAGAGGTCTGTATTTTTTTTTTATCATAGGTAGACTTCAACTGTGAGAGACAGAATCTAAAAAATTAAAATCCAGATGTTTGGAAGGATCCAAGATGCCCAAAATGTGAAGGAGGTGCAGGTGAAATTTGTCATAAAATTTGGGATTCGCCTAGGATTAAAAGCTTTTGGGGAGATGTGCATGACTATATACTGTAAAAGAGATATACTATATAAGGAGTATATATGGAATAGTTCTGTTCTATGTATTTTGGGTGATCTGGATATGGTTATAACAGATGGGAAAACAAGTTATCGTTTTATGTAAAGAAAGTAATAATGTCAAAAAGGAGTCTGTTGGTTGCTCTTGTGAAAAAACACTAAGAAGGTCTATACTGGTGTAATAAAAATAAGAAAACTTTGCTTCTGTAATATTGGTCTTCCTGGTTACCAACAAATGGAAAATACGTTTTGGTCTCACTTTGTTTTTCTGGGTTAGAGGTGGCTGTGGGATACATGTTAGAGATGTATTGTAATTTACATCGTTATTGTGTTTTGTACAACAGAAAAAAAAAAATGAAATAAAAAAACATATTATCAAAGCAATGAAAGCGATAGGGAGAAAACGTTTCAACCTAAGTATGTAATCAAGAACAATATTAAAAAGATACAAAACCATTCAGTCAAAAGCCAGACTGGAGCTGATGTACTTTTGCCAAGGACATCTGTAGGAAGGAATGCATTCGTTTTTTAATTAATATGTAACAAATGGCAGTTCTATTCTATAATGTATATAGAACAGAATTAGATATAAGGTAAAAACATCAAAAAAATATATTCAATGCAATAACGAAAAAGGCAAATCATGGAATGACAAATATGTTCTTTAGTCATTATAGAATATTTAAAGGGGTTATCAAAGACTATAAAATGCCCCCCCCCGATGTGCCGGGCCCCTCACAATAAATATACTTACCTGGCTCCGTGCTCCATGTGCCGCACCTAGTCCCCGCAATGCCGCTGCTGCTTCTCCCTGTGTGGATGAAAACAGCTATATTCATTGTAAGGGGCCCAGCATATGGGGGAACGTTTTATAGTTTTGGATAACCCCTTTAATTAATAAAGGATTACAGTAAGTAGGAGGACTACAACATACTGAACACATTTCATAACAATTCACGGACCTAAAGTAAGTCTAGTATTGTCTTTAATTCCCTGTTAAACTCACCTGTTGTGCGATTTATTAGGATAGATTTGGCTGTTGCCCTCCTTACAGTTCATGAATCTCACACATAGTATCTTATGACTTTTAAAACCCATTTTTGTTATTTGTGAATCAAGGTAATTCCTAGCATGCCTCCTAAACAAAGTCTTCCCCTGTGAATAACATAGTAGCATGGTATAACAGAGTTATCATTAACTTGCTTTCTTCTAATGCTAATGTTATGACTCTGCTCATTCTGTCCCAATTTGTACAGCTAAGATGACAACTGAGCTGATGAAAACAAGAAGCATCAGTTTATTGGGCCTGCTTTAGGGGCCAGTGTGGCAAATGAAATATTTCAAGATTACTATATTTAAAAAACAAAAGTGAATTTTATGTTTATAATGAAATCCTGAATTAAATCAATCGATAGTCTTTGATGTGTGAACTAAATCCATCTTTAATAAAATAGTCAACCCCTTTCATTATTTTGAGAATAATTGTAAAAATACCGATAATTTGTTGTGATTTCCTGTTTAATTGCCTGTTTGTTTTTAAGTGATAACTGGGACAGATATTGCAATCCTCAGTGGAAATAATACATAATTAAACTCAAACTTGGATTGCCAATTTCAGCGATGCACAAGTCAATATTATCTCTGCTAGATCTGAAGTAAACTCTAAATCATTTACAGCCACATTAGTTTGTTAAACCAAAGAGCAGAAAGAGAAAATTCGGTAAACTAAGGAAACGTAAAATGTCCTTGTTTAGCATTACACCTCATTGCATGTGCCCTTAATGCCACCTTACACACAATAGTTAGGTCCCCTTAGTGCCTCCACACAGTAGTGAGAACCCCTTAGTGCTCCCACATAGTAGTGCATCCCTTTAGTTCCCCCCACTGTAGGTTTGCCCCCATAGTGTCTCAACACAGTAGTTTTACTCCCTTAGTTCTTCCACACAGTACTCATGCCCCTTAGCAGGGGAAGATTAGCCATAGACCTTACAGGGAAATTTCCTGGTGGGCTGATGCCCAGAGGGCTGCCTGAGCCCTCCTCTCTGCCGCTGGCCAGGTACATAAAGACCTCTCAGAAGTAATTAAAGCTGTGAGAATTAGGTATTCATGTACCTGGCCGCACATTCCCTCCTGAATTCAACTGATGCGGCCCACATCGCACCTCCCAAGCCCCCTGCTCCATATCTAAATCAGAGACATCTGGAGGAGGAGGACAGGAAATGGCATCTATTGATGGCCACCACAAAAGAAACAGTTTTTCAGGAAATATACTGTATTATTCTGCACTGTAGTATATGGTTCATATGGGACAGTATTTTGTGCTATGATACCACCTACCTGTGTTGCCTCGCTTTCTGTAAATTCTGACCTTCCTACAACATTGGGCCACTTTTAGTGTTTTTTTCCCCGTGCCACTTTATGTTCCCAATCAGCCCCTGTCCCTTAGTGGTCCCATGGAGTGGTGCTTCCCCTTAAAGCCCTCAGTGCACTACTGAGTGTGCTATGTGGAGCTTGCTGTCACTGTGGTAGTGCGGCTGGGCAGATCTTCACAGGGCTGCAGTCCGAAGTTGAGTTACTCTGGGCTGGTGATGCTGTTCCCAGGTCAGGTCACAGCAGGCCCGGCAGGGATGAAGTCCAGTGGCATGGCTCAGTAAAGTTTCTCTGCTGGGAGCTAGGCTGATTGGTCAGTCCAGTGCCCAGCAGAGACAGGCAGACATTGACTGCAGGCAGGGATTAGCTCATGGAGTCACTGATGACCTGTGTCAGGGGGAGGGGGACCTGCCCAAGCACAAGGAAAGCAGTAAGTGGGGAGCCAGAAGTTAAGGTCCGAGTCACAGACAGGAACTTGGGATAAGAGCAGCCATTGTATTAAGTGTAATTAGGAGGCAGGGCCTCTTGTCCAAAGCCAAGCCCCATAGTGGTCTGTCTCTACTAGAGGTAGGCCACTGACAGCATGTATGCTATCCATGTTGGGTCCGTGGTTTTTTACAGAACTTTCCTAAGAGATGTTCTGGAAGTCTTTTAGTGACAGTGGAATACAGATGACTCACAGAGAGCAAACAATTGGCACATGGGCCAAACAGTCATTCTTCAAGGTCATCTTTACAAATGAACCACTTTGCATATTCTCAAGGATGTCATCATGGACATGGATGTGTTAATGAGGCCTAATTCCTAGTAATATTGTAAAGAAATACAAAAAAATGCAAAAGAAGATATATTTCATATATTCCACCATTAAACATGTAATTAAAGCACAGATATTATACTGAACATAAGTTGAAGGACAAAAACATGTCCTATTCTCCAAATGAAAACACTGACACCTAGAGCATGAAGATTTCTTTTATATACATAGGCTTTGAAGTTTATTTTGTCTTCATATTCAAAGGAGAAATTACATTTTCATCAAGATCATAATATTAGTTAGAACAAAGAAATGGAGGCTGAATTCCTAGGCGTTCCTTTTAGCTCCCGTAATTTTGCAATGACACATTTAGGTTACATTGTGGACAGATATAATGTAAAATATACACAAAATAGTTCTGTAAGATCTCTGCAACCTTAAGGGCAACCTTAAATAAAATAAAAAACTAAAATAACATGATCTCTGATCCTGGCCATTATAACAGAACCTTGGCTGTCATTTACAGTAGGTCTCCCATGGTGATTGCACGGATATAGCTCCTGTGTCCACGTGTGACATTTTGCATTAAGGCGAATGCTTTAAAGGGAACCTGTCACCGGGATTTTGTGTACAGAGCTGAGGACATGGGTTGCTAGATGGCCGCTAGCACATCCACAATATCTAGTCCCCATAGCTCTGTGTGCTTTTATTGTGTAAAAAACCGATTTGATACATATGCAAATTAACCTGAGATGAGTCCTGTACGTGACTCATCTCAGGGACAGGACTCATCTCAGGTTAATTTGCATATGTATCAAATCGGTTTTTCTACACAATAAAAGCACACAGAGCTATGGGGACTAGATATTGCAGATATGCTAGCGGCCATCTAGCAACCCATGTCCTCAGCTCTGTACACAAAATCCCGGTGACAGGTTCCCTTTAAAGATGTAGCTGCCCAATCTACTGACTAGAGACTAGAGATGAGCGAACATTAAAAAAAAGTCCGTTGCACTGATCACATGACAGTGACGTCACCCCAGGTCCTTCGGCTGTGCAAAAGTTCGGGTTGGTGGCAGCCGCCCCTTATGGATTCCATATGCCGCTATAGTGGAATTCATAACGGGATGCGCGACTTACCACCACTCGAACGCCGAACAACGGACTTTTTTTTAATGTTCGCTCATCTCTATTCAAGACTAAAGTGCTTCATCCATTAATAAGAGAAGCAACAAGGACAGGATGTTGGGTGTAAGAGTAGATATAAACAGGAACAGATGCAAATTACAATCATGAATTCCTAAGTGCATTTCATAAAAGGGATGGCACAACCATTAAATGTTATTTCAGCGTAAATTAGAAAAAAAATAGCTACTTTTATAATTTACTTCTGTTACAAAAAATGCTCTAGTTGTAAGAAATTCTCTTTACTGCATTATAACGACATCCCCGGGTGTTTAATCTGTATAGTAATGAGCGCGTCCACCAACTGAGCTGGTTGAACATGGTCACACATGCTCATTTTCATCCTTCAAATGTCACAAGCTGTGACAAAGCTGCAGCAAAAAGGACATCTGAGAAAGGATAGGCCACTAAGCTGTCGGCATGATGAAAATGAAGCAGAGCAATTGGAGCAATGAATGGGGAGATCTCTGGATTCATGTGAGGTGCAGGGCTGGTTCTAGCTTTGTTAGAAAGAACACATTCTCGTGTACTATATGATGTCTGATTTTCATTTTTTTGCATCAATTAGGGAATAAATGCGACTTTATACATTTGAGTAATAGTAACTACAAGAAAATAATCCAAGGAAACATTTTTGAGGGTATTTCTTTATTTCAAGGGTATAAGCACGTAGAAAGGAATTATTTATTTTATGTATCTCGTTGCTCATTCATCCATACTACCTGTACTTTTACGCTATAACCTGGTCTTCATCCTAGAAAGAAAAACAGATAATCTGTGTGAGTGAACATACCCTAAGGGATCATGCACACGGCCGTAGGTGGGCCGTTCCCTGCATTGGGGGCCGCATTTTGCCGTCCCCAATGCATGGGCAACCTCTGTACGGCCGCCGGGATGGATCCAGACCCATTCAACTTGAATGGGTCTACATTCGTCCATTACGCAAAAAGATAGGACATGTTCTATCTTTTTGCGGTACGGAAGTACAGAACGAAACCCTAAAGAAGCACTCCGTAGTGCTTCCGTTGTGTTCCGATCCGTGATTCCGTTTCGCACCGTTATGCATCTCCAGATTTGCGGACCCATTGAAGTGAATGCGCACGGAACGGTGCCCGTGTATTAACGTTCGTGTGCATGAGCCCTTAAAAATAAGAGGCAACTGTTTGCAATTTAATTATTTTACTGATAGAAATGTGAGTTCTGTTCTTGTTCGGGTGCCCAAAGATGTTTTTTGCTTTTCCACATTTATAGCCATAGCAGCTATAGTTATTATGCCAGCATAGCTGTATGAGTTCGTTTGCTCTGCATTAGAAGCAGCAAGACTCATTTATTAAATATTTAAAACCAGATTTTTTATTTCCTTCTGGAAATGAATAGAGAGAAGGTACCTCTATAGTCCTTGAAAATAGAAGAGTGGTGATAGCCACATGAGGTATTATTATTAATGATTTTTTGGGGGTTTTGTGGGTTTTGATATTACAGCATTCACTATGAACTAAGAATCAAATGATATCCTTATTCTGTGGGTTAAAACAATTACTATGATACTAGATTTGTATAGTTTTTGTTTTGTTTTACTACTTTTAACCACCATGTTTGCGTTTTCGATTTTCACTCCTCGCCTACCGATAGTCCTAACTTTTTTTATTTTTCAATTCACATAGCTTTATGGAGGCTTATTGTTTGCAGGACAAGTTGTACTTTTGAATGGCACCATTTATGGTTGCATACCATGTAGTAGGAAGCGAAAAAAAAAATCCAAATAGGGTAGAATTGGGAAAAAATGCAATTCTGATCAAAGTTTTTTTTTTTTTTTACACTGTACACTATGCGGTAACGATACCACACTTGTATAATTTTTCTTGTACTTTAATACTGAAAAAATAATTAAAACCTTTGAGGAAAAAAAATAAAATTTTTATAACCATATTCTGACCTCTATAACTTTTTTGTAGTTATGTGTACGGGCCTGTGTGGGGGCTCATTTTTTGCAGGACGATCTGTTCTTTTCAGTGATACCAATTTGAAGTGTGTCACTTTTTGATCACTTTTTATGAAAAAAAGTATTGTGTAGTTGAGATGACCAAAAATGGCAAATTGGCTGTTTTCATTTTTTTTCCCGTTATTTCATTTGCCATAAATATTGTTATATTTTAATTGTATGGTCATTTTCGCACACGGCGATGCCCATGATGTTTATTTTTTTTTGTTAAGTAATTTTATTTTAAGGAAAGGGGATTGATTTGAACTTTTTTTTTTATATTTCGATAACTTTTTTTTAAGTCACCTTGGGTGACTATAACTGGCAATCATTAGATTGCCCATTGTGTTCATTGATGGCTATGTAGCCATCATTGAACACTTCATTTGGAATATAACAATACAATGCTGCCACCTAATGGCCTGTATTAGTATATTCCTGAAATAGGCACCGAAACCTGCTTGAGGCCTCGGGCTATTTCAGCGATGTCACAGGTTCCCCGATTTCAGCCAGAGAACGCTGCTACCGGAGCGGAAGCGCGTGACTTCCGCTTCCGGGCTAATTAGATGCCGTGATCATATTTGACCATGGCATCTAATGGGTAAAATGTATGCGATCAGCCTTATGGCTGATCGCATACATGTGCCGCAGGTCTCTGCTATTTAAAATAGCAGAAACCAGGCTGCTATGGCGCATGCTGCACGTGCGAGCGGGCACCATGTTTAGGGGCTGGACTTATGACATACATATACGTCATAGGTGCTTAAGGGGTTAAAAAAGTAAAGATCTTTGAGAAAAAAACATTTTCTGACAGCTGTAACTTTTCTTTTTTAAACTGGCTTATTTTTTGTGGCACGAACTGTAGTTTTTATTAGTACCGTTTTTTGGGGTGTGTACACATTTTTTCATCACTGTTATTCAATTATTTTGGGGGACAAGGTTACTAAAAAAAAATGAGTCAATATTTTTTATTTTTTTTTTAAAGTTCAGACATACCACTTATGTTTATTTTTTATTGTTTACTTATTTTTATTATGTATAATTGGGGCACTTACATTTATATATATATTTTTTTTCTTTTGTTTACATAATAATTTTTAACCCCCATAGGGGACTAGAACATGCGAACTTCTGATCATAGTCTATCGGATTCTGCTACTCTGCCTGCTGAGTCATGCCTTATGCACAGCTTTACAGGCAGTTAAACACGACAGGTCTGGGATCTTTAGCAGGGCCCAGGCTTTCATGGTAACCAATCAGAGCCCTGCATTTTCACTGCAGGGCCCAATTGGAAGGCAGGGAGAGCCCCCCTCCCTCTGCCTAACCCCACAGATGCCATAATCGCTATTGACTGCAGCATTTGTGGGGGTTGGCAGAGGGAGGGGTTAAATGACCTGAGGGGACTGTGAGGGATTAAAAGCCAGTTCATTTTGGCTGGGTGCCGGCTGTTTTATTGAGCGCAACAGCTATACAACCTCTCACACATAATGATGTACATGTAAGTGATAATGAAGGGGTTAAAGCAACATTTTAAAGTGGTATTTCAGAATTTTTATATTAATAGCATATTATCAGTAAAAGTCCCATACCCTGCACCCCCCACCATCAACTGTTACCATGTAGCTTCAGTGAAGGAAGTCAGCGCAGGAACTATGTAGCGCCATCCATTGTGTAGTAGACAGACCTAGTAACTGAAGTGTGGCTACCATTCACTTCAATGAAAGCAGCGCTGTAACAACCAGCTCGATCCACAACACAGTGGACAAAGCTGTATAGTTCCAGAAGTTGGTACTGGAGCTACTCGGTTACAGCTAATTGTTGGGGTAGAGGTGTGTCGGACCCTTCCAGATCAGATATTGATGGCCTATCACAAGCCTATTGACTATTCTGACATTTCACAGAGTATGTAAAAAGTGGAACAGCATTAATGTTTATATAGCAACATCTCAAGTCATGACACTAACCCAAGCAGCCTCATGGTCAGCCAAAGGTAGGGTCTAATAGGCTATCTCTGAGTGTTTTATTGACAGGTATAATGCACTGCAGTAGATAAAATTTGCAATGTATTACACAAACAACCAGTTCAAATCACCCCTCTTTCCCCAAAATCAAAATACTTAGCTAATTAAAAAACTACACATGATGAGAATTGCCATGTGCAACAACACCCGTACTATTAAAATATAGCAATATTAATCCCATACGGTGAATGATGTAAAGGAAAAAAAATGGCTATTTCACCACTTTTTGTCACTTCAACTCCCCAAAAAATGTTCTAAAAAGTGATCAAAATGTCACACACTTCAAAATTGTATCACTGAAAAGCACAGATCACCCTGCAAAAAAAAAAAAAATGAGCCCACAAACAGCTCTGCACAAAAGTTACAGGGGTTAGGATATGGTGATGAAAAACAAAAAAACATTTTTTTTCAAGGTTTTTAATTTTCATTTTCAGTATTAAAATGGAAGAAAAACTATGCAGTGTATTATCGTTGTAATGAAGAATGAAGTTAATAGGTCAATTTTACCACATAGTGAATGCTGTAAATAAAGAAAAAACTAAAAATCCTGCTACATCTGTATATTGACAGCTCAAATCCGCAGAACGGAAATGGAAACACTACTGAAACCAAAAAAGGAAAAAACAGATCCGTTAAAAATGGACCACTAAACCATGCGGTCGTGTGAACGAGCCATTAATGAAACGTCTCCTTCAATCCAATTAAAAAAACAAACAAAAAAAAAACTGCATAGTGACAACATAGTGGAAACAACAACTTTGATTTTTAAAATGCAAAATCAATGAACATACCGACCAGAGAGGAGGAATCATATTTTGTTGGTGTCAAAGCCCTGTTTTTAACTAAGCCAAATTTATGTGACATGATATATGAAACGCAATGTGCAGAGGATTGATTCAACTGAACTAGATACAGGTGGCAGAGGGATGTCCATTTATTTTCAGGCAAACATTTGTCCATTTTTATAGCTTGAAATAAATTTGAAAGCTTGTCAAGGTTGGATAATGTAAAGCACTGCAGACAAATAGCTCGACATGAGCTTCTTGTAGAGATTAGTGAATTTCTTCACAATTTCGATACTTGCATTGTTTGAAATTCAATGTACACCTTTGGAGGCATTTTTTGTGATTGCATTTTACTCATTTTGGGCTAAAAATATTTTTTTCAATTGGTCTTTATTAAAAATATTGAGCCGTTCTGTCACAAAGGGTTAACTGTTTGTCTAGCTTTGGGAAGCATACTTTTTCTACTTTCACTTTGTGCTGGTCATCTTATAACCCTTATCTCCAGTGGCGTAACAATTGCGGTCGCAGAGGGTTCGACTGCGACTGGGCCCGGCAGGGGGAGGGGGCCCCTTGAACTCACATGTAATGGGTGCGCTCTGACGGGGCCCAGCATGAAGTACAGTGACAATGCCGGGCCCCGTCAGAGCGCTCTTCAAACATGAAAAATATGCGTCCAGGGCGCAGAGGCAAAGGGGATGCAGAGACGAGGGGGCGCAGAGGCAGGGGGAGCGCAGAGGCAAGTGGGGGTGCGAGCACTCATCCGGCAGTTCTTGTCACTGCCGGGCAGTTTGTTTCCAGAGTGAAGCAGGGAGCCCTCTCTCCTCCCTGCTTCACTGTTCTTCTGAGCTCTGGCGCTCCCCCTGCAGGCTGCATATCACGCTGTTGGCTGTGGGAGGAGCGCTAAATGCCAGGGAATTGGCCTTCAGCATAGCCAGCAGCGCGATGTGAGTGTGGGAGCGCATCATCAGGGAAGAAGGTAAGCATGTAGTTTTTTTTTCCATAAAACTGCAGACTGGAGGTAAAAGGGGCAGGGCACAACTAGAGTGCGGGGGCACAAAAGTGGTCATCTTTACTGGGGGGCACCTAATCTGCCAAAACTATTGTGAGGTGGCACCTAATCTGGCATAACTACTTTAAGGGTCACAAATATGGGCATAACTACTGTGAGGGGGCACATATGTGGGCATAACTACTGTGAAGGGGAAAATATTTAGAATATAGTGATATATATTCGTATTTTTGAATATTCTAGATTTTTTTTTAATCTGAACCCATGATCCCTCCCTGCTTCTTGCTTGTGGGCCAATGAGAAGGCTGCAATGTCTTTGTCTGAGCTTAGTAACATCCCTAGCAACCAAAAGGAAAGTTGCCTACCCCTTTAGTATATAAGAACCTTCCCACAGTTTATTACTGTTCTGAGAGAGAGCAGTGTTATTGCTGTGCTCTGTGCTTTCCTGTGTCATTACATTAGATAGTTAGTTAGCTTATGTATATAATACAGATAGTTAGTGGGAGATAGTCAGTGTAGGTTAGATTGTGATATAGTGTAGCTGACAGGTTCCAGTGCAGGTTGTTAGGTAGTGTGATGTCCATACATACATGCTACATACATACATAGTGCTGTGATGTCACAAGTTCACAACAATACTTAGTGCACCAATCACTAATATGTAGACCCGCTAAAATGTGAAGTTGCACGTATTGTGCAAAAATATTTTTGCATCATTAGTGCCGATTTTCACAATCGCGAATATATCGGAGCATTCTATCTGCATATAAAGCTATTGCAATGTTCTGCCGTGCCAACCATTATCTCCAGTCTCAGGAAACTTCTAGCAGCTTAAAAAATGTAGCAAAAGTGACCCACACCTGTATTGCGCGCGCATTACTCGCATATTCCATTGCTGATTTTCGCAATCAAGAAAACAATGGCGAATTCACGAATTTATGAAAGGAACAAAGGTGGACATAACTATTGTGAAGGGGCTATAAGGTGGGCTTAATTACTGTGAGGGGCCACAATGTGGGCATTACTACTGTGTGGTAGTACTTAGGTGAAATGTCCTAGATTACCCTGCTATACATTGGCATGGCTCATTTTTACAGGCTAGCACAGCGCCCCCTGCTGGTGATTTCACAGGGGCAGTCACCACCCCTTCCTTATGTGACAATTTTTTTTTCTTTATCACCACAGAGACCTTGTTCTGGATCCAGTGGACATCGCGCCGACACCAGCAACACCCTGGATGAGGTAAGACCAGATTTTATTAGTTAGGACTGGGTGAGTGTAGCCATTAATTGGGCTTAGTGTAAAAAAAAAATTGCCGCCTCTTTGTATAAATTGGGAGGGGGGGGGGCCCAATCCGAAGTTTGCACTGGGGCCCATAACACTGTAGTTACGCCACTGCTTATCTCTACTTTACTTAGAGTTCACAAACACTTATTTAAACCACATTCTTATCAGTAAAATTGGAACTGAGCTATAATAAGTGTTTATGATGTCAGAGAGCAGAGATAAGGAGCCCCTCAGATTTGCTGGCTGATGGAGCAGAGAGAAAAGTCAGATTCCTCTATTAGAGCATCTCAGTTATGTACAGAAAAAATGGTTCCATATTTGTAATAAAGACCAATTTAAAAAACGATTTTTAGCTCAAGTACAATGCACTAATAAAAAAGAATTGCCCACAAAGGAGAACATCATTTTTATGATTAGTTCTTATTTAGTGATAAATATTTATTCATTCATTAACCCACGGTTCTACTGAACTTAGATCAGGATAGGGTTATATAGGGATCTAATTTCTAGTTTAGTAGAACAGCAGGATCTCCAGAACTTACAGCTGTCTTATGGTTTTTTACAGTGCAATACTGGCCTGTGTAGATAAGTAAATTTCTTAACATTCAATTTGGCTTTCTGTCTCTCAGACTCTTCTCTCCACTCGATAAAATCACAGAAACTTTGTACTAGCGAAAACCAGATTTTTATTAAAACAATTTGGGTAAAATGTACAAACTTTAGAATCAATTTGCTAATCTCTATCCATGGCATTTACCATTTCCTGACTCACTTTTGGTCTGACCTACAGTGACTCTAGTACCTAGGACATGTTATCCCATATGTGGCCACACTAAGTGTCTGAAGAAACAGTTACCAAGGGTGAAAAACACCTTTAAGTTGGAAAACATTGAGATTTTCACTTTAGACCATATTGCAAGCCCTAGTTACATGGAATGCAAAGGCATCCTCTTGGATTGAAGAGGAAGCAGAAAATACTTCAATCACATGTTTACCATCTGTGCTGCAAAGATTATGAGTCTGGACTGTGTTGGCTGTCTGAAATATATGCACCTAAATTATGGTCAATAATCACTAATTGTCACATTCTGGAGTATTTTTCAATACAAAGTTCTTGTATTGACCCCAACTCCTGGTCATCAACACTTTGGCTCTGGTCTTCTCAGAGTGAAGACAATGAAGATGGCTGCATCTGCACCTATCACCACAGCCTGCTTTTTATGTGGTGCAGGTCTTGACTGCTTCCATGATGCACAGACTAGGTGACTTCTTTCTACCCCTCAGCTCTAACTACTGCAGTATGTGATATTTGACTTTAGATGCCCGAGTTAAAGGGGTAATCCAGTAATTATTATTGATGACCTATCCTCATGGATCATTACCCCTTGTATTATCCTTCAGTAATAATACCCAATATATGGCAGCTTAACCTCAATGTGGTTCTCAATGCACTAACTTACATATGTATCTTCAGTGTGATATTAGGAATGTCCATCGCATCCTACCCAAGAGAAATGACTGTCTGAAAAAGCCAGTAATGTCATCACTATACCTTCCCATCATGGTCTCATTACATACAGGGTTCCCAGGCTTCTTCTTCCTTTATCTATAGCTACACTGTTCTTAAAATGTACAAGTCCTCGAACCAAAGCAACCTATTTCACACTACTACTTGATAGGCATCTTTAAATCTCCAGGCCAGAGGGGACTGACTTCTGCTCTGTACACTGACATGACACACAAAATATTATAGAGCTCAATGAAAGTAATAGGCACATAGAAAATAAATATTCCTCCAACTCTTGCGGGTAAATATAAATCTGATTTATTAGAGTCAAACCTACATGTATTTTTTGTTTATGGTTGGGTAGTTTTTTGAGCATTTGACTGAATCTAACCAGAAATCTGTGCTCTCTACACAACACAATTCACCCTGCTACTTATATCCATAGTCACATAATCAATAAACACCGGTAAGGCAGGTGCCATTGGCAGCCATACATGACCATGCCTTAACACTGCCTCCACCATGTCTGACAGATGATGTGGTACGCTTCCTTCTTCAAATTTCTTATCCCATCATTCTCGTATAAGTAAGACTATTTTCACACTAGCGTTTGGGAAATCCGGCAGGCTGTTCTAGCAGGGAATAGTCTGCAGGGTCTCTCTGGATCCCGCGCTGCCAAAAGCTACATGGAATGCCGCCTGGTCACATTAACTACTGTATAATGGGGACCGTGGAGAACTGGCTGCAAATATGCCAAAAATTGTACGGAAGAATAACACTGCGTGCAAAACTAACCTAAATCTTTAATTCGTGTATCTTGTTCTAGAACTGTGTGACTTTCTAGCCTTTCTGTTCTCAGAGTGTTACTGCTGGATTGCATCTTGAGATAAACCCTCTGTATTTTCATTCATGAAAGCGTCTCTTATTGTAGACTTTGACAAAGAGAAGCCAGCCTTGTTGAGAGTGCTCTTTTATAGAGTGCTTCTTTACTAAGAAAAAATTCTGCAATCATCCACTTTAGTTTTTTCTGTGCTCTTCCAGGACTTAATCTCCCTCCGTTCGCCGATGCTTTCCTTGTTTTTACGAATGTACCATACTGCTGATGTGACCACTCCTAAAATTTCTGGCATCTCTCTGATAGATTTTACAAGTCTTTGAACCTCATCTTGAGAGTTCCCATGAACAGCTTCCACATGCAAGTTCAACACTTGGAATTTACTCCAGACCTTTTATCCCACAAATCTGTCATAAAATAATGAGGGACAAGGCTGCACCAGAACACAAAAGTGCTTATTAGTCAATTGTCCGATTACTTTTTAAGCCTGTATTAGACTGGAAAATTGTCGTCCAGTTTATCGTTAATGAGCATTCACAGAAATGCTTGTTAGTGATGATCTGGCAGTCTAACACTGCCACTGATTACCCGATAAACGACCAAATGCTTGTTCATCGGGCAATCAGATACTTTTATCATGCCTAAAAACCTTTGTTTGCCGGCTGTGGGTGGTGCTGTCTAATCACGATCTGCTGCCGGCAAACAACTAGATAGCATGGGGATGAGAGATGGCATTGTGATCGCTCCTCCCCATGCGTTGGAGGAGATCACTTCATGTAATAGCAAATGTCTCCTCCGCTAGCGAGCAACTGATTGCTGGGAATGCTTCCCTCGCAACAATCGCCTGCAGAATCAGGATGTTTAATACAGCCTTAAGGCCTCTTTCACACGGCGTTTTTTTCGCGTGGGTGCAATGTGTGAGGTGGACGCATTGCACCCGCACTGAATCCGGACCCATTCATTTCTATGGGGCTGTGCACATGCTCCAGTTTCTGCGTTTTTCATGCAACGCTGGCCCCATAGAAGTGAATGGGGCTGCGGGAAAATCGCAAGCAAGTGCGTATGTGGTGCAATTTTCCTGCATGGTTGCTAAGCGACGGGACCCAATCTTCATTATTTTCCCTTATAACATGGAATGCTTTGTAAAATGAGGATAAAGGGGTTAAAAATAGAAAACTTAACTTACCTTAGCCACTTGATCGCGTAGTTAGCGATCTCTCTTCTCACTTCAAGCTTTAGCTGTATTCTAAAGGACCTGTGATGACGTCACATCACATGGTCCAATGACATGGTCCATCACGGACCATGTGATTGGACCATGGTGATGTGACGTCATCACAGGTCCTTTAGCTGGTAGCTGAAGCTTGAAGAGAGAAGACAGATCGCCAACTACGCGATCAAGTGGCTAAGGTAAGTTAAGTTTTTTATTTTTAACCCCTTAATCCTCATTTTACACAGCATTCTTTAATGAGAATGCTATTATTTTCCCTTATAACCATGTTATAAGGGAAAATAAGGAATTCTTCAGAATACTTTACCCGAAACCGGACTTCAGTGATGAAGTCCGGCTTCGGGTCTGGGTACCAAACATGGCGATTTTTCTCACGCGCTTGCAAAATGCATTACAAACGTTTGCACACGCGCAGAAAAATCGCGTATATTCCCGCAACGCACCCGCATTCAATCCGGGCGTCAAACATGACGCCCGTGTGAAAGAGGCCTAAGTCTTTGAAAATGAAAAGACTAAGTAAACATTATTGTAATTCATTAATGGTTAATGGTATATTTTTATTAAAACCCTTGAATTATAGGTAAAAGTCTACATTCAATCACACTTAGGCCTCATCCACAAGACCGGATCTGTTTTGTGGTCTGCAAATCTCGGATTTGAAGCATTTGGATGTAATCTGTGTTGCATCAGCATTTTTTGTAGCCCTCTTGTTTTCAATGGGTCCAAGCTCCACATTTTGCAGACAAAAATTGGACATGTTCTATCTTTTTGCGGAACAGACACCCAGATTCAGAAAGCACACAAATCATCCATATACTTTCAGAATCTGTATGACCATGAGTCTGATAATGTACGCAAAATTCGGCCCATGGTCCCATTGAAACCAACGGGTCCACAAATAAAGTTTGGACGGCACACAGACCACATCAGTATTTTGCAGATCCCCCAAGTGCAGACCACAAAATGAGTAAGGCTGTGTGTACGAGGCCTTATTGACGGCTTTGTTTTAAATCCTTTGTGGTGGTTTACAGAGGCTAAATTCTAAAAGTGCTGTCACTATTCAAATACTTTTGGTCCCAGCTATATATCCCTTTATTCCATGTGGACATAGAGTTTTTTTTTTAATTTTCAGCGGGTTGAAAGGAAATAAAATGAAAATATGAAATAAATGTTCCTCTTGCTGAATGAAAATAGTTTTAACTTTTTGTTTTAATATGTCTTTGTTGAAATACCTTTCATCCACAAATATACTGTAAGGATTTAGTCCCAACATACAGAAGAATAATTTGCCATAGCGAGGAAATATTTATTCCTGGTGGCAAACAGTTACTGGGTCCCCACTGCTCTCTCAACTTCCTGCTCCTTTCTCAATAGACAGGAAATGCCTGCCAGGCCAACCGGCTTGGACAGTTCACCAATGCCTCCAATGTTTGACCGAGAGGGCATTTCCAATCATTTCCTGTATGTCAAGAATGGATTATGATGTAGAGAGCAACAGAGGCCCGGGCATCATCACGACAGCCAGGGCCGGTGCAAGGATTTTTGCCGCCCTAGGCAAAAGAAAAGTTTGCCGCCCCCCCCCCTTATCATTCTTCACCCCCCCTCCTTTGTCATTCTCCCCCCCCCCGTCATTCTTCACCCCTCCTTCTTTGTCATTCCCCCCCCCATCATTCTTCACCCCTCCTCCTTTGTCATTCCCCCCCCTTGTCATTCTTCCTCCCCTCTTGTCATTCTTCTCCCCCCCCTTTTGTCATTCTTCCTTCCCCCCTCTTGTCATTCTCTCCCCCCCCCCTTGTCATTCTTCCTCCCCTCTTGTCATTCTTCTCCCCCCTCTTGTCATTCTTCCCCCCTCTTGTCATTCTTCCCCCCTTGTCATTCTCCCCCTCTTGTCATTCTTCCCCCCTCTTGTCATTCTTCCCCCTCTTGTCATTCTTCCCCCACTCTTGTCATTCTCCCCCTCCCTCCCCGCCTGTAATGTAGCGTGGCCGAGCGCTTTATGGTCCACGGGTACAGGAGCTTTAGATTCCTGTACCCTGACGGACTGACAGGAAGTGCACACTGTGTGCGCACTTCATGTCAGTCCGGCCGGGTACAGGAGACACATGCTCCTGTACCCGCGGCCATAAAGAGCTCAGCCGCGCTACAATGGACTGACAGGAGGGAGCGCTGAGCGCTTCCCTCCTGTCAGCTCCTCTCTTCATGCTGATCCCGGGCGGTGCGCCCTCATGGACGCGCCAGCCCGGGCAGTGCTGCAGCCGCCTGAGGCTCAATTCAGAGCGCTCGGGCGGCTGCAGCATGAGGCAGGGTTGGCGCTCCTAGCAGCGCCCCTTGCCAAGGGGCGCTCTACGCGGCGGCCTAGTCCGCTTATAGGACGCGCCAGCCCTGACGACAGCAGTGGCAGAGGATCAGTGAGCATTATTTTTTTTTATATTTAAAGCCACTCTAAACCCTCTGGAAACCTTTAACCCCTTTAATGTTTTTGTGTTTTTTACTCCCCGCTTTCCAAGGGCCATAACTTTCTAACTGTATTTTCTAATGACTCCTTTTAATAATGCATATCATGTAGTGGGAAGCTGGAAAAAAAATTCTAAATGTAATGTAATTGGGAAAAAAATGCAATTCCACCATAATTTTCTGGGTTTTGTTTCTATGGCATTCCCTATGTGGTAAAACTGACCTGATATCTTCATTCTACTAGTCAATATGATTATGGTGATTTTTATAGCTTTTCTTGTGTTTTAATACTGAAAAAAAAAACTTTAGAAAAAATGTATTTTTTCTGTGCATTGCCATATTCTGACTTCCATAAAGTTTTTATATTCATATCTATGAACCTTTTTTTTTTAGGGAACATTTCTTGTGGGATAATGTGTAGTTTTTATTCATACCATTTAGAAGAATGCCTTTTTGATAAGTGTTTAGTGAATTTTTTGGGAGGTGAAGCGATGAAAAAAAATAGTGAATTGGCGATTTAGATCCACCCCCCCAGTACAGCGTTCACTGTACAGAATAAACAATCTTAAATTTTTATGGTACATGAATTTTGGGATGCGGGGTTGCAAATTATCTTTATTTTTTATTGCTTAATTATTTTTATTATTAGTATTTTTTTACTTTTTTAAAATACTTTTACTAAGCCCCCTTAGGGGTGTTTGACATGTGATTCTTAGATCACTCGTCACTTGTATTGTAATAAATTAATAATGCATTATAAACCACTTGCACTATTTTTCTATCGAGCTCTGCAACCAGCTGGCCTCAATAGGAACTATAGCTCTTTTAGCTCAGTACTTTTCAGTAAGATCCAGCCTAGGGCCTCATGCACACAAACGTATTTTCATTCTGTGTCTGTTCTGTTTTTTTTTGTACTCCGTGTGCATTCCATTTCTGTATGTCCGTATTTCCGTTTCACAAAAAAATAGAACATGTCCTATTATTGTATTCATTACGGACAAGGATAAGACTGTTCTAATAGGGGCCAGCTGTTCCGCTCCACAAAATACAGAATGCACAAGGATGTCATCTGTATTTTTTGCGGACCGCAAAATACATACGGTCGTGTGCATGAGGCCTAATACAGAGAATGAATAGCTTCCCCCATTCCTGAGGAAAGGTGTCTGAAATGCTGCAGTCACAATTGACCATGGCAGCTGAGGGGGTTGAATGTCTGCCATTGGGATTATCACTAATCACAGAGATTAGCCCTGGTTCTCTGCTGTTTAAAAGAGCAGAAAGCTGGCGGTGAACCCCATTTTTTAAGACATTATGTGGAAGCGTTAAAGTGGTTGTTCAGAGATTATTTAAAATCTCAGACAAGTTCTCTAATAGCCTGCAATAAAAAAAAAAAAAAAAATTATGTTGCATTAACCCCTTTAACCAGCGGCTTTGATTCGGACCTCCTGCCGCTGCCCCAGATGCCATGGTCACAATTGACCAGGCATCTGAGGGGTTAAACGTCATCAATCCTCATTATCGCCGATCTCAGAGATTAGCCCCAGGTGTCTGATGTTTAAAACACCAGAAACCTGACGGCTATAGCGCTTGCAAGTGGTTGCCATTTTTAAATACCATAATTCTGCAGTATATGTATGGCGGAGGTCTGGAAAGGGTAAAGGGGTTGTACAGAGATTATTAAAAATCTCAGACTATCCGTCCAATTGCCTAAAAAAAAATTATTATGTTGCATTTACCCCTTTATTCAGTGGCTTTGTTTTGGTCCTCCTGTCGCTGCTTGTTAACAACCTGCAGTGGTGATGTGGCAGTTAGCAGTTGGACTGCTGAGGACAGTGATTGGCTGCAACAGTGACGTGCTGTATAACGGATGTTATCACTGTAGTTTGTAAACAAGCAGTGACAGGATGACAGAACCAGAGCCACAGAGAATGGTGGTGGAGAAAGAGGTAAATATAGCATCATTTTTTATTTTAGGCTTGTCTGAAATTTTACATTATCTTGGACAATGCTTTAATACCTGTAAAGCTGCATATTATATTTCTCAGCCTGTCTTAATTCTATCTGCACTTTCATTACGACATCCTGTGGGAGCATATTTCATCATTTTACAGTTCATAAAAGTTCTACTTTCGAAGTTTAAAATTAAAGAACATTTCCCTTAGGTGCAAGCAGCCACCTTGTGTTATCACAACTTATCACATTGATTTTTTCTATTTGTGAAGCTATTTGCATATTTATTTATGATATCGCACATTTTATTTTGACAACCTTTCTTTATCATTTTTTTAAAACTGTCATATGCATTTCAAAGCTGGATAGCTGTTGTCATTTGAACGAATGAGCTTTGCAGAAAAAAATGGACAAAGTTACAACATGTAGTGATTTTCTCTACACGCACTTATGCTTCATCAGGAAAATTATCCATGTCTAAACAGCAGATGGAAACTTTGCCAACCCGAAAGAAACCTTAGCTAAAGGGTATCTCTGAGAATGACTTAAAATGGCCACCAACAACATGTCCTAGAATGTGAGCAGAACTGGTTTCCTCCACTTATATTGCTCTACAATAGATGGTAATGGTGTCATTCAATCTACAATATGATATTATGGCTGAGCAGCCTGACAGGAACACTCACCAATATATATCATATGCAAGTGCTCTCACCCCCCTAGGCAGCTCTGCAAGTGGTGGCAACCAGATATGCTTACTTTCTAAAACAGGTTGTTTTCAGCCATTTTAAATAATTTACCGGAGAACCCCTTTAACCATTTGCCTACCACTACATTACTTTATAAATTGGAGTGGTAGGCTGCTAACTGTATCCCACTGTAAATATATGGTGGGTGACATTATGATTCCCCTGTGGTGCTGCAGATCATTGTGACTGTGCTGTCATTAGAAAGTTTAGGTCACAGTTAAGCTCCTGGAGACAACTAAAAGTGATCTCTGCCATCTGATTGTTGTGACACTTGTTCTGTGTAAAGTAACAGTATATAAAGCTGGCATGGATGCATTCAGTTATGTGAGTGACCCCTGCTGGCTATAAACTGTGAATCCTGATGTCTATGAATGAACCCCTTCCTGCCCTGACTGTGGCAGGAAGAGGTTAACTCACATTTTTTTTGTTAAAAAAATTACAAAATAAATAGTAAAAAAAAATATGAAAAGAAATAAAACAATAAAAAGTTATAGCTACAGTTATCAGTTTTAGTAATAGTATAGCAGACTATGTTCACACACATGTTTTTCCCTTTTCACTTTCATTAAAATTAAAATTAAAAAAATATAGTTATTAGTTTTAGTAATGGTATAGCAGACTTTTTGTGTAAAGTATACAAACATGCACACATTTTTCTATTTTTTCATAATTTTTTTAAATATAGGTATTCATTTTGCCTGTATTTAGTATAGTATTTTGTTTGTATAGAATATGCAAATACATACATATTTTTCATTTCTAAAAAATAAAAATAAAAAAGCCTTAAAATGTCCAAATTCTCCTAAGTTGAATACCTTAGGGGTTTAACAAAAAATAGTCAGCTTGAAGGAGTTTTTAATGTTTTGGCTCTTTACAACATCTGTACTAAGAGCATGGTGCTTCCAAAATCTAAAATGCACTCCTTTCCTTTAAAGTCTTGCAGTGGGCCCACGAAGTAGATACATGACACAAGTAGCATCCATTTTTTACAGTTTTAACATAAAGGCAATGAAAAGAAAAATATACATTTCTTCAAAATTTTCACAATTAGCCTGGCAAAAAAGGAGGCAAACACTCTGGTAATAAAGTTAAAGCAATGTTATCTTCTCTAGAAGCCATGGTATTCTAATGCATAATAATATCTTGTTACTTTTTGTTGTAGTCATTTTATCTATCATCAATTAAACCCAATTCCTGCTGCGTTGTAAATTAACCACTAATGTTCCAGTGAGGAAATTAATAAAATGCACATTTTTATTTTAGTTCAAAACATATAACCTACCTTACACTTGCCATGAATGACAAACGGTAAAATATCTCTTTTCTTTAGTTTATGTGTAATTTAAATTTTAATTCTGATAAATAAAAGTTTTTTATTAAAGGGGTTCTCGAGATTACAGATATTGATAATCTATCCTCGGGACAAGTCAACAGTATCAGATGAGTGGGGCTCTTAAACCTGTGATCCCCATTGCTATATTGGGCTCCTGCAGTGCCAGAAACTATACTGTGTACGGAACTTAAGGCAGACAACTCTGTACACTGTGTAGTGGCCATGTCGGGGTACTGCAGCTCAGCACCCATTCAAGAGAATAGGAGCTGGAAACTACACAGTGTATGGAGCCTTCTGCTTCTGTCTGCAGACTGGAAGTGACCGACGCCACGAGAGCCTGAAACAGCTGATCAGCAGGGGTGCTGGGTGTTGGATAGGTTATCAATATCTAGAGCCAGAAGCACACCTTTAACATGTGACAACTTTGGCTGGTTACAATTAGAGATAAGTGAACTTTATATTTTGAAATTCGTTTGTGCATCGTTTGGTGGTAAAAGCAGAATTGCGTTATGGATTCCATTACCATGGACCATGACGCAATTCTATGACGGAATGCCTTTAGAGGCTTTCCGTTATTTATTCCGTCATAATAGAAACCTATGGCCTGCATAACGGATCTGTCCCGTTTCCGTTATGCAGGGTAGTCCTCTCCTACATAACGGAAATGGGACGGATCCGTTCTGCAGGCCACAGACTTCTATTATGACGGAATGAATAACCAAATGCCTCTAAAGTCATTCCGTTATGCATTCCGTCATAGAATTGCATTATGGTCTGTGGTATCCATAACGTAATTCTGCTTTTACCAACAAATGAAGTGCAAACGAATTTCATAACATGAAATTCGCTCATCCCTAGTTACAATGTAAAATGTACACAGTGACTGAAGAAATAGAAAAGGACAGGATTTATTTTTAGTTTCACAATTGTCACAGCGTTTGTAATTCAAGAGAGACCATAAAGTTCAGTTATACTCCATGTAGTACAGAGAACAAGCAAGTTATTCACAGAAATGTGCCACTTGTGTATAGCATACAAAAAACCCAGAAGAATTGCAGACCAAGATGACTTTTTGCTTTGCGGTTAATCTATTAGTCATGTAACACATAAGCAGATAATCATTTTCTGCAAACAGTATATCTAATTGTTTATATTGTAATTTTATTTACATAGCGTCATCATATTAAATAGGATAGCAGAATTTGAGATTCATATAAAAGGACAAATCTCTAAGATTGTATACTCTGAATTTATGGATATTGTAAATCCATTTGGCTAGAGTTGGAAGATGTTTTACAAGACATAGTGGACAATCATATACTTTTGTGTAAGGTTCTCTCTTTTTTCAGCAGTTGGTACATTAGCAATTGCCTTATAGCAGTGTTCACCTGCAGCTTTTAAGTTGTTGATATGCTGTGACATTTTAAATGTTCATGAGTATAATTAAGGACTCCTTTTTGAAGAGCTCTGATAAGATCTGTGAAGTTTTTATCTTGCTTTCATGTTTGATCTGGTGTCCAAGTGGTACAGGATAGCAGGTGAAAATGCAAAGTTCAAATCTCAATGTTTAACCTCAATGGTTGTTGATAACTTGGAGAGAGAATAAAGTGGGATTTTTCTGGCCACCTTGCATTCCTGAATACTATCGGAATATGACAAGACTTTTAAAAAGCCATCTGGTTCCAGAAAAAAATTTCACATAAACTGGGGACTGAACAGAACATTTTCCTGGTCCCTACTATTCAACTGTTTATCTGCAGATCTACTGATTCCCAAGTTTTTCTTCTGTTATTTGTGATGGTCCCACTGTGCACTGATAAGATACTTCCTGCTTTCCAGACCTTCTCTTACATTGCCAACACTGTTGAGCAGTGCTGGACAATCTAGGGGCAGCAGGAGGTGACTTGGACTATTAAATGCACAATATGCATCAGGTATTCTGAGAAGCAGTGTGGCCATCTTTGTTAGAAGAAGAAGAGGCCAGGAATTGTTAAATCTAAAGCTGAAGAGATTAAAAAAATGGAATCAGGTAAATCTATTTATACAATGTAATCAAACATAGGACATGTTTCTAGTAGCACAGAAAAGTAGACTTATCATACTTCTATGCAGCTTTATATCTACTGTACAATGTGGATAGGTTGGAACACAATTAAGAAGCTCTTCTGACTTGTCTTAATTACACCCAAAATGGTCCCAAACCAAGTTTTATGTGGAATCACCCAATGATCAATTCCCAGGACCTAAAGAGAACAATGGTAAACTGTGCATACAGATTAGATAACTTTGGTAGATATCGCCAATCGCTTAAGATCTGCCAACAATCTAATGTCCTAGGCAAAACTAACCCCCCACCAGCACACCCAATGTCTAATGTTTTATGAATGTTTGACCACTAGATTTCTTCCAGTAAGCAGAGGTAGGCAAATGAGGCCTACAAAGAGAAAGGAGTCCAAATAAACTGAGCAAATAAATTTGTAAGAATCTATTAGTTCCATTGAGTAGAGTTCTGAAGCTGTGACGTTGTGCCCCAAAGCTAAGGACACTTCCTCTGGAGCTTGATTGATAGGTATGGACATATCAGGCCTGTTCCAAGTAGTGGTTCAAGCGCAGAGGCTCTGTTCCAGCTACTAGACCACTGACTGCGGACGCACCACTACACTTCCGGGAAGCAGCGCATGAACAGTCACTGAATAGCTTGTAGAAGCAGAGCCCCTGCACTTGCACCTGTACTCGAAGCAGCGGCAGAAGGGCAAGATAGTGGGATGCTTGCCCCATGAATCAAGCAGTAGGGCAACTGTCCTTAGCTTCGGGGACACACAGTTTCAGGGACAACCCTTCACAGGTGCGGAACTCTGCTTGATGACACAAACCGATTCTTCCAAACGATTTACTCATCTCTCATTCTAACTCCTCTGACTTTCTGGATTTAGGTAATTGAGTCCTAATATTATAGTTGAAATGATTGCAAAGCACTGAATGTTGTTTATAATTGGAGGCTTTATAGGTACAGTAGATGTGATAAAATGTTGTGTCCTCAAAAAAATTGGCTGGATTGGAAGCACAAAGACCAGACTAATACTTACTCTATAACTATACTATTTTAGCTATATAAACTTTTAACTCAAAATTATACTTGGTCACGAACCACAGCAATTTACTGCAGAGAAAAAAATATTGATAAACTTGTGAACATAGTTTGTAGAGATAAAAGGTATGAAAATATGACTTTAGCTTTTCTTAGCTTCAGTTTACATGACCTGGATAATTGTATTTCATGCTTGAGTGGAAAAAAATGTTTTGACTAAGGCTGCAAGGAACCATATTGCATTTAACACTGGGGAAAGACCTTTCAGACTAAACTTTTGTGGGTAAAGTTTTTCAATTAATTCATGTGCAAATATGATAGGATTTTTATTAGGTAATGATCCAAAAACCTTTAAGTCTGTAAAAATAATAAGAGAAGTATAGTAAAGTTTGGGTTTGTACTGGACTTTAGGGTTTTTTGTACCCAGACCCGAACCTGAACTTTTCCATAAAAGTTTGGGTTCGAGTTTGGTGTTCGGCCGTTTAATAAAGCTTGTTGAAAGGCTGCAGGGCAGCCAATCAACAAGCGTTTAAAATGTGTGCCCTTAGAAGCCATCACAGCCATGCCTACTAATGGCATGGCTGTGATTGCCCAGTGCAGCATGTGACCAAGCCTCTATATAAACTGGAGTCACGTAGTGCCACATGTCACATCAGCTCTTACTAGTGTAGGGATAGGATGCTGCTGCTGTGAGGGAGAGATTGGGAAAGAATCTGATATCAGAGCTTCGTGTTAAGTCTGCGATCTACAGCGATTTTTATTTTTTTGTGTGGGTGCAATGCAACATTTTTGTACCCTGCCCTTAGCCCAGTGACACAGAAAAATAGGTTTTAATCCGTCTGTTAGTTCGGTGGACGTTGGCGGCCATTTTGTGAAAGTGCAGTGCACTTGCACCTGCATATGAGCAAGGGACAGTCATTTCATCCTGCTCTTGTAGTTCAGTGGGCGACATATACCCATTTTGTAAGTGCACCTGCACTTGTGCCAGGGGAAGGGAAAATAATTTAAGTAATCAATCTGTGAGTTCAGGGACCCAGGGGGTGACATATTCACATTTTTTTCTGTAAAGTACCCATGTGCTGCATATGTGACAGTATAATCAATTCAGTAAATCCATCTGTTAGATTCTCAGGGGAGAAATACATTATACATTTTTTTTTTTTTTCATAAAGTACCTTTTGCGGCTGCACTGCATTTCTGATAGTGAAATATAATCAGTAAATCCAGCTCTTAGATCGTGGGTGGACATTTCCACGGTTATCAGGCCAGTCATTCACAAGTGACTTGGAGGGTGTGTTCCTGCTGCACTGCATACCTGACAGGGAAATATATTGTGTAAATTCAGCAGCGTTTAGATTGCTGGGTGATCTGTACCCCTTTTTTCTTTCAAACTACCCCTGCACTGCATACCTGACAGGGAAATATATTCAGTAAATTCAACGGCATTTAGATTGCTGGGTATTCTGTACCCCTTTTTTCTTCTAAAGTACCCCTGCACTGCATACCTGAAAGGGAAATATATTCAGTAAATTCGGCTGAGTTTAGACTGCTGGGTGATCTGTACCCCTTTTTTCTTTCAAACTACCCCTGCACTGCATACATGACTGGGAAATATATTCTGTAAATTAGGTGGCGTTTAGATTGCTGGGTGGTCTGCACCCCTTTTTTCTTTCAAACTACCCCTGCACTGCATACCTGACTGGGAAATATATTCTGTAAATTCTGCGGTGTTTAGATTGCTGGGTGATCTATACACCTTTTTTCTTTCAAAGTACCCCTGCACTGCATACATGCCTGGGAAATAAATTTTGTAAATCCGTCTGTTAGTTTGGTGGGTGAACGCAAAAAATGAGGAGAGAGTCAAATAAGGCACATGGCTCTGGTCGTGTTGCTGCTGATGGTGGTGGAGCTCCTGTTGCAGGGAGAGGACATGGTCGATCTGTGCCACCTACACGCACAAATTAAACACCTTCCTCAGGTGCGCGTAGGCGACAGAACATTCAGTGTTATTTTGTAGGCCCGAATGCTGCTCTACGAATGGTGAGGCCAGAACACGTACAGGCGATAGTAGATTGGGTGGCTGACAGTGCCTCCAGCTCCATATACACATACAGCTACATATTGTCTCTCACCCCGTCCCCTGCTGAAAGCGCAGAGTTGGCACCTGCAACCCATGGTCATCTGTCTTTCACCTAACCCCCTTGCAAATCAGCCAAGCAGTCTGAGCCCCAAGTCATGCAGCAGTCTCTTATGCTTTTTGATGACTCTTCTGGGAGGGTTTCTGTGGGTCATCCACCTAGACCTGCCCCAGAAGTGGAAGAGATTGAGTGCACCGATGCCCAACCACTTATGTTTCAGGATATGGACATGGGAGGACCACAGCAGCAAGTCTCTGATGATGATGAAGCACAGGTGCCAACTGCTGCACCTTTCTGCAGTGTGTATACCAACAAGGAGGGCAGGGGTGAAGAGGGGTGGTCATGCGAGTAAAGTGTGCAGTTTGGAGAAAGAGGTGGTGGTCGCGCAGAGCTACCAGCACAGCAAAAAAGGGAGCAGGGTGCAAAAGCAGAGCGCCCATCCCCTAGACAGTACACCTGCTACTGCCCACTGCAAACCAAAGCCAGCTCTAAGGCAGTTCTTTAGACAATGTGATGATGACAAGACACGAGTGGTTTGCAAGATGTGCAATCAGAGCCTGAAGCGAGGCATAAACATTCTAAACCTGAGCACAATCTGCATGACCAGGCATCTAAATGCAAAGCATGAGCTGCAGTGGAGTAAACACCTCAAAAACCAAGAATGATCTCAGGCTCCTCCTGCTCCCTCTGCTGCAGTCTTGGCCTCTTCCTCCCCCTCTGAAGTGACAGTGGCACCTGCCACTCAGAAAACAGAGGATGTGTCGGCAACGCCACCACGTCCGTCACTGTCACCAAGCATCTCCACAATGTCCCATGGAAGCGTTCAGCTGTCCATCTCCCAAAGACTGGAGAGAAAGAGGAAGTACTCCCCTGCCCACCCGCGATCCCTGGCCCTGAATGCCAGCATTTCAAAATTCCTGGCCTTTGAAATGCTGTCATTCCATCTGGTGGAGACGGACACTTTTAAAAACCTTATGGCAGTGGCTTTCTCACAGTACGTGGTTCCCAGCCACCACTACTTTTCCAGGTGAGCCATCCCTTCCCAGCACAACTAAGTAGCAGATAAAATCAGGTGTGCACTGCACAACACTATCTGTTGCAAGGTCCACATAACCACCGATACGTGGACCAGTAAGCATAGGCAGGGACGTTATATCTTCCTAACAGCACACTGGGTAAATGCAGTGGCGGCTGGGCCTGAGGCGATTAGCAGTTTGCCGCATGTCCTTCCGCCACTGAGGATTGCAGGGCATTTCTCTTTGCCTCCTGTTGCCTCCTATACCCCTTCCTCCTCTACCACCTCCTCATCCGGTCAGCGTAACACCTTCACCACCAACTTCAGCACAGCCAGGGGAAAATGACAGCAGGCAGTTTTGAAACTCATCTGTTTGGGGGACAAACCCCACACCGCGCAGGAGCTGTAGACGGGCATGGAACAACAGACCGATGAGTGGTTGGTTCCACTGAGCCTCAAGCCCGGCCTGGTGGTGTGCGATAATGGGCAAAATCTTGTAGCAGGCCTAGCCGGTTTGACGCACATCCCTTGCCTGGCGCATGTACTGAATTTAATGGTGCAGAAATTCCTGAAAAACTACCACGATATGTCAGAGCTGCTGCAGAAAGTGCAGGCTGTCTGTACGCGCTTTCGGCATTCTCACCCTGCTGCTGTTTGCCTGTCTGCGCTGCAGCGTAACCTCGGCCTTCCCGCTCACCGCCTTATATGCAACGTGCCCACAAGGTGGAACTCCACCTTGCACATGCTGGAGAGACTGTGCGAGCAGCAGCGCTGGTAGATGCGCTGCTCATGGCATTCCCATCTGACACCGGGGCCTCAGTGAAAGCACAAGGCGAAGGCAGAGGAGGAGGAAGAAGTCGCCAACCGGGGCACCGCCAGCACCTCAGAAAGCAGGGTTAGCATGGCCGAAACGTGGAAAAGCTTTGTCAGCACACCACAAGAACCAGCAGCACCAGCTGATATGGAACGTCTTAGCAGGAGGCAGCATTTCAGCAACATGGTGGAACAGTATGTGTGCACATGCCTACATGTACTGACTGATGGGTTTGCCCCATTCAACTTCTGGGTCTCCAAATTAGGCACATGGCCTGAGCTTTGGAGGTGCTGGTCTACCCTGCAGCCAGTGTATTGTCTGAACGTGTGTTTAGCACGGCAAGGGGTGTTATCACAGACAAGCACAGCCGCCTGTCCACAGCCAATGTGGACAAGCTCACGTTCATTAAAATGAACCAGGCATGGATCCCACAGGACTTGTCCCCAGTGTGTCTCACCTGAAATGTCAATGCTATCCTGCCCAAAGCAATATGCCTCCCCCAGGGTGGTAATACGCTGTTGTGGGCTGCCTGCAACATCTCACAAAAGCATATAGCAATATCCAACGTAATCTTGGGTTCGAAAGTTGTTGTTCAACCAAGGATCGGGGTGTAGCAGTCCAGCCATAGTAATGAATGGGGTCACTATTGATACTCCAAAATCGCAAAAAATCCAACCCTGCTGGATTTTCTGAGATTCTGGGGTCATGGTTGCACAACTTGTGAGTCACACTGCACCCAATTAATTTCTATGGCTGCACTGCTACACTCGGATCCTTGGTTGCGCAACAACTGTCGCACCCAAGATGGCAGTGGGGTTACTGCTCCTGTTGAGGAGATTTGATGTCACGTATTGATTGCTGTTCTCCTATTTACTGCTTGAGTAGGGGCAGGATCAATCGATCTGCTTGGTGACAACAACCTTTCAGAAAGAAAAACATTGTATGATGTTCACCTATGAACTATAGATTTTTTCCCCCACTTATATAACAGGACCAGAATATTTTATTGATTTGTCTTAGCAATAGTTCACATCTTACATTATCTTCAGTTTATCTAAGCACAATGTTCCGATGTTTTCTGCCATGGTAACAAGGTCTATCAGTACAGTTGTCAAGCAAACTATAGAAACCAAGAATGTCAAAAAGAAAAATTAAATATTCTATACCTTGACCCTGAAGTCCTTTGCAAACACCTTCACAAAGCATCTCTTGATCTATGCATGCAAAGCTGTAAATTCACTTCCAGAGCTACTGAATGTTAAATATAGATGAATAGACTTAGAAATTTAACGCATGAACACTAAATGTTTGTTATGGAGGGAAGGGATCCCCATTCATAGCCCCTTTTATCAGAAAGACCATTTACTGAAAGACCCGGCTAGTTCATATATAACACCTCAGTACATTAACGGGTCTCTCAGTTTAACTCTATGGGAGTTACTGAATGAGGCAAGCAAGAAGCTCTTGTACAGACTGGCTAAACTTAAAGGAGATGCCACCAATTTGTTAGCTGATTGGTGGGGGTCTGAGACCCAACACTTCCGCTTTTGGTGATAGCTCCAGCATTGGAAGCAGACAGCTCTGTCTACTGATTCAATAGCGTGCAGGACAGGGGCGGACTGGCTATATACTCTACAGGGAAATTACCTGGTAGGCAGATGCGCAGGGGGCCACCTGAGCCCTCCACACAGCCATTGGCCAGGTACTAATTAATGCTAGGATCATCAAGTACTTATGCACCTGTCCAACAGCCGCAGATGCCCTCCTGAACTAAACTGTATTACCATCCTCAGTAAGGTGAAAAGGCAATATTTTAAGCTGCATTGTGGTATTTTGTTCTGCTGGGGCGGTATTTTGTGCTGCACTATGGTATTGCTGGTGCCCCGCCTACATCTGTTGTATCTGCATATGTGGGGCTTAAGTTGGTCTTACTAGTGTTCCCCTCTTCTTCAGTCAATTTGGACTCAACTTAGGGCCACTTTTAGTTCCCAGTCCACCCCTGGTGCAGGGTGTCTGAGGATAGGCCATCACTTAATAAACAGACAAGCCCTTTGAGACTATGTTTACGCTGCATTTGTTCTATACATTGGAGGTAGAGATGAGCGAATTTATGAAAAAATTGATCACGACGCCCCCGTCATTGAACCCCTTCATCGCTGATCGCTGCATC
Source organism: Bufotes viridis (assembly GCA_033119425.1). Taxonomy (NCBI): domain Eukaryota; kingdom Metazoa; phylum Chordata; class Amphibia; order Anura; family Bufonidae; genus Bufotes; species Bufotes viridis. The sequence continues at coordinate 77,034,073 of CM065598.1, read as the reverse complement.
TGAAGCTACCATTTAGGCCTTTTAGCGGCTAACCAGTGTAAAAAAAAAGCCCAAAAACATACTCATCTTATCCATTTGCTCGCATACAGGCCATCTCGGCCATCTTGATTGAAGACACCGTGCGAAATGGCTGTATCTTGCTGGCTGGGAACCATGAAGTAATCACTAATGTCCTCACGCCCGGCCAGCGCACCAGCGTGGTGACGTCATAAGATTTTAAGCGGTATCTTCAATCAAGATGGCCACAATGTCCTCTTCATGTGGAAATGGATGAGGTGAGTATTTTTTGTTTACATCTAAATTGATTCTTTACAACGAAGTGCGAGAGAATTCAGCTTTGCAGTGAATCAAATTATTCCTGACATTTGGTGTGAAGTCAATTAGTTTGACTTCAATTCAGTCAAGCGTAATTGGAGGTATACATTGGGAGTATTCCCTGTAAAATTTTGGCCATAATGGTAAAAATAAAGTACTGCATACTGCATGGTGTACAGTGTCGGACTGGGCAGCCTAGGGCCCATCAGTAAAATTAATTCTAGGGGCCCACATAAATCTACAAGCAAATACTACCGCTCACAAGCAGCAGCAGCAAGACCCTCAAGATGATTATCGGGGTCCCTGCATTGACTTCAAGAAGGTGGGTCCCTAGGGGAAAAGGAAGATGGCTGGCCTGCCTCTGTACCTAGAAGTCATCCCAGCCACGTTATGCATCTATAGAAATAAACAGTTAGTAGTTTGCAAAATAATCTATCCAGTTTTTATCTGATTGAGGTGCTGTATGCTGCTTATCTACATGTGGTGCAATCACTCTCTCTACTGTGCCATGTGCTACTTGTGCAGAGGGTGGGGGACTAGGGGCCCATCTTTCTCAGGGGCCCACTTGGGGATTCACCTGTTCCCTTGTGGGCCAGTCTAAGCCTGACGATGAATGTTTTTTGTGTGATGGTCCACTGAACAGGAAAGTGCAGCCAGCATCTCTAGAATGTGAATACCAATTACCTTGATAGATATCATCTAGTTACTTATGCACACTACTTTCATGTTTGATTTTAGTAGGGTTGTACTGGATTGGAGTGAGGAGGCTTGTTTCCAAAAAACAGCACCATTGTTCACACACTCTTGTAACTCAAGCTCATTACTGGGTGTACTACTACTCCTATTCTGCACTTTAGTAAGGAGAGACTTATTTATTGATACTAAATGGCCTGGTTACTGACACCACAATTTGCTGGCTGTTGCATCTGCTCTCCTGCCTTGTGCCCAGACCAACACCAAACATCAAGGGTACCCCAACTACCCCCAGGCCAGAGCTCCAACACAATGGGTGTGTCATGAGAAAAGACAGAGTGCGCCTTCCAGTCATTGCATGGCCCCAGGGAGAGCCAGACGGGGATGGCCACTGTGAACTGTGAGTGTTACTACCACCCTCAGGGCTACAACACCACTACCATCCTGCTCGCCTCCCCTCTGGTTCACTGCAACAGTGCTGTTGATGATGTTGAGCAGTATGTTAACCCCTTGGCGCCCCCTGCCCTTCCTGTAGTCAGCACTTTAAATATGGCGCCCGCTCACATGCAATAGCCACCGAGTTTCTGCTGTTTCAAACAGCAGAAGCCCGGGGCGAATGTATGTGATCATCCATAAAGCTGCTTGCGTACTTTTAACCCCTCAGATGCCCTGGTGAAATGTGAACCTTATGCTCCTGAGCCCGTAACAGTGTTCCTCGGCTGAGATGGGGAAACTGTACTACTCAGGTGATCGTTTGAAGCCTTAAGCAGGCTTCTATACACATCACTGAAATTAGGGGTGGGCGATATAAACGATATACGATTTTATCGTCACCAATTCGGCCGATGATATAGATTTTAGTTATATCGTCATATCGCAATAGATGATGGTGGAACAGTAGTGAATTGAAGAAGCTTCTCACTCACCGCTCCGTATACTCCTGACTCTGTACGGTGCTGCAGGGCCTTACGTTCACACAGCATCATCGTGCTTGCTGAAGCTATGTGTGATGTCAGGTCCATTCCAGTGCATGCTGGGAAGAAGACTCGGCCCATCTCATCTCCTGCGGACTCCATCAGCCAGCCGTGCAGGAAAGGTAAGTAGCAGGGGCCCGAATCTATCGAGGGGGGGCAGGTGGTGGATGGCTATGGCATGGGGCTGATAACGGCGCTGGCTGAGGGACATGATGATGGTGGCAATGGCATGGGGCTGATGGGGCTGGCTGGGCGATGTGATAATGGTGCACTCGCAATGGCATAGGGCTGATGGCGCTGGCTGGGGGACATGATGATGTGGCAAATAATGGCATGGGGCTGAGGGCGCTGGCTGTAGGACATGATGATGGTGCACTGGCAATGGTATGGGGCTGATGGCGCAGGCTGGGGGACATGATGATGGTGACAATGGCATGGGGCTAATAAAAAAATATTGTTTTAATAAAGCAATTTTAGCAATATGTTAGTTTAAGGTTTTTCTTATTAGAGTAGAGTACTCAATTAATACTCAATTGCTAAAATATTCGTTTACTGCAGCCCTAGATGTCATCAAGCTGTGCCTGTTTTGGTCAACTCGCAAGCATTTGGGAAATTACACGTGTGGAGGAGGAGGTGCTCATAAAGAAGACCGGTGCGACATCGGTAATATGGACCTGGTTTGGGTTGAAGGAGTCAGATGTTGAGCAGAAAAATATAATCTGCAAACTATGCCGGGTGATAATAATAGCGAAGATGGGGAATACAACAAATTTGTTTTATCACCTCAAAACGAAGCACGTTTTGGAATACGAAGATAGCCAAAAACTGCGCCCTCCACAAACGCCCAGTCAGTCAAGTGGAAACCAAAAAGGTGGCCCTGCCCCTACACACCAGATTAATATTTTAAAAGCATTTTCTAAAGGCATTCCATATGACAAAAGAAATCGGCGGTGGATTGATATTACAAATGCCATTACCCTCTACCTGTGTAAGGAAATGGTGCCCTTTTCTTGCAGTGGCAAAAAGCGGCTTTCAGAACATGATTTATACACTTTGCCCAAACTGAAATGCCCAAACTGTATGACAAAGTCTGCAAGCAAGTGAAGAAAGAACTCCGGAGCATAAAACACTATGCAACTACTACGGACTTGTGGTCCAGATGCACAATGGAGCCTTACATTAGTCTTACAGTCCGCTTCATCAATGATGAGTGGAAATTGTAAAGCAGATGCCAACAGACAGCTTATTTACCCGAGGATCATATGGGTGAACTGATATCTCAGGGACTAAGGGAAGCGCTGGAGTCATTGGGGACTTAAAGAAGAGTTACAAGTCTGTATAACCACCGACAATGGCACAAATATCGTGAAAGCAGTGGAAATGAGCGGCTGGACAAGACTGCAGTGCTTCGGCCACAGGCTCCACCTCGCCATCGGTAGGTAAACGTTTCTTTTAGTCCTAGACTAGTCCAATGCCCAGACTGAGCTAAACCTGCCTTCTCACCGCCTCATCTCTGAAACACCAAGATGGGGGTCTCGACAACAGATGATTCAGCTGCTGCTTGAACAAGAGAAGGCCATATCACAGGTCCTCAAAGCAGACAGGAGAACCAGGCACCTGGTACCAACTTTGCAGGACATTGATGTGTTAGAATCTATGAACAAGACCCTCAATCCCCTGTAGGAGTTCACAGATGCTCTGTCTGGAGAAGAGTATGTGAGTGTGTTGTATGTGAAACCTGTGCTCCACCTTCTAAACACCACAGTTCTTCCTCTAGCTGATGATGACATTGACACAGACCTGACGAAGGACATGAAGAGAGCCATCCTCATGTATTTGAATGAGAAGTACTCAGACCCTGCAACTGATGACCTCCTGGAAATGGCCTCCTTTGTCGACCCACGCTTCATATCATCATATATAGCAGATCACTGAAGAGAGTTCATCTTCACAAAAGCAGCAGCAGAAATTCAGGCACTGCTAAAGACGCAAGCTGTGTCTACCACAGAGTCACCGCCATCACACACAAGCACAGGAGCTGATGGAGAAGCCCAGAGAGAAACCAAGAGGAGTAAACAAAGTCTAGGAAGCTTTTTCAAAAATGCATCTGCTCAGCCTGGCCCAGCTGCCTTCTCTGACAGAGAAGCAATTGAAACTGAGCTTAAGAGTTACCTGCAAGCACTGGATATAGAAGTAGAAGCTGACCCACTGATGTGGGTGGTGGCAAGCCTAGCCAAGAAATACCTTTGCATACCTGCCACGAGTGCCCCCACCGAAAGGGAATTCAGCACCAGTGGCAACATAGTAACATGCCACCGATCTGCACTAAAGCCCGAGACTGTGGACAAACTTGTGTTCCTGGCGAAAAACCTTGTCAGATGTGCAAGAAGTTTAATCACGGCACGCAAGGAGCATAAACACTGATGTTGTTCAGTCATGTTCGTATTTGCACTACATATTGCAAAGTTTGAAATTTGTTGTATATTTACAGGGAACCTGTCATCAGCTTTAAGCTGACCTAGAGGGTAGCAAAAAATAGTGACAGAAATTCAGATTTCTGCGGTGTGTCACTCATGAGCTGAAAGTAAGTGGTTGCTGCAAACCAGCATCATAATCATTGCAGCACAGGCCTTGAAAAGAGTCCAGTCTACCTGAGAAGAGTCCTGGTTATTCATATTCTCCTGCTCTCCCGCCCATCTGCTGATGATTGGCAGTTCTCTCCTAGAAAGAAAGGGAACTAGGTAGAAGACTGTCAATCATCAGCATGTGGGCAGGGAGAGCAGGAATTTATGAATAACCATGACTCTTCTCATGTGGCCATGACTCTTTTCCAGTCCCAGTCTGCAATGATTGTGATGTTGGTTCTCGGTAACCTCTTACTTTTAAGTTTTAAACGACAGGCCGCTGAAATCAACTCACAGGTCTCTACTTTATGCTGCTGTTAGTATGGGCAGCATAACGTTGATGACTGGTTTCCTTTAATGGAAATCGTTTTTAGTTCAAATATGTGCAGCTTTATTTTTGTGCAATATAATTACCATATTTTTTGCTTTATAAGCGGTTGCGTGATGATAAGACACACCTGGGTTTGAGTTGGAAAATAAGAAAAATGTTTTTAACCCAAATGTGTGCTTTTGGTGGGTTTTGAACTAATGGTGAGCTGTGGATGACACTGTTATGGGGGATCTGTGGATGACACTGTTATGGGGGCATCTGTGGATGACACTGTTATGGGGAATCTGTGGATGACACACTGTTATGGAGGATCTGTGGAGGACACACTGTTATGGGGGATCTGTGGATGACACTGTTATGGGGGATCTGTGGATGACACTGTTAGGAGGATCTGTGGGTGGCACTGTTATGGGGGATCTGTGGATGACGCATTGTTATGGGAGATCTGTGGATGACACTGTTATGGGGATCTGTGGATGACACTGTTATGGGGGATCTGTTGATTACGCACTGTTATGGGGGATCTGTGGATGACACTGTTATGGGGGATCTGTGGATGACACTGTTAGGAGGATCTGTGGATGACAATGTTATTTGGGGATCTATGGATGACGCACTATTATGGGAGATCTGTGGATGACACTGTTATGGGGGATCTGTGGATGACACTGTTATGGGGGATCTGTGGATGACACTGTTATGGGGGATCTGTGGATGACACTATTATGGGGGATCTGTGGATGACACTGTTATGGAGGAATCTGTGGATGACACACTGTTATGGGAGCATCTGTGGATAACACTGTTATGTGGGGGGGATCTGTGGATGACACTGTTATGGGGGAGATCTGTGGATGACACATACATAGCATCTTATGTGTCATCCACAGATCCCCCATAACAGTGTCACTATGTAAATAGGGACCCCCAATACAGGGGGAGGAGACAGGCAGCTGCTGTTGGAACTGCGGCGGGGCCCGGTGCAGTCACTGTACTCTATTACACTGGGCCCCGCACAGCAGTCTTTATATGTAAAGTGTAGTAATGGTAGCTTTGTTAAAGTATGGCAAACTGCAGTAGACAAATCCTCTGTAGTACTTACTATCAAACCTCCGTAGCAGGCAGGGCGGCCGGGGCGGCCGGTCACTTACTTCATCACGCGCATGCTGCTCTCACTTTATGAATGAAGCAGGCGGAGCAGGCACGTGACGAAGTGAGTGACGTCACGCTGCCGGCCGCCCTGCCTGCTATTGAGGTTTGATCGTGATATTGATTTTAGGCCATATTGCCCAGCCCTAACTGAAATATTCCAATACAGGCCAGCAGGTGGAAGAACTGGAATACAGTGAAAGGTGTGTTCAATATATATAGAACACAATTGGCAATTTAATGATTACTAGTTAGAGTCACCTAGGGTGACTTAAAAAAGTAAAAAAGTTTATTAAAATATAAAAATAAAACAAATTAAAAACTTCAAATAACCCCACCTTCCCAAAATAAACAAACAAACAAACAAAAAACATTATAGGCATCGCCGCATCCAAAAACGCTTGTAATATTAAAATATAACAATATTTATCTCATATGGTGAACGGCGTAACGCAAAAATAATAAAAAAATAAAAATGGCAAACTTGGCAAAACATACCCTCATACAGCAATAAGAACATAAAAATAAAAAAAAATTATGGCTCTGGGAAGGCAGGGAGTGAAAAATGAAAACGCAAAAATGGAAAATGACAGGGTCTTCCAATACTTAAATATCTTTAGGCAGCTAATCCTATTTACCAATTGCTTCAAGTTATGGCCACACGCTTAGTTTTCCTGATACAGTTTTGAAAGCCAAAACTAGGAGTAGAGCATAAAAGGAGAGATAGTACTAAGGAAAGGTACTAGTACTACCTTTTCTCTTTTTCAAATCCACTTCTGCTAATAACTACTGTCCCATCTCTAAGGCTCCGATCCCAAATACAAGAGTCAACTGTGTAGCAGCCCTCCTTTCTAGTGTTGAGCACGAACATTTGAATTGCGAATTTTAATCGGGAATATTGGCACTTTGAGAATTTGCGAATATTTCAAATATAGTGATATATATTCGTAAAAACGAATATTTATTTATTTTTTTTCATCTGAACCCATTACCTAGTATACCTACCTGCTTCTTGCTTGTGGGCCAATGTGAGAAGGCTGCAATATTGTAGTCTGAAGTGAATTCGAAAAATTCTTCATTATTTAATTTATTTTCTCGGCAATCTAATATTCGCGTAATGCGAATATTCCAAAATATTCTAGAATATTCGTAATTTTTTCCATCTGAAGTCATGATTCCTCCCTGCTTAAGTTGCTTTTGGGCCAATGACTGTTCCCATTGAATTGAAAAAAATGACGAATATTCTAAAAAACGAATATATAGCACTATATTCTATAGTGCTATATATTCGTGTTTTAGAATATTCGCATTACGCGAATATCACATTGCCGATTTTTCTCATTCAATAGAATAATCTCGAAGACGAATATTCGCGAATATGTGACGAAAATTCAACGAAAATTTGCGAAATATCGCAAATTCTAATATTGCCCCTGCTGCTCATCACTACTCCTTTCCAGGGCCATACACAGATCTCGTAGGGCTCCATATAAAAACTTAGGGGGTCATTTATTATACTGAAATATGCCTATATTAGGCGTATTTCAGGCGCAGATGGCGGCGCAACGGTTAGTTGCACAGCTATCTACGACTTCGCCCCGCTCGCCCTAGGTCTAAAATTGTGGGCGTGGTGGGGCAGGGAACTGGACGGGCCTGCAGGCACATCTCATTTAACATTTTCTACGTCTGTTTCAGGAATAGAAAAAGGTCTAAATGTAAGACAGCTAGGAAGCTGTTTTACATTTAGAACCGGGGCTAGATGCGCCAAAGTTATGGAGAGGCCAGAACCCTGTTAATAACTTTGGGGATTCTCCACCAGCTTAAGGCTTTATTAAGGCCGGTGTCTAAAATGCTGGTCTTAATAAATGTGTCCTTTAGTACTGACCCTTGTGCCCCACTCAGTTTCGCAGTATGTTTGCAACAATCACTCCCAGGCTACACAAAATACAATGCCCCATATTTATGACAAATATGTGTTTTCTTTATTTTGTGGAAGAAATTATAAAAAAAAAAAAATTCTAATAACAAAAAGTCTCCCTCCACCTCAACCAGTTTATCTGGCTTCTACATTGGGCAAAGTGGAATAGGTCATTCTTAAAGATAGTGCTTATTCTGAGCACCATATTTCCCAATGTATTTACATCAGACAACTTTGAAAAAACATTGATAAATCTGCTTTCCTTCTGTTAAAAAGTTAGCTGCCTGAAGTCACCACTAGGGGGAGCTTAGTACATAGAGTCAATGTTTATACAGTTATTTACCATTTACTGGAAAGGAAGCTTAAATAATCTCTTTGCATTGAGCTTCCCCTAGTGGTAGCTGCCCTGGACCTCGCTTCCTGGGCCCCTCAACAGTTGCAAGGTCTGCCTCCTGCTCCTTTCAGTAAAATATGAGGCAAAGTACTCTGCTCCGTCTCAGAAGCTCCCATCTCCTGCACATAGGCTGAATATTGGAAACCTTTGTACCTGTGAAATACTGTATGAGACAGAGCATCCTACTCTATTTTCTATACTCCCAGGTCAAGAATGGGAGCTTCCCATATATCATTGTAGCAAAGGCACTGTGTCAGCTCTGAGAAGGTCTCTGCTGTACTCATCTCTGCAGAAAGGTGGTGAGTACAGTAAAATAGGTGGTTCCAACATTACTGCTCATGTACAGGAGCCTCCTGTTCACTATTCAGCTTAATACACTTCTGAGATCCTGACCAAGCTAAGGGCTCGTTCACATCTCCGTTTCTCCTTTCCGTTCTCTGGCTCCGTTAAAGAGCAGGAGAACAGAAAGGACGGATTCTGGAGATAACTGACACCTAACTGAGCGTAATGGAGCCTAAAAACCCCATAAACTATATGTCCGCTCAGAACATGATTTTTGAGTGGAGACAAGAGTAGTGCATGCAGGACTTTCGGCCTCCGCTCAAAAATCATGTTTTGAGCGGACACGGAACAGACCCCATTATAGTCTATGGGGTCTTTAGGTTCAGTTACACTCAGTTAGGTGTCAGTTATCTCCAGAATCCATCCTTTCCGTTCTCCGGCTCCTTAACGGAGCCGGAGAATGGAAAGGAGAAACGGTGATGTGAACGAGCCCTTACAGACATCAGCACATCTTCTACCATGGAAGCACGTCAACCACTGCAGGACCACGGTGGACACACCCAAGGAAATCCAGTGACAACAGAAGAAGGGAACAAAGATAGATATCTCAAGAATGCTGCAATATAGCTCCCAACAGTTTCTAAGCATCTCCTAAATATGCGTTATCCAAAGTGAGAAAATCCAGTGCACAGTTTGTTATACTGTAGGTGCCTGTAAAATGAATTGTGTGGTAGAATACTTGCTTTAATATTTGGAGATATGCGGTTTTCTTTAAAAAGCGTGAGTTGTAAAGTCCCTGTCTGTCCATTAATGAATAACTTCAGTTTCTGTGCTCGTGCTCTGTGCCAGTCCAACATGCACAATCCAAAAAAACAGGAGGTTAGTCCAGCGCCAAAACTAAAATATTAATTTACTGAAACAGTCCTTAAAGTGCGTCCGCTTACATGCCTGTCATGCGTCCAGGATCCTTAATCATGGCACTATGATAAAGGACACTGAATGTGTCAGAAACGCGTTACAGTAGCTGGTGCACGTTCAGGATGGTTTGACGATTTTAATGATGTTTCAATAAATTATATTTTTTGTTGTGCTCACAGTCCGCTAGGCAGCATATGGGCAAGTATGATGTACTATAGGAACATACATTAGTAGCTGTTTATAACTCGTGAAGTGGAACTGAATGTTTTAATTAGGACTAGTATGTCCTGTGCTAAGCAATCTAAATATATGTAGGTTCATGAAAATTCGACATTGTAGACCAGAACTAGAGAATAATGACTGCACCACTATATATCTCTTATCTCGGAAGATCCCAACAATCCCAAGTGTGTAAAGAACCATAAATAGAAACCATCTCAAGCTGACAATGCAATATATCTATAAGTAAGGGAGTTGAAAATAACCCCCTGCTCCTCTTATAAAAAGAAACCTAGTTTGGTACTGTTGCTATGAGTTACTGTGTGACCCTGTTGCAGTAGTCATTCCACCTAGTTGAAATATTGGACTTATGTAAGACTTAAAGGGGTTATCCCATGATTAATGTAAAAAAAATGTATATCTGATATCATACAGTATACACCATTCTCTTTCTAACAAACAGCCCTGTACCTCACATGGATCCAGAGATCTCCCTATTCATTGCTCCAATTGTTCTGCTAGTTTTATTTCAAGCTGGCAGCTCAGGGGTGGGGATGGCATGCACTTTCTCAGGGGGTGTGTCTTTTCTGCTGCAGCTAGTGGCAGTTGAAGGATGGAACTGAGCATGTGCTTCCATCTCTGTGAGTAGGACAGAGAAATTAGAAAAAGAACAAACAGCAGGTGGCGCTGTACAGATACAGTTTATTGAATAACTCAGTGGCTCTACTAAATTTGTAATTACAATACACACAATTACAGAAGTATTCAGATCCATGTGCTGGTTTTAAAAATGTAGAATATTTTTCATGTGACAACCCCTTTAAGCCTGCATCATTATGCCAATATGTTATGTGATGCTTGACATGCCTTCCCACGCTGAAAAGGATGTCTTTACATGCAATGTGAATAAAAAACAAAAGAAATCAAATAAACATTTGGGGTCACATTTGTTAAGACCGACGTTTTACTGTAGATGCCGGTGGATCCGTCGGAGTTATGAAGAGGCACCAGCCTCTACTTAACTTTCGCTGGTCCTCCGCCACTTCTAAATGCAAGACAGCTTCTGAGCTGTCTTAGGCCCCTTGCCGACGAGCGTGAGCGGATTCGGTCCGGATGCGTTCAGTGAAAACTGTGCAATTTCACAAGCAAATACATTCAGTTTTGTTTGCGATCGCGTTCAGTTGTTCAGTTTTTATCGCGCGGGTGCAATGCAATTTAAATGAGTTTTACATGCACGTGATAAAAAACTGAATGTTTACAAACAAAATCTCTTAGCAAACATCCGTGAAAAAAGGAATCGCATCCGAACTTGCTTGCAGATGCGATGCAATGTTCACGCAGTCCCATTCACTTCTTTGGGGTCAGCGTTGTGTGAAAATCGCAAAATATAGAACATGCTGCGATTTTCACACAACGCACAAGTGATGCGTGAAAACCAACTCTAATGTACACAGCCCCATTGAAATGAATGGCTCCGGATTCCATGCAGGCGCAATGCGTTCGCATCACACATTGCACCCGCGTGTAATACTCGCGCGTGTGAAAGGGGCCTTACATTTAGACCATTTTCTACATCTAAAACAGGTGTAGAAAATAGCAATTTAAACGGCCTGCCGGACCATCCCCTTCCCAGCCCAAGCCACTCCCACTTTTTTAGACCTGGCGTGAGAAGGAAGAAATCTCAGATAGTGGTGCAATGGTAATTTGTGCCACAATCTGCACCAGAAATATGCCTAATTTACACATATTTCTGTTTAGTAAATGATCCCCTGGTGTCCACATGCACTCGGTTTTTAAAGGAACTCCGTAGGGAGGTTGTTCCAAACATCTTCAAGAACTGATCACGGATCCTCTGTGGATGTAGGCTTGCTCAAATCCTTCTGTCTCATGTAATGCCAGACAGATTTGATGTTTAGAACAGGGCTCTGTGGAGGTCATATCATCAATTTCAAGACTCAATTCTTTACGTTGCAGACAGTTCTTAATGATATTGGCTGTATGTTTGGGATTGTTGTCAGCTCAGAACTGGCAGAAACTAGTGTGACCCCGTTATACCTGCAGTGTCCCAGAGGACTACTACAAAAGGTTATTTATTGTCATTTATTTCAGTCACTGTGTATCCTACATGGCTGAATATAGGCAAGGATATAGTTAATCTGGCAGCCTTTTTAGTGTAGTTGCCAGGGTGATGTGCTGGTCACGCACACTACTGTTTGGTTAGTCAGTCTGGTTCTGCCTGTTGTTGACAGATGCTTTTGAATTTGGCTGAAACCTGTGTGAAGGAAGAGAATCCGTTCTCAGGAAAACATTATTCATGTGGAGTGTAGAAGCTGGCAGAGAAAAAGCAATTGTGCCAGAAGACTAACCCTGAGAGAAAGTGAGAACGATCTCCACAGATTGTTTAGGACAGGGTGTGTGTGCAGGGACAGTAAAAATTACTTGCACTTTTTCTGTTTTTGCAAAAAAATTTTGAGACACTTGTGCGCCCGTTGTCAATTTACTACTACTATCATTACCGCTGCCTATACTAAGCCATTGGGGAAAATAAGCCCTGTGTTATTCCTCAGAACTGTGCCTCTTGCTGCTATCTGCACTTCAATTCTCATCATCCTCAGTAAAGAGATCAGTCTTTGCTATCACTAAACTGACCCTGGCTTTGCCTCCATTCCTTCACCAGCCCTGCACCTGCCCTCCTGCCTTGCACCCTGCCAACCAGACATCAAGGGCACCCCAACTACCACCAGGTGGGAATCCCCAAAAGGACCAGGGTGTGCCCTGAGGGAAGAAAGGGTCCTCCCTCCATTCAATGCATGGCCACAGCGAATGTTGGAATGTGGACAGCCACTGTGAACCATCACAACTCCTATCAGTACCACATCAGCCACTCTACTCCTCCCATTCTGGCTAAGTGGTCCTCATGGAAGAATTGTGGTCAAAAAGCTGTGCCATCAATGTGGAAACTGGTGTGGACAAAAATGGAAGCAGGTGCTCTGGAGTGATAAGTCAAAATTTGAAATGTTTTTTTCTGTAACAGAAGGCTGCTTGTTCCCTGCAGGAGTAGAGAGCAGTACAATAATGAGTGTCCGCAGGCAACAGTGAAGCATGGTGGAGGTTCATTGCAAGCTTGGGGCTACATTTCAACAAATGGACCTGATTATTTGGTCAAGATTAATGGTGTCCTCAATGGTGAGAAATACACACAGATGCTTACCCATCCTGCAGTGCCATCAGGGATGCATCTCATTGGCTCCAAATTTATTCCGCAGCAGGACAATAATCCCAAACGTACATCCCATGTCATTAAAAAGTATCGACAATGTAAAGAAGAACCATGAGTCCTCGAAGTGATGATATGGCTCCAACAAACTTTTGATCTCAAAACCATCAAGTCTGTCTGGGATTACATGAAGAGACAGAAGGATTTGAGCAACTCTACATCCACAGAAGATCTGGGGTTACTTCTCCAAGATGTTTGGAACAACCTCCCTGCCAAGTTCCTTCAAAAACTATACACGTATACCCAGAAGAATTAATGGTGTTTTGAAGGCAAAGGGTATAGTCACACCAAGTATTGATTTAAGTTATATTTCTCTTTCATTCATTCACTTTACATGTTATTAATGAATAAAAATAAACTATTAAAACTCTAATTTTTTGAAAGCATTCTTACTTTGCAGTGTTTCTCCACACCTGTCTACAAATTTTGCACTGTACTGTTCATGTATTGCACTGTTAATGTGTGTTTTGAAAAAAAACATTTAGGTTATGCTGCCCCCTTTTAGTCAATTATATTATTGCTGTTGGATAATATGTTGTACGGATGCATAAAGATACTTTAATCATATAACAACTCTTTTCCGTAAGCTATAGTGAGACCAAGTCTGGTAGATGGTAAATAGCAATACTCTGCAGACTTCATTTGAGTAGTTGGCAGGGTGTTTGAAGAGTTAGCTGGGGATTTGCTGCTGGCAACAAAACCAGCAATATTCCTGCATGTTGTTAGCTATCACGATGATTGGTACTAAGGGTCATAAGCATACAACACCTTAGGTACATAGATATTGGCCACAGAGCAGGTACGCATCACATTGGAGTTGAGGCTAGAGCTGAATGGTAGAAAGAAGTTTCATGGCCCATGTATCCTGTATATCTGTATAATAGGCAAATGACAAAAACCAGCCATCCTGCCATCTATAAGCAACCCTATGTGAGAGACTCAATGCAATGCTGAGTTTTGTGAGGAAAGGCATTCTGTAACCGATTGGTACTGTACATATTGTGCTTTGCTATGCTGTGTGGAAATCATCTTCATCCCTGCCACTTTGAGGAGAGGGGTGCAATGAAATCAAGATGCAGAGTGAGTTGTTGTGTCTTGAGGGATTGAGTTATAGTTGCCTGCTGCCACTTAAAGGGGTATTCCCGTCACAGACAATGGGGGCATATCGCTAGAATATGCCCCCATTGTCTGAGAGGTGCTGGTAGCACCTTTGGGACCTGCACCTATAATAAGAATGGAGCGGGGAAATGAACGGTGGGTGCACTGCGCATGCACAGCCGCCCTCCTATCATTTTTATGGGACCGTCGAAAATAGCCGAGCGATATGCCCCCATTATCTGTGACGTAAATACCCCTTAAAAGAAGCGGTGCACCTAATGATTACAGTCCATTGATATCGTGTAACCATTAATCCTGACGCTAAGCTTGCTACCCTATGTGAGTCAATAAAAGTTCATCTTCTTTAAGTTACGACTGTATATGACTGATTCCCCATCCTAGAGTGGGAAGTCATATCACTTAAGTACTAAAAGACCTAAGCCCTTCTATATAGATGTATTTCTGAAGTCATAGCAACAGAGCTTAGAAGGTTGAAAAAAGAGATCCATCCAGGTCACAGTATTATTCTGAAAAGTCGATCCAGAGGAAGGCATCATAAGTAGAAGCCAATTGGTGGAAAAATACCTTCCTGACTTAAAATCTGGCAATCAGAATAACTACCTGGATCAATGACCCTTCTCCAGAAATCTAGTAACTGTAACCTGTAATATTATTACACTCCAGCAATACATCCAGGCCCACCTTGAACTCTTTTAGTGAATTCACCATCACCACCTCCTCAGGCAGAGAGTTCCATAGTCTCACTTCTCTTACCATAAAGAATCCTCTTCTATGTTGGTGCAGAAACCTTCTTTCCTCTAGACATAGAAGATGTCCCCTTGTCATGACCACAGTCCTTGGTAACATCATGGGAAAGATATCTGTATTAGTCCCTTGATATATGTAGCATGTAGGCAACGCCACTAACTCGAAACCATTGAATACCCATTCCCGCAGCTTATGACTAGGACTGTGCCACTTTCTCTCAAATCATAAAAAAAATGTACAGGTTGGTATAAACAGTTTAATACAACAAAGCAGTATGAGGTTGGCGCCAGCATAACGCTTTACATAACATGCATAAATACCAACCTCATTATCAGGAAGCAGAAAATGTGATAGAAACCTCACTTAAGCTATAATTCCACAATTGTTCCTTTGGGATGCTGAATTGGTGTACATTGTGCACATCTGCAAACTAATCCTGTTAATTATGTGCAAAAGTGTGCGAGAAATGAGAACTACTGTACGTGTAAACTGGGTGTTGCTAATTCTAGTGATCACATGTAAAATACAATCTTTATACTATATTAAAGTGGTTGTCTGGTTTAGAAAACTCATTTTCAAAGGACATTCTATATTTTATCAATGGGATTTGCCAGCAGTTTTAAAGAGCATCTCTGCACCTCCGTGCTATGGACAGCCTCTTTTTTTTTCAACAGGCAGCATGAAATGCTTTATTTTTTCAGTGGTGACAATGCAGATAAATTAAATGGACACTTCAATCAAAAAATGCTTAGCACATATTAACAACCTATATGGGAACACTCTGTATGCTTTTCATTTTAAAAATGGATGGATGGGTTTCTGGATATAATTTTTAAAGTCACTACATGAATACTATTTCCTGTCCAGAGTTTGTAGCTTCCTCTCTGTCTGTACTTTTAGAACAGAAAATAATCTTACTTAAAGGCACCTTTTAGTACACATTTGGAGGCAATTTTTGTTTATTATTGCATTTTACTCGATTTTGTCTAGAAATCATATTTTCAATTTGCCTTTGTAAAAAATATTGAGCCATTCTGTCACAATTTTTTGTTCTAGCTTGGTCACTGGTACTTTCACTTTGTGTCAATTACCCTTATTTAAGCAAAATCCTTTGAGGCAGATAAGGATTGAGCTATAATGAGTGTTTATAAGGTCAGAGAGCAGAGATAAGGAGTAGTGATGATGAGCGACATAGGCAATAAAAGCAAGAAGCAGTAGTGCTGATGGAAAAAAAATAGAATATTCGCGATTACGAATATGTAACACTATATTCTAGATTTTCGCAAATTCTTGAAGTGCCAATATTCACGATAAAAATTTGCGATTAGAATATTCGCGATCAACACTAATAAGGAGTCTGGCTGCTCCCCAGATAGCTGAAAAGACAAAAAATCCACAGGCAGCTAGTAGAGCATGCCAGCTCTGTGCACAAAAAAGTATTCCAAGACCAAATGAAAAAAAGATTTTTAGCTCAAAAAAACCACAATGCAATAAGAAAAAAAAAATTCCCCCAAAGGTGTACATAGCCTTTAATGGGAATGTGTGACCTATATATTTTTTTGCCAGGTTAACTCCAGACAGTGACACTTCTCATTTTTTTCTAATGTTTTTATATTCTAATTGTAGACTTACAGAGATCGCCTTGACGTGTGGCAGACGGGCCAAAATAATTTTGTACAAAATGTATTTGCCAAGAATCTCAAATTTGCTAAATAAGTGTAGCATTAGCACCAGAATATTTTCTATTACTATGGCATTATTGTACTTTATTTGGTTTGCAGAGTACTGTTGCATTGTATTTTTTTCTTTGTGTTTCTAGCCATGGCAGTGTCCACCTGTGCATTGGGATGTGCTGACTGAACCCTTTTTTCTTTGCTGTAGACTTTTTAGTCTGTTTCCTGAACATGGAAGCAGCCATCTTTTCTGGGATATGCATTATGCACCATAGGCCTCATGAGGGGACTTATATGAGGAAATTTTGTAGGCCTGCTCCGTTACCTGTGCAAAAGTCATTGTGCATGGAGAGAGTAGATAAACTGTGACAATCACATATTGTGAATGGTGGATCTATTATCTGTTATCTATACATAGGGTGGCCACTGGCTTCACCCAAGAAGCCGGACCTCACCGGCCACGCCCCAAATAATAAACCACACCCACCCAGTAAAGTCACACCCCCACATCAATGAAGCCACACCCCCATCACCATCCAGGGAGGAGAGGGAAGAACTTTCCGCATGGAAGGTGAGCTGTGGGCAGCCGGCGCGCTTCTCTCCCCCTCAGTCAGCCACGTCTGCGGCTCTAGTGACTGACTGGGGGTGAGAGAAGCCTCAGTCAGTTGCTGCAGCTCACGCTGACATAGCGCAATGCTGCTGTCTGATCGTGAGCTACTGAAAGGGAGGACATCCCTGTGTCTGTCCAGGCACTACGCCGGACGTAGGACACGGAGCCTGAAAACCAGACGTATGGCTACCCTATCTATACAGTGGTGATATCTGTAATTGTAATCCTGTCTGGGATGATGTTGAGAGGATTACTGAAAAATTATCTGTACAGTCCAAAAAGCAAAGGTTCTATTAGGCTTAGTGGTCAGTGTGAAAACTGAAGGATATATATTTTTTTATATAGATGGTAACATGGAAAATAAACCCGTTCCCGTACTTGTATGGTGGATATCAGGTCTTCAAAGATGGCACCTGCTCAGAAGCTGAGTGGGCACCATCTACTGGGTGCTGGTTTTACACAACAAACGCTCAGCAGACACTCGGTGGAAAAGTCCGTGATCAGCAACAATGACGATCACATACTTTTAATCCCTAAAAGTCAATTGTGACCAAGTGACCTGAGTGGTCAATTTTTATTAACATAAAAACTTGACTTAAACAATAGATAATTTTTCTATTCAGTCAAACCATCACTTGAACCAGGGAGGAGTGGGACTGAAGACTGAATTTGTGCACCCCGTACATATTAGGTTACAGTCGGCTAAACCTGCTATAGCTTAATGTGTATGGGGCATCCGGACCATCTCCTAAAGAGATGATGCCAGAAAAAACAGACTCAGGAGCTTTGAATTTTACCATCTGACCCTTCCACGCTCTTGGGATATAAGCCACCGCCAGAAGTGTCTGGCAGCAGTTTTCTCCTCTCTCTCCATTGAGAGCAAATACGCACATGCGCTCAACCGTATTAAGAGAAAGATAACTGTCAGCCAAGTAAGCTATTGAAGGAATATGGGCAGCTTGACTTTATACTGCTCCACTGTTTGCATGTTTATACTGTCATTCTGTCAGTCATTCCAGTCCTCCATCTACTATTCTAATGAAGACTACCTTGCAGACAAACCCTTCCCTGTACAGCTGGGTCATAAACTGAGATTACTCTGCGCTCCCATTGGAAACTGCACAGTACTGTACTTATGATTACTGTTACAGAAGGACAATATTTTGTATTTCATTTTCAATGACACAGTACTGTTGAAATAAAAAAAAATTGTTTTCCATGAATGTACCTCTCCTGATATTTTAGTAACTACATGCATTCCCCAATCCTCGAGCATCTATTCTTATGACTCTATGTTGTGCTATTCCTTTATTATTCCTTGTAGAAAATATGAATTAATTTCTAGTAGTTTGCAGAGAAGGTCCAGATGGGTGTTACCAGTTGGGGGGTCCCTGCACAGTCTGACAACAGCAGGACTGATTGGATAGTGTCAGACTGTGCAGCAACACACCTCTAGCTGGTAAGGCGGAGTTCACATCCGTGTTCCGCCTTTCCGTTCTCCTGCTCCGTTATAGGAGCAGAAGAAGGGAAAGGACGGATTTGGCACATAACTGAGCCGAATAAAGCCTACGGACCCCATTGACTAAAGTCGTGTATGCAGCTTCAAAAATCTTCCTCTGAGCAGAAACCTAACCCTGGGTTCACACTTGCACGTTTTTGTCGCGCGTATTAACAGCGCGTTTGTGGAAATAGGAAACGCGCGCCGTACGTGCGTTCGTGTGATTGACCACTGTGGCGTCAATCACAATACGCACGACAATACACCCCAAAGAAGCTCCTGTACTTCTTTGGGCGTAGGGCGTTTTACAGCATGTTCGTACGCGCTGTAAAACGCTCAGGTGAGAACTATGCCCATAGAGAAACATGGCTTTTCACCTGTTGAGCGTTTTACAGTGCGTAGGAACGCGCTGTAAAACGCTCAGGTGTGAACCCAGGGTAACGGAACCCATTATAGTCTATGGGATCCATAGGCTACATTAGGCTCAGTTATGTGCCAAATCCGTCCTTTTCCTTCTTCTGCTCCTATAACGGAGCAGAAGAACGGAAGGGCTTAACGCTGATATGAACTTAGCCTAACACCCATCTGGACCTTCATTGCAAACTGCTAGTAATTCATAACTTCTAGCAGGAATAATAAAGGAATGGCACAACATAGAGTCCTAAGAATAGATGCTCCAGAATTGCTTTCACAAGGAGGATGCAAGCAGTTGGTAAAGCTCACACGTCAGGAGAGCTTATAGGTCCTCTTTAAAAACCACTGATCTAGAAAACTTGTGTTTGTCTGCTTTCACACACAGCTGTTTGTTCGCTTTCTTCTGCACGTTTGTGTTTTTTGTGAAGTTTTTTGCCCCAGCAATTTTTGCTATAAAAAAGAATCATCTGAACTCCAAATAGTAGTTGATGGTCTATGGGAAATAAGAAATGTAGGACACACAAGTGTCTTTTTTTTTAACTCCTCACAATTTACTTAATTACATTATGTAATGTTTTTTGTCTTTTTGGCTTCTTTTCAAAAGCACAACATGCTGGAGCTCTAGGTGTTTTTTCAGGTTTCCTGATAACACATTCTCTTACAGCAAAAAACACAAGTGGCAAAAAAACTAACAAAAAAACTGTTGCACTTAGGGCTCATTCAGACATTCAGTTCTGCGGTCCACAAAACATGGATACCGGACGTGGGCGTTCCGCCTTTTGCGGAACATTACGGCCAGCCCTGTAATAGGATAAGACATGTTCTATCTTTTTTTGTGGGGCCACGAAACGGAACTACGGATGCGGACAGCCCACGGCGTGCTGTCTTCATCTTTAGCGACCCTACTGAAATGAATGAGACCACAAATATACGGACATGTGAATGAGCCATTACAGGTAAAAAAAATTGAGCGACAGTGTTTTTAGCAGCTTTTTTGCAGCAGGTTTAATGAAAAAAAAAAAAGTCCTCAGTTGTCAACTTTAGGTCTGTGGGGATTATGAGACACAGTGCTAACATATGTATTTTTAAAGGCGTTTTTCTTCACTTGCGGTGCGTTTTTTGCCTCCTTGGCATTTTTCTAAAATCGCAGCATGCTCTGGCTATGACATTTTTTCAGGCGCTTTCCGATAGACTTCTCTGTAGGGAAAAAATGCCTGAAAAAAATGTCTTCGCTCTATGGGTACGACCACAGGGTACTGCCTGGCGATACAGGCCGCAGCTTTGTTTTGTTCACTAATGAAGACCGCACTGTTTAGTCTGTCTGTATTGTTAATGGCCACACAGTATTGAAGGTTTAAGTAGACCCAGCAGCGGCCCATATGGTCATGTGGTACTTGGCCGCAGTGGTGACGCGTGGTCGTACCCTTTAGAGTACATATGTCACCTACATGCACCTTATCTTTATACATGCACACATAACCACATTCACTGCATGCTGGCATGCACACATTCATTTACTACATACTAGTTCACACACTAATTACATGCTGGCGTACACACATGAACACTCACTATATAAACTCATAAATGTAGGCACAAAGGGAGTAGAACTGGCTTAGTTGCCCATAGCAACCAATCAGATTCCACCTTTCATTTTCCAAAGGAGCTGTGAAAATTGAAAGGTGGAATCTGATTGGTTGCTATGGGCAACTAAGCCAGTTCTACATTACACCAGTTTGATAATTCTCCCCCAAAGAATACATACTGTACATACTTGCATGCATTTGCATAGACTTATATTCATGCACACAATGGCGAGGGGTGGCAACAGCTCTAAAAAAATGCACTTATTAAAGTGCTGCCCCAAAAATTCTGTTATCCTAGGGTTCCTAGTGGTAAGTACCGCCCTGCCTATGGGGATATAAATGCTGATGTGTAATACTGACCATGTAAAAGTGGCCTTACTTTCTTTTATGATTCATGATGGTTTTACTTAAAAAGCAGCAGCAAAACTGCATCAGATATGGCACATGTGAATCTGGCCCAAGGCTGAATTCAAGGCCATAGGCCTCTTGCACACCAACGTTTTTTTTTCCGTTTACGTTCCGTATTACGGTCCGTATACGGAACCATTCATCTTAATGGGTCCGCAAAAAAACGGAATGAACATCATATGCATTCTGTTTCCGTATTTCCGTTCTTCCTTTCCGTTCAGAGATAGAACATGTCCTATTTTGCTAACCGCAAAAAATGGATCACATACGGAAACCATAGGGAAACGGAACGAAAACACTACTGATACAAAAAATGGAACAAAAGATCCGTGAAAAGCGGACCGCAAAATACTGAAAAAGCCCTACGGTCGTGTGCAAGAGGCCATAGTTTCTGTCACGTTTTGACGGTATTCTTAGCTGTGTTCTTTGGAGAGTTACATAGTTGTTATTATTGCTGGAGGTTTTCTAGTAACTAGTGATGAGTGAAGTTCCAAAAAATTCGATTCGGTGGCTGCTATTACCAAAAAATTTGCTTTGTGACAATTAAAGATGAGCGAATCGAATCCCATGAAGTGGAATTCGAATAAAATTTCAAGAATTATTCGATTCACCTAGAAGCTGAATTTCCTCGTGCTTCACGTCAGCAAATATATTAATCCTGAAATTCAAACTTACCATGTCCATTCGCGCGTGAAGGGCTGCCAGCCTCCATCTTGCTTGAAGATCTCGGCCGAAGTCCCACACCGTCCTGCCTGATGATGTAATCTCACTCCGCACGTGATTTCGGCCGAGATCTTCAAACAAGATGGCGGTGGCCGGCCCGTCGCGAGCAAATGGATGCGGTAAGTTTGATGTAATGTTTTTTTTCATATTAATTTCACACTGTTTGTACAAGAAATTCGCTCATCTCTAGTGACAATTACTTCGCCACGAAGAGCATTTTTTTGTAGATAGCTGGTACAATCACAGGGAACGGCGATTGCGCCACCACCCGTCAATAAACCCCTCAGATGCCGCGTTCATCTGAGATAAATATTAAATGATTAAAAAAAAATGTTTTATTGTACTTACCTCATCCATTTGATCGCGATGAGACTGCAGGGCCATCTTGCATGAAGATCTAGCGCAAAATCTTGTGGCCGGTCACCACACACAAGATTGCGCGCGGGATCTTCAAGAAAGATGCTCACGGCAGCCTCTTCGCGCTCTAAACGGATAAGGTAAGTATGATTTTTATTTTTACTGGCATTTCAGGGAAAAGCAATTCGTTACCACGAAACATGAGGAAATTCGGCTTTGTGGCGAATTAAATTTTTTCGGAAATTCGTATCGAATTTCCACTATATCAGCTTCAATTCACTCAACACTACTGGTAACCCATTGGAGTCAGCACACAATGCATTTTTGTTTCTGGGGCTTTTTGATTTTAAATTTTTACCAAAAGAAAACATGCACCAGATGGGATGTTTTTTCACCCATTGCCTTGTATGTCCAAAAATTGCACGTGAAGTTTATGGAACTGTTTTTATGGGGTATTTTGGGTGCTTTTGATGGAGGCATAATATAGGTGATGTATAATATAGTACAGCCACCTCACATATTACATAGGGGACAATTATATGGCGTTGTGCTGCTGCTTATTTCCTACAATGGGTAAAACCTACAATGTCGAGAGAACAGTATTTCATTTTGAAGTGACATTTCTCCGTGAAGATGCTAAAATGAGAAGAGTCAAAAGCAATCTGAGACTCCACTATGTGATCTTAGTGTTAATGGAGGCCGTTCGGTGGATATTGGAAATCTTTCAGCTGGTGGTAAAAAAAAACTGCTATAATAAAAAATGTTAAGCCCCAGGGGGGTTGTATGTGTCCTTGAAATCAGGGTACCTGTCATATAAACCCAGGAGTTATTGCAGGAATAAAACACAGTCTGCTAATCCTTTTATAAGGTACACACAAAAAATACATAACTCCTTCACAGCCGAGCACATCGATGGGGTTAGGAACGTGAAGGGTTAATAGGCCCAAATCTACCAGGAATGAATGCACGCTGTATTCTTACTTTATTGCTTCTCTTAGAGAGCACAAACCAGAAGTGGAACTTAAAACTTCTGGGTCTCAGTGTAAATTCTGTAACAAGGGGGCTTTGAGCTAGTGTTGGTCATCACACTGATGTCCTCAAAAGGGGCAGAGAAACCTTTGGGCCACCTCATTCTCTATGGCTGGGTGGGACTTTAACATAGACTACCCTTTATCGTTCAGTGTTCACGTCAGTGATTTTCATCAGTGATTTTGAACCAAAACCAGGTGCGGCTCTAAACACAGAACAGGGGCAGAGATTTCCCTTATAACTTATCTCTTTGGAGGCTCCAATCCTGGCTTTGGCTCACAATCACTGATGGAAATCACAGACTTGGACACGTGTGAATGAGGTTTTAAAGTAATGTCCGTGGGATAAAGGTTAAAGAAAAAAAAAGCATTTTATTGAAGTAGCTACAAGATTTCTGATACAAAAGTTAGGTTTAGTATCATTTTATATTGTTCCTCTGTGTCAAGACCAACACAAGTGCATACTGGTTCATGTGAACCCTATGGTCCAAACTTTTTTGGTAGTAAGGCTACTTTCACACTAGCGTTTTGGCTTTCCGTTTATGAGATCCGTTCATGGGCTCTCAGAAGCGGTCCAAAACGGATCAGTTTTGCCCTAATGCATTCTGAATGGAATAGGATCCGCTCAGAATGAATCAGTTTGCCTCCGCTCAGTCTCCATTCCGCTCTGGAGGCGGACCCCAAAACGCTACCTGTAGCGCTTTTCAGTCCGCCATGTGGTGCGGAGCAAGACGGATCCGTTCTGACACACAATATAAGTCAATGTGGAAGGATCCGTTTTCTCTGACACAATAGAAAACGGATCGGTCCCCCACTGACTTTCAATGGT
This sequence comes from Bufotes viridis, assembly GCA_033119425.1. Lineage (NCBI taxonomy): Eukaryota > Metazoa > Chordata > Amphibia > Anura > Bufonidae > Bufotes > Bufotes viridis. Next base: position 77,009,987 of record CM065598.1, on the reverse strand, counting down.
GTTCAAGACTGATCCGTCATGGCTATAGAAGACATAATACAACCCGATCCGTTCATGACGGATGGATGCGGTTGTATTATTGTAACGGAAGTGTTTATGCAGATCCATGATGGATCCGCAAAAAACGCTAATGTGAAAGTAGCCTAACACGATTTCCCTGCCCATAAGAGTTGTATATAGCTATAAAAGTACAAGAAGTTTAAAGTCACATACAGTACTGTTCAAAAGTTTTAGGCACTAGGCAGGTGTGGAAAAAATGCCGCAACGTAAGAATGCTTTCAAACATAGAAGAGTTAATAGTTTAAATTAGTTTAATTTTACATTCTGCGGCAGGACAAGGACCCTGAACATACAGCTAAAGTCATTAAGAACTATCTTCAGAGTAAAGAAGGACAATGAGTCCTGGAAGTGATGATATGGCCTCCACAGAGCCCTCAACATCATTGAATCTGGTTGGGATTACATGAAGAGACAGAAGGATTTGAGCAAGACTACATTCACAGAAGATCTGAGGTTAGTTCTCCAAGATGTTTGAAGCAAACTCTTTACCAAGTTCCTTCAAAAACGGTGTCCCTAAGAGAAGGCAAAGTGTGGTGGCACCAAATATTCATTTGATTTATATTTCTTCTTTGTTCCTTCCCTTTGCATTTTGCTAATGGATAAAAGTAAACTTTGAACACTCCTATATGTGAAAGCATTCTTACTTTGCAACATTTTTCGACATCTGCCTACAACTTTTGCACAGCACTGTAGATTGCTGAAAGTTTGGCATGGCTCATCCTAAGGACATTTAGTTTACTTAATACTGCAGAGACATATTATGAATTCTTCAACCCCATTTAATAACACAACCGATTCTTACAATCTTTAGGTCGGGAATTCATCCAAATCTGAAATTTATTGGTGTATAAATAAAACACAATTTTTTGTGCTCAGTTCTAAAGGTGTAGTTCTCAGCGAGCAAATATCCTCAGACTTGTCTTTTTAACAGTTTCCAAGGATACCCGAATCATGCTTGTTTTTCAGAAGGTACCTTTCCATTGCATGTGTATGAAATGTTAAAGTGATGCATATGAGCCTAATACAGAGAAGGCGAATGCTAATCTCTAGAGTCAAAGCAAGTGAATTAAGAAAATGGATATTTGCTGCTCCCCATAATGTTAGGAGCAGATCCCCTTGTGCTTTATGTGTCTGCTATCTGCTCCTCTCACTTACCTTATAGCCAGCAGTGCAAGGAGATGCAGCAGTAGTAATCCATTTGCCATATTCAGACCTGAGCAAGAATGAGAGAGAAGCAGTCACCACCTGCCTTTGACTCCTATAACAAAGCCACAGCTGTCACATGGAGGGATGCATCCCAGCTGAAGATTCGCTGCCCTGTAAAGGCTTGTGACTGTGGATTGGTGATGAGTGGGGAGGGAGGGGTTGCAGGCTGGCCCCCACCTTCTCTCCTGTGCATCTTGGAGCTCTGCTCTGTAGTATTGGATGCATCTATTTTGTGGAAGGAGCTACACTATGTCTTGAGCTCATCCAAGGGCGCAGCACTGGGCAAAGCATGACATGCAAGCTCTAAAATACTGAGCCAGAGAGTCCTAGGAGAGGAGTGCAAGAGTGGAGGAAGCAGGTGGTGAATGGACACACTGGAGAGCACCCTCTAAGTGGGTAAAGTGCCTTTTAAGAGTAGCTCATTAAGTGCAAACTACAAGGCTCTTTGGACATCCAGAGGTTGATGGTCTATTTATATTTTCTTCAAGAAGCAGAAGGGAGGAGATTTGGAAGCTAAGGGGGACCTTGAGGTGTTTGAGTGCTCAAGTGGATCTCAGAGTGCTCGCCTTCTAACTGTACTGCCCAGCGAGCTTCCATAGCAATGTGGATCTTGGAGCTGGTGCTGGGGTTGGTATGGCTAGCAGGGATGACTAATGGTCAGAATGAAACGGAACCTATCCTTCTGGAGGGGAAATGCCTGGTGGTTTGTGACTCTAACCCGACTTCTGACCCAACTGGCACTGCACTGGGCATCTCTGTGCGCTCCGGAAGTGCCAAAGTGGCTTTCTCTGCCATCAGGAACACCAACCATGAGCCCTCTGAGATGAGTAACAAATCCATGACTATATACTTTGACCAGGTAAGTGTGGGAGCTGTGTTAGGTATGATATGGCCACAGGGTCAGGTTTCCTGATGCAGTTTTAGAAGCCAAAATCAGGAGTGGGACATAAAAGGAGAGAAAGTATAAAGGACAGATAGGTCTTCTCCTCACTCCTGGTTTTTGCCAACCAGGAAACCTGGTTGTGTGGCCATTACCCTTATAGTATGTGTGATAGAAAGTCATGGTGATGCTTGTCAGAGGAGCAGGTGGTGGAGGTGGATGTTGTCATGCAGGGCAGTGCAGCAGAATAATGTAAATTACACAGAAGAAAAGTTACCAAGCTATCTAGTCCATCTTATTCATGTAGGACAAGGACATGGAAATAATGGCATTGTGTTAAGGGAAAAGTATTGCAATGAGAATTAAGCCTTGCACTCATATTCCAACCCAAAATCAACCTAATACCTAATGTCTCCAGAAAGTTAATTGCCTCACACCTTTATTGTTTTTCTGACTATAATCATGTAACAATAAATGTAGAGGAAAAAATAATTTGGGAATAGCCATAGGCTGTGTGTAGAGCAATGTCTTATGGTCATCTCTTCTGCTTTAATGTTCATGTGAAGCACCTGGCTCTCAGATCTAGCCTTTATCATGTGGTTTAAGAAAGTGTTCTCCTGCATGTGCTGATATTATTCTAAACAGTGTCGTAAAACTAGTTGACATAGCCAAAAGGTACATTGATGGGGGAATGCTGAACTCAGAAAATTCTAAATGTCTTGGATGAAAGAGCTGTGAACTAGTTTTTATCAGCCAAATGTTCAGAGGAGTCAATAACATCCCTTCAGAGAGCTCACATTCTGCAAGAGCTGCCAGGTACCTACGTTCCTCGACGGGCTTTGTGGTAGGCTCCCATTCAGTGATCACGTGCAAATCAGGTCTAATAGTAGATTTACATTTGGAATATCATCTAGGTCAATCATAAGTGAAATGAAGTTTCTGATACAAACAGAGCTTGTAATGACCTATGGTATCTAATATGGTCATACCAACCCGTTATCCTGTCTGTCTGATGTTCGGGAGGTCTATCTAGTGACTTAAAATAAATGTCACTTTTTGAATTTGAGAGATGAAGAGGCCAATAATCCAACCGAGTAATCTACTCTATAGGATCTGCAGATGTAGTATGCAAAGGGCCAACCGGTGCAGAAGTCACAACCAAATGTCACCCAATGATTGATATGGTGTGATCTCCCCAGTGGTAGGCCATATATAATACCAATAAACCTATCCTGTAGAGGTTGATCACCCTGGTGGTTTTATGACCCAAGTGAACTAAACACCGTTCCTTATATTGACATCTTTCCACCCTACAGATACGGAGCTGTCCTACGGTGCCGTAAAATATAGCCAGGTATCATCAGCTTACTGTCAAATGTTTCGGTGTCTTCAAGGCAGAACGATTATAAGCCTCTGAGATATTACTTGGATTGTTATTAAGCAAAAGCACACAATTCAATACAGATCACTTTTTTGTAAATTAGAATTTCTCACTAATGGACTCGTTCTGTTCACTCCAAGCAAATATTGGGCAGTAACAACCACACTGAGCTTTGTAGGTGACAGGTCAGATAACCACAGAATATGGGAAAACCATTGACGGCCTTTCAATAATTTCCGTATCCGCTGACATTTCTAGGCTTCTAGTGACTGGTGATGACATTAAATTTGGTTTTCTTTGTTTTTGGAAATCTAGGTATTGGTTAATATTGGAAACAGTTTTGATTCGGAACGAAGCACCTTCATATCGCCCAGAAAAGGGATTTACAGCTTTAATTTCCATGTGGTGAAAGTGTACAATCGACAAACTATTCAGGTGAGGCTGGGATCTCTCCTTATGTCTGCGCCTGGTTGGGCTGGATTCATACATGCAGTTTTTGGAGCAATTTATTGTGCCTAACACCAGAGTGGATACAGATGAGAGGGACAGTGAATTTTTATTTTACAGTTTTCCTTCTTTTTGTATCTATCCCTGAAAAAAAAACTGCATGTATGAATTCATCCTTAATTTAATTCATTTAGATAAGGGTGCCTGTACATGCTCAGGTTCTGGTCAGGTTTTTAGATGCAGTTTTGAAGCTAAAACCAGGTGTGGATTCACAAAATAGTAGAAGTTGCATGTGCCTGCTAGGGTGCTGCCACCCGTTCAGTTTTTTTATGCAGTTTTTGAATGGCAAAATCAGGAGTGGATCATAAAAAAAGAAAAGTATCAAGGTCAGATAATCTTTCTATTTTATTTTTTCAAATCCGCTCCTGGTTTTTGCCTCAAAAGCTGCATCAAAAAACCTGTAGGTGTGGTCGTAACCTTATGCTTCTCTCTTTTAATAATCCCTTTATGATCCACACCTGGTTTTGGCTTCAAAAACTGCATCAGGTTTTCTTAAAAAAAAAAAAAGGACCTGACTGAGTACAGGGAACCTGAGAGACCACTGTTAGTTTATTGCTACTTTGTGCTTTTTAAGACAGAACAATTAGGTAAGAACTATTAATACATAATTACTTTATCGTACGTAACATTCGTACCTCAATCAATTTGATTTTATATTATTTACTACAATCATTTTAAAACTTCTGTAAAGCATGGCCATGATGACAAGCAAAACATAAGGGCCTACCCCGCATATAATTATATGTTCATTTTATATATAAGATATATATATATATAGTTAAAAAATCATCTATCTATCTATCTATCTATCTTTCTATCTATCTTTCTATCTATCCTATCTATCTATCTATCCATCTATTGTCTATCTATTTATCTATCTATCTATCTATCTATCCATCCATCCATCCATTGTCTATCTATCTATCTATCTATCTATCCATCCATTGTCTGTCTATCTATCTATCTATCTATCCATCCATCCATCCATTGTCTATCTATCTATCTATCTATCTATCTATCTATCTATCTATCTATCCATCCATTGTCTGTCTATCTATCTATCTTTCTATCTATCTTTCTATCTATCTATCTATCTATCTATCTATCTATCTATCCATCTATTGTCTATCTATTTATCTATCTATCTATCTATCTATCTATCTATCTATCTATCTATCTATCTATCCATCCATCCATCCATTGTCTATCTATCTATCTATCTATCTATCTATCTATCATCCATCCATTGTCTGTCTATCTATCTATCTATCTATCTATCTATCTATCCATCCATTGTCTGTCTATCTATCTATCTATCTATCTATCTATCTATGCACATTTACAATACTGTTAGACATCAGCCCCACTGTATTTTTCAGGTCAAGTGGTTAACCCCTTTGGAAATAGAGCTAGCCGCAGCATATACTGCTCTGTATTCCAACTAATGTATAGCCCATACAAGATGGCACATACATTGAATCCAGCACGTATTACCTCCACATCTGCCATATGGCTTTCTGCAGGTCATGAAAACAGTGCATCACTCTGTATTCTACCACTTTCTGTGAAAAAGATGGTTTATTATCCCTTCGCCCTAGTGAAATAAAATATAATTTGCAAACAGGGTGCGAAAATGATGTGCTAAAATGGGTGTTAATTTTTTTTAGAAACATCTTCTTTATAGTCCAGGAGATATTAATGGAGCTGCTTTTGATCTGTCATCTCTATATGTTCACTAACAAGCAGCATTTGGTTCCATGAGACATAATATGCTAATGTGTCCTATTTATGCTCCGGGTGTGATAAATCATAAAGCATGGTTCCCGGTGACATGGGCATGTTATGACGTGAAGTCCATCATCAAGTCTCATAGAGAACGTACATCTCTGGCAAAGTGCTATCAATAGGAACATCACATGTATCCGCCTAGGTGCTAAACTGGCGCAGTATTTGGCTTCTAATCGGTCAGTTTTTGGGGCCAAATGTAAACGTGAACTGTGGAAAGGTTATTTACAATGTAGAGAACAAGACTATGAATGTGTAGTGATGGGGGCGGGGGTGAGACCGGTTACTTACAGTTTTTCTTGCTAGTAGGTTTAGTAATATTACAAGGCGCTTGCAGAGGGTCTCTGGAGTCAGGCACTTTTATATTCTGATGTGCTGGTCATTTAATATTTGTGTCTAGAAAGCACACATCTGGACTTTCTGCTAAGTTCAATGTTTGCAGCAGGGAATTTACAGTGAACAAAGCTTCATCATTAAAATGCACGTAATAGGACCTTTAGATATTACATCATTCATCATTTAACCCTTGAAAAAGTGACCTATGATCTAGAGTATCAGTCCATCGGTCCTGCTTCATGGTTCAGGCCTAAAATACAGTATATATATATACATATTAGAGATCCGTTATGATATCAGTGTGTCAGCTGTACAGGTAACCATAGTACTTTCTCTAACAGTGCAGACAGATGTCTCAGGAATACGGAAACATCCCTGACTGCACCAGAAAAATGTTGCACAAATAGTGTGTTAAGAAAAAGAACGAAATCTGTAGAACAAGATAAACAGTTTATAAACAGATATGAGATATATTTACAAATAAGAGATTGGTTGATAGAAAGAAACTAAAATAGATGAAAAGATTTTAGATAGATAGATCACATCACGTTTTTGCCATCCGTTAAACATATATAAAAAAACGTATATGTTAACGGATGTCTCAGACTGATGCCATACAGTGGCATCCGTCACCATAGAGTTTCATTGTAGAGAAAAAACATATACGGTAGCTTATAAGTTTTTTTTCCACTGGAGTCTGAAATACTTTTTTTTTCAAAGTCTCAAATGGTGGGCAAAAATGTGATGTGAACCCACCCTCACTGCTATCATGGCTGAATGGCCACCCCAACTTTCCACACCGGTCTTAAGGTTCTCTGTACTGCTGGAGGAGGCGCCAATGTTATGTAGAGGCACAGGCTTCTTCCAGCAGGACATGTGACAGACTTAAACCTACACCAGCTCCCTTGCTGGTGTAGATTTAAAGGGGTTGTCTGACTTCAGCAAATGGCATTGATCATGTAGAGAAAGGTAATACCATGCAGTTACTCGTGTACTTTGATTGTCCACATTGCTTCCTTTGCTGGCTGGATTCATTTTTCCATCACATTATGCGCTGCTCGTTTCCATGGTTACGACCACTCTGTAATCCAGTAGCAGTGGCCGTTGGCTCCCTGGTGGCTTGAGCCGCAGTAGTATGCATAGTCCAGCACTTTTTTTCTGTAGTGTGCAAGCATGGCCATCGTGCTGGATTGCAGGGTAACGAGCAGTGTATAATGTGATGGAAAAATGAATCCGGTGTAATGTTACATATTCCTACTTCGTGAGATTTCCCTACCAGTCGCACCGGAAATGACATGAGGAGGCGTTCCCGAGTTGTGACGATCTGCGCGATATGCGGCGGAGAGCCTCAGTAGGGAAATATAACGGCCCAGTGCGCAAGCGCTGCTAACTCCTGAACATCCATCCGATCTCCGCGCCTGCGCAGTGTGGGGGTAGTGAAAAATTACGGCTCAGTGCGCAAGCGCCTAGGGGAGATCTGATGGCCATTTTTTCTATTAAATAAATAAATATAATAATAAATATAAATAATATTATAACATAGTAACATAGTATATAAGACCGAAAAAAGACATTTGTCCATCCAGTTCGGCCTGTTTCCTACAAGTTTCCTACATATTTATTTATTTAACACAAAAAATGGCCATCAGATCTCCCCTCGGCGCTTGCGCACTGGGTCATAATTTTTCACTACCCCCACACTGCGCAGGCGCGGAGCGCAGATCGTCACAACTCGAGAACGTCTCCTCACGTCATTTCAAGTGCGACCGGTAGGGAAATCTCACGTAGGGAAATGTAACGTTACACCGGCCAGCAAAGGAAGCAATATGGACAATCCCAATACATTAGTAAGCGCCTTCTATTAACTTTCTCTACATGATAAATGGTATTTGCTGAAGTAAGAATACCCCTTTAAGCCATTTTCTGCGCCAAAAACTGGCATGAAAAATGATGAGTAAGATGTGTCTGCCAGCCTGCAGGGAAAAGTCGCAGAATTTTGCCGCAAAATGACATGCAACAAAATCCGCCACCGATATACACCACAAAAGTGGCGTTTATCAGTTAATAAATGAGCCCCTAAGCATCTTCTTGGAGGACATCCGGAAAACTGTAGAAGAAAACCCCACTAATAGCTACGCGCTGTGATTGATCCCCTTCCTGTCCCAGCCCACCTTGTGCCGTGCCCCTGCGGAATAAACTGTACTTGTCTGAATGCATATAATGACCGCTACTCTTTTACACCTCAGGTGAGCCTTATGTTGAATGGATGGCCTGTGATTTCTGCCTTTGCGGGTGACCAGGATGTGACAAGAGAAGCAGCCAGCAATGGTGTTCTTATTCAAATGGAGAAAGGTGACAGAGCTTACCTAAAAATAGACAAGGGCAATTTGCTGGGAGGATGGAAGTTTTCAACATTTTCTGGATTTCTGGTATTCCCCCTTTAAAATGACTATTTTTTCCCCACCTAGAGCAGCAAGCGACAAAGGAGAGATTGTTTGCTATTGCCCCCAAATAGCTGCACTTAGAGACTCAGACGGGACCTTTTTCACTTTGAAATATCCAAGACCCCCACATATCTAATTGTGTGTTCACCTGCTTCGGAAACTTTAATATTGTAACAGACAAGGAACTAGTGAGATCAGCTGTCATTTCATTATATTACATTTTTAGGGGGGGAAAAAAGACACCTTTGGTTACTTTGTATCCTTTGATTTATGTCATTGTTGCCTAATGATCTGTTTTAACCCCCTCTATGCCATACAACATCATTCTTTGTCTCAGTTGAACAACCGGTAGAGAATACTATAGAGATATCCTGTATATTGGCTTCTAGATGACACCGGAAATATCTAAGAAGGCACCGTGGCGGAATGGTGTACTCAATATTTTTCTGTATTTCTGAGTGATTGTGGAAATAAAGGCTACTACATGTCTGATGCTTGTTCTGCTCTTGTAAAACGTGGCCCAAATACAAGCGATAGAAGTATATCCAATAATTATACTCTGTACTATAGGTGTGAATGCTGGAATGTCGTTTGCTTCGAGCCCCTAACCCTTAATTCTGGGTCTTATGATTTTGTAAATTTCTAACCCAGCTATTCCGGTCATACGCCAAAAAAAAACAAAAAACGAGTCTGTACGTATTATAAAGTATGGTCGGAAAATGTCAAATATTATTTTTTAATGAATAGAATTTTGAATTCAGGGTTATGTTCTGTCTTATGTCCGATTAACGGAATATTTTTCAGTTTTAACTCCTAATATTGCATGTTCAAAATTTAGCCAAAAAACCCCAAACACCTTTCTGGATCAATGTATGTTATAAAATGATGCCTAATGTAAAAAGTGCGCATAAAGACGCACCAAAATAATAACTGTATATAAACATGATAAAATATATATTTTAAAGCCTTTTTGTTCTGTTCAGATGTTATCTGTATGCAGCCGTCCGATACGTCACGGTTTATCATTTCTTACTATTGTCCATTTGTTTGCTATTTTATAATTTTTATTGTTATTTCCAAAAATGTAAATGCTATAATTTTGCAGCACTCAGAGATGACTACTTTTATGATAGTGAATATGGGAAGAGATTTGATTGTACCTTAACAGTGAAATAAAAGTGTAAGAAATCGGATTTTCTTTTTACATTTTTTTGGTGTTGATGCTTGACTGTCAGGCATGACAGATGTCGGTGTGACAATGATGACATATTAAAATTCGGTATACGTCTTGCGTATTCCTCCAATATCCCAAAATGTGAGTGGATCCTGTAGAGTTAATATGCCGTGGCTTTATTTCAAGCCCCTGGCTTCAAGAAGGAACTTAATTAGCTCCTAGGGGGAAAATTAATACCAGCATAATAAGCAAAGTCTCCTTATTTATCCTCAGTTTTGTCTTAGTAATAGTTTTGTTCAGCTGATGGGGGCATTGCTAGATTCTCCAGCGCACCAGGTGACTCCATCACATCTACAGCTTGATTGTTTCTGTAGAGGTTATTATTACAATGACAAGATGCCAGTCCCATACTACCTGTGAGGTGTAAGCAGGCGGACGTGTCTGTGTGAAGTGCCCAAATCTATCTATCTATCTATCTATCTATCTATCTATCTATCTATCTATTATATACAGGAGCGTAACAGCTCATGGGCCCTGGTGCAAGAGTTCAGCTTGGGCCCCCTTTCCGTCAGTGCATTGTGTGTCTTCTTATGCAGCACAAGGGTCTTTGAGCCCCTTCAGGCTCCTGGGCCCAGTAGCGACTGCTACCTCCGCACCCCCTATAGCTACGCCCATGATTATATATCTATCTATCTATCTATCTATCTATCTATCTATCTATTATATATCTTCTGTCTATCTATCTATCTATCTATCTATCTATCAGTCGAATGATGCAAGGCGGCTCACCCTCTAAAATAGAAATAGGCAAGTCTGGTGCTCACGTTATTAGGTATTCCCCTCTACCCGGTAGTTAGGATTGCAATATAGGATAAATTAACGGGCACTCAGAACCGCATGTGTATTGTAACTGCCAATTTATTATATTAAAATTAAAATTACTAAAATCTTATATTACTATATGTCGCAACAATATATTTCATACACATAAAAATAGATTAAAAATATATTTCATACACATAAGAGTCCACCTGATAGCACGTTCAGTCTCAGTTATTCGCAATTATTCGCAATTGATAGTCGAGATAGCAGGCATATATTGTATTTGTGTCGATTTAGTCCGAATCTTCAGAACTGAATTATCAATAATAGGTTCCGATTAATTTTGCCAAATGTCCAGTTGTATCTAATAATGAGGTATACTCACAAAAAGTCCAGTTTATGTTGCACACCAGTTTGTATATAGATTGTTTGCCGCCCGTGTTGGGTTGTGAGCTTCCAGGACCTTCCTCCTGCGTAATAGGTCACATGTGCTGAATGGCGCTCGTGTTGAATTGTGAGCTTCCAGGACCTTCCTCCTTCGTTATAGGTCACGTGTGTTCAGTGGCGTCCCACGTGATACACACATATATGGATTTTACCAGCGCTGATTCTTTATAATTGCAGGTTGCAATTATGATATAGGACTACTCAATATGCCAAACGCGTTTCGAGGGTTCACCCTCTTCCTCAGTGGCCTTTCTTGTAGTCCTAAGTATCTTGGACATGGCATTAAATAGGTATGTTTCAACCCTCCCATTGGCTGAAAAATTAATGATACGATTTGGAACATATGTGGCAGTAACCCATTCTATTCTCAGAGGTTACAATCTTCATTTGACAACATATATCAGATAGTTTTTTATATTTTCTATATATAACTTGCTTTATCCGCAAGTGGCATATCTATATGTGTAAAATACAATTAATTACATGAACCATCATATATAAAATCATCATATAGAAAAAACACCGTATAAAAATTCATTAAAAAGACACATCTATATTTGACCGAAAAAACTTCACTCAAACCACGTTATATAAAAAAGGCATGGTTGGTCAATATTAAACTTTTCTTCATATAAACCATCTTTATGTAGATATATTTACAATGTGTCTCCATATACATATCTGCATATATAAAACGCATATGAAAAATATATATAAAAAAAAATAAAAAAACGCATGTAAGACAACATGTGTGTGAACGGTCTCTTATTATTATTAACCATTTTATGTATTAATTTTTGTGATTTATTTTTGATTTTTATTTTATTTTTGTTTTCCACATACTTGACATGATGCTTTATAATTCTACAATATTCACCTTCATGTACATTCTTGTTTTTTCTCTCTCAAATTTTGATTGTGAATTAGGGTGGGAAGCCTCTCCTGGAGACAACATGGAGGTGCTGATAAAACAGCCAGACACTCCATCTTGTGTCAAAGGGAGGCATCCCATCCGGTATTTCTCATAAAAGAATGGAATTATAAAAAACCAAAAATTTCGAGTTCAGCGTTTAGTCCTTTGGGGATGAGGGAATCAAACTCATATATTCGTTGTGATTCACGTCGTGACATAGCTGAGACATGATTTCCTCCCCTCCATGATCGGGGAACTTTTTCAAGAGCCATAAATTTTAACCCAGATGGGTCTTTGTTATGCTTATCTCTGAAGTGTTTCGATAACGAATGATGTTCATACCCTTTTTTAATATTATTGAGATGTTCAGATATCCTAGTTCTTAGACTACGTTTTGTTCTCCCTATATATTGTTTAGAGCATCCGCATTGGATCAAATAAATTACATCTGTAGTATTACAAGTTAGATGATTTTTGATGTCCATTTTAAATGAATTTACCGTAGATTGGACTTCAAGGGTTCTCCTTGAAAATTTGGTGGCCCTACAATTACTGCAGACGCCACATCTAAAAAAACCCTTCAAGTCCAACCAATGTGTATTTTTCTTTTTTGTTTGTATTCGACCACAAGTCGGTGCAATTTTTAAACTCAGATTGGGCGCCTTTGTGTAAACAATTTTCGGACGTAAATCCAGAGAAAAAAACAAGAATGTGCATGAAGGTGAATATTGTAGAATTATAAAGCATCATGTCAAGTATGTGGAAAACAAAAATAAAATAAAAAATCAAAAAATAAATCACAAAAATTAATACATAAAATGGTTAATAATAATAAGAGACCGTTCACACACATGTTGTCTTACATGCGTTTTTTTATATATATTTTTTTATATGCGTTTTATATATGCAGATATGTATATGGAGACACATTGTAAATATATCTACATAAAGATGGTTTATATGAAGAAAAGTTTAATATTGACCAACCATGCCTTTTTTATATAACGTGGTTTGAGTGAAGTTTTTTCGGTCAAATATAGATGTGTCTTTTTAATGAATTTTTATACGGTGTTTTTTCTATATGATGATTTTATATATGATGGTTCATGTAATTAATTGTATTTTACACATATAGATATGCCACTTGCGGATAAAGCAAGTTATATATAGAAAAATATAAAAAACTATCTGATATATGTTGTCAAATGAAGATTGTAACCTCTGAGAATAGAATGGGTTACTGCCACATATGTTCCAAATCGTATCATTAATTTTTCAGCCAATGGGAGGGTTGAAACATACCTATTTAATGCCATGTCCAAGATACTTAGGACTACAAGAAAGGCCACTGAGGAAGAGGGTGAACCCTCGAAACGCGTTTGGCATATTGAGTAGTCCTATATCATAATTGCAACCTGCAATTATAAAGAATCAGCGCTGGTAAAATCCATATATGTGTGTATCACGTGGGACGCCACTGAACACACGTGACCTATAACGAAGGAGGAAGGTCCTGGAAGCTCACAATTCAACACGAGCGCCATTCAGCACATGTGACCTATTACGCAGGAGGAAGGTCCTGGAAGCTCACAACCCAACACGGGCGGCAAACAATCTATATACAAACTGGTGTGCAACATAAACTGGACTTTTTGTGAGTATACCTCATTATTAGATACAACTGGACATTTGGCAAAATTAATCGGAACCTATTATTGATAATTCAGTTCTGAAGATTCGGACTAAATCGACACAAATACAATATATGCCTGCTATCTCGACTATCAATTGCGAATAATTGCGAATAACTGAGACTGAACGTGCTATCAGGTGGACTCTTATGTGTATGAAATATATTTTTAATCTATTTTTATGTGTATGAAATATATTGTTGCGACATATAGTAATATAAGATTTTAGTAATTTTAATTTTAATATAATAAATTGGCAGTTACAATACACATGCGGTTCTGAGTGCCCGTTAATTTATCCTATATTGCTATCTATCTATCTATTATATATCTTCTGTCTATCTATCTATCTATCTATCTATCTCATATCTATCTATCTATCTATCTATCTATCTATCTATCTATCTATCTATCTCTCTATCTATCATGCACTTTTTTCCTATCTACCTATGTTCTATCTTTTATTTTTCTATTCTATTTTTTATCTATCTATCTATCTATCTATCTATCTATCTATCTATCTATCTATCTATCCTACTATTTTATGAATTTCCAAGCACAATAACACCTTTGACATACTGTAAACCAGATTTCGGCAGCCTGTTTTACCACCAGATTTAGACTTCGTTGTATTGGCATTGCTCTGTGGTGTCACTTCTCGTATCCTTTTATTTGCTTTCCTTATTGTTCTTTGAGCATACAAAATGTCACATGTCCCCTTCTTATCCTTTGTTTGCCAGGCCCTCCATATGTTATGTCTGGTATCTGTTTGTCTTGATGTTAGGAAACTTTAAAGTAAATCCGGCACGTCAGGGGTAAATATTCGCTTATTGAAGTGTTTTTTTATACCTTGTTTTTTTTTTACGGACCTCTGGGTGCTCTCATATACTTTGTCCCCCATGTACTCTTCAGTTGATGAACAGCTCTTGTCTAGAAGACAAAAAAGAAATCTGCCTGCTTTTCATCTGCTGATGTACAGGACCTGCCACTAAGTCTTCATTATAAACACATCCAGATACAGCAGCAGCAGCTGGTCGGGGGCTCCGGCCCAAACCAATTACAATTTATGAAGAGGTTAATAAAGGGAACAAGATTTTCATGTGCACAAGCCTTCCCTGTTATGTAGTGGTGTCCATCCGTGGGACTTCAGTGTTATTTATTTATTTTATATACGTGTTTATTTTGTGTATTTTTATATTTAATTTTCAGGATTCTTAAATGTAACATTTTTTTAAATGTGGGATAATGTTATATTTTTGTTAGAGGCTGTTAGTGAAAACTGTTTTAAATGTCCTTATCACTTGTGGTAACTGTGGGTCTATGTAAACACTTCAGCTTCTATTATCTGTATGGACAATGTCACAATCTGTTGTCAATCAAATGCATGTTATATACCGTACAATACAGACGTAGCAGTAAATACAGAGGTCGCTCTTATGGTTTACAATCTATAAATGGATGTGACATTATCAACATTGGGTTATGAGTGATTGAATTTATAAGTCAGCATTCTGCAGCTGCATTACTCCGATGTCCTTATGACAATGTTTTATGGTTTTTCCTTTAGATATTCATCGTGAGCGGGGAGTAAATTGGTGGGCCCATTCATGGCATGTTGCTAGCGTAGGCCATCAACGCCCCATGGGTGCTATTTCTAGGATGTGGCCTGCGTAGTGAAGGAGGGCACACTGTGAAGGCTTTGCGTGCTCTCCATTCATTGCTAAGGGAGTTCTGAAAATAGTCAAGTGAACATGCTCTGCTGTTTTTGGGAGTCCCATAGCGGTGAATAAAGAGTGCGCAATGTAAACACAGCCATCTCTCAATTCACTGCTATGGGACTGCCTGAAATAGCCAAGATTGCACTATGTCACCACATCAATATCTATATTTTAGCTAAACATTAAAAATAAAACAAAAAACAGTAATTCCTCCTTCTCTTTTGTTTTCTTCTTGTATCATATTGCTATAAAAATCCTTGTCTCCCCTTATGACAAACCTGTCTAGCTGTAAGACAACTGGCTGCAGAAGACCCCCTCCCGCCTCTGTCAGCAATAGGTGACAGAGAAAGTTAAACCCTGCCTCCTTAACTAAGGGCTCATGCACATAAACATATTTTGTTTCCGTGTCCATTCCCTTTTTTTTTTTTTTTTTTTGCGGCCCGTATGCGGAACCATTCACTTCAATGGGTCTGCAAAAAACGGAAATGACTTTGTGTGCATTCCGTATGTCTGCATCGCCGTTCCGCAAAAAAGATAGAATATGTCTTATTCTTGTCTGTTTTGTGGACAAGAACAGGCATTGTTAGAATGGATCCACAAAAAAAACAAAAACAAACGGATGCAATACAGATGTCACACGGACATCATCCGTATTTGTTGAGGATCTGTGTTCTGCATATCGCAAAATACATACGGTCGTGTTCATGAGCGCTAAGCCCCATCTCCTTAGACATCTGCCAGCTGAAAATGCAAGACATCAGCAGGAAATTAACCCTTTTGCAAAATTTCTAGACATTTTATTTTAGGAAAATAACAGCACACCCGGCAGACTGTCAAACTCTGTGGCCTGCATTCTTTTATCATTGACCACGGCATCCAGGGGCTTAAAGGGGTTGGCCCATCTGGGGAAAAAGTTAAATAGGTGTCAGTCCCATGTCTGAGACCCGCTTCTATCTCCAGACCATTTAAGGGAAAAGAGAGCAGCCGTTCATGTGCGGCCTCCTTCTGTTCGCCACTATGGGAGTTCCAAAATTTGGACTATTTGACTATTTCTGGCAGTCCCATAGCAGTGAAGGGAGAGTGGAGGGCTCATGCGCCTTGTGCAAACCTTCACTTCAGGAGGCCCCATTTTCTAGAAAGGAGCCGATCCCAGAGATGCGACCTACACCTATCTGACACTGATGGCATATGCTAGTGATATGCCATCAATGTCAAAGATGGGCTAACCCCTTAAAAGGGAATCTGTCAGCAGTTTTATGCTGCTAGGTTCCAACAGCTCCAGCACATGCCAACAAGTCCCCATATTCATAAGCTCATGGCTCTCCCTGCCCACCTACCTCTGATTGGCTGATTTTCCATATAAATCAGCAGCAGGTAGGTGGGGAAAGCCAGGAGCTTATAAATATGGGGACTCATTGGCATGTGCTGGAGATGTTTAGCACAAGAGTTTAGAAAAATTTAGTCAATTAAAGAAAGTGGCCCCCAGCATTTTGCTACAGGGATCTGTGACTAATTTATGCAGCCCTTAGTTAGGACACCATCAAACTGGTGACAGATCCCCTTTAAATGTTTATGATCAGAGTTGACTGCACCATCTTTAAACATGACATATGCCTTACATGTAGGGTGCATGTCAGGAAGTCCTAAGGATAGGTAATCAGTATTAAAATCTTGGAAACCCCCTTTAACCCCTTAGTGACCAAGCCTGTTTGGGCCTTTATGACCAAGCGTTTTTCTTCCTTTTTTGATCGTCTCGTTCCAAGAGCTATAACTTTTTTATTTTTCCATCTATATAGCTTTATGAGGGCTTGTTTTTTGCAGGACAAGTTGTAGTTTTCATTGGTGCCATTTTGGGGTACACATAACTTTCTGATTAACTTTTATTAACTCTTTCTGGGAGAGAGATGGGGAGACTGCGTTTTTACATTATAAATTTTGCAGCGTTCATTTTTCTGTACAAATAACATAATATCTTTATTCTCTGGGTCAGTACAATTGCAGTGATACTAAATACATATTTTTTTTTACGTTTTACAACTTTTTTTTGCAATAAAACCCTTTTTTTGACCAAAAAAATTATTTTGCATTACCACTTCCCAAGACCCATAACTTTTTTCTTTTTTTTTCCATGAAGTTGTGTGAGGGCTTTGTGGGGGGACTTGTATTTTTATTGGTATCATTTTGGAGTAAATGGCGCTTTTTATCACTTGTTATTATGTTTTTTTTTCGGTGGAAACTAAAAATAAATGAGAAATTCTGTCTTTTTTTTTACGGCGTTCACTATAGGGGATAATTTATGTGATATTTATGCAGTTCGGGTCGTTACTGACGCGACAAAACCAAACATATGGGGGATTGTTATTTTTTGCAATTTTTTTAATTGAAAAGCGTATTTTCAATAGAAAAAAAGCATATTTTTTTATTTTATGGAATTTTCTTAATTTAATGAATGTGTATTTTTTTGCATTTTTTACTTCTTAAGGGGACGAGGGGACTATAACATACAGTATTTTGATTGCTTTTAAAATGTATTGCATTATCTCTATAATGCATTACATTTCAATAGCAATGCTATTCTAACATTGACCAGCAGGCTGCGCCAGAGAGGCACAGCCTGCTGGAAATCACTAAAGACAGACTTGGGGCCCTGACCGGAAGCAAGGTAAACTTCCCAACACATCAGCACCCCGCGATCGCATTTGCGGGGTGCTGATGGGAAATAGAGGCAGTCCGCTCCCTCTGTCACCACTTTACATGCGGTGGACGCCATTGCCTGCAGCATGTAAGGGAGTCTCTGTGTGTATAGATCAAATGTTCCTAGCTGCAAGGCCAAGGTAGCTGCCCCCTCGCTCCCTTATCATAGTTTGACATACAAGAGAGAGTTATGTTCTTTCTGAGTTTCGGTATGTACTGCTGGAGAATGTTAACTTTGCTGCAGAAACATTATAATTATGAAAATTCTGTTAGTATAGTGCGGAAGTATTGCCTTTTTTGAATAAAGAATCAAATCACTAGTTTCGATTCCCACCCCCTTGGTGGTATGCCAGATTTGTCTATGATTATTATCTGGAGTGTTATAAAGATGTATGCTTGTGTGGAATAAAGAAGAGAGAACCTGATTCAGCTGTGTGTCTGTGTCAGCTCTATAAGCGCTCACAAGGACACTTCAATTGGGACCCTGAGAATCATAGAAAAAGGGGGTTTTGCCCCAACACAGAGCTACTGCAAAACTCCAGTCAACTGGAATTTAACTGTTATTTGTGCCCATAGAAAT
Organism: Bufotes viridis; assembly: GCA_033119425.1. Lineage (NCBI taxonomy): Eukaryota > Metazoa > Chordata > Amphibia > Anura > Bufonidae > Bufotes > Bufotes viridis. Next base: position 76,991,349 of record CM065598.1, on the reverse strand, counting down.
GTATTAGGATGAAGTAAAATGGAATGTCTCTTAAAGTGTTCCATTTTGCATTTAGTCCTAAAATTCCGTTATATTCCATTGTAACTTATTTATAACTGAACACTATAACGGAATTAAGAACGCTAATGCGAACCCGCCATTAGTCACAATACCAGACAAAACCAGACACAAGTCTTCTTTTTGCCATTCTAAAGAACCCTTTAAAGTTGTACATTTCCCAATAAAGATGAATGCAGTGTGCATTTGATATACATTAAATACAGAACAGATTATACAGAAAATCTTCAGTTAAACGGGTTGTCTAAGTGTTTTTTTATTGATGAACTATCCTCAGTATGGATCATCAATATCAGATTGGCAAGGTTTGACACCCGGCACCCCCGCCAATCAGCTGGTTAAAGAGAAGGTGTCAACGCTGCCTTCTATTCATTGTATACATGCTCGCCATAGCAACAGCAGCAGTGAGCAGTTGTAGTTGCACCGAAGCCATCTGAGCGATCCATTGAAGTGAATGGGATGACTTCTTATAGTTATTGCACGTAACTAAACATTTAGTATACCCACTGAATTATTCAACAAAATGTATAGCACCACCTGCTGTTTGTTCATTTCTTCATTTCTCTGTCCACCTCAGTAACATGACTGAGCTGGACGCACATGCTCAGTTCTATCCTTCAATTGCCATTAGCTCTATCTTCTGTTAGAAGTTGTAACAGTTACAGAGAGAGAGCTGCACTAAAAAGAGCACTCCCCCTGAGAAAGGACATGCCCCCCCTGAGCTGTCTGTTCAAAATAAATCTAGTAGAGCAATTAGAGTAAAGCAGAGTAAATCCATGTGAGGTACAGGGCTGGTTCTCACTTTGTTAGAAAGAGATTGTCATGTTCTATATTATTCATGGGATAATTATGATGCAGTCTAGTTTGGCACTTATGGATCCAGTGATTTTTTTTGTATTTTCATCTCTGCATTTCGAATGTAACTTTTTTATTCATTGGCATAGCTTTATGAGGTTTTTTTTTAATAGGGGGCAAGGTTGAATTTTTAAATGCCACGATTAGGGGTAGCTGTTAAACAATGTATAATTTTTAAAACTATTTGGGGGCAACAGTGTGAAAAAAACAACATTTTTCATTTTTACAGTGTTCACTGTGTCAGAAATAATGATATGCTAACTTTATTATGCTGGCCGGTACGATTATGGTCATACCAAATTTATATGGTTTTTGTTTTGTTTTACAACTTTTAAAAACTTAAAACCCTTTAAATAGATTGCTTTATGTAGCATATTCTGACACCTATAACCTTTTAATTTGTCTGTTGATGGAGCTGTGGAATTTTTTTTTTTGCAGGGCAAGCTATAGTTTTTATTGATATCATTTTTGGCACATGCAACCTTTTAATAATTTTTTAGTCAATTTTTTGGAGAGGCAAGGTAACAAAAATTCAGGCAGTGGAAATATTTTTTTTACAGCATTTACCATAACGGTTAAATAATGAGATATTTTACTTCACTGGGTTGTTACCAATGCAGTGACGTCAATTATGTTTATGCCCCCAGTTGCGATAACAACTTCTCAGCACCCTGCAATTGCATTCAGTGCCAATCGAAGAAGAGAATGAGTTTGCTCTTTCTAACCACTCAGATCTCGCAGTCTCTATTGACCTTAACATCGGGATTGATACATAGTCCTGATTAAATATTCCTAAACTGTTTTTGTCTATGCTCAAAAGTTTGTATTCATGTAGAAAAAACAACTTTGAAATATTCATGTAAAAAAAAAAAACTATTTTGAAAATGTCTCAGGTACCTGATAAAGTGATCAGGGCGTTGTTCTGAGGGGAGTCACAAGTAGAGTTGAGCGAACTTCTGTTTTAAGTTCGTTTTCCAAAGTTCGGGTTCAGGTTATCCAAGCATCCGTTATGAATTCCGCTACCACGGACCATAACGGCATTTAGAATCCATAAGGGGATTCTTCTATGAACCCGAACCTTGGACAACACGGAGGACCTAGGGTGACGTCACCTTCATGTGATCAGTGCAGGGGGCGTGGCTCAGTACTGGATTTGATAAGAGGTGGTAGCTTACGACCTCTTATCCAATCCAGTACTGAGCCACGCCCCCTGCACTGATCACATGACGGTGACGTCACCCAAGGTCCTCCGTGTTGTCCAAGGTTCGGGTTCATTAAAGAATCCCCTTATGAATTCCAAATGCCTTTATTGTCCGTGGTAGCGGAATCCATAACGGGATGCTTGGATAACCCGAACCCGAACTTTGGAAAACGAACTTAAAACAGAAGTTCGCTCAACTCTAGTCACGAGTCATCTTCCTGCTCTCACAAACATCTCGTTCTCCAAGACCTCCCCGCTGCCTCGCCCACACTGCCTGATTTGTTTCCTTAAATCAGAGTTATCTCCGATCCTGGCAGTAAATATTATACAGATGGCACTTGCAAGTGATGGTGAAGGCCCATGATCAGAGCCAGTGCCATCACTGTGATGTAGGGTTGAATTTCTTTATTTTAGAATTGATTCCCTCATCACTGTCTCTAATGCATCTCTAAAACAAAAGCTACAAAAAAAAAAAAATGGAGAGGGAAATTAATTTGCATTTTCATTTTGATTTAGACATTTTTGCAGCACTGTGGTCCTAGTTTCGAATCTGACCAAGGGCAACATCTTCATAGAGTTTGTATGTTCTCCCGAGTTTGTGTGAGTTTTCTCCGGGTACTCCGGTTTACTCCTGCACCCCAAAGACATTCTGATGGGAAATTTCAGTTAGGGACAGTGAGTGTTGACAATGTCTGTAAAGCACTGTGAAATATGTTGGTGCCACATAAGTAAAATATATATATATTACCACAGTCTGACATCATTTTTGACCTGCTGATTCTAATCAAGTCTACAGATATTTTAATTTTATTTTGCAAACAAATTTTTTCGATAGAAATGCACAGGAGCAAAAAAAATCTAATGTCAGCCCATAAATAGGAATGACATTTCAGCTAAAAAAAAACAACAAAAGTGGCCTTCAATTTTCATGTATAGTGAACAGATATTTGAAAGATGTAACTGTGACATGGAACATGAGTGTCTGAATTCTCTTTGTATTAAATTGAGCGTACGTTGCTTCACAAACATTCACCACCTATTTGAGAACAATAAGTACGGTAATAATATCTCAAGTATTGCTTTATTTCTCTGTATGAATTCGGTTACACGACTGACTCATGCATTAAAAACATTTTACATTGGCTGAAATATTTTTTTTCAACCACTCTGACATTAGTAGCGCTATGAATTTATTTAATTTCTCTTGGGAAGTTTTTCAAGGTAATAATACAAACTTTATGTTATATGTCTTGTAGTTACTTAGTGCAGGTCCTACTTTAAAGAAGACCTGGTAACTGTCTGAAGAGGTTTGTTTTACTACCTACTTGCATTTCCCGTAAATTAACATTTCTGGAGAATTTTCATTTTTTTATTGTTTGTTTCTTTGCATTCTTCTTTATATTCCTCCTGGAAATGTATGCATACATTAATAACTGGGAGTTTCCATTGCCATTATTATCCATAGAATATGTTCCTACACACTTTGACACTTTCCAATGGAATGAAAACACCCAGTTGGCGATTCATTCATACATGTCAATCAGGAATGACAGAAGAACGGCACAATAGAGTTTTAAGAAAAGGCGATCCAGGATTGTTCTTTCAGTGACAAGTTAGGAAAGACCCAACCTATCTTCGTCATTTCTTTGTAAGTAGTGGGTGCAATAACAGCTGATCGCGGCATCTGACAGCAATAATACAGTGTAAGATTAAAAAAAAAAATTCCTAAAATCAATTCTCATCCATTTGATAAGGAAGAGCTTGCCGTCGCCATCTTGATTGAAGATCTAGCGCAAAATCTTGTACGGGATTTCGTGTGAGATCTTCAATCAAGATGATGGCAACGGGCTCATCGCGCTCAAACGGATGAAGTAAGTATGATATTATCCTTATTTTTTACTGCTATTCAGGGAAAATCAATTCGCTACCCGTAAGCACAAGGAAATTCGGCTTCATGGCAAATCGAATTTTCCCTGAAATTTGGATCAAATTCCACTTTGTGGCGTTCGATTCGTTCAAGAAGTAGCTCAAAGTATCTACTTTTTTTCTTTCGTTGGAAAGATGCTAAACTGTTTCAGCCAAGGACATGCTTTGATATTTAAAGGTAATCTGTCATCAGGATCTTGGATTATTATTATTGATGAGCGGCATAGGCATTATTCGAATTTGCGATATTTCGCTAATTTTTGGCTGAATATTCGCCATAAATTCGCAAATTTGAGAATTTGTGATCTCTAGTCATTATTTACTAAATTTCAAAAATCGGCAATGTAATATATTCGTGATAAAAATTCGCGATCAACACTAAGGGGTAGGCAACTTTCCTATTGGTTGCTAGGGATGTTTCTAAGTGCCGATATTCGCGATAAATTCACGATTACAATATTCACGATCAACACTATTCACGAATATAAATATATAGCACTAAATGCTAAATATTCGCTAATTCTCGAAGTGGCGATATTCGCGATTAAAATTCGCGTTTTGAATATTCGCACTCAACACTGATTATTATATGTAGTAATACATGCTACAGTAGTGCAGATAAAGAGGTCAAATCGCTATTTTTCATTTTCCTACTACTCCTGTTCCTCGATTTTGAGTATCTAAAGATTTGCAGAAATACATTTGCAGTGAGCCCCGGAGGTGCAGAGAATGGGAGTGGTAGTGGCCCTGATGAAGTGTTGTGTCACAGTGTCCTGCCTAAGGCCATTGCTCGCTGGGGATTAGTGCAGTGGAAATGTAGTAGTGAAGAATGAGGCCAGAGTTAAACGTAACAACGTAACTAAATGCAAAGTAGAACTTCAAATGAATTTGGTAGCATCAGACTATAAGTGCAAATCTTCTCTGGCACCAGTAGGGATTAAAGGAGGTAGATTGGATGGTGGCAATTTAGCACTTAGGTGGTACTGGCCTAGTAAATTCTGAGTGATGGGTGTCTTGGCTGTATTCCCTCACCTTGTAGCAGTGACTTTAATGCTGGTTGTAGAAGCTTACTCTTCTTTCTAGTGTCTCAAGACTTTACTTGAAGATAACGGTTGGTTGTTCTCTATTGAGAATCCTCTTTTGGAGCAGGAGCTCAGGCTTGTACTTCCTCTGCTTGCCTTGTCTCAGCAGGAACATCCTCCACCTGGCAGGAAGCAGGACTGGCCCACTCTCACCAAGAGGGGAGCGTGACAACTTAGGGTCACTTAGCTCTCCAGGATCGCCGTCTTCTCCGCTTAGACGGTTGGCACATCTCAACAAGCCACTCCAACACTGCAGATTTGGGCGCAAACTGGCCACGACCAGCTTTATTGTCACTTTTACAGCAGACCAAACATAAATCATAAACGTAAATCCTCAGCCATCTGGTCACTGACTACACAGTATTTCTCCCTCTCTGTCGGGATCTGCGTCTACCACCAAGCTCCCCAAAACACAACACGGTGCTTATCCTACACAGGGTTAGAGGGTCTTGGCTCCCACAGGCCTTGGCGCAGCCTGCTCCTTCCCCAAACTAGGATCCCTGATTGAGAAGCTCAGCCCACCTTTACCTGAGCTCCTCATCTGGCTGCTAATTATCTTAATTACCAGCCTAGCTGCTGCAGACAGTGGGAAAAACCTATTTTCCCAGACTTTCTTGTTCTCAACCAGCTTCCTCTGGGTGAGATACACCATTTTAATGGCCCTCATATGGTTCTTTGGCAGCTCCACTGCCACAGGAGGAACAAGGTGGTTAGCCCTGTTCCTCGTTAACCCTTGCCATCCATATCCTTAATTGGAAAATATGGCCAAATACATACAATAATATACATAACAATATAAAAAACTAATATAAAACTAAACTAATATAAAACTATAATTGTAGCACCCCCAAGTCTGTGGTACTACACATTATAAGGATTGCCATCCATGCACAAATGAGTCCATTATGTTAGCACAGCAGTCCTGACACAGCTCAGCTTTGAGCACTAACAGCAAAGAGGGACAGTGGGGAATTAAAAGATGTTGGTCTAGTAGTACTACTCATATATTACTGCAGATAATAGTCTACAATCGTGGTGACAGATTCCCTTTAAGTTACTGAACCTGCGCTGATCTTTAATGTCAAATCCAATGCAGTAGGAAGAACCAAACTTTATTAGCGAGACCTACGTACATTCCTTGAGATATTCAGGGGTACTAGATATGATGGCTTTTGTTAGTCATATTCACTTTTTATCTTTAGAGATATAAAGATATATAAAATAAAACAATAAAAGCAATTCTAAATTGATATCACTTAAAACATACTTCTAGATTCACAAGGAAAGTAATTATAATGCTGGACTTTGCAATATATTCAGTCATCATATTATGGAATTTTGGTGTTAACACGAGGCATGGACCAACCAACTGTGTGTGGGCTGCACTTAATGAGACCTCATCTTGCTCTCAGTATAAGGGTACTTTCACACCAGCGTTTTGGATTCCGTTTGTGAGATCCGTTTCAGGGCTCTCACAAACGGTCCAAAACGGATCAGTTCAGCCCCAGTGCATTCTGAATGGATGAGGATCCGTTCAGAATGCATCAGTTCGGCTCCGTTCTGCCTCTATTCCGTTTTGGAGGCAGACACCAAAACGCAGCATGCAGCATTTTGGCGTCAATCTGAAGAGGCGGAGCCTAACGGATCAGTTTTTAATTACAAAGTAAGTCAATGGGGACGGATCCGATTTCAATGACACGATATGGTGCATTTGAAAACGGATCTGTTCCCCATTGACTTTCAATGTAATTCAAAACGGATCCGTTTTGGACTTTGTCATTTTTCTTTAACTAATGCAAACGGATCCGTTCTGAACGGATACAAACGTTTGCATTATAGGTGCGGATCCGTCTGTGCAAATAAACAGACGGATCCGCACCAACGCAAGTGTGAAAGTACCCTAAGACTATTGGGTGATTAAGGCACCTGACAACCTGATATAGACACAGTGAGCACACAATTCATAGAGCACAGTTCACACACTAAGAAGGCTGCAGCCAGAATCCACCACCCAAGCAACCAGTATAGATGGGACTCTTTAAATAGGCCCCAAAACAGTTGTCTGTAGATGAGGTGCTGGCTTATTATCCAGATCATGTCTTAAGGCCTATTTAAAGGGTTGAACATTGACTTATAGGATAGCTGCCTTACATCTCATGGCATTAGAGGTAGAGCTTGATAAGAGCTAATTTGCATATCTTTTACCCAGAATTCCAAAGGAGCATGTAAGAGAGGCTGGACTGGGGCTTTAGCTTAGGGGAGGCTGGCATGATTCGTTTTGGTCTGGGGGGCTGACCATCAAGGGGTTAACATTAACTTTGGAGGGGTGTCCGTATGGGGGGGGGGGGCTTTAGCTTTATAAGGATTGGTAGTGAGGGGATCGGGCACCATTTTAGCTCGTTTGAAAGTAGCAAGCTCCCACCCTTCCTCCCTTGTTGAGTAGGGTTAACTTAGGTTAGGGGGGAGTGCATGGTGGTATGTCAGGTTGGGCTTGTTGTCTGCTCTAAGTTGTTTGTGCGTGTATGTCGCGGCAGTCGAAGCTGGTAGTATTGATGGTATTGGAGAATGGGATGGCCTCAAAGGTGGGGCTGGACTCTTAGGCTACATGCACACGACCGTTGGTGTTTTGCGGTCCGCAAAACGCGGATTCGCAAAACACGGAAGCTGTTCCGCGTTCCATTCCGCAATTTACGGAACGGAACGCTGTCCATTATAGAAATGCCTATTCTTGTCCGCAAAACGGACAAGAATAGGACATGCTATATTTTTTTTGCGGGGGCACGGAACGGCGCAACGGACACGGAGTGCGGCTCTGACGCAGACCCGAACAACGGCCGTGTGCATGAGGCCTTATGGTTGGCCACTTCGTTGGTACTGAGAGACGTCCATCAGTTGTTAATTCTGAGCTGGTGTTCTACAGCAGGGGGCAAGATGGAATTGCCGTGTTTGGTTTTGTGGATATTAATCTTTGGGGCTTCTAGGGCCTTCCTTGTCAGGGTTAATTTATATTGTTATTTATGGTATGTATTTATTTTGTCAATAAAAATGGCTGCTGTGGCCGAATAAATCCGACTTCAGTCAGTCTCATTATTACAACATATAGTGTAACATATAGTATAACATTATTTTTTTTACACAACTTGAATATATCTGAAAATGCCGAAACTGTTCAACTTCATAACCAGAGATAAGCGAATTTTTAAAAAATTCGATTCGCCGGTTTGTCAATTTTTGGAAAAATTCGGTTCAATCCAAATATATTCACAGCGAAATACGTTAAAAACGACTATTTCCTGGCTGCTGAGAGCCTTTATAGAACACTGTGCCTTGCAGTCAGTGGCGTACCCACCATATAGGCAGACCACGCAGCTGCTATGGGGCCCGTGAGGAAGGGGGGCCCGCAGTGGAGGAGAGTCCCCGCCACCATCTATCTTCCTAACTGTCTCCCGCCTGCTAGCTCCGCCTCCCGCCTGCTAGCTCCGCCTCCTGCCTGCTAGCTCCACCACGCCTGATTCCTCTGGCTTGCCACAACCCCACCAGTAATTAAGTAAGTGACGACTTGTAGGTGAGGACAGTGCAGGGGGGGCTCGGCTCACTCTGCTTTCCCAGGCTATTCCTCTGGACATATGCCATTCAGAACAGGAGGAAAGCTGGTTGTCACTGCATTATGTAATGTGACTCAGCTTTTCTGATGTCCTGCATGGCACAAGTGCAGAGGCATGAGAAGATATGAGCATAGGTGGGAGTTATGTTACTCAGCTTTCTCAGACTATTCTCATGTCTCTCCACATGTGCTGGGTGCTATTGCATCATGTACTGTCACTCAGATTTCCTGCTATCCTGCAAGGCATAAATGCAGATAATAAGAACATGGAAAGGCAGGGGGGAGGGGATCACTCAGCTTTCCCAGTCTCTGCACATGTGTCATGCAGGAGAGTAATGTCATTGTCCCCCGCCTGTCCTGCATGACACAGAGGATGGGAGGAGGGGGGCACTCACTTCCTCAAACTGTTCTCATGTCACTGCGCATGTGCCATGCTGGACAGCAGGAAAGTTGGGTGGTATTACATCATGTAATGCCCCAGATTCTTGTCAAAATACGCTAAACACCGCCAGAACCTGCCAGATCCCATTCACTATAATGAGTGCTGCCATTTTGTAGAACAAAATACTGTTGCATGAGGTGGGGCGGGGGAGAAGTTAGGGAGGGTAGTGGGAGGAGCCAGGGCGCATCGTGGGAGGGTCTAGGATCGGGAATGGGGGCCCAATTTAAATTCTTGCTATGGTGCCCAATGAGTTCTATGTACGCCCCTGCTTGCAGTAACACGCATAGGGAGTCTGCTTTGGTAGTAAAATAATACTGTGAGTCAGTATGATATGTAGATGATAGGCGTCGCTCTTAGAATCACTGCACACTTCCCTTATTTGAGCAGTCACGGGCAAAAACTGACCAAATAACAAGTATGAACTCAGCCTTGCAGGTCAATGTCAAGAAGCAGCGCACTCCTTTTACACTGTCGTCAGCTGATTCCACATAGATGTCTACAGTACCTGTTCTATTAAACACTTATAAAAGTAGAGCCCCCCTGACAGAGTCGAGAGGGTGTCAGCAGTAAGTTTGTGTTTACGTCACTGATTATTTTGCCCTTCCTCTGATCGGACAGAACAATAACCCCCCAAAAAACGGATCCTGTCTGTTGAGCATTTGCCTTCACTCGGTCAGCATTTGGTCAGTAATCCATCAGTATTGCTAATGCCAAAAAAAACAGGAGTGGATCCAAAACATAGATGACACGTGAACTGAATATTTGTATGTATTCTGTGTTTTGTACCCACTCCTGCTTTTAGCTACCAAATTACAAGTTAGTTCTGATAGGACCATACAGGCCTTACAGCTGTTACACAGAAAGGATCCATTGTGCATATCATTTTTCCTTCCTTCCAGATCAGAAAAGGGGTCAAATAAAAGATTATATCAGCCAAGCCAAAAAGGCAAAATAGTGGCCCAGTCCTGAAGTGGGGAGGGTGGGAACACCAAGAGAAGTCCACAGAGTGCCCTTATGACATAGTGGTGAGGTGGAAGTAGCATGAGGAGACCACAGAGTGGCCCACCGACAGAGTCTGGAGAAGGGGGCAGCATGAGAAGTGGCACAATGACAGATTGTGGAGGTGGCAGCAGCATGAGGAGGCCACAGAATGGCACGACGATGAGAGATTGCGGAGGTAGCAGCATCATGAGGAGGCCACAGAGTGGCACGACGACGAGAGATTGAGAATGTGGCAGCAGCATGAGGAAGTCACAGAGTGGCACAATGACAGAGTGTGGAGGTGGCGGCAGCATCAGGAGACTACAGAGTGGCACAATGACAGCATCTGGAGGTGGCGGCAGCCTCAGGATGTCACAGAGTGGCGCAATGACAGTGTGGAGGTGGCAGCAGCAGCATCAGGCGGAGGCCACAGGGTGGCACAATGACAAAGTGTGGAGATGGCAGCAGCATGAGGAGGCCACAGAATGGCACAATGACAGAGTGTGGAGGTGGCGGCTGCAGCTGCATCAGGAGGAGGCCACAATGACAGAGTGTGGTGGTGGCAGCAGCATGAGGAGACAACAGAGTGGCACAATGACAGAGCGTGGAGTTGGCGGCAGCAGCATCAGGAGGAGGCCACAGAGTGGCACAATGGTAGATTGTGGAGGAGGCGGCAGCAGCATCAGGAGAAGGCAACAGGGTGGCACAATGGCAGAGTTTGGAGGTGGCAGCAGCAACATCAGGAGGCCACAGAGTGGCACGATGACAGAGTGTGGAGGTGGCAGCAGCATCAGGAGACCACAGAGTGGCACAATGACAGAGTCTGGAGGTGGCGGCAGCATCAGGAGGTCACAGAGTGGCACAATGACAGTGTGGAGGTGGCGGCAGCATCAGGAGACCACAGAGTGGCACAATGATAGAGTCTGGAGGTGGCGGCAGCGGCATCAGGAGGTCACAGAGTGGCACAATGGCAGAGTGTGGAGGTGGCAGCAGAAACATCAGGAGGCCACAGAGTGGCACAATGAAAGAGTCTTGAGGTGGCAGCAGCATCAGAAGGTCACAGAGGGGCACAATAACAGAGTTTGGAGGTGGCGGCAGCATCAGGAGGCCACAGAGTGGCACAATGACAGAGTGTGTAGGTGGTGGCAGCAACAGCATCAGGAGGAGGCCATAGAGTGGCATGACGACAGAGTGTGGAGGTGGCATCAGCAACATCAGGAGGCCACAGAGTTGCACGATGACAGAGTGTGGAGGTGGCGGCAGCATCAGGAGGAGGCCACAGAATGGCACGACGACAGAGTGTGGAGATGGGTGGCAATAACAGTACCCGCTGACGATGGTTTGTCAAGGTTTGGGTGAGGCAGCATGGATGATCTAATCCGATGCATCAGGCATTGGTGAGTGGAAATCCTGGCTGATCTACGCCTGATTAATCTTGACAAAGGTCAGTCTCTCCACATTTTGGGTGGACAGGCAAGTTCTTCTTGTGGTAACTATAGCCCCCGGGCAGGACAGCTTTTGCAGGGCAAAGTCTGCTAGTTGCAGCCACAAATCCAGTTTGGCTGCCCAGTAGTCCAGCGGATCTTTAATGTGGGGTGGCAGAGTGCTTTCCAAGTATACCACCACCTGCTGGTTCAGGTCCTGCTCCAGGCCTAGCTGCTGCTACTGGTGAGTACTTTCTTCACTATGTGGGTGAAGAAAGCTGCTTATTAGCAACTCTAGACTCAGGCTGCTGCTGATAGAGCTGGTACTGCTCCTACGACCGCACTGCTCCCTAGCAGCCAATGCAGTGGACCGTGAGCGCAGAGGGCCCCCCTGGTCGGACTTGCGAGAGAATGGACAGATAGGCAGCGACCAACTGACTACATAGGATGTCTCTACAGTAGTTCAGTCTGTCCACCTTCTCAGCGGGTGTTAAAAAGGCCCCCATTTTGGACCAGTAGCGAGGTTCAACAAGGTGGAGAGCCAGACGTCATCCCTCTGCCAAATGGTGACAATTCGGCTGTCACTACGCAAGCAAGTGAGCATGCATTGGGCCATTTGTGCAAGTGACTCGGAGGGACTCCCTGCCTCTGTCTCCACTGCATACTGCCACGGTGTGTCTGGGTCCTCTGTCTCGTCTTCCTCATCGCCCTGTAGCTCATCTTGCTCCTCCTGCTCCTCCTCTCCTGTCACGTGTGTAGAAAAAACAGCCTTTTCACTACACATTGCTTGTGATCCAATGTCCTCCTCCAGTTCAGCCCCCACAGGGCCCACAGGGCTTATGTCCCCTTGAGATCTATGCGCCTTGTGTCTGATCCCCTGACCAGCCAGATTTACCAGCATCTGTTCCAGGACATGAAGCAGTGGAATGACATTGTTCATCCCCTAGTCCTGGCGACTGACAAATAATGTGTCATCCTCAAAGGGCCTGAGCAAACGGCAGGTTTCACGCACAAGCTGCCAATGGCTGACATCGAAGTTACACCGGGGAGTACTCCTGTCCGCTTGGATCATCAACAAACCGTTTATGGCCTTTCTTTGTTCGTGTAGTCGGTCTAACATATGGAGGGTGGAATTCCAACTGATGGAAACGTTGCATATCAGCCTATGTTGGGGGATTCCGTTCTGCCGCTGCAGCTCAAGGAGGGTGTGCTTTGTGGTGTATGAGTGGCTGAAGTAAAAGCAAAGTTTCTTGGCCATTTTTAAGATGTTTTGCAGATGGATGGAAGACTTCAGGAACCGCTTGACAACCAGATTGAACACGTGTGCCATGCAGGGCGCATGGCTCAGCCCTTCTTGACGCAGCACCGATACAATGTTCCTAACGTTATCGGTCACCATGGTTCCGATTTTGAGTTGTCGCGGAGAAAGCCAGGATTCGATTTCTTGTAGAAGGACACTTAGCAGTTGCTCCCCTGTGTGACTCTGTTCGCTCAGGGAAACAAAGTGCAGGACAGCGTGACACCACAGTGCCCTGCACATGTGGTATGCTGGAGGGCCACTGTGAATTGTCCCTGCTGTGAAGGCTGAGGACACAGTGGAGGATGAGGAGGCAGAGGCGGACATTGTCGCAGGACCAATGGCGTGGCAACGTGGAGGCGGAAGCGGTGTCACCAAGTTGCTGGTATGGCTGTACAGGAACCACATTCACCCAGTGGGCTGTAATGGACATGTATTGACCTTGCCCGTAGTTACAGCTCCACACATCGGCGCTGCCGTGCACTTTGGCAGACACCTCAAGGACTGGCTCACCTTCTGTTCTACATGTGTGTGCACAGCTAGTACTGCCTTTTTGGCAAAGAAATGATGGCTTGAGAGTCCACCACTTGGAAAGGGAGGGACTGCAGCACCAGCAACTTGGACAGGAGCAAATTCAGCTTCTTCGCCGTTGGATGCGTGCACGCATACTGTTGTCTCTTGGCAATCGCTTCAGTGATTGATTGCTGACAGAATGACTGACGAACAGTAGGAAGAGGAGCAGGAGCATCAGGACCAGCAGATGATGAGGACAGACAGCTCCCTTCGCCTGATGTGATGGAGCCTTGACTGCATGAAACCAGGTGCGTGCCACTGGGTGATGCAGCGGTTGCTGCGGCAGGCTGAACCACCACATCGGATCCACTGTTCTCCCAGGCCACTTTATGGTGACGCTGCACATGTTGATGTAGTGCTGTGGTGCCAACATTCTACATACGGCTGTGTTCACCTCCTCTGGCGGCTTAACAAAAAACTGCCACACCGCCGAGAAGGTAAAAACTGCCACTCCGCACTGACTGACTGCTACCGCCGCTGCCTCTGTGAACCAGTGCACCGCTACTTCCCGGGCAGGTAGGCTTCTGCGAAGCGAGTGGTCTACCCTGAGCACGTTTCACTCCCGACCTCCCACTGCTGCCACCCTGCTGAGTCCCGGCCATGCTAGCGACTTTCTGACTTCACTGCTGGCTCAGGGGCAAACTGCTACCCTCTTCTCCCTTTGACGATGAAGCCCCTTTGTCAGCCGGCTCCCAAGTGCGATCAGCTACATCAACATCATTGAGTACTGTCTGCACGTCAGTGATGTCCTCTTCAACCATCTCTGGGTCAGGAGCCTGACCGCTCACAACACCAGCTCCCATGCCACTCTCTTCATCAGTACTTGTCCGCCTAGTGGAGGAGGCGGCGGATGTCTCCTCCACATCTTGGCTGGACAGTAGCTGCTGACTGTCCTCTAGTAGTTTGTCCTCGCTGAATAGTGGAGCCTAGCCCACAGCATATAATACTTCTCTGGCTGAAGGAACAGAAAAGGACAGAGGCAGTTTGAGGACAGGTGAAGGCACAGGGCCTGCTCCTGGGCCATGCCAACTAAGCATTGTGTCAGAGGAACCCACCAACATGTCACTTGGGATGAATTGGATGACAGAGTCAACCATTCAAGAACTGCTGGGTAAAACACGACCGCTAGATGACACCGGGAGCTCGGGCCTCTCACTGCGACCCCTGCTGCCACGCCCCCTTACTCTGCTGCAACCTCTGCCTGCGCCAGAAACATTTAGGCCTCTGCCACTCCCCTGTGCAGGGCCTGGCAGTTCTCTGTCTGACAAACTGTTATATCAAATAATCAAATGTTAGATCAAATATTTTTTCTTTCGCCCCTAATACATGCCAAACAGGGCTTGAGAATATATCACTGCACCGCTGAACGGCAATTAAGTCGTAATTTTTTCCTACTTTTACAAACACAAAAGGCTTTTCAACAGATAAGTGCAACTCTGAATGGCGAATATATTTTTATTTCGCCATTAATACACGGCACACAGGACTTTAGAATATATCACTGCACCGCTGAATGGCAATTAAGCCCTACATTTTTTCTACTTTTACACAACACAAAAGGCTTTTCAACAGATAACTGCAACGTAGGACGGTGAATATATTTTTGTTTTGCCAGTAATACACGGCAAACAGGGCTTCAGAATATATCACTGCACCACAGAACGTCAATTAGGCCCAAATTTGGTTCTACTTTTACACAACAGGCTTTTCAATAGATATATGCAACGCTGGATGGCGAATATATTTTTATTTTGCCACTAATACACGGCAAACTGAGCTTCACAATATATCACTGCACCGCAGAACGTCAGTAAGGCCCAAATTTTTCTCTACTTTTACACAGCAGGCTTTTCAACAGAGAAGTACAACACTGGACCGCGAATATATTTTTATTTCACCATTAATACATGGCAAACTGGGCTTCAGAATACATCACTGCACTGCAGAACGTCAATTAGGCCCACATTTTTTTCTACTTTTAAACAACAGGCTTTTCAACAGATAAGTGCAACACTGGATGGCGAATATATTTTTATTTCGTCACTAATACATGGCATACAGGGCTTCTGAATATATCACTGCACTTCTGAGCAGCAAAGATAGTTTTTCTTTTTCCACTAATACACAGAAAAGGGCTTTAGAACAGATAACTGCACTGCTGAGCGGCAAATAATTTTTTCTTTTTCCACTAATACAAGCAAAAAAGGGCTGTAAAACAGATAACTGCACCTCTGAGCGGCAAATATATTTTTCCTTTTTCCACGAATACACAAAAAAGGGCTTTAAAACAGATAACTGCACCATTGATTGGCAAATATTCTTTTTCTTTTTCCACTAATACACAGAAAAAATAGCTTTAAAACAGATAACTGCACCGCTGAGTAGCAAAAACATTTTTTATTTCTCCACTAATATACAGAAAAAAGGGCTTTAAAACAGATAACTGCACCGCTGAGCGGCAAATATATTTTACTTTTGCAACTAATACACAACAAAAAGGGCTGTCATTTTCGCCCTTCACCACACAACGGCTAATAAGCCCTTTTTTCCCCACTAATACAAGCCAAAAAAGGCTTTAGAACATATAACTACACCGCACAAGGGCAAATAAAAGGTAGAAATATTTCCTTGTAATAAACCCTGTTAATGCCTGTATCAAACAGCACTTGTACCCTAATAACACAGGTTTGCTGGCATTACAGAACTGAATAATGGCAATTTGGATCCCCAGTCAGTGCAGCAAGGTGTAATCGGATTGTTCCTATTACCCAGGCTGTCACCTCCCCGACTCAACCCTGTTCAACACAAATGCTGATGGAATGATTCCTCCCTGTCCTTTCCCTACACCTTGAGTAATCTTTCCCTGCACTTGTAAATGTTTTTTTTTTTCACTACAATCAAGTATTTTCTATCTCTGTCCTTAGAGCCTTCAGACACGTCTCTCCCTGCACTAAACACGTTGGTGAATGGCAGAATCTAAGATGGCTGCCGTGTTTATAGGGCTGTGACATCACAGGGCTGGCTGGCTGCTGATTGGCTGCATGCATGGCATTATGGGTGATCCCGCGTTCCCAGAGTTCCTTGCCCCATGTCCTCACACGTGTAGCAGTCATTTTAGAAAAAAATGTGATTCATTACCACGAAGCACTAGGAAATTCACATTCGGTGTGAATCAAATTTTTCCTGAAAATTGGATCGAATTCCACTTGGTCAGCTTCGATTCGCTCATCTCTATTCATAACACCTTATAAAATGTAGGGATCCTGAAAGGAAACAAAAAGATTATTCTCCATTTGCTGCTTCCACTTGTAATTCCAACCTTACCCTTGGCTGCATTCAACCACCCAAGGCACCAAATCATGAAAGTCAGGCCCCTGCAGTTAACAGCAGACACACAGCATCACAACACACGTTTAAATATACATACACCACATATATGGAACGCGCATACTAACTAAGGCACCACCCAACTAAGGAGCTATACTTTTAGCGGCGCGTGAAGTAATTGAATTGAACTTCTCCAGCTGCCCTGCCGCCGCCAGAGCACTGGATCGGGACTCAGCCAGTTGTAATTTTAACAACTGGACCTAGAGACTCACCTATGTTCATCCTGCCACACTCTCAATGCTGTCTCCAAACCGTCCTGAAGTACCAAGTCCCACAAATCCATCCTCACATCAACTCCATCCAACCTCAAAAACTGTGCAGGCGTTTCCTCTAGCTCCCTATGGCCCACAACTAAACCCCCTTGCCACCACATGCCTCATTTAACTTCGCCTGCGCTTTCTTGATACAATCCACCAACCTGGCAAGTCACCATGACCGCTAAGCCACCACCTCGAACTAAATTATCAACATGTCCGTAAGCTCCGCCCATAGGCGCAACAAATCTAATTTAATGTCCCTTATGACATCCCTGGAGCCTCGCATCCCCAAATATTCCCCCTGCCATGAAGCACCAAAATATCTGAGGTCTTGTGTAATGACCCGGAGTGCCATTACCACTTCCTTTTGTACCCCCACTATCTTTAATGTGTGATCCTGTGTCATCTCTCATATTTAGTGTAATTTCCTGCAATGTGTATATGCATTTCCTTGCAAATTTACCAGCAGGTAGCAGCAAACCTGAGCAGAGAACCTTCTAGTTCCTTCCAGCCCTCTCTAGAGAGGAAGGAGTTTAGTTAGTCAAAGTCAGTTTAAGCCTACCCCTCCTGGGGAGAGGTTGTGTGTGTGTCTGAGAAAACCCCTGCTAGGGGAAATGCAGCATGCCTGGTCCTCCCTGGAAAGGTTCTGTTAGGCCTACACTAGTCTTATCACTTGAAGTTGTGCAACACCAAGCATAAGCAAGCTTGAGGTACTCTGATGCCAGGACAAGAAGTTCCTAGGACTCAAGTAAGAGTGACTACAGACAGCTAAGTTCCAGCAGAAGAGGAAAAGTCCTATTTACCCAGCCAAGCATAGCTGAGAGAGAGAGAGAGAGAGAGAGAGAGAGAGAGAGAGAGAGAGCTACCGCATAGCAGAGATTGTCAGAGAAGTGTTTGCCTGCACAGATTATGCCAATACCTGCTGATGACCAAGATAAAGTTTGGAAACTTTTTGGATTATGCCAAGTAATGCTGTGTTCAATGTTACTACAAAGTCTGGACTCCATTTATTCTACCTATCCATCATCCAAGTTCAACTACCCCTTTTGCACTGCTTCAGACCACATCACATCTGGGATACAACCGTATCCAGGTAGGAATACCATGACATATGTTTATAACATCTACAGAGATTGTAGGCGACCCTGCACCACTCTGGCAATCCTACCCTGGGTACCAATTACCATCTACAAAGGGGACTCCAAGTCCTAACTGCTTAACCACAGCTGGCATCACGATTAATTGCTCTATAAGAGGGACATATTTCGTAGATACCTCCTAAGGGGCAAGGGATACCCCAGGTGTGCGTAGTGGGCTCGTTGCATGTGTCTAACGAAACATAAAAACAAAACTTAGGCAGCACCCTACCCCACAACAGGCCCTGTAAGCCTATCCAACGAACCTGTAAGACATCACTAGGAAAGCCCAATTGTCTTCTGTTCCGATGAACATCAGCCTGCAAGGCCAAGTACATGTAGGAATGACCAAATATCCTGGCCAAACACGCGGAGGACCCTGCAACACATGAGCATCAGAAATCAGGCAAAGCACCACCTGCCGTCCCACACCCAACTAACCTATGCCCCACCAGCCTTAAAGCAAATGAGTGCGAACATAAGCAGGGAAACAAGCCGACTCTCAGCGGCCAATCCACTTAATGGCCGCATCACCTAAATCCCACTTGGCTGCCTCTGTAGTCACCCCTTCTGGAAACAAAATGAGAAGCAAACCCTCCAGCTGGCGAACCAGCTGCCATCAAGCACTTACGAAAGAACAGCAAAACCTTAAAACGGGACAGCAGTGCAGTCCTGATGGACTAACAAAGGTTCCGTCCCTACCGGATAATAAAGCAGCAATTCTTCCACACACCGAACTGGACACACCACACTGTTCTGCAATGGGAAGAATTGAATCCACACCCCTTTTCCCACCGGATCTGTCTTTGACTTCTTCAACAAACATTGTAATCCCTCAGAACCTATACCAGGCCTCATACTACGATGAGCAAACCAACTCTGCCTGCGAGAAAGCACCTGTAACACTGAAAAAGAGACCGGCCTCTGAGTGTTCATCACTGGCGTACACCGCCTGCAGCCTGTAAATTTAACCAAAAAGCAACTGCTGCAGCCTTCTTGGATGCTGAGGAAAAGGACGCTCTGCTCCTGAAGTACAGCCCCACAAAATATACCAGCAATGTTTGAAAATCATCTGCGGAGACACATCCCCCTACCTGATCTACCAACTTCTCGCACTGAGCCCACACTGCCACATAAGCTGAGCACGTACCGCTACTCACAGACCACCAGATCAAGGCCGCTGAAACCCCAAGGGCACGTTCCAGAGTCACTGGGGACAAGGCTTCCCCCTCTTTTCTGCGCCTAGCACCAATCGATGAAACTGATCACGCTGGAAACGAGAGAGAATCAGCCACTGAATTATCAACCCATGAAACATTTACAGTGTAAGTGATCGCTCTCTCACAGGGGTCAGTAATGACAGACTCCTCTCAGACAGCGGAGGTTAAAGTCCAAACGGGTGCTTTATTTTGGCACTAGAGCACCAGCACAAACATAAACCAAAATAAACACCTGCATGTCTAGGCTCTACCTAATACATAGAGGTGAGTTAGGAAGAGCTAAGACGCAGTTCACGCAAGGGGCGAGATCCAGGTTCACTCAGCCATGCGGTCCAGCAGCCTCCTGAATGTGACAACTCAAGTATCTTGGGGATATGGTCCAGGAGTCCTCTTTACTCTGACTGTGCGACACTTCTTTCCTGAGGCGTCGCTGGGTCCCCCAAAACTCATTCTTTCACACAGCCTCATGATCCCTAACCCTCTTAGCTGGGACCACGCAGAGCATTTGTAGGCTTCCTTTTCCAAATCCTCTCTCTCAGGGCTCATGCACATGACCGTATGTATTTTGTGATCTGCAAAAAACAGATCCGCAAAAAATACCGATGACATCCATGTGCATTCCATATTTTGCGTAACAAAACAGCTGGCCCCTAATAGAACAGTACTATCCTTGTCAATAATGAGGACAATTAAGGGCATGTTCTATTTTCTTTCTAAATGAAAATACGGACATACGGAAACGGAATGCACACAAAGTAACTTTTTTTGCGGACCTATTGAAGTAAATGGTTCTGCATACGGTTCACAAAAAAACGGACATGGAAAGAAAATGCATTTGTGTGCAAAGTCCTCTGCTTCTTTAGTGGCTTTTCCACTTCGACAGACTCTCCTTCAGCCTCTTCTTTGATCTCTGCAGCGTCTGAAGATTTCTCCCACTACAGCTCATCGGCCTTAGCTTCTTCAGCCTTTGTCTCTTTGGAGTCTCCATTCTCTTTGTTAGCCTTTGCATCCTTCTCGGAAATTGCATCATATACCTGCACTCTTAACTCCTCCCTTTGTTTCTCATCAAGGTTGGTGGCACTGTGGATATTGGGGTCCTTATCAGACTCTTCATCTTCCTCTTCCTGCACTCCCTCCAGAGTTTTACCCAGGACATTGTTCTCCATGCGTGCAAGCTCCAGGAAAGCCATCCCATAGAAGTAGAAGGCATCTGCACACTGGTCGGCCATCTCCCGGTATTTCTTCACCAGAAGGCTGCTGGTATACTGAAAGGCTTTGACGGCGGAGCAGATGTCTTTCATGACCAGGTCCCGGCTAACCACTGTCATGTGCCTCTTGGCTTCCACATATGCCCCATAAATTTGTTCAGCAGATGTTGAAGACACAGAAACTTCTTCCATCTTCTCTGCCTCAGCCAGCACTACAGTGTCACTGTTTCCATACCCATTCTGTACATGATCTGGCTTGGACTTCTTGGTAACTTTCAGAGACTCTCCTCCTCAGGTTTCCGATTTACCTTCTTCTCTAGCAGATGAGAGATGTCTGAAACACAGTTTGTTACCGTTACAATGCACTCCCCGCTCTTCCCTGCTGCAGATGTAGTAGTGCCGCAGTTCTCTTTTAAAAACCCTGAAGAAGTTTGACTCAGGGTCTCTTTAAAGGGAACCTGTCATCAACTTTATGCTGACCTCACCGAGGACAGCATAAAATATTGACAGACATGCTGATTTCAGCGGTGTGTCACTCATGAGCTAAAAGTAAGTGGGTGCTGACAACCAGCATCATGATCACTAGCACAGGCCTTAAAAAGAGTCAAATCTACTTGAAAAGAGTCTGAGTTATTTATAATCTCCTGCTCTCTCACCCATCTGCTGATGCTGATGATTGTCAGTTCTCTCCTAGAGAGAAAGGGAGAAAACTATATATTAGACTGTCAATCATCAGCAGGTGGGCGGGTAGAGCAGGAATTTATGAATAACCATGATTCAGGTGGCCGTGACTCTATTCCAGGCCCAGTCTGCAAGGATTGTGATGTTGGTTCCCAGAAACCACTTACTTTTAACTTTTAAATGACAGACCGTTGAAATCAACTCACCTGTCTCTACTTTATACTGCCATTAGTATGGGCAGCATAAAGTTGATGACAGGTTCCCTTTAAGTGCTTCTTTGGCGTCTTTAATCTTCTCCTTGATATCAGGCAGTAGACCCTTCAGATCATCCATCTCCTTCTGGGTCTCCCCCTTCAACTCCTCTGAAGCCTTCTACAGTTGTTCTCTGAGAGCAGCTAGCCTCTTCTCTATCGTATCTATGGACTGTGAAGTGAGAGAGGGCATCCTCATGTTTGCAGCTATATTGATATACCAGGCAGTCTTCTACTGGCAGGTTATAGTTCTCGGACTCTATGCTAACTTCTCCGAGCTTGATCAGGTTCATGTCCTGAACCCGCTCAGGCTTTCCTTCCTGTGCACGGTTCATGTTGTATGTCACCACACCTTCATCAACTCTGCACATGAGCACACTAACCATAGAACACTGTGCCGACTGTTTCGCTGCATCTTGTCCCTATGGTACACCCTCTAGCACTGCCACACTTTACTGCCCATTTACCACAGTGGGTTCCTTCAGTTGTGTGCTACCAACATTATCATTCAGCAATTCTAAATCATATACATTTTTACCAACAGGGGGAGCTTCTTCCCTGACCACAACCTGCAAAGGAAAGGGGGTGTCATCATCATCATCATATATTTCACATAACTCCACATTTTCATTATGTATTTCAATTAACTTGACATGTTCACTCTGCATCTCATTTGGACTATAGTTTTTAATGATTACTTCACCTAACCCATTGTTTTTAATGTGCATCTCTCTTACACCTTAATTTAACGGGACAGGTACAGTTATAGGTTCTGCAGGAGTTTCGTCATTTGCTGGAGAAGTATCTCCATTTCCTCACAACTCCCAGAAAAGGGGAAATCACGGCCTAACATTACGTCATGCATTAGCCTATTTGAAACACCAAGTTCATAAGTCACAGTATTTTTGTTCCTCCCTGAAGTAACACTCTTTTGAATGACAATTGGAAGGTTATTATTACTTTATGGTCACTATTTCCCAGGTGTCCCCCAACCTGCACATCTGTTGTTCTGTCAGGTCTATTGGTTAATACTAAGTCCAGTATGGCCGTCCCTCTAGTTGGGTTCTGAACCAGTTGGGAAAGGTAATTGTCTTTGGTTATTGGCAAGAACCTGTTTCCTTTATGAGATATACAGGTGAAGTCCCTCATAATAACTGCCTCATTATGATCTGCCACCGTCTATCTCATTTAGTAGTAGATTTTCTCTGGATTCACTGGTATATTAGGTGGTTTATAATAAACTCCAATTAGTATTTTATTATTGTCTTTTCCTCCATGTACAGCATTTCTACCCACAGTGACTCTACATGTTCATGTCCCTCACCTATATCTTCTCGGACTGTGGGCTCTAGACAGAACTTTACATAAAAGCAGACCCCTCCCCCTCTCCGGTTTTGGCGATCCTTTCTAAAGAGACTGTAAACCTGTACAGTAACTGCCCAGTCATAGCTATCATCCAGCCATGTCTCAGTTATTCCCACTGTCTAGCTATCATCCAGCCATGTCTCAGTTATTCCCACTATATCATAGCCCTCTTCACACATCACTAATTCCAGTTCACCAGTTTTATTAGTTAGGCTTCTGGCATTAGTATACATACAATTAAGAGGTTTCTGTATATTTTCTACCCTACACCTTTCCTTCTGAACTGCTGAACTGTTCTAGTCCCTCCTTCCATTCCTCCCCCAGTCCCATTACCTCGCCCCCGGTCTCTATCTACACTATCTTCCTATCCTATAACGTAATTACTCTCCCCCCAGTCCCTAGTTTAAACACTTCTCCAACCTTCTAGCCATCTTCTCCCCCATCACAGCTGTCTCTTCCCCATTGAGGTGCAGCCCATCCCTACGATAGAGCCAGTAGCCGACAGAGAAGTCGGCCCAGTTCTCCAGGAACACAAACCCCTCCTTCCTACACTAGCTCTTGAGCCACTTGTTAACCTCCCTAATCTCGTGCTGCCTTTCTTGTGTGGCTCGTGGTACAGGTAGAATTTCGGAAAACACTATGTTCCAGGAACATCTCCACCAAGGTCATTATCCTTCTCCTGGATCTTGGGAACCTCCTGACCTTGAATCCTGGTGCTACGACCACATACGGGCTCCTCACTGTAATGGTTGACATGGGAAATGCTTTGGCCTTGAATCCAGTCTTTTCCCTCAGATTCTTCAACCGCACAATTTGAGGCACTTTCTCCCCTCCATAGTTGATGGAAAAAGGGGAAGTTTCTTCCCAGCACAAATTCTACCTCCACAGTCTCACATTTTAAGATCTCCCACTGCACAGAGCCGTAGTCCGATACAAAGGTCAGAGACACAGTGGTATCTGTCTCTGGCCCCCTCTTTAGAAAGTCTAGTATGTCAGGCATAACCCGGGATACTTGTTGGCGAACATCTAGAGTGACTCTCAGCTGGAATCCCCCAACCACCAACTCACAGGATCTTTCACATGTTTTTTCTTCTGATCAAACGATGCTCCACTGCACAGTCCTCCAGCTGGCAACATTCCCAGCAATACTTTGTTGCACCTGATGGGCTCCACCCAGCAGCAGCAAATTCCACATCGGATTTCATAGTGACCAAAAAAATATATTTTCTCCACAGATCAGTCTCTTTCACTGGGGCTTTTGTAACACCCCAGAGTGGTTTTACAACTCCTGCACCCTGCTACTATCTCTAATGGGCTAATATAATGTAATCTTATTTATGTTTTTCCAAGTCCTTCACAATGTGCATTCATAATCTTGTTAAGTAACTGTCTATTACATGTAATGTGCATGGTTCCCCAGCAGGTGGCAGTGTAAATGGCAGAGCTATACTTAGGTAGAATGGAGCTTTCTATTCGATTCTAACCCCCCTCTGTGGAGAAGTGGGCTAGTCCCACTTTCTCCAGGAAGGGTGGGGACCAGTTCTAACTTGTCTAGCTTACCCCCTGCTTGGGGAAGGTGCACAGGGCATGTCTCTGCTGGACGTGCCCAAGCCAGCCAGAGCAACCTCAGCTCTGCTGGCTGTGGAGGACAAAGCTTAAAGCCTCAGGAACCAGGAGGAAAGTTCCCTGGCCAAATCTAGAGACAGACTACAAAGAAAGAAGTGCAGTATACAGAAGAATCTGAGTTATACAGCCAGCCTGTCAGTACAGCAGAGCCAGAGAGAAACAGATGTAGTATAGCTGAGTTTGCCTGCCAGTATTTATGCTAAAGCCTGCTGGGACCAAGATAAAGCTTGGAGACTGTTTATGATGAATGTTTATTCTAGTAAAGCTGATGTTCAACTATATACAATTTTTCTTGCTAATCCCTCAATTATTCCCCATATGTATTGCTTTGGAGCCAAAGCCTGGGATCCAGCTGTATCCAGGTAGGAGCACATTGACACACGTAAAGGGCCATTCCTATACCTGGGTCGCATTACATAGAGGGCCCTAGGGGGAGGCACCCGTAGAACTTCTGGCCCTTTAATTCACCGCAATAATTTCTTTGCAATACAGCAAAAGTGTCCAGAATAGCAAGAGCAGCAGCTCCACTGGACAAACAGGCTTATGGCCCACTAACTCCGATACAGTAACAAAGTAGCAGCTTTATCAAGACATTGGGCTTCCGGCCCTTTAAATATCCAACTCAATTTCATGCCAAATAGCAACAGTGTCTGGATTAACAGCAATCAGAAGCACCTGCTCTTTTTCTCATGCCAATGCCCCTAGCAACACTTTGCCATTTAACCTTCTGTTGCCCCTAACAACAACGTTGTGTCCTGTTAGCATGGTCACTTGCCCGCATCATCCACCAATTGTAAGGGATCGCTCTCTCACAGGAGTCAGCAATGACAGACTCCTCTTAGACAGCGGGGGTTAAAGTCCAAACGGGTGCTTTATTCTAGCACTTCAGCACCAGCACAAACATAAACATCAACCAAAATAAACACCTGCCTGTCTAGGCTCTACCTAATACATAGAGGTGAGTTAGGGAGAGCTAAGACGCAGTTCACGCAAGGGGTGAGATCCAGCTTCACTCAGCTATACTGTCCAGCAGCCTCCTGGCTGTGACCACACCAGTACCTTGGGGAATATGGTCCAAGAATCCTCCCGACTCTGACCATGAGACACCTCTTTCCTCAGGCATCACAAATCCTCTCTCTCAGTCATACACAGAGGGTTGTTTTATCCCTCTGTAATTATCTCCTCAGCTAAAAGGAATAACTGTAATGGACTAGGGGTGTGGACTGAGAAACTCCAGCCCATACAACTTTAAATAAAATGATCTCCGGCAAGCTATGCCTTGCTGAAGCAGCACCATTTCCAGATTCCAGTTATCTCACCCAGCTAAAGTGAAAAACCAGGTGAGATACACACCCTCAGCACACCTCTATCATGCACTTCACCACAACAGGTACAAAACATGCATTCTGTGACAGACCGCCTGGCACCCTGACCAGCTACCTCCGCCAATCAATGCTTCCTAGTGTTCACCAAGTACTTCCTAGCACTCCACCGGACACCATCAGCACTGTAGTCCCCACTTCCAGCGTTACAGCTTGGCTGGGGTCTCTCTGTCCTCCGCCCACCCAGTGCTGATGGTGTCCGGTGGAGTGCTTGAAGTACTCTGTGAGCACTAGGAAGCATCGATTGGTGGAGGTAGCTGGTCAGGGTGCCAGGCGGTCTGTCACAGAACGAGGTGGTGCAGTAAGTGCAACACTGGTGGTGAGCTAGCCTTTTGTTTATTAATGGCATGCACTATGCCCAAATTATCGCAACAGAAACACTGTTTTGTACGCAGCAAGTCTCCCCACAACTCAGTTGCCAACACATCTGGAATTAATTCCAACAATGCCAAATTGGTGCGAAAACCCGCTGTGCGCCAAAGTTCCCATTCTCCACTGCCCCTGTCAAAAAGCCCTGTAAACACAGGCCCACTGATGTATCTGTTTACAGCTCTAAATCAACATCTGAAATCGGCACCTCCATCTAAACCGAGCGCCCATTAAACTCAAGCAGAAAAGTTCCAACACTTCGAAATCCTCCCGTACCTCAGCCAATAGTCTCAAATAGTGAAATGGAGCTGCCACCCCTGCCGTAGCCATGGCCAGCTGCCTGCAAAACACTCGACCCATCGGCAAAATACGACAAGCAAAATTGAGCTTTACCAACACCAACTGCAACTGTCAAAGCTGAACCTTCTTAGCCCACCTTAGCCAAGCAACCTCCGCATGCAAATCCTTATTCTCCGGCAACTGACATTCCATACTCACAGACTCGATAACTATCCCCAAAAACTTGACTGATGTGGAAGGCCCCTCTGTCTTCTCGTCTTCTCAACAATAAATTGTCCAAATAATGCAGCGCCAAATTCCATTACGACTCTAGCTTTACCACCCACTTAAGAAATGAACTGATGGTCTCAAAACAGGAACAAGACATGGCACAGCCCACAGGCAAACAATAGTCACCAAAAAACTGACCCTCCCAATGAAAACCAAGCAGATGAAAACTGTCCGGATGAATCAGCAATAAACAGAACGCCGCTTAAATATCCGTCTTGGCCAAAAGAATTCCCTGCCCAAAACACCGATCCCAACAATCTTCAGCATTGAACAACGTGTACAAAACGGAACATAACTCAATTCCATCATTAACTGAACTCCCTGCTGGATACGATAGGTGGTGAATAAGCCAAAACTTTTTGGTTTCTTCTTATGGACCAAACAAAGGGGTGACACCCGCAAACTCGGTAAGGGCAGCTCCAGAAATGGGCCCACTATCCACCCTGCTCTCAATTCTTTATCTATCTTTTCTGCAACTATCTTCATTCAAGATAACACTGAAACCAGATTCTATGCCACCACCCCACAACCAACTGAACCGCACGGAATACGAAACCCCTCCGTAAATCCCGCACGCAAAAATTCTGCCTCCTCACTATTTTGATGCCTCCTTAGAAACGGCAACATCTCGTCCACTCTCACCGGCAGCAGCCCTCTTCTACAAAGCCTCATTTCCCCATCAATTCCTTCAGTGCTAGAACTTCAAATCACTTCTCATTCAGTGAGTGGCTAACTCTCCCCCTTACTTGATTAACTACTGCCCCCAAACCCAACTACTCCAACCCCACCTCAACCAATCCCACCATCACTGGCTGTTTAAATTAAATTGAAGTTGTGATGCAATACCTGACACAACCCATAGATAAGTGTATTGCAGTTTCTAGAATAAAGTGGGCATGATTTTCTAATTCAGGACAACTCCTTTGACATTTGGTTTTCTGCAAAACATATCATTAATATAATAGTATAAAATGATGCCAGACATAATTTTAGGATGCTCGTAATCCCTTGCATTATACATAATCTTGTTTCATATGTGGGAGAAATTCGTCTCTGCTCAGTATCTCAATATCTTGGACTCGCAACTGCTAAATGTTATCACACGTTAGATTAATGAGCTATTATTGTCATCCAGAAACCTTCATAAAATTTAATTTTATTTGTGTAAACTTTGATGGATTCTGATTAAAACTTGGAGTCAGTTTATACAACAAGACAGCTCATATCTATCAGTTCATTAAGCAGACTGGAGCTGAGATTATGAGATGTATCACTGGCGCTAATGGTCAGGCCTGATTGATTTGTAATGTGAATATAATTACACCGACAGAGGGAATTTCAACATTTCCATGTAGCTAATTGTTCGCTTTTTCAAGATATTACAAATTATAAGTGCCTTATGAAATTATTTTTGCTTTATTAAAAAATGTAAAGGCACAAAGTGCTTCTCAGTTGTATACATGTAACATGCACATAATGCAAGACACAACGGAGGACATTTATCAAAACTGGTGCTAATGACAATTGGCTGAGTTTCCTATAGGAACCAATCAGATTCCTCCTTTCACTTTTCAGAGCTCCTTTGTGAAATAAAAGGTGTAATCTGATTTGTTGCTATAGGCAAAGTTTTCCTTTACACCAGTTTTGAAAAATCTTCTCCAATACTTTAGATTCGCTCATCTCTATATGTGACAATGAATTTAGTCAAACTGTTTGATGGGCTTTGGTTGTCTGTTTGTGAGTAATAGGCATGAGCATTAAAAAAAATGATTAGGGAAGTAATATTTTGTATCCATTATATTTATAGTGGTATTCACACCTTTGTCATTTAAAGGGGTTCTCTGGGAATTAACAAAACAAAATTAATGAATATACCTAAATATTACTATATTCTAACTATATTCCCAAATATCTTTCATTAGTTATAATGGCTCGTTTTTTCTTGGGAGCAATAATTAGGAGAAACAAAATGGCCGCTGTCCTATTAGTACACACAAAACCTGTCCTAATCACACAGCAGGAACAATCCGAAATCCAAACCACCATTCACAGGCAATTTTTGACCAACAGATTACCTGTTTAAATACCTCACACTTCCTGGTAATGTGAAGCACTGCCTGGTCACGTGACACACCCAGCTTCACATGACCGATGTTGTCAGAACACCTCACATGGGAGATCAGACTGTTTCCTTGGCAACCTGAAGCCAGCAGGTACTCGGAGAATCGTACTTGCCGGCCCTGGTAGTGACACCATTAATATCTGACTGATGTGGGTCTGATACCTCGCACCACATTGTTCTGACCTTCTGACTTTGGCTACTCCTTTAAAACATTAACATGATCAATGTACATCAAAATGAATATTACATAGAGGTCTAGATTTGGAATGATACTCAAAATCAAAGTGTAAAATCAAATTTCAGGCTGATCCAACTTCAGTGGAAATGCCTCAAGACATAGAAATGAGGCTCATTAGTGTGTGTGGCCTCCACATGCCTGTATGACCTCCCTAAAACGGCTGGCCATACTCCTGATGAGGCAGCGAATGTTCTCCTGAGTAATCTCCTCCCAGACCTGGATTAAAGCATCAGTCAACTCCTGGACAGTCTGTGGTGCAACGTGGCATTGGTGGATAGAATGAGACATGATGTCCCAGATGTGCTCGATTGGATTCAGGTCTGGGGAACGGACAGGCCAGTCCATAGCATCAATGCCTTAATCATGCAGGCACTTCACTTTAGCCATATGAGGCCTAGCATTGTCATGCATCAGAAGGAAGCCAGGGCCCACTGCACCTGCATATCCCAGTACCTAATGGCAGTCAGGGTATCTCCGGTTAGCATATAGAGGGCTGTACAGCCCTCCAAAGAAATGCCTCCCCACACCATTACTGACCCACTGCCAAACCAGTCATGCTGGAGGATGTTACAGGCAGCAGAACACTCTCCAAGGTGTCTCCAGACTGTCATGTCTGTCACATGTGCTCAGTGCGAACCTGCTCTCATCCGTGAAGACCACAGGGCACCAATGTTGAATCTGTCAATCTTGGTGTTCTTTGGCAAATGCCAATCGCCCTGTAGAGTGTTGGGCTCTCAGCACAATACCGACTTGTGGACATCGGGCCCTCATACCACCCTTATGGAGTCTGTTTCTGACAGTTTGAGCAGACACATGGATATTAGTGGCCTGCTGGAGGTCATTTTGCAGGGCTCTGGCACTGCTCCTCCTGTTCCTACTTGCACAAAGGAGGAGGTAGCTTTCCTGCTGCTGGGTTGTTGCCCTTCTATGACTCCCTCCAAGTCTTCTGGTGTACTGGCCTGTCTCCTAGTATCTGTTCCATGCTCTGGAC
Organism: Bufotes viridis; assembly: GCA_033119425.1. Taxonomy (NCBI): domain Eukaryota; kingdom Metazoa; phylum Chordata; class Amphibia; order Anura; family Bufonidae; genus Bufotes; species Bufotes viridis. The sequence continues at coordinate 76,961,104 of CM065598.1, read as the reverse complement.
ACTGTGCTGACAGACACAGCTAATCTTCTTGCCACAGCTTGCATTGATGTGCCATCCTGATTGAGCTGCACTACCTGAGCAACTTCTGTCGAGTTGTAGATACCACCTCATGTTACCTCTAGGGGTGAGAGCAATGACAAAATGCTAAAGTGACCAAAACAACAACCACAAAGGATGAGAACAGAGAAATGGTCTGTGGTCACCACCTGCAGAACCACCTGTTGTCTGTTTAATTTGCACAATCGCAGGAGAAATTTGTTCACAATCGGTGTTACTTCACAGAAATGTAACATAGTGACATAGTTTATAAGGCTGAAAAAAGACATCTGTTCATCCAGTTCAGCCTGTTAGGCCTCTTTCCCACGAGCATGGCGGATTGGGTCTGGATGCATTTAGGGTGCATTCAGTGAAACTCACACCATTTTGCAAGCAAGTTCAGTCACTTTTGTCTGCGATTGCGTTCAGTTGTTCAGTTTTTTCCATGCGAGTGCAATGAGTTTTGATGGGTTTTTCACACGCGTGATAAAAAACGGAAGATTTACAAACAACATCTCCTAGCAACCATCAGTAAAAAAACGCATTGCATCCTCACTTGCTTCTGGATGCAATGCGTTTTTCACTGAAGCCCCATTCACTTCTATTGGGGTCAGGGCTGCGTGAAAAAAAAGCAGAATATAGAACATGCTGTATTTTTCCTGATGCGTGAAAAAAAAAAGCTCATGTACACAGACCCATTGAAATGCATGGGTAAGGATTCAGTGCGGGTGCTATGCGTTCATGTCACGCATTGCACCCATGCGGAAAACTCACTTGTGTGAAAGGGGCCTTATTCTGCAAGTTGATCCAGAGAAAGGCAAAAAAAAACTGCAAGGTAGAAGCCAATTTTCCCCACTTTAGGGGAAAGACATTCATTCCCGACTCCAATCAGGCAATCAGAATAACTCCCTGGATCAACGACCCCTCTCTAGTAGCTATAGCCTGTAATATTATTATACTCCAGAAATACATCCAGGCCCCTCTTGAATTACTTTACTGTACTCACCATCACCACCTCTCAGTTCCATAGTCTCACTGCTCTTACCGTAAAGAATCCTCTTCTATGTTTGTGTAGAAACCTTCTTTCCTCCAGACGCACAGGATGTCCCCTCGTCACAGTCACAGTCCTGGGGATAAATAGATGATGGGATAACTCTGTACCTGATATATGTATACATAGTTATTAGATCTCCCCTCAGTCGTCTTTTTTCTAAAGTGAATAACCCTAATTTTGATAACCTTTCAGGGTACTGTAGATCCCTCATTCCAGTTATTACTTTAGTTGCCCTCCTCTGAACCCTCTCCAGCTCTGCTATGTCTGTCTTGTTCACAGGAGCCCAGAACTGTACACAGTACTCCATGTGTGGTCTGACTAGTTATTTGTAAAGTGGTAGGACTATGTTCTCATCACGGGCATCTATGCCACTTTTGATGCAATCCATTATCTTATTGGCCTTGGCAGAAGTTGCCTGACACTGGTTTCTACAGACAGTTTGCTGTCCACAAAAATTCCTATGTCCTTTTCCATGTCAGTGTTACCGAGTGTTTTACCATTTAATATGTATGGGTGACGTGTATTTTTCCTTCCCATGTGCATAACCTTACATTTGTCAGTGTTAAACCTCATCTGCCACTTATCTGCCCAAGCCTCCAATCTATCCAGATCCCTCTGTAGCAGTATACTGTCCTCTTCCTTGTTAATTACTTTACACAGTTTAGTGTCATCTACAAAAATAGATATTTTACTGTACAAGCCTTCTACAAGATCATAAATAAATATATTGAAGAGAATAGGGGCCAATACTGACCCCTATGGTACCCCACTAGGGACAGTGACCCAATCTGAGTGTCTACCGTTAATAACCACCCTCTGTTTTCTATTACTGAGTCAGTTACTTACCCACATACAGACATTTTCTCCCAGTCCAAGCATTCTTATTTTATATACTAACCTTTTATGTGGTACAGTGTCAAATCCTTTGGAGAAGTCCAGATATACGACATCCATTGATTCACCACAGTCAAGTCTAAAGCTTTGCATCCTCATAGAAACTGATTTAATTAGTTTGACATGACCAATCCCTCATGAAGCCATGCTAATATGACATTATTTGCCATTTTTCATTGAGGTACTCCAAGATAACATCTCTTAGAAAACAGTTTACCAATGACAGATGTTAAACTTACCAGCCTATAGTTTTCAGGCTCTGTTTTTGGACCCTTTTTGAATATTGGTACCACATTTACGATGTCAGTATACAGTCCTTAAATATTACAAATAAGGGTCTGGCTATGACATTACCTAATTCTCTTAGGAGACGGGGTGTATGCCATCTGGTCCTGGCGATTTGTCTATTTTAATCTTTTTAAGATGCTGTTGTACTTCTTCCTGGGTCAGACAGGGCACTTTTAATGGTGAATTTACTTTAAAATTCTGCATTTCATCTGACAGTTTATTTTCTTCAGTAAATACAGTGTAGAAAAAAATATTTAATAGCTTTGCTTTTTCCTCATCGCTGTCTACAACTCCCCCCTCATCACCCTGTAAAGGTCTGACACCTTTAGATTTATACTTTTTACCATTTATATAATTGAATAACATTTTAGGGTTAGTTTTACTCTCTTTGGCAATTAATTTTTCTGTCTCTAGTTTGGCTGCTCTTATTTGTCTTTTACATAGAGTTTTCCAATGCTTACTCGATACCCTCCTGTTTTAGTGATTTAAATGCCTTATTTTTGTCATTTATTTTGTTACATTGTGTTGTTAAAGAGTTCTCTTTATTTTTTTGAGCAGTGTATTTAAAGGGAACCTGTCATCAGATATTTATAGCTGATTAAATATTATTACTGTGCATCTTTCAATCATCCCTACATTGTCTTTGTCTATGCTCAAAAGTATTGTATTCATTTAAAAAAACAACTTTGAAAATGTCTCTGATGTCCAGGTACAGTACCTCATAGAGTCATTAGGGCATTGTTCTACCTGAGGGGAGTCCTCTTCCTGCTCTCACGCCTATCTTGTTCTCCAAGACCTCCACGCTGCCTCTTTTACACCGCCCCTTTGTTTCCTCACATCAGCACCTGCTGAGGGAAATCTCGAGCCAGAGCTAAAGACAAACAAGAGCAATATGGGCATGTGCAGTGAGCGCTTGAAGCTGAGTTGTATACACCTCTGCTCACTGCACATGTATGCATGGTACATACATTTCAATTACATTACTTCTTTATGCTGAATTTTTGAGTAACATAGAAAAAGTTCCCTGGTGTTTCTTAGTAAGGTCCTCTGAAAAATCAGCAAAATTTATCAATGCTCTTTCAAAGATGCTTTGTGACCATGTAATTCACCATGTTTCAAACTGTGTTGGCTATTCTAACTGCGATATTCATATCAAAGGGGTTTCCTGACTCCTTGTAACTGATGACCTATGCTCTGGATAGGTCATCAGTATCTAAATGTTGGGGTCCAACACACTTGACCACAGCTGTTCAGCTGTTTTATAAGGCATTGGCACTCCTGTGAGCACTGCTGCCGTCTCACAGCTTACCAAGCACAGCACCGTATATTGTATAGGAGCTATGATCGGTATTACACTCAGCCCTAATCTCTTGAATAGGACTGAGCTGTGCTGATTTGTCCTCTGTCCAAAAATCTGGAAGACATGCCGTAACGCCGGATCCGGATTAATGCCCATTGAAAAGCATTAATCCGGATCTGGCTTTAAGCTAAACGTTGTTTCGGTGCATCGCCAGATCCGACGTTTAGCTTTTGTGAATGGTTACCATAGCAGCCAGGACGCTAAAGTCCCGGCTGCCATGATAAAGTGTAGTGGGGAGCGGGGGAGAAGTCTACCACCCGATGTATCTATGTGCCAAATTTGGCGTCAAATGGTTCAGATGTCTAGATGCCTATAGAGGACAGATGGACGGACAAACAGACATTTATTTTTAAAATGTCTGTCTATAGCTATGGTTATAGCTACTAGAGAGGGGTCGTTGATCCAGGGAGTTATTCTGATGCCTGATTGGAGTCGGGAAGGAATTTATTTCCCCTAAAGGAAGAAAATTGGCTTCTACCTCACAGTTTTTATTTTTGCCTTCCTCTGGATCAACTTGCCAGATAACAGGCTGAACTCGATGGACAGGTGTGTTTTTTCAGCCCTATAAACTATGTTACTATGTTTTTACCCTGTACTTCCCCTTTAATTTAACGTATAAGCGCCTCTACTTTTAGCACAGGAACTAGATTTAGCGGTATATGTGGCTATATGATGGCTCATCTATCTCAGTGTTCTGAGGTCAAATAGGACAGAATCTTTCATATTTTTAGCCTTCAAAGGGATCCTGTTTCTTTGACCTATATGAATTACAAGACAACATAAGACGTGTGTAAAAAAATAAAAATAAAAAAAAAAATTAAAAAGAGATATGTGTAGCGAATCCTTCATCCTCATTCATACTATGCACCATTTATGTCATTAGTATTTAGTGTCTGTGCATTGCAATTTTTCAACGCTCATAAACCTGTCCGAGACTGCAAATATGTCACAACATCAATATAAATATCAAGATTTAACAATCCATAAGTCACACAATTCGAATCAGTAACTGAAACCTCAACATTCTGCGCGAACACTGCCATCTGAAGCATGCAAATTACATCTGGATTTGCTGGCCTTGTGCAAACATTAGCATAATGAGGAGAGAATTTATATTAGCAAAGGATTTGATTAAATAGGCAGTAGTAAATATCGCAAAATGAGCCACATTAGGCTGATCAGGACAGACATAAACATATTATGACCAATTCTGCATTAAATGTGCAGACTTTTTTGATTGAGAAGACTAGCATTATAGTATATATCCGTAATCAGCACGCTCTGTTTGGTAAGTTCTCGGCTATTATATTTTATAGGAGAAAAGTATGGCTAAGTATGTCAGAGTGTAGTGTCCTCTACCATTACCATACAATGTCATTTACATTCACACTTTGATTTGTAAGTCAATACGCCTATTAGATTAGCATAAGATTTGTGTAAGGAGTTGGATCATGAAGAATGAGTTCATTTTTTTTGCAGTGTATTTTATACTGGGCAGATATGACATAATTTTATCTCTATCTCTATCTATTTTCTACCTCATATATATTTATCTATCTATCTATCTATCTATCTATCTATCTATCTTTTTATCTATCTGTCGATTTTTATCTATCTATCTATCTATCTATCTATCTATCTATCTATCTATCTATCCCCTGGTCTTCCTCTTGAAGCATTGTAAGAAGTGTTGGAATGGATTTATTAGGCTACTTTTACACTAGCGTTTTGGCTTTCCGTTTCTGAGATCCGTCGTAGGCTCTCAGAAGCGGTCCAAAACTGATCAGTTTTGCCCTAATGCATTCTGAATGGAAAAGGATCTGCTCAGAATGCATCAGTTTGCCTCCGTTCAGTCACCATTGCACTCTGGAGGCGGACACCAAAATGCTGACTACAGCGTTTTTCTGTTTGCCATGTGGTGCGGAGCAAAACAGATCCGTCCTGACACACAGTGTAAGTCCATGGGGACCGATCCGTTTTCTCTGACACAATAGAAAACGGATTCGTCCCCCATTGACTTTCAATAGTGTTCAGGACGGGTCCATCATGGCTATTGAAGACATAATACAACAGATCCATTCATGACTGATGCATGCGGTTGTATTACTGTAACGGAAGCGTTTTTTCAGGATCCGGAAAAAAACTCTAATGTGAAAGTAGCCTTAGGCCTCTTTCACACTACCGTTGTGAGGATCCGGCGTGCACTTCCGTCGCCGGAAATGCCCGCCGGATCCGTCACAACGCCACACACCTGAAAGCATTTGATGACTGATCAGTCTTCAAAATGCTTTCAGTGTTACCATGGCAGCCAGGACGCTACTAAAGTCCCGGCTGCCATGGAAAGTAGTGGGAGCCAGGAGAAGCTACTACCGTCCGTGCGCGCTCGGGCGCTCCACAATGACGTCACAGTGCCCCTACGCTGCATGGATCACATGATCGCATGGATCACATGATCCATGCGACGTAGGGGTACTGTGATGTCATTGTGGAGCGCCCTGAGAGCCGCTCGGAAGGTAAGTAGCTTCTCCCCTGGCTCCCCACTACTTTTCCACGGCAGCCGGGACTTTAGTAGCGTCCTGGCTGCCATGGTTACCATTCAGAAAACTAAACGTTGGATCCGGCGATACGCTGAAACAACGTTTAGCTCAAAGCCGGATCCGGATTAATTCTTTTCAATGGGCATTAATCCGGATCCGTCCTTGCGGCATGCCGATTTTTGGCCGGAGGAAAATCCGCAGCATGCTGTGGATTTTGCTGCGGCTAAAAAACGTATCAGTACTGAACTCCATTCAGGATGAATTGGGATAATCCTTATCAGTATCTTTCTATTCTAGAGCCCCGAGGGCGGAACTCTAGGACTGAAAGCAAAAACGATAGTGTGAAAGAGGCCTTAGTCTGTCCTAAAGATGAGTGAACCATCCGAACGTTGGACGAATCAACTAAAACTGCACATGTTGGTGGGAAAAAAGCCCTAAGGAGGAAGAAACAGAGAAAGTAAGGGAGAAGGGCTTGCCCTGATTGGCTCACAGGCTGACAGAAAGCCTGGATGAGCCAATCAATGCTGCAGCAGACAGGGAAGTGCCCTAGCAGAACCAGCAGAATTTTATTTTGTGCTAGGCTGTGAATGGTGGTAGTTGGGTCATATGGCATCTGCCAGAAAAACTATCTTAGAGAGTTAGGGAAAGTCAGAAATCACAATCAAGCTTGTATTCTACTGCCAGTAAAAGTGAAGGGCAAGGTTAAAATTATAAAGAAGAAGAAGAATTGTGTGTGTGTAAAACAGGGGCAAGCAGGGAAGCTGTCAACCAATGACTGAGAAGTGAGGAGTTAACATTTTTTTTTGGAGGGGGGGGGTTATTTAATTTAATAAAACCAGCATATAGGTGATCACTACACCAATACACAGGGTAGTGCACAAAATTATCTGTGAGTGATAACGTGATAATAGGAGTCAGGCCTTAAACATCAGTTTCCATTTATTTATTTCTCCACGTGGTTGCAATTTTTGGGGGGTTGTTCAATTCTATTAAAACAAGCATATATGTGATCACTACACCAAAACATAGGGTAACATAGGGTAGTGCACAAAATTATCTGTGAGTGATATTGAATGTGATATTAGGCATCAGGCCTTAATCATCCGTCTCTGTTAACTTCTGTCTCCAAGCAGTTGCAACATTTTTGGGGGTTGTTCAATTTAATTAAATCAGCATATGCGTGATCAGTACACAATACACAGGTTAGCGTACAAAATTATCTGTGAGTGATAACATGATATTAGGCATCAGGCCTTAATCATTCATTTCCATTTATTTTTGTCTCCACATGTTTGCAATTTTTTTTGGGGGGGATTGTTCAATTTAACTAAACCAGCATATGTGTAGTCACTACACCAATACAGAGGGTAGCGCACAAAATTGTCATAATGTGATATTAGGCATCAGGCCTCAATTATCCATTTCTGTATGCACACAATTTTTTTGGGAGGGTTGGTCAATTTAACCAGTATATACATGATTAGTACACCAATACACAGGGTAGTGCACAAAATTATCTGTGAATGATAACGAATTTAGGCCTAACTCCATTTTCATTATTTTGTTAAATCTATTCAAACCAGCATATACATGATTACAACACCAATACGCAGGGTAGCACACAACATTATCTGTGAGGCTCAAAAATGTCAGGGCTAGGGAAGGGTTCCAAATGAAAGAGACAGAATGTAGGTAGTAGCAGCACCAGCTATCTGGTCAGAAGTAAATGTAGTAATAGTAGGCCGCAGTTGTCCCTACTGGCTTTGCAATGGCGCAACATTATAGTTGAGAAGAAAGAGGATGAGATTGTGGATTGGATGGCTTACTCCCAACAAATTCTGTTTGTTAGAATTAGAGATGTACAAATTTATTCTAAATGAATCTGATTCAAATTTCACAAAAGTTCCTCTGCCAAATAAATTTGAAGTTGTGATGATTCGTATTTACCCAAAAACAATGCCTGCATCATTGTACAGTGAAAATCGTCAGGGAAAATGACAGGCCAGAGTCTGACAGGATTCTGGTAGGTCCTTTTCTCAGGATGAGCAAAATATCATTCTGTGCGCAGCTCACACTCTTAAAGCATGTGTTTTTTGGCTGTGTCCAGTAATCTAGATGTGAGATGGAGAGAGCATGGGGAGAGTATAGTGATATTATTAGGTAGATTTAGGGTTTTATCAGTATCTAAATGTTGGGGTCCAACACACTTGACCACAGCTGTTCAGCTGTTTTATAAGGCATTGGCACTCCTGTGAGCACTGCTGCCGTCTCACAGCTTACCAAGCACAGCACCGTATATTGTATAGGAGCTATGATCGGTATTACACTCAGCCCTAATCTCTTGAATGGGACTGAGCTGTGCCTAGGCTATGTGACTGATGACAAGACTACTGATGCCTTCTCAAACAGCTGATCGGCAGGGTCCTAGGTGTTGGATCCCCACTAATTAGATACTGATGACCTATACATCTCTAGTTAGAAGGTTAAAAGAGTTTCCCAGGACTTATGTATTGATGAGCTATCCTTAGGTAGCTTTGGTCCGACTCCTAGCATTTCTGCCCGTCTGCTGTTTTCAGAAGCTTTAGGCACAGGCACTACCCAGCTCTGTCCACTCTATTGTGGCTGGGTATGCTTTCTTCAACCACAATCCAGAGCAACAAAACTTTAAAGAAAACATGCTACCAGAAAAGTCACTGTTAATGTAAGGCAAGTTTAAGTCACTCTTTGCATACTCACTCCTCTTGCTCCTTCTGCTCCTTCTGACAGCCCTCCCTCTCCTTCTTGATTGACAGGGTTAGGCAAGATGGCTATGCAGGAACATGGCCCTGTCAATCAAGGAGAGGGAGGGACTGCCAGAGAAAGCAAGAAGAGCAAGGACGCACAGAGTAGCTGAGGATCGCCACATTGCTAATCATTTTCTCCAAAATGAAGGACGGTATCCCATAGTGAAAGGTATCATTACATTAAGCTGAAGCTAAGCGCTACCAAGAAATGAATTTCATAGTGAAAAACTCCCTTTATCTTATTCTACTAAATTAATATATTCCTAAAGGGAACCAGTCACCAGCAACTTCTCTATCCAACTGTTTGCATAGACACATGTGGTTCTGATCATGCTGTTTTTTCTTTTGTTGATCCAAGGATCTGCTCCTGAGTTTTGCTACTTGTTCTTAATATGCAAATTAGGCCTTTGGTGCAATGAGGGCATCACCACTGCTGTTATTCAAGCTCCCCTCCTTTCTGTGGTCAGACCCTCTCTGGCTGCTTTGATTTAAATGGCCAGGCAGCAGCAAAGTAGCCAGAGAAGGGCCAGCCACAGAAAGGGGAGGGGCGTGAGTACAACAAGGGCAATGGTGACACCCTTGTTGCACCCAAGGCCTAATGTGCATATTAAGAAAACGCACCATAACTCGTAAATTAAGTCTCGGATCAACCACATCTATGTGTCCATGCAAACAGTAAGTAGGTTGCTCTGTCTGCCATGTTACAGATAGACTGGTAACTAGGTTGTAGTTCCTCTATTAGCTCACATTACTCTTGTAACTCTCCCCCTCCCCTTACGTTTATCTATTCTCCTGCAATAGTTCATATTAAATGGAGTGTTCAGCCTGCAAATGAATAAAATCCCTCCCCACTGAGTGCTCTGAAAAATATATTTATTTATTATTAAACTAATGTACACTGTAATTTCACAACAAGACTTTATAAGGGTGAGAAGTCAGACACAAGGTTTCAGACATATAGGGGACTCTGTTAGTACTGATATACAGTAGGAGCTTTCCAGTGTTCCAGTATCTCTCTCTTGTGCAGTATGTAAGAGATTCAGGAACAGGATGCACGCCACATTGAGTAATTGAGGAATCTAGATTAAGCTACCCCTCATCACAGTTAGCCCTCGTATTGTTGTCCTACAAAACACAAGTAGAAAAGTGGGAAATGTTTTAATACAGTAACTTAGTTCCCATCATCACAACTCTAAAGCCTCTTTTGTATCACTGGAGAAATAGAGCAGGACAGGTGCTTTATACACATGGAAAATGGGTTGTCCCATGAAAAATTATCTACACTTTTTAAACCAGTGCCTGGATTTAAATACTTTTGTAATTGCATGTAATTAAAAATTTGGTATAGCCACTGAGTTATTCACTGAAATTCATCCGTATTGCGCCACCTGCTGTTTGCCCTTTTTCTAAATTCTCTGTCCAGCTCACTGAGGTTGACATACATGCTCAGTTCCATCTCCACAGCATTACTCTCCCTTAATTGTGACCTCCACAGCACCCATCCCCCTCAACAGTAACCTTAACAGCACCCTGCATCCTTAACAATGACTTCCACAGTGTCCTACTCCCTTAACAATGACCTCCACAGCACCCCTCCCCTTTACTGTGACATTCATAGCACCTTGCTCCTTTAACAGTGACCTCCACAGCTCCCCACCCCCTTAACAGTGACATCCAAAGCACCACGCCCCCTTAACAGTGACCTATAACAGTGAGGAAAAATGGGTTGTTATGGAAACCTGGTGTAAAATTGTGAATATCAAGACTGAAGGACCTACGAGCTACTATTGGCTAAAAAGCATCATTTGTCCGTGTGTATGGCAGTTACAATATGAGTAAGGCCCCTTTCACATATGCGTTTTTCATTTCCGTCCTAGAGTTCCGTCCTCGGGGCTCTAGGATGGACAGATACTGATCAGGATTATCATAATGCATTCTGAATGGAGAGAAATCCAGTCAGGATGCATCAGGATGTCTTCCGTTCAGTATGTGAAAGTTTTTTGGACGTTGACAAAACCGCAGCATGCTGCGAATTTGTCTCCGTCCAAAAATCCGGAAGACATGCCGTAACGCCGGATCCGGATTAATGCCCATTGAAAAGCATTAATCCGGATCTGGCTTTAAGCTAAACGTTGTTTCGGTGCATCGCCGGATCCGACGTTTAGCTTTTGTGAATGGTTACCATGGCAGCCAGGACGCTAACGTCCCGGCTGCCATGGTAAAGTGTAGTGGGGAGGCAGGGGAGAAGCATACTTACCGTCTGTGCGGCTCCCGAGTCCCGGGGTGCTCCACAATGACGTCAGAGCGCCCCATGAGCATGGATAACATGCACTTGGGGCGCTCTGACATCATTGTGGAGCGCCCCGAGAGCCGCACGGACTGTAAGTATCTCCTCCCCTGGCTCCCCACTACTTAGTATTGCAACTAGGACTTTAGTAGCGTCCTGGCTGCCATAGTAACACTGAAAGCATTTTGAAGACTGATCAGTCTTCAAATGCTTTCAGGTGTCTTGCGTTGTGACGGATCCGGCGGGCATTTCCGGCGACGGAAGTGCACGCCGGATCCTCACAATGCAAGTGTGAAAGACGCGAAAAGGATATGCGAGCTTCTATTGGCTAATATTTTGCAAGAATTATACGTCCTAGAGAGCTGAGACCTTTATCTAAAACCTTTCCAGACACCCGGTGTATCTATGTGCCAAATTTGGCATCAAATGGTTCAGATATCTAGATGCCTATAGAGGACAGATGGACGGACAAACAGACATTTATTTTTAAAATGTCTGTCTATAGCTATGGTAATAGCTACTAGAGAGGGGTCGTTGATCCAGGGAGTTATTCTGATGCCTGATTGGAGTCGGGAAGGAATTTATTTCCCCTAAAGGAAGAAAATTGGCTTCTACCTTAGGCCCCTTTCACACGGGCGTTGCGGGTGCACTCCGTCAAACAGTGCGGGTGCGTTGCGGGAATCGCCGCGATTTTTCCCTGCGAGTGCAAAGCGCTGTCATGCGTTTTGCACGCGCGGGAGAAAAATCTGCACTTTTGGTACCCAGACCCGAACCTGCACTTCTTCATAGTGATGGAGCATGTGATTGGGCCATGTGACCATGTGACATCATCACAGGTCCTTTACCTAGTAGCTAGCTAACGGAGAGGATGCCGGGCTTCGCGATCAAAGGGACCAGGTAAGTTATGATTAGTTTATTATTTTTAACCCATTCAGCACCGGGTTCAACATTAGGAACATTAGGAAGATAGCCAAAGGTATTATTTCACATTATAACTATGTTATAATGTGAAATAATACTGAACCGGTTACACATCCCAATGGTTGCATAGCAACCATGCGGGAAAATCGCAACGCATCCGCACATGATTGCGGATGATTGCGATTTTCCCGCATCCCCATTCACTTCTATGGGGCCTGCTTTCCGTTAAAAACGCAGAAGATAGAACATGCTGCGATTTTCACGCATCGCAAAAGTGATGCGTGAAAATCAACTGTCATGTGCACAGCCCCATAGAAGTGAATGGGTCCGGATTCAGTGCGGGTGCAATGCGTCCTCCTCACGCATTGCACCCGCGCGGAAAACTCGCCCGTGTGAAAGGGGCCTTACAGGTTTTTTTTTTGCCTTCCTCTGGATCAACTTGCAGGATAACAGGCTGAACTCGATGGACAGGTGTGTTTTTTCAGCCTTATAAACTTTGTCACTATGTTTTTACCCTGTACTTCCCCTTTAATTTAACGTATAAGCGCCTCTACTTTTAGCACAGGAACTAGATTTAGCGGTATATGTGGCTATATGATGGCTCATCTATCTCAGTGTTCTGAGGTCAAATAGGACAGAATCTTTCATATTTTTAGCCTTCAAAGGGATCCTGTTTCTTTGACCTATATGAATTACAAGACAACATAAGACGTGTGTAAAAAAATAAAAATAAAAAAAAAATTAAAAAAGAGATATGTGTAGCGAATCCTTCATCCTCATTCATACTATGCACCATTTATGTCATTAGTATTTAGTGTCTGTGCATTGCAATTTTTTCAACGCTCATAAACCTGTCCGAGACTGCAAATATGTCACAACATCAATATAAATATCAAGATTTAACAATCCATAAGTCACACAATTCGAATCGTAACTGAAACCTCAACATTCTGCGCGAACACTGCCATCTGAAGCATGCAAATTACATCTGGATTTGCTGGCCTTGTGCAAACATTAGCATAATGAGGAGAGAATTTATATTAGCAAAGGATTTGATTAAATAGGCAGTAGTAAATATCGCAAAATGAGCCACATTAGGCTGATCAGGACAGACATAAACATATTATGACCAATTCTGCATTAAATGTGCAGACTTTTTTGATTGAGAAGACTAGCATTATAGTATATATCCGTAATCAGCACGCTCTGTTTGGTAAGTTCTCGGCTATTATATTTTATAGGAGATAAGTATGGCTAAGTATGTCAGAGTGTAGTGTCCTCTCCCATTACCATACAATGTCATTTACATTCACACTTTGATTTGTAAGTCAATACGCCTATTAGATTAGCATAAGATTTGTGTAAGGAGTTGGATCCTGAAGAATGAATTCATCTTTTTTGCAGTGTATTTTATACTGGGCAGATATGACATCATTTTATCTCTATCTCTATCTATCTTCTACCTCATATCTATCTATCTATCTATCTATCTATCTATCTATCTATCTATCTATCTATCTATCTATCTATCTTCCTCTTGAAGCATTGTATGAAGTGTTGGAATGGATTTATTAGGCTACTTTCACACTAGCGTTTTGGCTTTCCGTTTCTGAGATCCGTCGTAGGCTCTCAGAAGCGGTCCAAAACTGATCAGTTTTGCTCTAATGCATTCTGAATGGAAAAGGATCCGCTCAGAATGCATCAGTTTGCCTCCGTTCAGTCACCATTGCACTCTGGAGGCGGACACCAAAATGCTGACTACAGCGTTTTTCTGTTCGCCATGTGGTGCGGAGCAAAACGGATCCGTCTTGACACACAGTGTAAGTCAATGGGGACCGATCTGTTTTCTCTGACACAATAGAAAACGTATTTGTCCCCCATTGACTTTCAATGGTGTTCAGGACGGGTCCATCATGGCTATTGAAGACATAATACAACCGGATCCACTCATGACGGATGCATGTGGTTGTATTATTGTAATGGAAGCGTTTTTTCAGATCCATGACGGATCCGGAAAAAAACTCTAATGTGAAAGTAGCCTTAGGCCTCTTTCACAGTACCGTTGTGAGGATCCGGCGCGCACTTCCGTCGCCGGAAATGCCCGCCGGATCCGTCACAACGCCACACACCTGAAAGCATTTGAAGACTGATCAGTCTTCAAAATGCTTTCAGTGTTACCATGGCAGCCAGGACGCTACTAAAGTCCCGGCTGCCATGGAAAAGTAGTGGGGAGCCAGGGGAGAAGCTACTCACCGTCCGTGCGGCTCCCGGGGCGCTCCACAATGACTTCACAGTGCCACTACGTCGCATGGATCACATGATCGCATGGATCACATGATCCATGCGACGTAGGGATGCTGTGATGTCATTGTGGAGCGCCCCGGGAGCCGCCCGGAAAGGTAAGTAGCTTCTCCCCTGGTTCCCCACTACTTTTCCATGGCAGCCGGGACTTTAGTAGCGTCCTGGCTGCCATGGTTACCATTCAGAAAACTAAACGTTGGATCTGGCGATACGCTTTAACGACGTTTAGCTCAAAGCTGGATCCGGATTAATTCTTTTCAATGGGCATAAATCCGGATCCGTCCTTGCGGCATGCCGATTTTTGGCCGGAGGAATATCCGCAGCATGCTGTGGATTTTGCTACGGCTAAAAAACGTCTCAGTACTGAACTGAAGACATCCTGATGCATCCTGAACAGATTTCTCTCCATTCAGGATGCATTGGGATAATCCTTGTCAGTATCTTTCCGTCCTAGAGCCTCGAGTACGGAACTCTAGGACTGAAAGCAAAAATGATAGTGTGAAAGAGGCCTTAGTCTGTCCTAAAGATGAGTGAACCATCCGAACTTCCGAACTTTGGACGAATCAACTAAAACTGCACATGTTGGTGGGAAAAAAGCACTAAGGAGGAAGAAACAGAGAAAGTAAGGGAGAAGGGCTTGCCCTGATTGGCTCACAGGCTGACAGAAAGCCTGGATGAGCCAATCAATGCTGCAGCAGACAGGGAAGTGCCCTAGCAGAACCAGCAGAATTTTATTCTGTACTAGGCTGTGAATGGTGGTAGTTGGGTCATATGGCATCTGCCAGAAAAACTATCTTAGAGAGTTAGGGAAAGTCAGAAATCACAATCAAGCTTGTATTCTACTGCCAGTGAAAGTGAAGGGCAAGGTTAAAATTATAAAGAAGAAGAAGAATTGTGTGCGTGTAAAACAGGGGCAAGCAGGGAAGCTGTCAACCAATGACTGAGAAGTGAGGAGTTAACATTTTTTTTTGGAGAGGGGGGGGGGGTTATTGAATTTATTAAAACCAGCATATAGGTGATCACTACACCAATACACAGGGTAGTGCACAAAATTATCTGTGAGTGATAACGTGATAATAGGAGTCAGGCCTCAAACATCAGTTTCCATTTATTTATTTCTCCACGTGGTTGCAATTTTTTTGGGGTTGTTCAATTCTATGAAAACAAGCATATATGTGATCACTACACCAAAACATAGGGTAACATAGGGTAGCGCACAAAATTATCTGAGAGTGATATTGAACATGATATTAGGCATCAGGCCTTAATCATCCATCTCTGTTAATTTCTGTCTCCAAGCAGTTGCAACATTTTTTCGGGTTGTTCAATTTAATTAAATCAGCATATACATGATCAGTACACAATACACAGGTTAGCGTACAAAATTATATGTAAGTGATAACATGATATTAGGCATCAGGCCTTAATCATTCATTTCCATTTATTTTTGTCTCCACATGTTTGCAATTTTTTTTGGGGGGGGATTGTTCAATTTAACTAAACCAGCATATGTATAGTCACTACACCAATACAGAGGGTAGCGCACAAAATTGTCATAATGTGATATTAGGCATCAGGCCTCAATTATCCGTTTCTGTATGCACACAGTTTTTTTTGGAGGGTTGGTCAATTTAACCAGTATATACATGATTAGTACACCAATACACTGGGTAGTGCACAAAATTATCTGTGAATGATAACGAATTTAGGCCTAACTCCATTTCCATTATTTTGTTAAATCTATTCAAACCAGCATATACATGATTATAACACAAATACGCAGGGTAGCACACAACATTATCTGTGAGGCTCAAAAATGTCAGGGCTAGGGAAGGGTTCCAAATAAAAGAGCCAGAATGTAGGTAGTAGCAGCACCAGCTATCTGGTCAGAAGTAGATGTAGTAATAGTAGGCCGCAGTTGTCTCTACTGGCTTTGCAATGGCGCAACATTATAGTTGAGAAGAAAGAGGATGAGATTGTGGATTGGATGGCTTACTCCCAACAAATTCTGTTTGTTAGAATTAGAGATGTACAAATTTATTCTGAATGAATCTGATTGAAATTTCACAAAAGTTCCTCTGCCAAATAAATTTGAAGTTGTAACGATTCGTATTTACCCAAAAACATTGCCTGTATCATTGTACAGTGAAAATCGTCAGGGAAAATGACAGGCCAGAGTCTGACAGGATTCTGGTAGGTCCTTTTCTCAGGATGAGCAAAATATCATTCTGTGCGCAGCTCACACTCTTAAAGCATGTGTTTTGGCTGTGTCCAGTAATCTAGATTTGAGATGGAGAGAGCATGGGGAGAGTTTAGTGATATTATTAGGTAGATTTAGGGTTTTATCAGTGAAAGCATAGAGAGCGAGGGACTGGTCATTTAGAGTTGTGTGTTTTTCATACAGCTGCTGGCAAGTTCTGCCTTACAAAATCCTGCAACAACCACATTTTTTTCTGTAATCTCAATAGCCAGCCAGCCTTTTGGAAAAACCTTAAGTTTCTATAGTTCATAGGCCTATTGCCAGTACCTCCAGCAGCAATAGCATACATTCTGCTGCAAACGCTGAACTCCTTTTTTTCTGAAAAACATTTTCTTCAATTCTACTATCATTTGTAATTGGGCATTTCAGTCTAGTTGAGTAATAGGTTTAAGATGCGGTGCAATATCTGCGTTAGTTTACCCATTTTAGTTAACCTGTTGTATTCATTCAAGCTACCGTGCAGTTACAATATTTTACTGCAATACACTACATTGGTATACCCATTTTAGCTAATTTGTTATATTACTTTAAGATATGCGGTTATAGCAAACATACTGACTGCAATAAATGCATTAGTATATCTGGGTCAATACCAGTGTGCAGTATGTTTCTAGCAGAGGAGGGAACTTAAATTACATAAAAAGCACTAGCTATTTTGCTACCATTTAATAATCTGTGTACCAAATGTGTTACTTTACATTTATATAGGCTTTATAATACAATGTCTGGTAAACGAAAAAGTATAACAAAAAAGACCCATGCTTTATCATCCAAGAGTCAGAATGTGGGTAGTAGTGCAAACAGCATTAGCAGCACCAGCCATCTGACCATAAGTGGTAGTAGTAGGCCACAGTTCTCCCTCTTTACTAATAGGCGCCACATTATTATAGAGAGCATAAACGATAAGATTGTTGACTGGATGGCTCATTCCTGCTCTCTATCAAAGCAGGATGATGTTGAGGTCACCTCTGAGTTTGACGCCATGTCTTGAAATCAGAGTCACAGCATTCCTCCTCATTCTCCTCGTGGTGCCGGAAAAGCCTTCCAGTTGCATCATCTCTCTCTTCACTGCCCCCTCCTAGTGGGGTTCCTTCCTTTTTCCTAAAAAGAGGCAGCAAAACACCATGTGCTATGGAAGATACTCAAGATAGTCTTCCTGTTGATGAGTAGTGTGAGAAGCTTCAGTGTAAGCGTTTTGACTGCCATGAGAATAAGGTTCAGGCAGAGGTGGGACACCTTATGCAGTGCTGTGCTGGTGGTAGTAATAGCGGCACTTGTAGCCATGGTGGTGACGATAGGGGTAGAGGTAGCGACAGTGGCACTCTGAGCAAATACAGAGCAGAGAATCATGAAAGTAATGAGTCTACAATGACATATCACTGTCAGATTTAAGTGATAGGGACGGTTAAGGCTATGATGATGACTGTATGTTAGACATGACAGGGGAGTCACAACTGGGTGCTAAGGAGGAGACATCAGAGGAGAAGGGCAGTGGCTGCAGCAGCAACAAAGAACAGATGCAAAAACCTCAAAAGAACTGCCAGGGTCAGATCTGCCGCTGATACTGGGGGCACAGGCTCAAAAGGTGCCAGTCCTAGGCCAAGCTTACCTGCTGCTAGCTCTGTTAGAGTAAGTCCCATATGGAGGTTTTCTCCACAAGGCCGCCAAGCAATACCAAAGTTGTGGGCCAGGGCTCTATTGCGCCACATTAGATGGCATCACCAGATCCTGCGGAACTGGCCAGCATTCATAATCTGAAAACGTTTTTCCTTCTTTTCCCATTCTTTTTTTGTGGCAGCCAGATTGCATCCACGAGCAGTACAATGTCATTGTCATTAGCTCCTTCTTTTCTTGCTCAGTCCTCCTTTTTGTCCGCTCAATCTTGAACGTGTGGCCATGAGAAAACTCCGACCTGGCCAAGTGCTGGAGGAGCAGTTGCTTCTGTACCACTTAGTTGTAGTAATTGTGGTGTAGTTCCGTGCCTTCAGTAAAATGTAATTCTTCTCCAAAATTTAACTTTTCTCTATACAACCAGCAGGACTTTTTGTAAGGTGACTGTAGTGGAGCAGTTCCATACATTCCCCCAAATTTACAGTAATTGTTCTCTATGCCATGAGTCACACCAGGTGTCCAAAGAGCTTTTCATATAGTCAGTATAGCAGTAATGTGACTCAGATTTATCCATGTTTTCAGTGTTTGCATGTGTCTTTGCTCATGGAGCAGTGTGCTCCTGCACATAGTGTTTGATTGCTTCTGCATTGCACCTGCTCTTTGTTTCATATAGTTTGGAGTTGCTGGTCTAACTTTGTTTTTTGCAAAAAAAAGTTGTCTCATCATCAGCAAAGAAAGCATCAGTTGGACTTTTTGCCAGGTGTCCATAAAAATTGTCTCGTCATCAACATTAATTCTTTTTATGCCATCAGCCACAGTTTTTGTAAGTCAGTCATTATGTAAATGTGGCGCAGGTCTGCGCCTTCACCAAAATGTAATTCTTCTAAAGCTAGACTTTTTGCCAGGTGTCTGTAGTGGCACAGTTCCTCACCTTTACCAAAATTGAATTCTTCTTGTCCTTTTTTTTTTGAGGCAAGGATCAGTGAGGATTTTCACACACCTCCAACTAAGGCTACATGCACACGAACGTATGTGTTTAACGGTCCGCAAATTGTGGATCCGCAAATTGCGGATCCACAAAAAAAAACGGATGACATCCATATGCCATAATTTTTTTTTTTGCAGATCCATTGTAACAATGCCTAAAACGGACAAGAATAGGACATGTTATATTTTTTTTTTTGCGGGGCTACGGAACGGACATACGGATGCGGATAGCACACGGAGTGCTGTCCACATTTCTTGCGGACCCATTGAAATGAATGGGTCTGCATCCTATCCGCAAGAATAACTAAATAGACACGGAAACAAAATACGTTCGTGTGCATGATGCCTAAGGCAATAAATAGAACTGTTATTGCTGATGGTGACTATTGATTATCGGCTCCATAACACTGCCGCTGTCTGCCTGCCATTGTGTTCCGTACTGTATGGCTGTTGACGCCACAGCAACATCTACTACTCATCCTACTGCTACTACCATTATCTCTACCCAGCCCCCACTACTACTACTATTATTACCCCTACATAGCAACACACATCATCTGCCTTTTCTATTCCATGCTGTGCTGCTACTGTTGCCACTCCTACATATCCACACACACATCTACTGCCACCTGTAAATCACAGCCACACACACATCAGATGCTTGACACTGTGTGTATAAACAGTCGCAGGCAACTGCCCCTGTTAAGATATAACTTTTGAAAAGCTTGTTGAGAACAAGCCACTGCTTTTTTTTCAATACCACTCAATAAGGGACAATATTTTGAAATTTTTTTTATTTTAAAAAGCATACAAAATGTGCCAGCACTGTGTGTTTTTAGAGAGGCTGTTGTCCAAGAGTCAGAATGTGGGTAGTAGTGCAAACAGCATTAGCAGCACCAGCCATCTGACCATAAGTGGTAGTAGTAGGCCACAGTTCTCCCTCTTTACTAATAGGCGCCACATTATTATAGAGAGCAAAAACGATAAGATTGTTGACTGGATGGCTCATTCCTGCTCTCTATGCTCTCCTGCGGAACTGGCCAGCATTCATAATCTGAAAACGTTTTTCCTTCTTTTCCCATTCTTTTTTTGTGGCAGCCAGATTGCATCCACGAGCAGTACAATTTCATTGTCATCAGCTCCTTCTTCTCTTGCTCAGTCCTCCTTTTTGTCTGCTCAATCTTGAACGTGTGGCCGTGAGAAAACTCCAACCTGGCCAAGTGCTGGAGGAGCAGTTGCTTCTGTACCACTTAGTTGTAGTAATTGTGGTGTAGTTCCGTGCCTTCAGTAAAATGTAATTCTTCTCCAAAATTTAACTTTTCTCTATTCAACCAGCAGGACTTTTTGTAAGGTGACTGTAGTGGAGCAGTTCCATACATTCCCCAAAATTTACAGTTATTGTTCTCTATGCCATGAGTCACACCAGGTGTCCAAAGAGCTTTTCATATAGTCAGTATAGAAGTAATGTGACTCAGATTTATCCATGTTTTCAGTGTTTGCATGTGTCTTTGCTCATGGAGCAGTGTGCTCCTGCACATAGTGTTTGATTGCTTCTGCATTGCACCTGCTCTTTATTTCATATAGTTTGGAGTTGCTGGTCTAACTTTGTTTTTTGCAAAAAAGTTGTCTCATCATCAGCAAAGAAAGCATCAGTTGGACTTTTTGCCAGGTGTCCATAAAAATTGTCTCGTCATCAACATTAATTCTTCTTATGCTATCAGCCACAGTTTTTGTAAGTCAGTCATTATGTAAATGTGGCGCAGGTCTGCGCCTTCACCAAAATGTAATTCTTCTAAAGCTAGACTTTTTGCCAGGTGTCTGTAGTGGCACAGTTCCTCACCTTTACCAAAATTGAATTCTTCTTGTCCTTTTTTTTTTTTGAGGCAAGGATCAGTGAGGATTTTCACACACCTCCAACTAAGGCTACATGCACACGAACGTATGTGTTTAGCGGTCCGCAAATTGTGGATCCGCCAATTGCGGATCCCCAAAAAAAAAACGGGTGACATCCATATGCCATATTTTTTTTTTTGCAGATCCAGAGTGCTGTCCACATTTCTTGCGGACCCTTTGAAATGAATGGGTCTGCATCCTATCCGCAAGAATAACTAAATAGACACGGAAACAAAATATGTTCGTGTGCATGATGCCTAAGGCAATAAATAGAACTGTTATTGCTGATGGTGACTATTGATTATTGGCTCCATCATAACACTGCCGCTGTCTGCCTGCCATTGTGTTCTGTACTGTATGGCTGTTGACGCCACAGCCACATCTACTACTCACCCTACTGCTACTACCATTATCTCTACCAAGCCACCACTACTACGACTATTATTACCCCTACATAGCAACACACATCTACTGCCTTTTCAATTCTATGCTGTGCTGCTACTGTTGCCACTCCTACATATCCACACACACATCTACTGCCACCTGTAAATCACAGCCACACACACATCAGATGCTTGACACTGTGTGTATAAACAGTCGCAGGCAACTGCCCCTGTTAAGATATAACTTTTGAAAAGCTTGTTGAGAACAAGCCACTGCTTTTTTTTCAATACCACTCAATAAGGGACAATTTTTGAATTTTTATTTTATTTTAAAAAGCATACAAAATGTGCCAGCACTGTGTGTTTTTAGAGAGGCTGTTGCTGTCATTGCATTAAAGAGCTTAAATCGTGGTTAGGAGGTGTGAGAGACAGAGCAAAAATGAAAAAGAAATAGTAAAAAAAAGACAAAGGCAAGATAGTGCGTCTTATGAGACCTCAGAGTAGCATATATCAATTTTAAAGGCAATTGGAGTGCTGTTGATTCAGGTAGTAGCGATTTGGACACAAATTGATTTTTTTGAAACTTTGATGAATCAAACATGAACCGTATTTCAAGAAGTTCGCTCATCTCTAGTTATAATCATCATTTTTTTGAGTAAATTCACTCATCTATAGTTATTATATTTGAAAAATTATGGAGCAGATCATCAATAAAGTCAAATAGACTTTTTATAAATCAAATGATAAAACAAAATCCTACTGACAAATAATTGGCTGCAAAGCGACCTTCAAATAGGATTGTTCTCTGCTAATAAATTTGGGACCTTGATGTATTATGGACTTAACATTCTGTCTGAGCTTGGGCCCACTGGAAGAATCTGTGTAAGCCTACTTTCACATCAGTATTTTCCTTTCCAATATTGAGATCCATCTTAGGAAAACACTTCAGTTTTGTCCCAATTCATTGTCAATGAAGACAAAACTAAACTGAATGGAACGGAGTGCACCAGAATGCCTTGTGTTCTGTTTGGTTGCATTCCCATGCCGGACACAAAACCTCTGCAATACCATTTTTGTGTGCATTATGAGATACTGATCAAGGCGGATCCGGCATGACACACAACGCAACTCAATGGTGTTGGGGCCGTTTTCTCGGACACAAAAGAAAACAGCACATTAAATCTGGTGTCCATTGACTTACAATGGTTTTAGTGCCGGATCCGTCTTGGTCATTTTACAGATAATACAACTGGATCCGCTCAGAATGGATGCAACAGGTTGTATTATCATAACAGAAGTGTTTTTGCTGATCTCTGCCAGATCCAACAAAAACGCTGATGTGAAATTAGTCTTACTTTGGTGAGCCAGTCCCACCCTGATTGACAATATTCTTCAGCGGGATCTTAACAGGTTAGGTTCCTATGAACAAAATAAAATCAGATTTTTTCCATTAAATGTGATGTTCAAAGCACCAGTAAATCTACTAGTTCTCTACAAGAAACATGCTCCATCATCAGGCAGTGTGATGGATGATTCTGGGTTTCCTAATTTTAGTAGAATTCCATCTGCCCACTCAAAAGCATATCACTCATTGTAAAATTTTGTGATGGAATAGCGTAATTCTTATAGTTATTTTGGCAGAACAAGAAAAGGTGCTGTGCTCTAAGGGTAAAAACGTCAGAGAAACAAGTTACCACATTGGAAGACGGTGTTCACCTTGGATTGAATAAGACAGATTGGAGGTGGATCTAAATAAAGTCACAAAAAATAAAGTAATGGCACAACACGACCATAAAGGGTCAGTACAAATTCTTTATTTGGATCTCTTGGATGTCCATAGTTTCAAGTCTGTGGAGTGATGAAACGATTGCCGCAACAGGTTTAATGGACCAGAGATGTGTCAGCTAGAAGCATGCAGCATTCAGTGTGCCAAAACAGAACTCCATAGTCCACATGAGAAGGCCCTCTCATGTGGAGTATTGAGTACTTTTTTGGTGCAAATGTCATCATCTCTGCTGGGCTGTCCGAGGGTGTATTTAGTGCCCATATTCCACACGCTCGTCTCTCAGATGAAAGACAAGCAGTGCCGATGAACACAGAAGTGACACATGGTTTGGAGCAGCCCTTTCCCCTTCGTTTTAGTTACCCTTTGATTTGACATTGAAATTCTATCAAAAAGTCACAGCGTGTTGTGGAATACAAAATCTTACTTATTTTCTTAGGTTATTTCTATTTTGCTATTATCTAATTAACACTTTCTGATTATTTATACCCTAATAAGAATTTTAGTAATTTTAAAAGTCTTTTGGGAGTTCACAAGCAATGGAATTGACTCTGAAATCTGAACATGCTGGCACTTAACTTTCCCAGGACACTGATATAACCACAGATTTCTGGCAAAAGCTATTCTAAAGCTATTCTAAAACTTACCTGTCCGAGCTCCAGAGGCACGATCCTCAGCCTCGACGTGGCCAAGCCTGGTGATCCATGCCCAAAAAAGGCCGTATGGCCCAAGAAAACCCCAATAAAGTGCACATCCACTAAATATAAGACCAATGCATACATTTTATTAGACTACAAAGACACACAGACATAATAAAAATCGTATACAATATATGTGCTGATAGAAAAATGAGACCAGACACCTACACAGCTCCCACCAATAGCCACAAATGAGGGTGCAATGTATATAGTCCAAAATAGCAATAACCAATAGAATGAGGCAAAGATGCAACCTAAAATGCACAATGAATGAATAATAAATGATAATGTGACATCAAATCACCTAATACCTCAATAAAAAAAAAGGTATAAGCTCAGGATTATCCAGGTGGACCTGGGTAAAGGAATGATGCCCCACGCTTATCGCCGGTGCAGTCCGGCTTCCTCAGGGTTAAATGCCTATGTGCCCCAAGGTACTTTATATATGCCCTGATAATGAACAGTAACCAATAATATATGAAAGTCAACTGCAAAAAAGAAATCCGCTGCACAAGAACGAGACCTGCTGTGCAGTGGTGCTGTAGGGAAATGTGAAAAAAGTCATGTGATCGATGATCACATGAAACAGTGAACCCTCCTAACAGTGGAACACAGATGACTCCACAAGTATGATGATAGGATATGAGTGCACATGATCGCGTCTAAGAAATCCTGCAATGCGTGTGATATGAAGATAAGCATGTGATAGACTTATGGAACGCAAGGGCGCTCCACTATAAAAACAAATGCGGTCTTGGAAAATGATGATGTGCCGACATAGAAAAGAACGTACAAAAAAGAAAGGGGAAAGGGAAAGTATGTGTGACAACTAAATTAATAAAGATGATAATGAAGGAGTCACAAAATAAATAAAGATATATTTATGCATGATTAAAAACGGGATAATAAATATGAATGACTAACATAATAAATATATGTTCAAGCATGATTAAGAATAAGATAAATAATAAATAATGCATTAAAAAGTATAACATACATAATAAAATTGAATAAATAAAGTGCCCTAAACCTGATTTATTGGCCAATAAATTCATGAATCATATATAATAAATAGAAAATATAATAAATTAATGTATAATAATGAATAGTAAATGATATATCACCATAATCAATATAAATATCAAATAAATATCACCATAATCAATGAATGTAATAATAGTAAGAAAAAGTAAGAAAAAAGTAAAAGGGTCTAGACCCCTTGAGAAAGCTGACGGCGAAACGCGCGTCGGGGAGGTTACTTGTGGCTGTGGCTGGAGGGCCTGATACTTTGGTCGGTATGATTATGAATTTATGAGGCACACTGTTCTTGATCTAATTATTTATTGCACTTGCACTTTAAACTACTTATGTATGCTCACTATTGTAAACAACATTGTGTTGGCTTATGCTATTTTTTATAGTAAACTGTGTGCCTTTAACCTATTTCAATAATGATGTGGAAACCACATGCCACAATCTACTTTTAACATGCTTTTAATGTGATGCCATTTAATATGAATTAATAAAATTTGATAGTGTTTAGAATGTACTTCTTGTTAATTGCATTATTTCTGATTAGATGATCCAGATATTTCTAGTTGGTTTTGTTTGTGTTGACAATATCGGATCCAAACTCGATATAGGAACCCTCTTTTTTGGTGTTATTTATGCTGAAAGTCAGCTCCTCTCTTTGCTTCAAGACAGACGGCATGTCGAGGAGTATTGATTGGAGTTTTGCAGGCGGTGTACTATGTGTGGCTGGAACAATCTGGCCCTTAGATAACAGTTCAGACAGTCCTGTCAGACACTCTGTAGGACCTGTTAAGTTTGTCATCCAACCCCAGGGTCCTTAGACAAAGCGAGGTCTCTTGCTATTAGACTCGATCGATGCTTAATGGAATGCAAGCGTGAACTTTCTTTCTCTGTGAGTCCTTCTCCCTTTCCTTCTGTCTCTCAGTCTAATGTGGTGAATGCGCCAGTGGAGTCCGAAGAGCTCATGCAAGTGGGTACCATGTCTTTTCAGGAAAGGAAGGAACACTGCTTCAAGAATTCCCTTTGCTTCTAGTGTAGCAATCCTGCTCATCCCGTCCAACTAGGCCGGAGGCAAAAAACGTCAAGCTTTTAAGTGATAATCAGGGAGGTTACTCAGACGCATAGGTATTTCAAAATTGACAGTGTTCTATTGCCTGTAAATCTCTTTTCACAAGGGAGATCTGTTTCTGGCTTAGCTTTTGTAGATTCGGGGGCTGCATCTAGCTTTGTTAACTTTGATTTTGTGATTGCTTTGGGTCTCAAATTACTTAGGTTACTTGAACCGATTCTGGTATCTGGGGTAGATACTACTCCTTTGGCAGAGGATTTATTGAGTATGAGACTCCTGATTTGGTAATGAAGGCTAATTCCTTTCATTCTGAGTGCTGTGCCTTACATGTCATGATAAATATGTCTGCTGACGTCGTCCCGGGATTACCCTCGTTGAGGGTACATAGCTCTGTCTTTAATTAGAGTACCGGAGAATTATTAAAATGGGGTCCCCAGTGCTGTAATCATTGCATTTCTATTCAGCTTGCTGGTCTTGAATTTATTAAGGATTTTCGGGTGTTTTTTTTCCAAAAAAGCATCCGAGTTCTTGCCTCTGCATCGTGATTTTGACTGTACTATAGAACTTGTAGATGATTCTTAGTTCCCTACGGGCAAGAACTATAATCTTTCTGGATCTTTCTGAATTTTTTTGGTTGCAGTATAATCTTTCTGGACCTGAAAGATAGGCCATGAAAGATTATATTCATGATATTTAGGGATGTGCGAACCCGTGGAAGTTTAGGTTCGCCAGGTTCGGGACCTGAACTTGACCCCAAACCCGAACCGCATTAAAGTCAAAGGGGACCCGAACTTCCCTTTATTATTTTCTGTTATAACATGGTTATAACAGAAAATAATAGAATTCTTAAGACAGATAAAATAAAGCTAAATAAAATGGCCATTGAGGGGTTGAAAATAATTTAAAAAACCTCACCTCATCCACTTGAGCGCGCATCTGGTATCCTCTTCTTTCTGCAGGACCTGCAAAAGGACCCGTGATGACATCACTGCGCTCACCACGTGGTGAGCACGGTGATGTCATCGCAGGTACTTCTATCTTCATTCTCAGGACCTGCAATGACGTCACCACAGGTCCTTTTGCAGGTGCTGCAGAAAGAAGAAAGAAGAGGATACCAGCTGCGCGATCAAGTGTATTAGGTGAGTTTTTTTTTATTATTTTTAACCCCTCAATGGCCATTTTATTTAGCATTCTGTCTTAAGAATGCTAATATTTTCCGTTATAACCATGTTATAATGAAAAATAATAAAATCACCCGAACACCGTACCCGAACTTCAGTGAAAAAGTCTAGGTTCGGGTCTCAGGAACCAGAACACTCAAAGTTCGGTATGAACCCGAACTTTGCAGTTTGGGTTCATTCAACCCTAATGATATTCTAAAGAAGGGACATATTTTGCCGTCTGTATCCCCTATGGCAGTTGTGTTCTTTTTTATTGGAAAGAAAGACGGTAGACTACGCCCTTGTTCCGACTATCGGGATATAAGATTAAATAGTATAACTGTCAGGAACCAGTATCCTCTTCCCTTTAGCCCTGATTTTTTTAATCAAATTGTTGGGGCTCACTGGTTTTCTAAGATTGACTTTAGAGGAGCCTACAACTTGATTAGAATCCAAAAGAGGGACGAATGAAAGACAGAGTTTAATACCCCTAAATACCTTGTAATGCCATTTGGGCTGTGTATTTCCCCAGCACTGTTACAAGACACCATTAAAGATGTTATTTGTGAATTTCTGGGTTGTTTTGTTGTTGTCTATCTTAACAATATTTAATTTTTTTCTTCTGATTGGGCTTCACATGTTGTGCATGTAAGAAAGGGGGGGGGGACTCATATCTGATCTCTTAGGCTTTGTGCACAAAACATCATCAGAGCAGGGTGAGAGGCTGACATCACAGGTCATGTGACCACCAGTGAAATCTGAGAAACCAGCAACTGGTCAATTCCTTTCATTTGCCTAGTTAGAAACATATAAAGAACAAAAAAAATAACTCGGACAACCCATTTAAGACCCTACAGAGATTCCTGGGGTTTGCAAATTATTATAGAACATTTATTAGACTTTTTTCAATCATTGCCAAACCGTTGACAGATTTAACAAGAAAAGGAGGGATCTAATCAACTGCTCCTCTGATTCGTTATCTGTTTTTGAAACCCTGACACAGTTTCATTCGAGCTATTGTACTAATTCAGCCAGATGTCGCTAAATAATTCATGTTTGAAGTGGATGTTTCAGAGGTTTGAGTCTTCTCTGACAAATTTGCAGCCATATGCACTTTCTTTCTAGAAAATTTTCCTTAAAAAATTATGACATTGGCAATTGGGAATTTCTGGCTATAAAATTGGCCTTCGAGGAATGGCAGCATTTCTTAGAAGGGGCCCAAGGTCATTGTATTTACAGATCACAAGAACTTGGTGTAGCTTGACGCTGCTAAGTGTTTGAACCCCAGACAAACACGCTGGGTCATGTTCACCCAATTAAATTTTATAGTTATGTATCATCCTGGGTAGAGATTATCGACATTTTCAAAAATTCAATTTGTATGATTCACCGACTTTATCCCAAACATTTGATTTCATCCGAATTAATTTGATCATGAATCGCGTTATAAATCAGCTATTTCCTGGCCTGCAGGGAGAGTACATCTCACTGTACATCATTGTGCATCACAGAAATATGCATAGCTAATCCGTTGTGGACGTGGTAGTGAAACACTTACTGTGCGTTAGTATGACAGGCAGATAACAGGTGTCACCCTTAGACTCAGTTCACACTTGACTTATTTGGCCTGTTATGGGTCAAAAAATGACCAAATAACTGAAGTGTGAACTCAGCCTTACCGGTCAATGTTAGCGTCAGGTA
The DNA here is from genome assembly GCA_033119425.1 of Bufotes viridis. Lineage (NCBI taxonomy): Eukaryota > Metazoa > Chordata > Amphibia > Anura > Bufonidae > Bufotes > Bufotes viridis. Next base: position 76,932,066 of record CM065598.1, on the reverse strand, counting down.
TAATTTACTTAACCATGCAGTGGCCCAAGAGTCTACTATAGAGTGAAAGAGCGCTCTCCTTTTTCATCATCTGCATATTCCACCTATATTTCTATAGAACCTGTTCTGTTACATGCTGATACAAGTAGTGGCCCCATGACAGAGTATATAAACGCGCCCATGTTGTCCAAACATCTGACCGTAACCAAACGGACAGCTCTTCTTCCTCTACCATGACAGAGTGGGGAGGGTGTCAGTAGTAAGTTCATGTTGACATCACTGTTTATTTTTTCCTTCTTCAGATCTGTTACAACAACCCCTAAAAAAAGATCCTGCCTTTTGAGCATCAGCCTTCACACAGTCACTGTTTATTCACCCCAATATGAGAATCAAGCCCTAATGGAATTGCTTATCTATAAAATTAGGTGGACACCACACTAACAGTTATAATACATGTTTATTTGCCCCAATATGAGAATCAAGGCCTAATGGAATTGCTTATCTATGAAATCAGGTGGACACCACTATAACAGTTATATAACACAGGTTATTCATCCTAATATGAGAATCAAGGTGTATAGAATTGCTTATCTATTAAACAAAGTGGGCACCCAAATAGTGGTGAAGTTACACAGCTTATTCACCTTAACTTGAGAATCAAGGCATAATATAAAATTGCTTATCTATTAAACAAGGTGGGCACCCAAATGACGGTTAAATTACACAGCTTATTCACCCCAATTTAAAAATAAAGGTGCACTAGAATTGCTTATCTATTAAAGAAGATGGGCTCCCCAATAACGGTTATATTACACAGCTTATTCACCCCAGTTTCAAAATAAAGGTGTAATAGAGTTGCTTATCTATTAAATAAGGTGGGCCCTACACAGGGGATTGATGCAAACTGCACTGTCTCCTATGGATCTCGTCAGCTTACAGAGCCTGCACTGTGCTGCAGTTTCCCTAATCTCGGCCTATGCCCTCCCTACAGTGTCTGAAAACTCTCTCTATGATCTCCTTACACTGTCCCTTCAATGTCCCTTCACTGTCCCTATTATACTAATAAAAGCTTTGCAAAACACTTTCCCTAGCACTTGTCATATCTGTCCCTATGCTCAGTTCACTGTAAAATGGTTGAGACCGGGCAGGCTGAGGCTTTTTATAGGGCAGTGACATCATAGGGGCTGGCTATCCACTGACTGTCTGGCTGCACGGCATTATGGGTAATCCATCTTTCCCGGGCTTCTTACTTGCACTTTGTAACATGTACAGCAGCTATTTTAGTAAAAATCTGATTTGTTACCAAGAAGCAATTTTTTTCCTGAAATTCCGATTGAATTCCACTTTGTTAACTTCCATCCACTCAACTCTAGTCCTGGGTCTGTTAATGTGAAAGCGGATGTCTTTTGTCGTATAGTTTTGGGACCTTTCAGTCTATTAATACTAAACCTGTTAATATTCTTCCTCCTGATATTGTCATTGCTGCCATTAATCCTGATCTTGCTTCTGAAATTCAATGTTGTCAGGATTTAGCTCCCAGTAATCTTCCTTTTGGTAAATTGTTTGTGTCTCCAAATCTTCATCTTAAAGTTTTGAAGGAGTCTCATTGCTCGGTACTTTCAGGTCTTGATGTGATGTTGATGTTTGCGCATGGCGAAGGTACTTAGAAGACGTCTCACGGGTCTACTTTGTCTCTTGTGCATTCAACAGAGACCCTGGACCCACATCTCTATACTCTTTATAACAGATTTTTCCCCCCTCTCAGAAGAGGGCCGTAATCTGGGTACTCATTGACAGATTCTCAACAATGTGCACTTAGTTCCACTAAGAAGCTTCCTGATGCTAAGAATCACATTTTTTTATTGATCATATTCTCACACTGTACAGGATACCTGAATCCATTGTCTCTGATAGAGGAGTACAGTTTATTTCTGGATTCTGGAGATAAAAGGTTTAGCTAAAGGTTGGGAATCTAACTGTCCTTCTCTTCAGTGTTCCATCCTGAGCCAAATAGACAAACTGAAAGGGTCAACCAGGTTCTGGAGCAATTTTTGAGATGCTTTGTATCTGATTGTCAAAAAAAAATAGAAACTTTTTTGTCGCTAATCGAGTTTGCTATTAACAACCACATCAGCTCCTCTAGTGGCTTCTCGCCTATCTATTGCAATTAGTTTTAATTGGGTTTAATCAGCGTTTTTCTTCAGTGTCTGACTTTAGTTCTGTGAGCCCTGCGGTGGATGCCATCATGAATCATCTGTGCACAGTTTGGGCCCAGGCTCGTAAGAGCCTGGAAAAAGCTCAAAGCTTCCATTGTGATCATGCCAATAGGAAGCGTTCCTTGGATCTGAATTTTGTTTAGAGGATCTTGTAGGGCTTTCTACTAAAAATTTGTGCATCACTTCTATAATAATCCGGTATCTTTTGCTCTTTGTTGCCATCCTCCTTTAGGATAATATAATGTATTCCACAAATCACTAGAAATACATTCCTCCAGTGATTTCTCTAACTAAAACTCCTGATCCAGTTGATATGCAAGGTGAATTGGAGTATGAGGTGGAGAATTTTTTTTATTCCTGGACAGTTCAGTGCTCTCTGCAGTACCTTATCCATTGGAAGGGATATGGTGCTGAGGAGAAAACATTAGTTGCGGCTCTGGATGTTCATGCTCCTTGTCTGATTAGAAAGTTTCATCTTGAGTTACCTTAGCTTGCTCCCTATGTTGAGGGTCCAGTGGTAATGTAATCTAACAAACTTACCTGTCTAGGCTCCATCGGCGAAATCTTCATCCTCGGCATGACCACACCAGGTGAGAAGTACCGCTGAACCAGGATATAACAGGATGCAAGTTAACTCTTCAGCTGTATTCTGTCGCTGCTGCTGATAGTGTGGGCATAGCTCCTGCGAGAACTACCCACTCACTGGGACATACTATTACAATGGAGTGTGGGCAATGATTAAAGGGGTTATCCAGAAATTTGATATTCATGGCTTAACCTCAGGATAGGCCATCAATATTAGATTGGTGAAGCTCTGGCACCCAGGACACCCCCCATCAGATGTTTGAAGAGGCTGCTGCGTTCACTGGAACTCCGATGAGCACTGTGGCCTCTTCACAGCTTATCAGGCACAGCACTGTATATTAGCTGTGCGTCTGGAGGAGAGAAGGTTTGTACACAAACATAGAAATGGATTCTTTACTGTAAGAGCAGCGAGACTATGGAACTCTCTGCCTGAGGAGGTGGTGATGGTGAGTACAATAAAGGAATTCAAGAGGGGACTGGATTTATTTCTGGAGTGTAATAATATTACAGGCTACAGCTACTAGAGAGGGGTCGTTGATCCAGGGAGTTCTTCTGATTGCCTGATTGGAGTCGGGAAGGAATTTTTTTTCCCCTTAAGTGGGGAAAATTGGCTTCTGACTCACAGTTTTTTTTTGCCTTCCTCTGGATCAACTTGTAGGAAACAGGCCGAACTGGATGGACAAATGTCTTTTTTCGGTCTTATATACTATGTTACTATGCTTTGTATTGGTATCACTTTAATAGGACTGACCTGCGCCTAGGCCATGTGACCGATGTACGGTTATATCACTAGCCTAGGATGAGGTCTAAGTGCTTAGGGAATGCTGTGGCTTCTTTAGCTGATCAGGGGTCCTGGTCTGATCCCCAGGATAGGTCATAAATGTAAAATTCCCAGATACCCAAAACCATAAACGATCAGTAATTTTTCCTATAATATATATTTTCTTTTTTTTCTTTTTTAGTCCCATTTAACCATTAGGAGAACTCCATTATTAAAACTCAAAGTCTAGTAACAAAATGAAGCCATTTTAACCAGGCATTAATTGCAAGGACCAATCTAGTGGCAAGATCATTATTCTTCTGTTAATAAATATTGGGATTGCCAAATACTGTGTCCTGTACTGATAACCTGGGGAACACATCAATATTTGGGAATTTAACCACAATTTAACAGCTCTTTAAGAGCAGTTGTTCTAACTGATTTTAACCCCTTAAGGACCAAGCCTTATTTCACCTTAAGGACCCGGACATTTTTTGCAAATCTGATCAGTGTCACTTTATGTGGTAATAACTTTAAAACGCGTTTACTTATCCAGGCCATTCTGAGACTGTTTTTTTGTCACATATTGGACTTCATGACAATGGTAAAATGGAGTCGAAAAATTTCATTTTTATTCATAAAAAAATACCAAATTTACCAAAAATTTAGAAAAATTTGCAATTTTCCAAGTTTCAATTTCTCTAGTTCTATAATACATAGTAAAACCACCAAAGGAAGTTATTAATTTACAGTCCCCATATGTCTACTTCATGTATCGATCATTTTGGGAATGCCATTTCATTTTTTGGGGACGTTACAAGGCTTAGAAGTTTAGAAGCAAATCTTGAAATTTTTCAGAAATTTTCAAAAACCCACTTTTTAGGGACCAGTTCAGGTGTGAAGTCACTTTGTGAGGCTTACATAATAGAAACTACCCAAAAATGACCCCATTCTAGAAACTACACCCCTCAAGGTATTCAAAACTGATTTTCAAACGTCATTAACCATTTAGGTTTTCCACAAGAGTTATTGGCAAATAGAGATGAAATCTCAGAATTTCTATTTTTTATCCCGAAACTACGGGATACGGTGGCAGTTTTGTTGGTACAATTTTAGGGTACATATGATTTTTGGTTGCTTTATATTACATTTTTGTGAGGCAAGTTAACAAAAAATAGCAGTTTTTGGCACAGTTTGTATTTTTTATTTACAATGTTCATCTGACAGGTTAGATCATGTGGTAGTTTTATAGAGCAGGTTGTTATGGATGCAACAATACCAAATATGACACTTTGGTGGCTTGTTTCAGTTTTTCATAATAAAGCATTTTTGAAAAATGATGATTTTTTATTTTTTAGTGTCTCCGTTTTCTGAAAACGATAGTCCTTTTTTTTTGTATGGCCAAACAGCAGGGCACAGAATGAAAGGAACACCATATGGTTTTTGGAAGGCGGATTTTGCTGGACTGGTTTTTTGACACCATGTCCCATTTGAAGCCCCCCCGATGCACCCCTAGAGAAGAACCTCCATAAAAGTGACTCCATCTAAGAAACTACACCCCTCAAGGTATTCAAAACCGATTTTACAAACTTTGTTAACACTTTAGGTGTTCCAAAAGAGTTATTGGCAAATGGAGATGAAATTTTAGAATTTCTACTTTTTGGAAAATTTTCCATTTTAATCCATTTTTTCCAGTAAAAAATCAAGGGTTAACAGCCAAACAAAATTAAATATTTATTGCCCCGATTCTGTAGTTTGCAGAAACACCCCATATGTGGTCGTAAACTGCTGTATGGCCAAATGGCAGTGCACAGAATGAAGGGAACGCCATATGGTTTTTGGAAGGCGGATATTGCTGGACTGTTTTTTTAAACCATGTCCCATTTGATGCCCCCCCCCCGATGCACCCCTAGAGTATAAACTCCATAAGAGTGACCCGCACACCGGGGGTGGGGGGGATATAGTAGGGAATATTTTTTATACATTTTATAAGGTTCTAATTCCCGCAGTCCGTGACAGAACCTTTGACCCTGCATTAGAAGTCTCTGATTGGCAAGTCTCTGATTGACTAGCCAATCAGAGCGATCGCTGGCTGGGGACCGTTCTGATTGGTCCCCGGCCGGTTAGCTGAGACCCCTGGCTGTGTGTAACAGCCGGGGTCTCAGCGCTGTCACCATGTCTGCAGACATGGTGACAGTTTAACTGTAGGACGAGAATGCTCATCCTAATGTGCTAAGTACCGCTCAGTAAGGACGAGCATTCTCGTCCTGGGTCCTGGAGGGGTTAAAGAATAACTTATCACATTGTTTGTTTTCATAAAGTAGGGGTCACTGAAATCTTTATGTTTTGGATTGGTAGTCAAAATTAGTTTGCATTATCAAGAAGAGACCCCATTAGTGCTTTACAAAGTATTAAAACCTTTTTCTCGATACAGCAGGCTGACATTGTATGCAGCAATTTAGTTTGTTATTGATAATATTAATTACCCAAACATCCTTCTCTACTGTAGACCCAATGAGTAGGTAAAAGGGATGAGCAAATTGATTTTAAATTAATCAGATTCAATCTGAATTTTGTAAAAATTCGAGGTGGATCCAAATCCGAATTTTTGGTGATTTAATTTGGGTGAATTTTGGCAAGAAAAAGAAAATTAATAAAAGTTTTTTTTTTAAAAAAGTTGGAGACTAGGCAAAAATATCCTAGAGTCTTAGGAACTGCCAATTGAAGCACTTTCGATTTGGGTAGAATGAAATTTGTCGACTGGTTCAGTGGAATCAAACCCAAATCAAATTTTGAGGAATTCACTCATCTCTAGAAGGTGGACAGCTGGGTCTGCCAGAGAAAGAGCTGCTCTTTGTTAGTGAATCTCCACATTGAATAATGACAAAGGTTCCATAGCAAATGATCCCTTCTGTGATGTTTATATTCTCTAATGTGCACTTTAAGCTCAACATTTCATATTTACATGCCAAAAGTGTAAAATGATTTGTCACTACTTTTGCCATAAAATTATGAGTTCTTTTTGGAGACCACCAGTTTTTATTTAACATTGACATCAGCCATTATGAATAAAATAATTCTATGTACTTCTAGTCGGGACTAAATAAAGTTGTCTGTTGCACACAGAGTCAGTATGTTCTTGAATAATATTCCTTAGTCAATCAAACAGTGGCTCAATCATTTTATTTTAATAACTTCTCTGGAGACTTATAAAACTCCATATTGTAGAATATTCAGCAGTTTTATTGATGGTGTATGTAATTGTTTCATTTTTCCCTCACTGTCTGCATCATACTAGACTTTTAATCAGTGTGAACTCAAGTTTAATGAAGTAAAGTCCAGCTTCCATAGTTCACAATGAGCTAAAAATAATTGGGCTGAGACTCCCATGCACACGGCATTATGCCTCTGGCATTTTCCTGAAAACTGTGCTTAATTGCTTTGCTGATGTTGATAAGTGGTCCTAGGAGGATCGAGGAGCAAAGATGTCCATATAGGCAGAGTAAGAGGTCCTTTTGTATAAATACACATAATGGAGACAGGGCTATGTACTTTACCTTAAGCTCAGTAGGTATTACTCTATAACACAAATCTAACAATGCTTATAAGAATGAAATGTACTGATGGAACTAGAAAAGATTGGACGTAAAATTTTTGAAATTCAGTATTTGCAGCATTTTGCTAAAGAAAAGCTGTAAAGCTTCCAATAGTGTTCATCGATTCAACGTGAAACAAATTGACTTCAGGAAAAATTTGATTCACCGCTAATCTGACTTTCCTCGCGCTTCTTGGTAACAAATCGTTCTTTCCTTAAATGGCGGCTACACTGTTACAAAGTTAAAGTAAAAAGCCCGGGAACATGATATGACCCATAATGCTGTGCAGCTAGCCAGACATCAAATAGCTGTCCCCTGTGAGGTCACAGCCCTATACAAACCTCATTCCACCCGGTTGCTGCAATTTCACTGTGAACTGAGCATAGGGAGAGATGTGGTATGTGCTAGGAACAGTGTTTTAGAAAGCTTTTAATTATAGAATATTGGATAAGGGACAGTGCAGGAATCAGTGTAGGGAGATTGTAGAGGGAGTTTGTAGACTCTGTAAGGAGAACATAGGGAGAGCAAAGGGAGACTGCAGGGACAATGCAGGAACAGTGCAGGCTGAGTGTAATCGGCCTGTGCATCTTGTTCACCTGCTCTGCCATTCATACTTTATCTGTTCTGTCATACAAAGACTTACTATGCATCAGACTCAGTGTCAACAGGCGGTCTGACATATAGGCACGTTTATCTAGTTCATCTGCTGCGACATAGTTAGTGATGAGCGGCAGGGGTAATATTCGAATTTGAGATATTTCACGAATATTTGGGTGCATATTCATCATAAATTCGCAAATTTGCGATTAATTTCGTCATTGTGAAAATCAGCAATGTAATATTCGCTTAATGCACGCGCAATACAGGCATGGGTCACTATTGTTACATTGTTGAAAATGGTTGGCACGCCAGAACATTACAATAGCTTTATATGCAGATAGAGTGCTCTGATATATTCGAGATTAAAATACATGCAACTTCACATTTTAGCAGGTATGACTACATATATAAGGATTGGTGCACTAAGTATTGTTGTGAACTTGCCTGTAGCATGTATGTATGGACAGCAGAACCTATCACACTACCTAACACCCTGCACTGGAGCCTAATCAAGCTGATAGAAGAGCAACGTTGAAATAACCACTCGCTAGAACCGAGGTATGCAGCAAAGCATTTGTGAAGCCACAACACGCACAACCTTGAGGCAGAGGGGCTACAACAGCAGAAGACCCCACCGGGTACCACTCATCTCCACTACAAATAGGAAAAAGAGGCTACAATTTGCACGAGCTCACCAAAATTGGACTGTTGAAGACTGGAAAAATGTTGCCTGGTCTGATGAGTCTCGATTTCTGTTGAGACATTCAAATGGTAGAGTCCAAATTTGGTCTAAACAGAATGAGAACATGTATTTATCATGCCTTGTTACCACTGTGCAGTCTGGTGGTGGTGGTGTAATGGTGTGGGGGATGTTTTCTGGGCACACTTTAGGCCCCTTAGTGCCAATTGGGAATTGTTTAAATGCCACGGGCTACCTGAGCATTGTTTCTGACCATGTCCATCCCTTCATCACCACCATGTACCCATCCTCTGATGGCTACCTCTAGCAGGATAATGCACCATGTCACAAAGCTCGAATTATTTCAAATTGGTTTCTTGAACATGGCAATGAGTTCACTGTACTAAAATGGCCCCCACAGTCACCAGATCTCAACCCAATAGAGCATCTTTGGGATGTGGTGGAACAGGAGCTTCGTGCCCTGGATGTGCATCCCTCAAATCTCCATCAACTGCAAGATGCTATCCATCAATATGGGCCAACATTTCTAAAGAATGCTATCAGCACCTTGTTGAATCAATGCCACGTAGAATTAAGGCAGTTCTGAAGGCAAAAGGGGGTCCAACACCGTATTAGTATGGTGTTCCTAATAATTCTTTAGGTGAGTGTATATATATAGTCTGTATTAATTCCTGCAGCACTCACTTTTATAATTTTCCGGTACACGCGTCTCACCCTTGACATCAGGTATGTAAATCCATGAAAAATCAACGCTGCACTCTTCTTATGAAAAAACCGCAGTGTCTTTATTCACACATGTGACACAAAATAGGCGACATTTCAATCCCCTTCCGGGATCCTTCTCAAGCCAAGTGCCAAGCCAAGCAAACTGACTAACTAACTATCTAATGTAATGTTGGTGACCGGTTGGATAGCACTCCAAGAGTGGTAGGTACGTGGGTGCCAGGAGACGGTGCCAGTTTCAGAAAAAAATGTTTTCGGCATATAGCCTTGTTCAGAACACTGGAACAATTTACAGATACATAATCAGAAGTGAGTAATAGGAAGCATCATATACTGTATAACAATGTGATGTATAAACAAAAGTACAGTGGAAACATGTTCATAAATAACAAATCAGTCCATGGCATGAGTAATCCCAGGAGGCCAAATAGATCTATGGAGTGGATGATCCCTGGTGATCGTCACAACAAAAACACTTGTGCAGTATACTGTATTGAGAAGTTAATAAATATACACATATATTTACACAAATCGTCATATGGTCTGTATTGATAATCAGGAATTCTTATCTCAGACAAAAATCTATTCCAAAAACATTGGACCCTTTCTAAAACATAACTTTTATTCTTATAAATCTATAAAAATGCTACAAGCATCAACAATAGTGCCTCCAACTTGCATATGTAGTGCTTAAATAGGCAAGGTGATAGATGCTTCACATTCAGGCATTATTCCTGACAGGCTGAGGAAAAACACCGGGGTGGGTGTATGTTGAGGTAGTTAGGCATTGCCTGGCATTCTCTCCCTGCCCAGACCCTAACTAACCTCTGCTCGGGGACCACCCCTGATGGTGGGGTTTCCCCATCCTCGAACCTCCCCTGTTTTTTCCTATTACGGCCCTGTCTGGCCCATGTATACTGGTGATTCGATTCTAAGTATTACACCAACGTGTTTCACTCACTAGGGTCCTTCAGGGGGACGGTATTTGATCACCAAAGAAACATAGCCCTCTATTGGGCCCACAGATGATTGCCAGATATAAAACTATAAAAAAAACAACCTACTTTGAAATTTACAGATCAGGGTAGAATCATTTCCAGACGGTGAACCGGTATGGTGATAGTTTCGCCACAGATGTACCATTGGGGAAACCTAGATTGAACATAAATATAAGCCAGGTATAAGGTTATTTGCCCCTACTCGTCCAGATAACATATGGAAAAATAGAACAAAACATAAGACTTACTGGTGCCTGGTCCAGTGTCCTGCCTCACTGCCTGTTATCATATATACATATATATGGATCCTAGTGAGTGGTACAAAAAGATATATAGCCTCTTATGGATGAAAAAGGGCTATACATACTGGCAGGCTTATGTAACTTCAAAGAGGTAATGGCTACAGCAGTTAAACAATCAACGTAATATCACATGGGACATCTATAAGTTATAAGGTTGACTGTAGATTATAGTTAATGACAGTCACAGTGGATGAAATGTATAAAGAAAGGGCTAACACTATTATTAGTTGTTAGATTTGTGGCTACAGAATGATATTGCCACCTGAAGTTCCAAAAGAGGGGGTGGGGTGGAGGGAATACTCATGGAAGGAGAAACTTACCTGGATGAGCGGCACAAGGTGGATATGCGAACCAGATGGTCGCGCTGGAGAGGGCTCTGTGGCCCTAGTGGCGTAGGAGGGATTGTGGGCAAACAGCACTGTAGAGTAACGCCATGGCACATGTGGGGCGAGTGGCGTTGTTATACGCACGCTGCGGCATGTAGGCAGGCTTGAGGGGGCAGTGCCAAGGCTGAGGGAAGGAGCAGGAGGCCTCAAGATGGCGGCTGGGGGTATGGGGATAGTACTCAAAAAGGAAGAGGTAGAGTGACAGAGGGAGGTACAAAGATGGCGGGCGCCGCTTCAGAAGAATAGGGCTCATGCGCCGAGTGTCGGGAGGCAGCTACGAGTGCAGTGTGCCTGAAATACAGTGGCGCGCGCTTGGGTGAGGAGGGGAGTTGTACACAGCCATATATAAACTGCAGGAGAACAAAGCCGTCTGGTTCCCATTATGCAAGACAGAAAACAAAGTCCTGTCATCAGGACTTTTTTCCGTTATGCATAACAGAAATGGAATGGATCCGTTATGATCCCCATAGACTTGTATTAGGATGGAAAGCAAAACGGAATGCCTTATAACAGCTTCCGTTGTGCATTCCATCATAATACAAGTCTATGGGCAGCATAACTGATCCATCACGTTTCTGTTATGCAGGACTGGACACCTGCATAATGGAAACCAGGACGGATCTGTTCTGCTTCCCATAGACTTGTATTATGAAGGATCAAACGGAATGCCTCTTAAAGGCTTCCGTTTTGACTTCAGTGTTATAACAAAGTACAAAGCAAGGGTTAACAGCCAAACAAAACTCAATATTTATTACCCTGATTCTGTAGTTTACAGAAACACTCCATTTGTGATGGTAAACTGCTGTGTGGGCACATTTCATTTGGAGGACAGATTTCACTGGGATAATTTTATGTTGCCATGTCACATTTGAAGACCCCCTGATGAACCCCTAGAGTAGAAACTCCAAAAAAGTGAACCCATTTGGGAACCTACGGGATAAGGTGGCAGTTTTGTTGGTACTATTTTAGGGTACATATGATTTTTGGTTGCTCTATATTACACTTTTTGTGAGGCAAGGTAACTAGAGTTGAGCGAACCTGGTGAAGTTCGGGATCCGAACTTGACCTGAACTTGACCCCGAACCCGGACCCCATTAAAGTCAATGGAAACCCGAACGTCACTATATTATTTTCCGTTATAACCATGCTAAAATAAATAATACCCATGTTAAAATAAAAGTATTAGCTTATTCAGATCCGAGTTTTCACGATCGTGAAAACTCAGATCCGATAGGATATTCTAACACCGAGGTGTTCCCCTGGTGACGGGGATGCTCGATGTTAGAATATACTAACAGGCGCGTACATACCAGTCCCCTGCTGCCTGGAGGCACCCGACCTCTGACAGGGCACTGTGATGCGCGCAATTAACCCCTAGGTGCCCGAGGGGTGAATTGTGTGGATCACAGCACTCTGTCAGAGGTCGGGTACCACTGGGCAGCAGTGCGCCCCGCACACTCTCTCCTAGTATTAAAATAATAGGTGGCAAGTGCGCCCCCCCCCCTCCCCCCCAGTATTAAAATAATTGGGGTCAGTGGCGCACCCCCCGCCCCCCTTCCCCATCATTGGTGGCAGCGCAGTTCTGATCAGTAGCGTCCTTGCTGCCATGGTAACCGATCGGTGCCCCAGCATTACACTGCTGGGACTCCGATAGGAACTGTGCTGCCACTGCCACCAATGATGGGGAAGGGGGGTGCACCACTGCCACCAGTGATTTTATTACTGGAGGGGGGTGGGGCGCACTGGCCACCTATAATTTTAATACTTGAAAAGGGGGCGGGATGCACTGCTGCTCGGCGGCACCCGACCTCTGACAGGCGGCAACTGAGGGGTTTGATTACGTGGATCACAGCGCCCTATCAGAGGTCGGGTGTCGCCGGGAAGCAGGGGGTTGGTATGTACACGCCTGTTAGCATATTCTAACATCGAGTGTCCCCATTACCATGGGAACCCCTCGGTCTGGGTTCGGGCCTGGGTGCAAAAAATCGTGAAGTTCGCTCAACTCTATAGGTAACAAAAAAATAGCTGTTTTGGCACCGTTTTGTGCTATTTTTTATAGAGCAGATTGTTTCGGACGCGACAATACCAAATATGACTTTTTTTGGTTGTTTGTTTCCGTTTTACATAATAAAGCATTTTTTTTTTTAAAAAGAATTTTTTTGGTTTCTCCAAATTCTGAAAGCCATATTTATTTTTATTTTTTGAGCGACTGTCTTATGTAGGGTCTAATTTTTTTCAGGTTGAGATAAGATTTTTTTCAGGTTTGATTTGTACTATTTTAGGGAGCATATGACTTTTTGATTGCTAGGAATTACACTTTTTGTGTAATACGTCGGCATCAGTGTTTTCACCCATGCCGGCGTATGCAGCATGGGTCCGCCTGTCAGTGACTGCCGGCCCCCTGCAGCTGATCAGACGGGCACAGCACCTGCACCCCTCCTAATCAGCCCACCGTACATGTACAGCGCTGGTCCTTAAGTCACGTCAACCAGCTCTGTACATGTACGGCGCGGGTCCTTAAGGGGTTAAACAAATAGAGAAATGAATGTCAAGGCACTGATGTGACAGCTACAATGACCAAATAACATGGACGGAGACATAAAAAAGATAAAATCAGAGACTGGATAGCAACAAAACAATATATACTGTAGCATGAAGAAGCTAAAATAGCATGTACAGACTAAGGCCACTAGCAAAGACACAATGCCATTAGACGTTTATATACATAGTAGCAAATGGTCCTTTCCACTCAGTGAATGGAAACCTCGATACATGTTTTGCCAATGAGCTAGCTTTGTCAGGAAGAAGTAATATACTAAACAAACCATAATGAAGCTACCTTGAGGCGTATCAAAGTTGTGCACTTGTCACGATGCAGTCATTCCCATCGCCGCAGTGCATATCCCCATGTCATGCCAACGCACCACAGTGCGCATCATCACGTAACCGCCTAATGACGTCATTATATGAATGCACTGTCGGCATGGTAAAGGAGAAACAATAACACAACTTGGCGGGGTCCTGCAGCACATGTACAAAGTGCACCACTACCTCAATGTGGAAATAGCAATGCAGGTCAAGTAAGGGAACAAGAATATATAAGACTGTATACAAAACCGTAATCAGGGACAGACCAAGGTCAAGGCAATCTGATCAACAGTATGAGGTTAGGGCATGCAGCTCAGGGTCAGTACGGAGATCAGGCTGAGGTCAGGCAGTGAAGAGTCAAATCCAGGAAAACAGTGAGAAATTTGTATACTGGCAGACAAACATTGAACAGCTCCCCTTTTTTTTAGGACGCTATTGGACTATAACCTATTGCTCAGGCACCTTCCCACAGGGGAATGGGCCTTAAGTAGCCTAAGGTACCCAGCCAATGGCTGGGGAAGATAAGGTTGAGCTTGCACTAGTTCTTTAAGAGCCAGAGGGATTGCTGGGAAGGAAGAGGAAGACACTGGATGGACTAAGATCCTAAAGCCTTGCAGCTATGGAGTGGGCGAGCAAGGTAGTGGCCGTGCTCACCAGCAGAAGAGGAGCAGCGGTTGGAAAAGACCGCCACCATAACACATCTGTACTATATTTTTATTGCAGTGGCTAAAAATATTCCTGGAGATATCAGTTGACTCGCTCAGAGTTTCTTTACAAGAAGTGGTTGTCCATGGTGAAACAGATCTTTAGCAGGAATCACACATGCAGTTTCAGAGGTGGTTTTTTGAGTCAATCGCTGAAGTGCATTCAAAAGAGAGGAAAATTAGAGACATACTGAGGTTTGTAATCGCGACATGCTCCTTCAGATGCTGTTTGACTAACTGAAATTAACATGGCAGGTGGAATTATGGGAAATTGAATTCCCTTTTCATCATCTAACAGAATTGTTCTCTTTGCTTGTTACTAATTTGCAGTGTCATAGGCTATGCATTATTTTTACTTCAGCTGTAAATGTACGGCAATTCATTTTGTCAGCTGATGATAAATATAGAATGTGTAGCAACAGGATCATAATTGGATATGTAACACTTAATTACATTGAATTTCCAATATGTTTAAAGAACATTATTGATTTGTATGAATTCATTGTTTTATTTTTTTCAGTTTTTATTTACCTGTATATTATGCCTGTTAGGAATGTACACCGTGTCTGGCTGGAGGACAACTTAATAATGGGAAATAATTATAGCTAAGAGGGGATTTTACTTGTAGCAGTGTTACCTACTATAACTTCAATTTAATTACAGTTTTCCATAGTAATGCACTTCACAGAAGGCAAATACTTTTCATATGCTAGACAGAAACAGTCAAAATGTCGTTTTGCTGCTTAGAAATGATGAAATATTACAGTAAATCAAATAACTATAGTGTGTAATACTTCTTGGGGAAATAATTCTTTATATTTGGACATCTGTGAGGGAACTGATGGCATGCAGGTAACCTGACCAGCAAACTGCCAGACTTGGCAGTTACCTATTTTAGCAAGAGTTGGGATACTTGCCCTGAAACAATCCCATATCTACAAGATCCCTACCTACATTTGCAGCCCCCATAGGGTTTCTTCAATGAGAATGGCCCGATGGCATCTCCACTAGCAAATGGATAAGGTGAGTTTTTTTTTCCTTACTCTGATTAAACCCTGAAAGGCCTCGATTTTAATGTCAGATGCTGCGATCAGTAATGAATGCGACATCTGAGGGCTTTAATGACGGGGAAGGTGCAATCGCTGTTCCCCTTCATTGCACCCGCTACATACAATGGAATGCTATTCGTGACAAAGTAATTCATCACAAATCAAATTTCTTTGTGAAACTTGGAGAAGCAGCCAAATCAAATGACTAAAAACAAGAATGCTGACAAATGCACAGAATAATGTAGCACACAAAAACCATGTTGAAAATACAATAACTTGCCTTGAGCAATCTCACAGCAAGATTTAAGTACAGCACAGATCTCACTTTCTTTCATGCCAAGCCTCTTCTGTTTCTCTGCTCCATGTCAGAAACAAGAAGAAGTGATCTTGTCTCAACTCTAAGGCTACCACCTTTGCTTCCTCTTTTCCTGACTTGTGGAGCAGAGATTGTTTCACCATCTAAAAGATTTGGAGAGGCACCTATTGAACAGCTTATTAAATTTGTAGTAAGCCCGAGAATAGTTCAGAGAAACTTTATGGTATTGACAGAAATTTTTCAAACACCGTGGTGCTCCAAGCCACAATGGTATGTCATGGATTGCCTTGTCTTCAGACTATATTCTGTACATTTACAGCAATTTATCCAGTGGGTATCTAAGAAGTTTAAGAGCAGAAAGTGCTTCCTCTGTCTGGCACACCATGATTTGAACACAGGGAGAGGGGGCACTGAGTTACTATACCTGATGTAGATTGAACAAAATGTAAAAATAAATTAAATAAAGTTTATAAACCCTCCCAGAAAAAATTATACATATAAATTTTTTATTCAAAAATATTATGGGGTTCTTTTATTAAGACCAACGTTTTAGATGCCGGTCTTAATAAGCTTCTGCACTGGTGGTGCATCCACTGAAGTTATGTAGAAGCGCAGGCCTCTCCATAACTTCGGTGCCTCCTGCGCCAGTTCTAAATGTAAGACAGCTTCTTTGCTGCCTTACATTTAGACCATTTTCTAAGCCTAAACCAGGCATAAAAAATGATGATCGAGATGGGCATGCTGGCCTGTCCCCTTCCCCATCCACGCCATGACAACTTTCTTAGATCTAATGTGATCGAGGAAAAGTCGCAGATTACGGTGCAACTAACCGTTGCGTTGCAATCTGCTCATCAAATACGTTCAGGTTAATAAATTACCCTCTATATTTTTTAAAAAGAGTAAACTGTTGAAAAATATTTATATGATGGCTCTGCACATGCTTAATAAAGTTACATTATTTACACCATAATAGAACAAAGAATGGAGGTACATTTTCCATTTCTACCCCAAAAAAAGTATTAAATTAATTTAAAAAAAAAATAGATACCCCAAATTTTCTAAATAAAAATTCTAATTCATCCTATAAATCATGACTTTTTTTAAATAAAAATTTTGTTAACAGGCAAAATTACTAAAACATAGAAAAGTATCTGTCACTACTAAAATGTTAGAATTATATCAGAAATGTGTACCGTGTCACACTGGCATTCTCTCAAATTTCATCTGAACATTTTAATCAAAATAGCTCACAAATATTCAATTGGGGATTTGCCCTTTTACAACTTACTGAAATGCGGGATTCCAGTTTTCATACCTGCCACTAGAGCAGACATAACAGGCTGACTCTTCATTTTCCTTAGCTCACTTGCCAGCTTTGCTGAATAGATGGGGACAGGATGCACAAAGTCATCTCATTATCATTAGAGGGTGGGGGGCTTAACTATAGCTCTATTACACTGATATAGATAAGGCAACTTAGCAACACTATACAAGGTACACCTATCTAGACTATGTAATATTTTTTTTTTTAAATCGCAATGAGTGGTACACTTTAAGTGGCCTACTGTATCTTTACTGCATGTGAGATGAGTATTGAATTTGAACAGGTTTATAATAACCCAATAAAGAAACAATCTTACAGAGAGCACTGCATGTGTAGTTTTTAAATATTAATGAAAAGTATTTGTGAGTTTAACAAACAGCTTCTGGTTCATTCTCATAATAATGCGTTGTCCGTACAAGATTAGGACAGCTTAAAAATAGAATTCTATTATATAAAACGAACAGCAGGAGATCGTAAAATAAAAGTTTAATGGCAAAGCTGTGTTGCCTACATACACATATATTAGTGAAAATGCTTGCATCCTTTGCATAATTAGAGTTTCCTCCATTAACCCCTTCTTAGATTTGCAGTTTAGTCTCTGGAAGTAATAAGGTTTGATTAAAACTAGACAAAAAAAAATTCATATGGGACACAGAAAATGCCGATTTTGGATAGATTTGAAATTAAATTTAAATCAACTGAGAGGCCTTTCTGTGTTCATTAATTATATCACCTGAAGGCACACATTATGAGATATTTTGCACAAGATATTACAAGATATTATTATCCTTTTTTTTTGGTTATGCATAAATTATGTAGTGTTCATTTTACTAATATACTTTACAACCCATGGTTTATATGTTTCTTCTATTTTATAACATGAAGTGAACACAAATCTTTTTAATGACTGAAATAATATCATTTTAATAACTTAAAAAATGTCACATTTATAAGGACAAAATGTTAATTTACATTAAAGATATATGATGGCTAAAACATTGTCATACTTAGGGCGTTGGTTCCATTCAGGAGATCCATCACCAGAGAAATTCTGCCTAATCATTATTTTTCATTCTTTTTCTTCTTGCAGATTTCAAGTTCTTGTTAGTAATACAGATTGTAATGCAAAGACGTCTGTTAACAATTTAGTTCAGGAACACAGGAGAGCAAGTGGAATGGTCCTTAACATGTTGCACAGGCTTGCTCCCAGAATGTCTAGAAGTCATGCCATAGAATATAAAGGGCTGTCTCAGAAGTTGATCTAAAGAATAAAGTGACTTTGTTGAGCATCTAGTAGCAAATGTTTACTCGCTAGACACTGCAGAACAGAGATTTATGCCTAGTAAAAAGTGTAAAGGTAGAGACAAGAATGTGTAACAGCAGGACAAAATGGGCAAAAAAAAATACAAATGGTATCCTATTCCCTTAGATCAGAGATGCCCAACATATAGCCCTCCAACTGTTACAAAACTACAATTCCCAGTATGCCTGGACAGCCTACAGCTATTAGGGTCGGCTGGGAGTTGTAGTTTTGTAACAACTGGAGGGCCGCAGTTGAGCATCCCTGGCTTAGATAATTAGAAAATGCATTCTGGTCAAAAAGTATGTCTGTTCCTTTTTTTAACATTTCTAATAGAGATGAGTGAATTTCTTAAAATTCAGTTCTGATCTGATTTGGCCAAATTGGCAGTCTGACTCAGTTCTGGCTCAACTAAATTCAAAAGTGCTCTGATTGCCTGGAAAACTGTCTCTCTCTCTCTTTCTCTCAGGTATCATCTCGAATCCAATCACGCAAAATTTAGGTTAGTTAAAATCAGGAGTTTTTGAAACATTAGGGTCAAATTTCGAGATGTTATGATCGATTTGCTCATTTCATCATGAATTAACTAAAACGTGTACACAAACTTGCTAAGATTTTGATTGTTTTTGTATGATAAAATATCTGTGTTGTTCATAGTGCTAAAGTATTTTCTGAACACATCCGAAATGCGTCAACAGAAACAGAATTTTTGTATCCACACTTTTGTACTGAATATCCAAATAAAGCTTCTATGGATTTTAAATAACCTGGGTTACCATTACTAGTGGGGTACCACGGGTTATTATTGAGGCCTCCTTGCTTTAATATATTTAAAGATGTCTGTGGATGGTTAACTGGCTTAGGTTTTCCCCGTCACATCCTTAAAGCTTGTAAAAAAGTGGGATCTTGACATTGGGGCCACTTAATATGGTGGATTTGGTGATCTCTGTAATGGAGACACCCCCTTTGCTCGGTTTTCCTACCTTTGAGGGATATCTGGCTTTCATTGTGTTGTAGACCTAATACTGGGGCTCCACATTTATTTTGCATATTACTGTTTCCCGGGGAGCTTTGCACTTTGGATTGCTGTGTTGAGACTCTTTAATGAGGCTTTGCAGTTTTTCTGTAGCTGGTCTCCCCGAGATTAGCTATTATTTTGTTTGAGAAGTCTCCAAGGCATTGCTCCCAGTTAGCCAGAATCCTACTCCACACTGATGAGGGGCAACACCCCAAAACAGCTGTCTGTGGATGGATAACTGGCTTAGGTTTTTCCCGTCACGTCCTTAAAGCTTGTAAAAAAGTGGGATCTTGACATAAGGGCCACTTAATATGGGGAATTTGGTGATCTCTGTAATGGGGACACCCCTTTGCTCGGTTTTCCTTCCTTTGAGGGATATCTGGCTTTCATTGTGTTGTAGACCCAATACTGGGGCTCCACAGTTATTTTGCATATTACTGTTTCCCAGGGAGCTTTGCACTTTGGATTGCTGTGTTCGGACTCTTAAATGAGGCTCCGGGATGTTTTCTGTAGCTGGTCTCCCTGAGATCAGCTATTATTATATTTAAAGATTGCATGATAAGTAATACTAAGCCGAGTAAGGTAATTAACAAAAGAAAAGAGAATATTGTGAATGAATAAGTTAGAGACTTGAACAATGAAGATTATGAAACATTGGGTTATTTAATTTATCAAAAAAGAGGGGCGATCTAACCACTATGTATAAATATATCAGGGGTCAGAACAGAGATCCATCATCTATTTATCCCCAGTACTGTTACTGTGACGCGGGGACATCCTCT
This sequence comes from Bufotes viridis, assembly GCA_033119425.1. Classification (NCBI taxonomy): domain Eukaryota; kingdom Metazoa; phylum Chordata; class Amphibia; order Anura; family Bufonidae; genus Bufotes; species Bufotes viridis. The sequence continues at coordinate 76,911,860 of CM065598.1, read as the reverse complement.
GCGTCTGGAGGAAAGAAGGTTTCTACACAAACATAGAAGATGATTCTTTACAGTAAGAGCAGAGAGCCTATGGAACTCTCTGCCTGATGAGGTGGTGATGGTGAATTCACTAAAAGAGTTCAAGAGGGGCCTGGATGTATTTCTTTGGAGTAATAATACTACAGGTCATAATTACTAGATTTCTATAGAAGGGTCATTGATCCAGGGAGTTATTCTGATTTCCAGATATGGAGTCAAGAAGGAAATTTTCTCCTAAATTGATAGAAATTAGCGTCTAACTCATCAGGGTTCTTTCCTTCATCTGGATCAACTTTGCAGGATAATAGGATGAACTAAATAGATGTATGTCTGATTTCAACCTAACAAACTATGTTGCTATGCACTGAGTATAGAGGCTTCACAGTTTTTTCTCTTTACTAGACTTTCTGAGATTTTAGCCTTTTGATGCAGTTTAGTGTGTTATTCATACAATACATGTAAAAACTTCTATACTCCTCTAATGTGAAAACTTGCCCTGGAGCATTTCTATCAGATAAAAATCACTACGCTTGTTTGGTCCTACTAACTGTTTTACTATACAGTAGTGCTGCCATCAATCATATCATTTTCTTAGAAATATTACATCCCAAAGATGAAAAAGAATGCCAGCATCTTTTGATGTTGCTGTAATTTTATTATCCAAAGTTGAAATTCACTTCCTGAAGACAGGTGCACACTGGGGTATATAAAAAATTGATATTTTTGTCTACTAAATGTCCGACAGCTGCAGAATACACTTGGTATGTCTAAGCTGGGAAGATAATTACAAAAAAGCATACAAACATATCAAGGTCAAGTATAAAATATGTAGTGTTATGCATATAATATATTGTATAACTGTTACATACCAGTTACTACTGTACTGTATACATGATGCTACACTATAAGCTTATAACAAGGATCTTTGGTTCAACACATTGACTCACTTCTAATTATTGCACTAGGTTTTGACTCATCTTCATTAGCCTCAGTTATAAACTAGTTCTGCTATTGAAATTTTCCTGATAGACAACCAGATAATTAAAATATCCATAGCAGCTGACAATGAGTTTAACTGTTGCTGAGAAATGATAAGGTAAGACATACAGTATACAGTATCAGTGAAAATTCCATGAATTTTCTTGATTATTTTTATTGTCTACATTGTAATTCATATTGTAGAAATTAACGTAAATAAGGAACACATATGGAATTGAAGAGGTTGTCTGATCTAAAATATTTGACAAACCTGCACCTGGATCTGAATAATTTTGTTATTGCATGTAATTAAAAATGTAGTATAGGCACTGAGTTATTCAATAAAATGTATCTGAATAGCGCCACCTGCTGTTTATTTTTTCTTATTTCTTTGTCCCACTCACTGAGATGGCCGCACATGCTCAGTTTCATCCTTCAACTACTTCTTGATTTGTGATTGGCAGAGAGCTACAGCAGAATGGACACGCCCCCTTAGCTACAGCAGAAAAGACATATAAATCTAGCAGAGCAACGAATGGGGAGATTTCTGGATCCATGTGAGGTACAAGGCTGGTTCTAGTTTTGTTAGAATGTCATCTACTATATGATGTCTGATTTTCATTTTTTACATTACACATGGAATAACCCCTTAAAGTAGTAAACAAAAACATGTTAAACAAACACAATTCTTCAAAGCAGCCCCCTTTTGCTTTGATGATACATGCATGTGCTTGACATTCTCTCACTCAGGTTCATGATGTAGTCACCTCCAATGGTTTCCAATAGTCTTGAAGGAGTTCCCAGAAGTGCTGAGAACTTGTCTTTAGCCTTTTCTTCACTCTGCAGTCCGACTCATCCCAAATCATGTCAACTGAGTTAAGATCACATGATTGTTGAGGCCATGTCATCTGACGCAGCACTTCATCACTCTCCTTCTTGTGAGTTTAGGGTCACTGTCTGGTTGAAAAACAAGTGAGGGTCCTACTAAGCACAAAAGCAGTAACATAGTGTTACCTGCAAAGCATACTTTGCATAATGTATAATATAAAAAGAATATTCTGTTTTTTTAAACACTTTTTTTAACTACTTAAGTTCATATATGTTCCTTCATCATGTCTTCGATATGAATCTACAATGCAGGAATTAAAAAAACAAACAAAAAAATACATAGAATGAGAAGGTGTGTCCAAACTTTTGACTGGTACTGTATACCTGCATGGAATTTGTACACACACTTTTTAAAGGGAACGTGTCACCCTGGGCAGATTGATATATAGTTTTATGGGAAACAATTCAGTAAAACTTGTAAGTTATCCATTAAAATCTCTGCTGTCTTTATGCTTGCGAGTCTTGTGGGTGGTCCTACTCAGCGATAAGACAGCCTTCCCTGTACGCTTAGGCATCCAGAGTTTTCTGTCAATCAGTGTGGGCAACACTCACATGATTTAAAGGGCATCTGTCAACAGATTGGTACCTATGACACTGGCTGACCTGTTACATGTGTGCTTGGCAGCTGAAGGCATCTGTGTTGGTCCCATGTTCATATGTGCCCACATTGCTGAGAAAAATGATGTTTTAATATATGCAAATGAGCCGCTAGGAGCAATAGGGCGCTATTGTTACACCTAGAGGCCCTGTCTGCAAATAACTTGAAATAACAAATGGTCAGTTGGTATGTGCTGTAGCCAGAGATTGGTCGTGGAATCAAGTGCCAAAGAGATGTGATGTCATCAAGTGATTAAAGGATGCCTGACATTTTATTAAAGCTTGCACAAACCCTTTTAATGTAAAAACCTACTACTCTAAAGCATGGTTTCAAATGTAACCATTTTATTAAATCTTCTCGCCTTTAAGTATTGAATGTCTATATAAGTGATTTACCAAATTTACAAGGGTAAATATTCATATATTTGATATCCAGCCATGTAATTTTCATGATGAAGGACCCTGAAGATATATTTTTTTTGATCTGTGCATCAGGATATCCCATGAGGTATACAGTATTATAGACTGTGAAGACCATATATATATATATGTATCTATTCCAAGCCAGGTGCAGACAATATTACATTTTGATTTCTCTTTCGCAATAAACGCAAAAAATCATTTTTAGGTCTTATGGGAAAGTCTTGATTGATCTGTACCTTTTACAGCATTAATTTGTGGTTATGAAATTTTGGTGCCCTGAGAATCCTGTTCAGCTTTTTCCCCCTTAGCAATGAAGAATGTAGACAGGTGGAAAAAGTAAATAAACCTAATTTGTAAACTGCGCTTTTAGCTGAAGATGTGCCAGGTTTTCAGCTAAGAGAAAGTACATGGCATCAATTTAAGGACAGCATACACCAAAACTTAACAACATGAAACCGGAATAATCCTAACACTTGTGGTTTTTAAAACTCCATGGTTCTGGGTTTCCCCAAGATCACCGTGAATACTCAACAGGTGCAGTAGCGCATTGAAAGGTGAGCGATCAGATTTTTTCTTTGTTTGGATACACCAAAAGTTACATTCAGTATTGCAACTTACTTGAATGAGTTTTCATTGTTTGTGTTAATTTCTGGTGCTTTTTTGGTTTGGCGATGTCTTTTAGATTACTGGCTATGATGTATTACACTACAATAAGCAGCAAACACAATATGAAATATGAATACTTGCTACTCTGAATTGATCAAGAATACAAGTCCATCAAGTCTGACTTATAATCATACCATCTTAATCCAGTGAATGCAAGCCTCACCATATTAGGAGAAAATTTATTTCCCTACTCCAAATATGATATCAGAATAAATCTGTGGATAAACATCCTATCTCCAGAAATACAGTACCCATAATTTGTAATATTACATTATTCAAGAAAGGCATTTGGGCCCCTCCTCAACCAACACAGCAAGTGTGGCAAAGAGTTCCATAGGCTCACTACTCTTAAAGTAAAGAATTCCATTCTATGATAATGGTCAAACCTTACTCTCTCTAAACGAAGAGCATTCTCCATGTAATATTATAGGCCTGGATCATAGAAAGATCTCTGTACTGTCCATTCATATAGTTTACATTATAATTAGAGATGAGCGAATCTAATACAACGAAGTGGAATTCGATCCGAATCTCAGGATAAATTCGATTCACCACTACGCCGAATTTCCTCATGCTTCATAGTAGCGAATCAATCTAGCCTGAAGTAATGTAAAAAAAAAAAATCATACTTACCTCCTCCATTTGCTTGTGGCAGGCCGGCCACCACCATTTTGATTGAAGATCATGGCCAAAATTCCGTGCATGGTGACGTATTACGTCACCACGCCGGCCAGCGTGATGTTATCTTTGCCACATGAGATTTCATGCTAAATCTTCAAGCAAGATGGCGGCGGCTGGTCTGTCGCGAGCAAATAGAGGCAGAAAGTATGATCGTTATTTTTTTATGTTAACTTTACACTGTTTTTACTCTCAGATCATGTATGAATGTGGCTTATGAGGGGTACAATGATGGGAACCAGAGCGAAGGGGCAGGGAAGGGGGTATGGTTACCTTGACTTGAAGCAAGGAGGCCGCTGCCCTCTTGACTTCAAGTCTGACTCGAAAATAGCAGAAGCAGGGGATAAAAGAACATTTTTTCCTGCTTTTACCGCATCGGACTGCAGGAAGAAAATCATCATTAGAAACAGACGGCCGGCTACTTGAAGGTACTGCTGGGGTGGTTTTTGCTACTGACAGGTTCCCTTTAAAAGTCCCTCCTGTACCTTAGTTAAACCGTTCCTTTCTTTCCTCAGTGCTCCTTCCTCAAATTAACTGATTTAAACTAAAAATATTTTAACAATTTTCAGTCTGCGATCTACATTTCCTTATTCATTTTAACACCCCCCCCATCCATGATAGGCAGTGTTCAACTGATCCTAGTTTCAGAGTTTTCTCATGTGAACATATTCCTCCTAGTAATACATTGAAGATATAAGGTATGTGTGTACAGGATGCTGATGTCTTTACTAGCTCTCATCTTATCAACATAGTTTTATTCCTGGGCTGCTTTCCTTTTTACAGGTTATGAGGGATTTCTTCTTCCTTGCATTGACAGACATTGACAAGCGTGTGATTATCCCTCCCCCCAACAAGTTCTCTCCTCTTTCTGTACAGCATGTAAGATCTCTACCCCCTACTCATCCAGACTGCCATGTCAGTTTTCTTTAGGCTACTTTCACACTAGCGTTTTTGCTTGATCCGTCAGGGTTCAGCAAAAACGCTTCCATTACTGATAATACAACCATCTGCATCCGTTATGAACGGATCTGGTTGTATTAACTTCAACATAGCCAAAACGGATCTGTCATGAACTCCATTGAAAGTCAATGGGGGACGGATCTGTTTTCTATTGTGTCAGATTGTGTCATAGAAAATTGATCCACCCCTGTTGACTTGCATTGTGGGTCATGATGGATCCGTCTTCCTCCGCATCCCAGGATGGAAAGCAAACCGCAGCATGCTTCAGTTTGTTCTCCGGTATAAGAACGGAACTGAATGCATTTTGGAGCATTCTGTTCAGTTACGTTTTGTCCTCATTGACAATGAATGGGGACAAAATGGAAGTGTTTTTTTCCAGTATTGAGATCCTCAATACCGGAAAATAATAACGCTAGTGTGAAAGTAGCCTAACACAGAAAAGTCCAAAAATACATTAAAGAGGATAGGGTCTAATACTGACTCCTGTGCTACCCCACTAGTAACAGGAACACAATATGAGCAGGTTACATTAATAACCGACTAAGTCAGTTATTAACCCAACTACACATATTTTCCCAAATAGTCTTATTATGACCATTGCTTCACCAATGATCTTAATCCAAGCCAGATGGTGAAGCCTCAGCGCATACAGATTTTATGGGACTGCTGGAGATAGCTGAGCACTCCAGCAGACTCACAAAGTTGAATAGAGTGGTGAACACATGTGCGTGTCTCCTTTCAATTCAAACAGGGAAACACAGATGACCATTCTAGTGATCAGTGGGGGCTGATTGGTTGGACCCTGCTGATCAGACAGATCCCCTATCCTGTGGATAAGAGATAAATTGTTGTCATGTGGCAACCAATTTAACCCCTTAGTGACCAGCCTGCTTGGTCAGCCATACTGACCAAGTGTTTTTCTTCCTTTTTAATTGTCGCATTCCAAAAGCTATAACTTTTTTCCCCGTCTATATAGCTGTATGAGGGCTTGTTTTTTGTGGGACCTACATCAGATCCCAGCCAGCCTTTACACACATCCGCACCCGATGGGAGACAGAGGGAGTCTGCTCCCTCTGTCAGTGCTTCACATGTGGGGGGCACCATTGCCCATAGAATGTAAAATGTTTAATAGCCCGGATCGGCACTCCTGTCTGTCCGGGTTGTTAGAGCAGGAGCGCGGATCTCATGGTCACTAAGAGGTTAACATCTAATCACAAAAGAAGAGTGGGTTTGAGCGAACCCGAACTGAAAAGTTTGGGTTCGTATTGAACTTTGCAAGTTCGGGTACCTGGACTCGAACCCAGACTTTTTCACTGAAGTTCTGTGTTCTGCCTTCATTTACCTTCACACAGTGTGCAGTCTGACATTCAGCATAAACCATTTCTGTCTTCCAAATAAGACGACTGTTTTCTGTAGTCTAACTTGTTTATTGCTATAAACAGGATTGTGAATTAATGTGCGATTAATTGATTGGTAAAACTATAAGAATACAAATAACATGTCTAAGTATATAGCATAGCATGAATCAGCAAAAACCATAGAACAGCATGTATTCTAACATTTGCATAACACTAAGCACATGTCCAAAATGGCTACCTATACATGGATTGCATGTCTAGCATCTAACAATATTCCAACTTCTTCCCTGAGTAACACTTATACCTAGCTAAACGGCACTGCATAATATAATATCCCTGAGACATAGGTAGATGTCACTCACCAGATATACTTGCAAAAAGATTGTGGAGTTTAAGAAGAAGATATGCAGATGTCCTCTGCTGATGTCCTGTAACATGGAGACTGAGCTTCTCCTTCCCAGAATGCCTTGTACTACCCACAATGCCTAGCACCACAAAGCAATAATCTTTATTAACAAGAAAACAAAGTGCAATACATTTTTACCACTGCTAGATGGTGCTGTGACCAAACTAGTAACTATAGAAATACAGCAAATGTGATCTGTAACAATACTGAAATGAATCTCCCTATGCTGGGACAGAACATTTGTGTTCGGGTGATTTTATCATTTTCCATTATAACATGGTTATAACAGAAAATAATATTCTTAAGACAGAATGCTAAATAAAATAGCCATTGAGGACTTAAAAATAACTCACCTCCTCCACTTGATCGCATAGCCGGTATTCTCTTCTTTCTTCTTTCTGCAGGACCTGCAAAAGGACCTGCGATGGGTGACGTCATCGCAGACCCTGCTAAATGAAGATAGAAGGACCTGCGGTGGGACAAGTTGGGGCCTACATCAGATCCCAGCCAGCCTTTACACACATCGGCACCCGATGACGTCATTGCAGATCCTTTTGCAGGTCCTGAAGAAAGAAGAGGATATCAGCTGCGCGATCAAGTGGATTAGGTGAGGTTTTTTTATTATTTTTAACCCCTCAATAGCCATTTTATTTAGCATTCTGTCTTAAGAATGCTAGTATTTATTGTTATAACGATGTTATAACGGAAAATAATGAAGTGAAGTCGGGTCCCCTTTAACTTTAATGGGGTCAGGGTTTGGGGTCAAGTTCGGGTCCTGAACCCGAACTTTGACCTGAAGTTCTGCGAACCCGGCGAACCAGAACTTCCACGGGTTCGCTTTCCCTAAAGAAGAGCTTTCAAATAAAAATGTCTAATAAAACACGTAAAATAAGTGCACAGTAAATTTATATATTATCATTAATGTATCCCCTGTATTTAGCATTAAGATGGAAACACTATTCAGTAAGAAAGATGTTATCTTTTGAAAGAATTAGGCATATTTTGGAGGAAGGGAATTTAAATGAGGAATGCATTTAAGAAGACAGACTGGAACAGCAATACAGACTTCAGCAGCTGTCATCATAGACGTTGGATGAAAAATATTCTTAAAGGTCAATTTCAACGTATAAAAAAAAAGCTGAATTAAAAAAAAAAATCTGGAGATCCAGTAATAGCAAGAATGATTCCAGATCATCAGAGTACTTCTTTTTAAAAGGCCTCTAAATTGAAAAAAAAAAAACGTGACATTGCATGTCTTTTAAAAGTGTAGATAAATAGAGAAATAGAAGGTAGTTGATATTATTTCACTTGAGGCTTGGAGTTAATATTTTAGTTTTACAATGTCTGGGAGGCCGAGTACCCATCTGTGTTACAGCTCAGTACAGACTTTAAGTTGCATAGTCTTAATACCTCACACATGCAGTATAGGGGTATGGGGTCCTAATTTAGCTCCTCAAGCCTCCAAGTTCATATGGAAATACAGCGAAAAAAGTAGCATGCTCCAATGGACGTCATATTATGGATGTGATCTCTATATTATAAGCATTCCTTTAAATACAGTGTTAGGCCTCTTGCACACAAACTTTTTTTTACTTTTACGTTAGTTTATTTGCGTTCCGTATATGGAACCATTCATTTTAATTGATCCGCAATAAAACCGGAATGTAATCCGTATGCCTTCTATTTATGTATTTCTGTTTTTCCGTTCAATTCAAAGATTGAACATGTCCTATTATTAATGGACAAGGATAGTGCTGTTCTATCAGGGGCCAGCTGTTCTGTTCCATAAAAAACAGAATACACACGGATGTCCTCTGTATTTTATGCAGATCCGTTTTTTGCCTTAGGCCTCTTGCACAAGACTGTATGGCTTTTTCATCTTGTATCCAGGCGATAGGCCGTATCTCATCTTGTATCAAGGCTGGAGCCAAGAGGGTACTAGAGCTTCTTTTCAATTGAACAGATTTCCCCAATAAATTTAGCCTTTTTGCTCTGATAATGTAATTAGAGATGAGCGAATTTCATGTTTGGTGGTAAAAGCAGAATTGCGTTATGGATTCTGTTACCACGGACCATAACGCAATTCTATGACGGAATGCATAACGGAATGCCTTTAGAGGCATTCCGTTATTCATTCCGTCATAATAGAAGTCTATGGCCTGCATAACGGATCCGCCCCATTTCCGTTTGCAGGAGAGGACTCATAAATCGTAGTGATGAGCGGCAGGGGCAATATTCGAATTCGCGATATTTCGCGAATATTTGGGCGAATATTCGCCATATATTCGAAAATTCGCAAATTCGTAATCTCTAGCCATTATTTTCTTGTTTGCGAAAATTCGCATAAAAAAATTCGCATAAATTAGCATAAAAATTCGCATAAATTAACATAAAAATTCGCATAAACTGGCATTTAAGATACCTTTTAAATACCAGCTTATGCGAATTTTATGCAAATTTATGCGAATTTTTACGCTAATTCATGCGAATTTTTTATGCGAATTTTCGCAAACAAGAAAATAATGCCATTATTTTCTTGCATGCGAAAATTTGCATATAAAAAATTCGCATAGAGCGAATATTCGCGATTGCGAATATATTTTGCGATATTCTAAATATTCGCGAATTCTCGAAGTGCTGATATTCGCGATTAAAATTCGCAATTCGAAAATTCGTGATCAACACTAATAAATCATTACATTCACTCATAAAGTTTCATTCGATTCAACAATTCCTTCTTGGTACATTATTTTTCTTGTCAATGAGTGTAGCTGATGATTCCTGCTTTTCCCTGTCTGCCTTACCACTACTGGTTCTGTAGGGCAATAAACCATAATTGTTTGGTGGTAGCAAATGGTGGCACAAGGCATGTCCGTCCAGTACTGCATATGTTTTTAATTGTATATTATGCAGTTTATTTTTTATTTCAGTACTTTGTGGTAATTATACACATATTGCAGTTACAGAATATATTTTATTTTATACAGGTTTATTATTTAGTGACCATCGTCTATTTCTTTTTTTAATTCTATATAGATTGTATATGGATTTTATTGATTCTGTTATGAGATTGTATTTTTAGTCATGACTTTTTTTTGTCATTTTTTTATATTTTAATTAGACTATTTTAAGGTTGACACTTGATATGCATAATGGTAAAAACATTAGAGTGTGAAGAATTTGTCTAATGCCAATGCTATCACGATAACCTTGCAAATACAAATAATGGTCACTTAATTACCTGAAGTAGCAATATAGAATAATCTTAGGATGCTTTAACTTTTTATTGTACAAATCATACAGGACACAAGGTAACAAAACCTGACTGATTGCCTTAAAAAATAGTGCCCCACTTTAGTACAGACTGTGTATGGTATTGTAGCTCACTCCCTGTCACACAGAGAAGTGTACTGCTATGTAAGAAGGCAGTCAAATTTTCCTAATTCTGTATAACCCTTTAAAGGAGTTTTCTAGGTTTTCAGGATAGGCCATCACTAGCTGATTGGAGGGGGTCCAACAACCCCCCACACACATTTATCATCTACCCAGACAGCGCCATTAACTACATAGTGGACAGAACTCGTCACTGCAGTGCTGCTCCTATTGACTTCAATGTAAGGAGCTCCCTCTGCTACTTAGTTGATGCTGCTGTTTAATTACAGTGCTGGCGCTTCACCCAATCTCCTATTTTGGTAAGGGTGCAGGGTGTTGGACCTCAGCTTGAGGATAGGCCATTACTTAATAAAAGGTGGACAACCCCTTTAATTACTCAAATGGGTGATGTCTTGTATATTCTGAAATTTCACTGTCTGGTTTGGTTTAAGACCAATATTGAAACTAGTATTGCAATGGATGAGAACATTTCTACCTATCTAACTCTTAAAAATGGCTAGTCTACAGGCTTAATTCCTCAATAAAAAAGTGGCATAGCATTGCCAATCCACTATGCTATAGGCAGGATGGAAGGCCTTATGGAAAATGTCCATAGCCAGAAACAAAGGTTCCAGTAAAATAAGTTTAAGGGAATTCCTTTTAGTTTAATTTGCTTTCCTGCAAAAGAGCTTCTATAATCCGTATGTCTATCTGTGTAACGTTATTGAACACACTCGGGAGCTTCGCTGTGCAAGGCTCAGGATGGGCCAAAATGCGTACCTATTATAAAAATAAAAGAAAGAGATTATCGAATTGAAGTGAGCGAGTGCCGGGACTCTTTCTATACTGTCTGTGTAACTATGTCTAAGTGTTTACTAGTTCCTGACTCTCTGCCGCCTGATCTGACCTAAGACTGTTCATCGTACTGACCCTGAGCCACTTGCCCTGACTTTTGAACTGTTTCATGGATTTGTACGTACTTTGCCTGCCCTGACCTCTGCCTGTTTCCTGACTACGTGTATTGCCTGATCTCTTTAAATTTTGCGCTGGTGTCTCTGACCAGGGGCGTAACTACCATAGCGGCAGACCATGCGACTGCTATCGGGCCCAGGGCAAGAGGGGGCCCAGTTGAGATCATCTCTTCTTCTACTGGGGGTGAAAACTTGGTCAGGACTCTACCCTCTAAAGAAACAGCTTTTAGCAAATGAAGCAGTGGAAAAAATGGCCCAAGGGTCACTGAAAGAGGTTTAGGCGGAAACCCTTCTGTCCTGTGTATGTGTGTGTTTGGGGGGGGGGGGCTGGTTTGATCTTTGCTATGGGGCCCTCACTTCTCTATGTACACCACTGTCTCTGACCCTAGCGGGTCAGCAGCTAGCCACACCAGGGCTATTACAATAGGGAGCAGTCTGGTGGGTCCCCTGCAGGGCCTAAACCCATTATCGGATTAAAGGGTAAAAACCAGGGGACTGCCAGGATAACACCCTCATGGCTAGCCAATAGTTAAAACAGTTGGTTGGCTCAGGGGAGTCCACACTATAGCCTGTAAAAGTATGGAATGGATTTTTCTGTGACAGGAATTTCAATGTATGGACTATTGTGCCTGCTGACCCATTCATTTAAATGTATGAGTCTTGTAGAAAAAAAATTACAAAACGTAAAACATGCTGCTATCTTCTTGGCAAGGGCTGATGGCTTGTACAGAAAACTGACCATGTAGATGTATCCATTCAGTTAAATGGGTCAGTATTGAGTCCACATGCTGTCTGTTCTGAACCCTGTGAGCAGCCAGATGGAAATATGATTCACCTGGAACCTACTTTACACTGGAAATACACAAATTGTTGAATAAAATTGGTCATATGATCATTTTGAAAATCTTTGTTCTTTATTTCAGTGACTGACAGCTGCTGGTTTGATATATGCTATAATACTGTTCATGGGCATGGCTTGGTACATAAATAAGAAACCGAAAGTACTTCAGACTTTGAATAAAAATTTATAAACAGTAAAATATAAAGCAGGCATTGTTAAAGGGTTCGTGCACATGGGTGTATAGAAAATTATGGAGGTAGACCATAGATTGGTCTACCTCCGATTCCATGTATAACAAGCTTATTTACTTTCAAATTCCTCTTGAATCTAACAGGAAAAAATTTTACATACTCTATTGCTTACTATGTTACAAATGTACTCTTCTCTGGAAGTTTTCTATGAGAACGTCTCCATAGTACGTTGCCATACAGAGGCTATATGGCAATACATGGATCCCCTGATCTCTGCAATAAAGAATTGCTGACATAAAGGCTCTATTAATGGTACACCTTTGGGGAAATTTTTTTTATAATTGCATTTTACTCATTTTATTCATTAGCCAAAATATTTATTTTTCATTTGGTTTTATTAAATCATTTGTCAAAAATGGTTAACTGTTGGTCTAACAGTGTGAATTGTAGGTCATCTAATAAACCTTATCACTAAATTACTAAAAGATCATAAACACTTATTTAAGCCACATTCTTATCAGTAAGATAAGACTTGAGCTATGTTAAGTGTTTTGGAGGTTAGAGATCAGAGATAAGGAGCTGTCCGATGAGTTGCCTGAAGGGAAACAGTAAAAACACAGAGCCTGCTACTAGAGAATCTCAAGACTGTACAGAGAAAGGGGTTCAACATTTTTAAGAAAGACTATTTGAAAAAAATATTTTAGCTAAAAATAATTACAATACAATAATAATAAATTGCCTTAAAAGTGTACATATCCTTTAATGAGGATGAAGAATGGACGACTATTGGCAGCACATTTCAGGGTATAATCAGGGATGTACAGCCAATAATAAACAGAACGGAATGAGGGTGGAATGACTGTGGTAGCAATTGTTCCTCCACTATTCACTTTGCCTGTGTAATAGACTAATGCAAGAAATCTAAACAATTACCAATCAATATGATTATCACTGATCGAGGCCTCTCCTGCCAGTGTAAAACGGCCCTTAGGCTTAATACACTCTAGCAAAATATCCATCAGTTTTACCTGTCGGACACACATGAAAGAAACAAGAAAAATAAATTTCTTTTGTGAATATTTTTATCAGTCCCCTTTTAGATTAAAAAAGATTGTCATACATTTTTCTATCATGTTCAATGTGTCAGTTTAATGTAGGGTAAATGTCACAATTAGTCCTTTTAGGAGAGTGTGATGTTAGTTGTGTCTTCGTAGCAAAAAGACTTTAGAAAGTAGGACTAGTTAGCTTGCTTTCCTTTAACCTTGTGTTTGCTGTTAATGTAATTGAGGGTGTGCAATTTTATATTTAAAGTCAATTTAAGTGGTATAACCTGTATCCTCCTCTGCTTAATCGTTTGTAGCTGTGAGCCTCGAGCACAAATTAAGCCCTTTGTCGCCCGCTGTGTGATAAATGAATAGAAGACATTTTTTCCTCTGTTTCAGTACATGGCGCTTTTTACCTTGTGCTCTAATGGCTTAACTGCATTGATACTACCTATGTATCTTGCGTAAGCTAACAATGCGGTGACATTGAGAGAACAACGCAATTGATTGCAGCTATTTAAAAGGCAACACGAAAAGGTACAGAATTTTTACATTCTTTGTGGAATTTGAAAGCTTAAATATTTTTATATTACCATTATTATATTATTTTATATACTATCAAAATTCTATATAAAATAACAGGAAAATGCAATCACTTGTGACTAGCCTGTTTTGGACCAAGCAATGTTTTTTAACTGTTTTCATCCATATATGTGGAAGGGGATTTTATCTTTGTACCTTTTTTTTTCCGAAAATCATTTTTCATTGGAAAAAGGTGTATTTTTTAACTTTCTTTTTCTTTTTACTAAAATGTTATTTTACTTTCATTTTTTGCTATTTATTAGCCCCAAAAGGGAACTTTGACATGTGATCCCTTAATCGTTTCTATAATACACTGTACGATGTATGTAGTACAGTATATTATACTGTCAGTAGTAGGATATTGATAGGCATACACTGAGGGAAGGCCTTGGGGCCTTCATTAGAAGACATCAGCAACCTGTGATATCATTTCTGGTGGTACTGATGCCTGGCAGAGGGAGCTACTTTTCTCTGAAACCTCTTAAATTCAACAGTTGCTATTGACTGCAGCATTTAAGTGGTCAAAAGGCTGGATTTGGGCTTCTGCCATTAGAGAAGGATCCCGGCTGTCACATGAGAGCTTAAAGGGGTTCTCAAGGAATTAAAAAAATTGAAATACTTATATATTATTTTATAATAAATATATTCACAAATAACTTTTATTACTTAGAATGGCTTGTTTTGTCTAGGGAGCAATCATTAGCAGAAATAAAATGGCCACCGTCCTATCAGTATACACAAAACCTGTCCTAATCACACAGGAGGACTTGTTACTTCACCACAATGAGCCATAGTGCTGCCTCATCCTCCTCTCTGCTCTGCTTGTCAGTAGTGTTGGGCGCGAATATTCAAATCGCTAATTTTTATTGCGAATATCGCCGCTTCAAGAATTTGCGAATATTTAGAATATAGTGCTACTGTATATATTCGTATTCGCGAATATTCTAGATTTTTTTCCCTCTGAACCCTTGATCCCTCCCTACTTCTTGCTTGTGGGCCAATGAGAAGGCTGCAATGTGTTTGTCTGAGCTTAGCAACATCCCTAGCAACCAATAGGAAAGTTGCCTACCCCTTACTAGATAAGAACCTCCCCAGCTGCCATTTTCTGTAGTTTTATGTAGTTCTGAGAGAGACAGCAGTGTCATTGCTGTGCTCTGTGCTTTATTCTGTCACATTAGATTAGATTGTTAGTTAGTTAGCTTATATATATAATACAGATAGTTAGTGGGAGATAGTCACTGTAGGTTAGATTGTGATATAGTGTAGCTGATAGGTTACAGTGCAGGGTGTTAGGTAGGTTCTGCTGTCCTTACATACATGCTACAAGCACGTTCACAACAATACTTAGTGCACCAATTACTAATATGTAGTCAGACTTGCTAAAACGTAAAGTTGCACATATTGCGCAAAAATATGCGCATCATTAATTGCTGATTTGCGCAATCGCGAAAATATCGGAGCACTCTATCTGCATATAAAGCTATTGTAATGTTCTGCCGTGCCAACCATTTTCTCCAGTCTCAGGA
Source organism: Bufotes viridis (assembly GCA_033119425.1). Lineage (NCBI taxonomy): Eukaryota > Metazoa > Chordata > Amphibia > Anura > Bufonidae > Bufotes > Bufotes viridis. Next base: position 76,896,362 of record CM065598.1, on the reverse strand, counting down.
AACTTCTAGCAGCTTGAAAACTGTAGCAATAGTGACCCACGCCTGTATTGAGCGTGCATTACGCGAATATTACATTTTTCGCAATCAAGAAAATAATCGCGAATTCTCGAACTTGCGAATTTATGACGAATATTTGCCCAAATATTCACAAAATATAGCACATTCAAATATTGCTCCTGCTGCTCATCACTACTTGTCAGGAATCATGATCCTGAATACAGGTGAATCTCTGTGGGAATGGAGAAGATGAGGAGACATGAGAGGAGGGTGAGTTGTTTCTAAATTCCCCAGACATTCAGCTAAAGTTCTTATCATCTGTATTCAAGATCATAATCCTTGACAAGTAGAGAGAAGGATGAGGCAGCTCTTTAGCTCAGTGTTGTGAAGTAACTTTTTCTCCTGTGTGATCAGGACATGTTTTGTGTTAACTAATGGGACCTCGACCATTTTGTTTCTCCTAATGATTGCTCCCCAGACAAAATCAGCCATTATAAATAATGAAAGGTATTTCAGAATATATTTATAACAAAGTAATATTTAAGTATTTTCATTTTCTTAATTCCCGGAGAACCCCTTCACATGCCTGTTCTTCGCTGCATGTGAGACTTGTGCAGCGCTTCGATTAAGCCACCTTAAAAGGACATGTTAGCAGTCACTAATAGGTTAACAACATGATTACTGTGGATTTAGTGGGACACTTGAAATTACATTTATACCAGAAACTGGCATAATTTATAACTAAAGTCTACACTAACTACTAGCTGGCGTGGATTTAAATTTTTGGCCCATAGAGGGCCACAGATACGCCTAATCTATTATGACGCATGTATTAGGAGCATCTTGTTCCAGCTCACAGGGTCAAGACTCAAATATGCGAATGCCAGTCTTAATAAATCTCTGTCTTGGTTTGGGAAATATTAGCTGCCAAGCAAGGACCACATGCTCCTTTTGTTTTTTCCATTCATTTAAATTTTTTTCCTACATTTTCTGTACCAAACTGAATTTAATTCCCGACTTTCCCTCTGTACAAATCACTTTTCAAAACACACATAGAATATTTTGTGCAGTTTTGGACTTCTAGGTATAATAAAAACATAGCCAAACTAGAATGGGAGAGGCAGAGGAGGGTGACAAAGACGTTTCTATAAATGTTAAGTATAAATCTGAAGGTGTCGGCCCTTTAAAGAGAGCGACGGGGAGAAAGCATAGCTGTTAAATATTTTTTCTCCAATGTATTTCCTGAGGAAAATAAACTGTCAGATGAAATGTGAATGTAAAAATAAATTCCCCATTAAAAGTGTCCGGTCTGACCCAGTACAACAGCGACTTAAAAAGATTAAAATAGACAAATCGCCAGGACCAGATGGCATACACCCCCGTATCCTAAGGGAATTAAGTAATGTCATAGCCAGACCCTTGTTTCTGATATTTGTGGACTCTATACTGACTGGGAATGTTCCACAGGATTGGCGCATAGCAAATGTGGTGCCAATATTCAAAAAGGTTCCAAAAAGAGAGGCCGGAAATTATAGGCCGGTAAGTTTAACATCTGTATTGGGGAAACAGTTTTAAGGTTTTTTGAGAGATGCTATCTTAGAGGATCTCAACGGAAAAAAGCAAATAACACCATATCAGCATGGCTTCATGAGGGATCGAATAAATTGAAGAGTGCTGTGGATTTCTCTACTTTTGTTTCATGAGGGATCGGTCATGCCAAACTAATTTAATCAGTTTCTATGAGGAGGTAAGTTCTAGACTTGACAGCGGATGTCGTATATCTGGACTTATCCAAAGCATTTGACACTGTACCACATAAAAGGTTAGTATATAAAATGAGGATGCTCGGACTGGGAGAAAAGGTCTGTAAATGGGTAAGTAACTGGCTCAGTGACAGAAAACAGAGGGTGCTTATTAACGGCACACACTCAGATTGGGTCACTGTCACTAGTGGGGTACCTCAGGGGTCAGTATTGGGCCCTATTCTCTTCAATATATTTATTAATGATCTTGTAGAAGGCCTGCACAGTAAAATATCTATTTTTGCAGATTACAGTAAACTGTCTAAAGTAATTAACACTGAAGAGGACAGTTTTCTGCTACAGATGGATCTGGCTAGATTGGAGGCTTGGGCAGAGAAGTGGCAGATGAGGTTTAACACTGACAAATGTAAAGTTATGCACATGGGAAGGAATAATGCAAGTCACTCGTACATACTAAATGGTAAAACACTTGGTAACACTGACATGGAATAGGATCTAGAAATTTTAATAAGCAGCAAACTAAGCTGCAAAAACAGTGTCAGGCAGCTGACGCCAAGGCCAATAAGATAATGGGTTGCATCAAAAGACGCCCGTGATGAGAACATAGTCCTACCACTTTACAAATCGCTACTCAGACCACACATGGAGTACTGTGTACAGTTCTGGGCCCCTGTTAACAAAGCAGATATAGCAGAGCTGGAGAGGGTTCAGAGGAGGGCAACTAAAGTAATAACTGGAATAGGGGGAATACAGTACCCTGAAAGATTATCAAAATTAGGGTTATTTACTTTAGAAAAAAGACGACTGAGGGGAGATCTTAAAACTATGTATAAATATATCAGTGGTCAGTACAGAGATCTCTCCCACCATCTATCTGCGTCTGGAGGAAAGAAGGTTTGTACACAAACATAGAAAAGGATTCCTTACAGTAAGAGCAGTGAGACTATGGAACTCTCTGTCTGAGGAGGTGGTGATAGTGAGTACAATAAAGAAATTGAAGAGGGGCCTGGATGTATTTCTGGAGTATAATAATATTACAGGCTATAGCTATGGGTCGTTGATCTAGGGAGTTATTCTGATTGCCTGATTGGAATCAGGAAGGAATTTTTTATTCCCCTTAAATGGGGAAAATTGGCTTCTACCTCACAGTTTGTTTTTGTCTTCCGCTGGATCAACTAGCAGGATGACAGGCCGAACTGAATGGACAGATGTCTTTTTTCGGCCTTATGTACTACAGTATGTTACTATTTTACTAATTCTACAAATCAATAGATTCCAATAGATATCAAATGTGGGCTTACTCAATTTAAATGCAATAAAGCCGATTAACTACAGTATGATCCGCCTTTCATATGTTTTAGTACAAATTGCACTGGTGTAATGCTAAAAGCTACACAGCTCTTAATAATATTGTTGCATGTCAACAGGTCTGTAGTGCAGAAATAAAATCGAAATACATTTTTGGCGGTAAACCGCTGACTGCAAAGGCCCCTCCCATCCTGGCCCATTCACTTTTCTAAAAAGAGCATGGCATAAGTGAGCAAGAAATGTAACTCTTTGTGCAAAAGGGGCTTTGCTCAAAATTGGCAGCTTTTTTGGAACTACATTTCTGCTACTTTTTAATGATATTTTCTATACCTAGGGCTGTAACCATGAGAACATAATCTAAGTCGGTAGGAAATAAGTTTTCACCATCATCATAGATGGAGATTCTTTACTGTATGTACATATATATATATATATATATATATATACATATATGAAACACAACACAAAGACACAGGTAAGCGGTAAATATATGTAAAAAGTAAAATGCATCACTGTGATTCAACCGTGTGATTCATCAAGAACTCGAATGCTGGCTTTCTCCGTGACATCTGAAAATCGTAACCATGGTGACCGACAACGGGAAGAACATGGTGTCGGTGCTGCGTCAAGGAAGGCTGAGCCATGCGCCCTGCATGGCATACGTGTTCAATCTGGTCGTTTAGCGGTTCCTGAAGTCTTCCACCTATCTGCAAAACATCATAGAAATGGACTTCAGCCACTCGTACACCGCAAAGCACACCCTTCTTGAGCTACAGTGGCAGAATGGCATCCCCCAACATTGGCTGATATGCGACATTTCCACCCGTTGGAATTCCACCCTTCATATTATGGACCTACTATACGAACAGATAACGACCATCCACGATTACTTAAGGATCCAAACGGATAGGAGTACTCCCCTGTGTAACTTCGATGTCAGCCAGTGGCAGCTCTTGCGTGACACCTGACGTTTGCTCAGGCCCTTTGAGGACGCCACATTATTTGTCATTTGCCAGGAGTACGGGATGAACAACATCATTCCACTGCTTCATGTCCTGGAACAGATGGTGGTAACAATGGCTGGTCAGGGGATAGGAGACTTGGCGCCTAAATCTCACAGCCACATGAGCCCTGTGGGGGCTGAACTGGAAGAGGAGGAGGAGGGAGAGGAGGACATTGGAGCACAGGCAATGTGTAGCAAAATGGGTGGTTTTTCTACTCAGCTGACAGGAGAGGAGGAGCAAGAGCAGGTAGAAGAGCTACATGGTGATGAGGAAGACAAGACAGAGGACCCAGATAAACCATGGCAGTATGCAGTCGATATGGATTTGGGGAGTTTTATTTCCGAGTCACTTGCACAAATGGCCCAATGCAAGCTCACTTGCTTGCATAGTGACAGCCGAATTGTCACCATTCGGCAGAGGGATGACTTCTGGCTCTCCCCCTTGTTGGACCCTCGCTACCGGTCCAAAATGGGGGCCCTTTTTACACCCACTAAGAGGGAGAACAAACTTAAATACTACAGAGACATCCTATGTATTCAGTTGGCCACTGCCTATCTGCGCCGTCGTTCATCCTCTCGCAGGTCTGACCGGGGGCGCCCTCTGTGCTCATGTTCCACTGCCATGGATGATGGGGAGGGGTGGGGTGGCAGGAGCAGCACCAGCTTCATCAGCAGATCAGCAGCAGCCTGAGTCTACAGTCGCTGATGAGCAGCTTTCTTTACCCGCATAGTGGAGAAACTACTCACCAGCAGCAGCAGGTAGACCTGGAGCAGGACCTGAACCAGCAAGTGGTGGCATACTTTGACAGCACCCTGCCACCCCAAGTTGAACATCCGCTGGACTACTGGGCAGCCAAACTAGATTTGTGGCCACAACTGGCCGAGTTTGCCCTGGAAAAGCTGTCCTGCCAGGCCAATAGTGTGGCATTAGAGTGAGTGTTTAGTGTGGCGGGGGCCAAACTTACCCCAAGAAGAACTCATCTGGCCACCCAAAATGTGGAGAGACTGACCTTTGTCAAGATGAATCAGTCCTGGATCAGCCAGGATTTCCACCCACCATTGCCTAATGCATCTGATTATATCATCTTCAATGCAGCCTCTCCCAAACTTTGACAAAAATGACCGGTTTCTTATGGCTACCTGCCTCAGCTACTACTCTGATGCTGCCACCCACCTGATGCCACACATCTGATGCTAAGTGCTCCTTCTTTCACCCACCTTCGTCAGTGGGCACTGGTAGCCACCCACCTCCCCACTCTGTCACCGGGTCACTTTGTGGTCTTCTGATGCTGCTGCTGCTATCTCCATACTATGTCACCTTGCTACTCTGTTGTCTCCTCCTAATGCTGCTGCTGCCGCCCCCTCCAGACTCATTTTGCCACTCGGTGGCCTCCTCATACTGCTGGTAACTCCAGACTCTGTCATTGTACCACTGGGTGGCCTCCTCATACTGCTGCCAACTACACACTCTGTCATTGTGCCACTCGGTGGCCTTCTCCTGATGCTACCACCTCCACACTCTGTCCTTGTGCCACTCGGGGGCCTTCTCCTGATGCTGCTATGCTGCTGCCGCCACCGCCAAACTCTGTCATTGTGCCACTCAGTGGCCTTCTCCTGATTCTGCTACTGCTGCTGCCGCCACTTTGGTCTCTGTCATTGTGCCACTCGTTGGCCTCCTCATACTACTGCCACCTCTAGACTGTAATTGCTCCACTCAGTGGCCTTCTCCTGATGCTGCTACTGCTGCTGCCGCCACCTCTAGTCTCTGTAATTGTGCCACTCGGTGGCCTCCACATACTGCCGCCACTTCCACACTCTGTCATTGTGCCACTCGGTGGCCTTCTCCTGATGCTGCTACTGCTGCTGCTGCCACCTCCACACTCTGTCATTGTGCTACTCGGTGGCCTCCTCATACTGCTGCCACCTCCGCACTCTGTCATTGTGCCACTCGGTAGCCTCCTCATACTGCTGCCACCTCCACACTCTATCATTGTGCCACTCAGTGGCCTCCTCATACTGCTGCCAACTACACACTCTGTCATTGTGCCACTCGGTGGCCTCCTCATACTGCTGCCAACTCCAGACTCTGTCATTGCGCCACTCGGTGGCCTTCTCCTGATGCTACCACCTCCACACTCTGTCATTGTGCCACTCGGGGGCCTTCTCCTGATGCTGCTCTGCTCCTGCCGCCACCGCCAAACTCTGTCTTTATGCCACTCGGTGGCCTCCTCATACTGCTGCCAACTCCAGACTCTGTCATTGTGCCACTCGGTGGCCTTCTCCTGATGCTACCACCTCCACACTCTGTCATTGTGCCACTCAGGGGCCTTCTCCTGATGCTGCTATGCTCCTGCTGCCACCGCCAAACTCTGTCTTTGTGCCACTCGGTGTCCTCCTCATACTGCTCCCACCTCTAGACTCTGTCATTGTTCCACTCAGTGGCCTTCTCCTGATGCTGCTACTGCTGCTGCCGCCACCTTTGGTCTCTATCATTGTGCCACTCGTTGGCCTCCTCATACTGCTGCCACCTCCAGACTCTGTCATTGTTCCACTCAGTGGCCTTCTCCTGATGCTGCTATTGCTGCTGCCGCCACCTCTGGTCTCTGTAATTGTGCCACTCGGTGGCCTCCACATACTGCCGCCACTTCCACACTCTGTCATTGTGCCACTTGGTGGCCTTCTCCTGATGCTGCTACTGCTGCCACCTCCAGACTGTCATTGTGCCACTTGGTGGCCTTCTCCTGATGCTGCTACTGCTGCTTCCACCTCCACACTCTGTCATTGTGCCACTCGGTGGCTTCCTCATACTGCTGACAACCCTCCAGTGATAAGGCTGGTGTAGGAATAACAGAACCTGTCCAGAGAGGACCAGACTTGCTGCTTTCTCCTAGCAGGGATGAGACTGCATTAGGCAAGGCTAGTCATCATTACACTGCCAACTCCACACTCATTGTGCCACTCGTGGCCTCCTCATACTGCTGCCAACTCCAAACTCTGTCATTGTGCCACTCGGTGGCCTTCTACTGATGCTGCTACTGCTGCTGCCGCCACCTCCACACTCTGTCATTGTACCAATCTGTGGCCTCCTGATGCTGCCACCCCCTCCACACTGTCATTGTGCCACTCTGTGGCCTCCTGATGCTGCCACCACCTGCAGACTAGGTCATTTTGCCACATGGTGGCCTCCTCATACTGTTTCCACCTTCAGATCCTTGTCATTGGGCCACTCTGTGGACTTCTCATGCTGTTCCCACCCTCCCCACTTCATGACTGGGCCACTATTTTGCCTTTCGGCCTGGCTGGCATCATCATTTATTTGACCTTTCTTCTGATCTGTCAGAAGGAAGGAAAAATGAGACACACAACAGATCCTGTCTGTGTATCGGCTGTAAGTCCTGTATGGTCCCATCAGAATTGGCTTGTGATTTGGTAGCCAAAAGCAGGAGTGGGTACAAAACACAGAAGACATGCAAATATTCCATTCACGTGTCATCTCTGTTTTAGATCCAATCCTGTTTTTTTTAGCATTAGCAATACTTATGGATTACTGACCAAATGCTGACCGAGTGAAGGCGGATGCTCCACAGACAGGATCCTTTTTTTGTGTGTTATTGTTCTGATGGATCAGAGGAAGGGCAAAACAATCAGTGATGTCAACACAAACTTACTGCTGACACCCTCTCCACTCTGTCAGGGGGCTCTACTTGTGTAAGCGTTTAATAGAACAGGTTCTGTAGACATCTATGTGGAATCAGCTGAAGTGGGAGTAAAAGGAGTAGGCTTCTTCTTGACGCTAACAAGGCTGAGTTCATACTTGAGTTATTTGGTCAGTTTTGGCCCCGTGACTGCCCAAATAAGTGAAGTATGCAGTAATTCTAAGAGCGACGCCTGTCATCTGCATGTCATACGGTCTCACAGTATTATTTCACTACCAAAGCAGACTCCCTATGCGTGTTACTGCAAGGCACAGTGTTCTACAGCACTATAAAGGCTCTCTGCAGCCCAGTAATAGCCTTTTTTGTAACGAGATTTGCCGCAAATAAATTTGGATCGAAGAAAAAAAAATCTGGAAAATTCGGCGAACCAGCCGAATCTAATTTTTTTAAAATTCGCTCATCTCTAATATTCACCTTCTAGATTAAAATTGCATATCTATTCTTTCCTTGTACAATTACCTCTGCACAGGTCATAGAGCATGCCTAGAAAACTCTCCCATATAAGTCAATGAGGTCCCCTCCTGACCGTTGTGTCTATGGCCCATGGTGCTGCCATAAAGCAATTTTTAAATTCTTTCCAAGTGCTGTTAAGAACAGCTCAGGATAAAAAATCTGTAATGTTGGCATACTCCCATACACGGTACACCACCCTTTTATGAAGTTTTCCCCCTCATGCAACTACTGTTTATTGGATTTCCATCTTTAGTCACACCTTTAGCTAAGTTAGACTTGAGACAGTTGTCTCGTACCCCAAAACGCGTCGTCAATAAAAGTTCAAAACTTCATCTGTGCTTTGGCTCGTGTCTTGCACCTACTGACGATCAATCCAGAGAGGTGGCAGCAGTGGCGTAGCGTGGGTTGCCAGAACCCGGGACAAGCCAAGTATTGCGCCTTCCCCAACCTGTGGCCACACCCCTTTTTACAGATAACGTAGTAGATATCACTTGCAGTCATACGTAACACCACAGATAACTCAGTAATAACTCTCCGAGTACAGATAATGCAGTATATGGGTGCGAGTCCCCAGATTTCAGAACACACACAGTTTGACCTGAAGTCTGGGGCCAGGCTGCTACAGTGTGGGCCAAATTCTATATCAACCCCCCCACCCCCATCACTACAAAACATACAGGGTAATACAGCACCCCATATCTCTTACATCCAGTGACGTCTCCTTTGATGTAGATGTTCTCTTTCCCCATCTTCTCCTTTCAGATCTTTACACCAGACCACCAATTTCCAGCCAGTTCTCATCTCAGCAGTTTCACACAAAAAATCTTAGTTTACTTCTTTTCAATCATCCTCCCATCTTCTGGACAAATCGTCCTACCACCCCAATACTGTGCCCCTGTGCTTCCCAATATTATACTGCAGAAACCGATAAACCCCCTGATAATAATAGTACCACACAGATAATGCCCCCTTCAATAATTATTGGCACACAGTGCTGTAAAATAACTGCGCCCAGCAAATTGTGCCCCTGTCATTAATAGTGTAAACATAACGTCCCCCAAAAATAATTGTGGTAAGCTGATACTGTGCCAGGGTGCCCCCACAGTAATAGTGCGCCCCAAAGTCCCACCAATTGTAATAATTCTTTGCTAGAGCTCACGTGGTAGTAACAGTGCTCCTACAGTGACCCCAACATGTTCCCACTGTGCCCTAGAAGTAATAATGCTCCCATAATGCCCATACTAGTAATCATGTTCCCTATAAACCCCCAGTAGTAATAATTCTCCTTATAATATGACAGTACAAAAAATGCTTCCTTATAATGTGTGCCAGTGCAAAAAAATACCCCCTTTTAATGCCCCCAGTTGAGCTAATTTCCCCATAATGCCCCCATAATGTGCCAGTATAAAATAACCCTGTATAGTGCCCCCATAGTGCTGCCCTGCCACCGCCAGAGCACTGGTGTGGGACTCAGCCGGTAACACGGTTCTCCGATCCAGTTGTAATTTTAACTACCAGTAATCGAGAACTGAAGGGAACTGGCTGAATCCCATGCCTGCCTCTACCGCTGCAAGTCTACACTGGAGTTGTGTCCAGTCAAGCACAACATTTACAGGTGAGCAGATTATATAACCCTCTTTCCTACCGTTTATTTGCTCCTTGACACTTCAGAGAAGTGGCAATGCTGTCCCTTCACCTTTCCATATCTCTTGCACATCTTGTACTGATGCACTCTGTCTCGTTCAGGGTGCCCTGTGCAGTGAAGATTGGTGTACAGCTCCTGATTTCCGCACTTCTTTGCGCATGCTCCAAACAAGGGGGACAGTATGTCTCATTCATGCAGCCTGCACATGCAGTTCCTGGCTTTGACGCTTCTGTGCACTTGCACCTGACAAGAGGAACAGTGTGCTTCCGTTCCTCTGTTCATCCTGGCTAAGCGCAAACCTTCCAGGCGCACACTGCCCCCCTTGTGTGGCGCATGGTCAGAGAACTTCAGAAATCAGCAGTCGTACACAAATCTTCACTGCGCATGCGTCCTGGACAGGGCATAAGCCAAGGAATAATGCTGCCATTGCTCTGAAATGTCAATCAAGGGACAGGAGGCAGGACATGGTGACTGTGACTATGGTAATGCAAGAGCCTCCTTGACTTGAAATTGCTCATTAGCATAAGGCAAGAGTGGTGGATAGAGTTGATTTTCTCTGCAAACATGAAACACAAAACCATAATAACAGCACCATCGGGGAGAACATGCTTGAAATGTTAAGGTAATGAGCACAGTTAGGGTACTTTCACATTAGCGGCAGGGGAGTCCATCAGGCTGTTCAGTCCTGCCCCCGGACTGCTGCTCCGTCCCTATTGACTATAATGGGAGTGGGGGCAGAGGTCCGGCAGCGGAACTCTGCCTCTGCCCAAATTATAGTCAATGGGGACGGAGCGGCAGTCCGGGGGCACACGTGAACTAGCGGCAGGACGGATCCGACAGGCTGTTCACCCGCCGGAACATCCTGACAGATTGACCTGTCATTGGTGTGAAACTAGCCTTACATATGGAATATCTTGATGACAGGTTCTTTTGAAGGTATTTGGAGGGAATTTGCACAAATCACAAATGGTTGTATAAAATGGCAAAAATACGATTGTTTTCAATATTTGTTGGTTTAAAACCACTGAGAAATCACTGGTTAAAATCTCAGAACTCTAAAATATATATATATACAGTAATAACAAAAGACAAGAACTGAACCACATACTCTAATTTTACTTGATAATTAGAAGTTCTTAAAATGGCATCCGTAATTGAGTTGATATTTAATTCCATGTCTAGAAAGGGGACTGGGACTCATCAGAAACTTTCTAAGTCCTGCAAATGAATGCCATTTTCATTTCTTCTTGTCATTATCTGCATGTTCCAACAGATAGGAGTCCTTAAAATCAGAAATTAATATAGCGCAGTAATCTAGGCTTGGAGGTGTCTATTTAATGATATAGAAAGATACTTGACATTATATTCAACCCAAAGATTATTCAGAATAAACTAATTCATCTAAACTTTATATTCTTCACATCCTCACATCCAACACAACACATCATTTTGCCCATTAGGGACTATGCCCCATTTCACTATTGCAAATTTTCTTAACATAAATTCTAAAATTTCGATACTACTATTAAAATGATTGATGTCTCAGACCAGGCTTGTCAGGTTGGTTTCTGTTGACGTGTGCATTTTTCCCCTCTCTACTCTATTCTACATATTTATACTTATTTTTATATATTTTTGCCACATAATATGTCCTTGAAGACGATGCGGGACAATGATGACACTCTTCTCCAACTAAAGAGGCGGGACTCATCTAGGTCTGGGTCTAAGACCCAGCAGCTCTGTTATGTTCGAAGACGTCTGGTGTGATCGCCAGACCCAGTAGAGCAAGGCAACGCCGCTTCTTTAATTCACTGCATGGTGCAACACTGGGAAGGCTGGAAACTAGAGAGCAGAAGCAATAATAATCTACTTCTGTCTTCTCCTCTAAGCAACAGATCTATCTCTCAGCTGAACTCTGTCTATCTAAAAGACAGAAAAAGATCAGTAGCGCTGTCAGTTCAAATCGGGTACAATCTTTCCGAAACCGTCGGTACTAGGTCCCACAGTATCACTTCACAGAAATAAGGCAGCACTCCGGAGTATGGTGAAGGGTGGAGGACCAACATGTATTCACTGCAAAAGCAACGTTTCAGCCTAACCCAATAAGGACTTTCTGAAAGGTCTCATGGTGTTAGGCTGAAACATTGCTGTTAGGCTGAATAAATGTAGGTCCTCTACCTTTCATCATACTCCGGAGTGCTGCCTCTTTCCTGTGAATCTATCTGTCTATCTATCTATCTATCTATCTATCTATCTATCTATCTATCATCTATCTATCTATCTATCTATCTATCTATCTGTCCGTCCATATGTCTGTAATGTATACTTATTAGCTATCTAGCTATCTATCTATTAAGATATCTGTTTCCTATCTTTCTTCCTATCTACCTTTTTATCTATCTAATCTATTTACCTATTTATCTATGTAGTATCTATGAATAAAAGCAGGTCCACCACCTTTCATCACATTTGGAGTGCTGCCTCTTTTTTGTTCAGTCTATATCTATCTATCTATCTATCTATCTATCTATCTATCATCTATCTATCTATCTATCTATCTATCTATCTATCTTTCTATCTATCTATCGATCTATCTATCTATCTATCTATCTATCTATTTATCCATATATTCTTCCTATATGTTATCTATTTATCTAAGATCTATCTCTGTCATGTATATCTACTTAGATATTTAGATATCTGTCTCCTTTCTTCCCATTTACTGTAGCTATCTTTTTATCTATCTAAGATCTACCTATTACCTATCTAGTATCTATCTATCTATCTATTTATCTATCTATCTATCTATCTAATCTGGTATCTATCTATTTATCTAAGATCTATCCATGTAATGTATATCTACGTTTAGCTACCTAACTATCTATTTAGATATCTGTCTCTTATCTATCTTACTATGTAGTATGTAGTATCTATGGGGCACTTTTTTTAAGACCAGCGTTTTAGACGCAGGTGTTAATAAAGCCCCATAGCTGGCGGAGGATCCTCTCCATAACTTCAGCGCATCCAGCGCCAGTTTTAGATATAAGCTAGCTTCCTTGCTGTCTTACATTTAGACCATTTTCTATACCTAAACCAGGCGTAGAAAATGATAAATGAGGTGGGCCTTCCAGCCCATCCCCCTCCCCGCCCATGCCACAATTTTAGACCTGGCGCGAGCTGGGCAAAGTAGCAGATAGCAGCACAAATAACCGCTGCGCTGCCAGATGCGCCTCCAATATGCCTAATTTAGCCGCATTTCAGAATAGTAAATGACCCCCTATATTTTTAATTTATCTATCTAAGATCTATCTCTCCTTATATCTATCCATTTATCTACTATCTGTCTACCTACCTACTTTACCTATAAAGTAAAAATCAGCAGCACTGTTAAACTGAAGATGGGTGCCGTTCCCCCAAGACGTCAGTCCTTGTTCTCACAGTATCCTCTTGACATCTATCCACTATCTATCTATCTATCTATCTATCTATCTATCTATCTATCTATCTATCTATCTATCTATTTATCTATCTATCTATTTATCTATCTGTTATCTATCTACTATGTATCTTCTATCTATCTATCTATCTATCTATCTATCTATCTATCTATCTATCTATCTATCTATCTATCCATCTATCTATCTATCTATCAACTATCTTTTTATCGATCTATTATCTATCTATTATCTATCTATCTATCTATCTATCTATCTATCTATCTATCTATCTATCTATCTCTATTATCTATCTATCTATCTATCTATCTATCTCTTATAGCTATCTATTATCTATCTCCTATCTATCTATCTATCTATCTATCTATCTATAATCTATCTATCTATCTATCTATCTATCTATAATCTATCTATCTATCTATCTATCTATCTATCTATCTATCTATCTATCTATCTATCTCTATTATCTATCTATCTATCTATCTATCTATCTCTTATAGCTATCTATTATCTATCTCCTATCTATCTATCTATCTATCTATCTATCTATAATCTATCTATCTATCTATCTATCTATCTATCTATCTATCATATCTCACATTTGGAGCACTATCAGCAACAAAATCTCTTTTGAGTGAAAACCTTAACAGTGACCACAGAGAAGGCTATGTCTGGAGAACATGAGCCCAGATGATGGAGAAAACCCCTCCATATGTCCCTCTGACATGCCTGCGTTCTTCTCCTTTTTGTCAGCATGAAGCATGTGCCCAGTCACCTGTATAAAAATCTTCATATTTCCATCACAATTCTATAGAGAAATCATACGGGAAGCTTCTTCATCTTACATGACACATCTTAGTGTAAGTAAGATAATGTATAGAAGATAAAAATATTGATCCATTTTATGCAGATTGATGCCTTTCTGTCTTCCAGAAATAGTTAACTTTTTTCTTACCTTTGGGAAATGAACTATAAAAGTCACAGTTTATTAAATATTGTTTCCCCTTATGCTTTGTCACTCCAAATTCACATTGAAGCAGAGTATGATGGAGCGATTCAATATATCGTGTGCTGAGATATCTGACCTTTATAACTGTCTATTTTATGTGCCTTTTGCTCTTCAATCAAATCAGATAATTTCACCTGTCTGAGTCGGGCACAGGTAGGTCCTGGTGCCTTCTTCCTCGTATTGGTCACCACTGTTTATGTTGTCAAATGATGTTTTAGCCTTTGTGAATGTTATTTTAATGACGTGATCATGGCGATGGCCTAGATACATGCACGTCATACATAAAAGTTCACAAACCCAACATAAACACAAGATGCAAGCACAAAGACCTTTAACAGGGCCACAAAGTCAACTGTTACAGATGGCAACAAAGTCATGGAAAAGTATGTCTAAAATAATGAAAATGTCCTTTTCAAGCCATGTGGACGTTATGTGCGTCGGATGGTGCCTCAAGAGATGAGTCCAAAATGAGAGCTATGTTGTGAGTTCTTATGGACAGAGAAGACAATTTATCTTTTAGACAGTTTTACAAATCTTCCTCATAATCTTTAACCCCTTTGTGACCCAGTTTTTTTTTCATTTTTTCATTTTCGTTTTTCACTCCCTGCATTCTGAAGCCATAACTTTTTTATTTTTTCATTGACATAGCCGTCTGAGGGCTTGTTTCTTTGTGGGACAAGTTGTACTTTCATTTAATATTAGAATACAGTGGGGAGCTGGAAAAAAAAATCTATAGTTTTTATTGATACCATTTTAGAATGTGTATGATTTTTTGGGGGGAGGCAAAGCTGCAAAATAACATTGAATCAGCCAAATCGACTTTTGTTTTCATTATAGTGTTTACCAGATGGGGTAAATACATATGTTTTGTCTATGTATTTATTTATATTCTGCATTTACTTTTATATTTTATTAGTATGGGCATTTTAGAATGTGGTCATCCTAATAATTTTTCTTTTTTTTACTTTATTTTAATAAGGGGAAAGAGGGTGATTTGAATTGATATGTGTTTTAAATATTTTTGCAAACTTTTTTTTTTACTTTTTTAACATTTATTTTAAGTCCCCCCAGCAGACTTGAACATGCAATCATCTGATTGCTTCTTCTATGGACTACAATGATTTAAGACAGGGATGCTCAACCTGTGGCCGCTGTAAAATTACAACTCCCACCATGCCCTGCTGTAGGCTGATAGCTGTAGGGAGTACGGGCATGCTGGGAGTTGTAGTTTTGCAACAGCTGGAGGTTGGGCATCCCTGATTTAAGATATCAGCCTATGAGATATTCACTGTGTTCATGTAGAGCCCTGCTCTAGGTTGTGACAGATCTCATGCTCTCCAGAAGACCCCAGGCTGCTATAGCAAACAAATGGCTCCCTCAGTCTCGGCACAGGGGAGCGTTCGGGTACTGGGAGTACAGCAGCGCTCGGATGCCTTGATCACAATTGACCATGGTATCTGAGGGGTTAAAAGTCTGATCATGGGCAACGCCTCTGGGTATCTGCTGTGTAACACAGCAGAAACCTAGTGGCGATAGTGTCCACTCATCTTCTGAGCAGGCATCATCTTTAAAGACCAGACAGGTGTGGGTCATGAAAGGGTTAAAAAAGACAATACTTTGAGGTGATTTTTCTCAGTGTATTATATTCGGTGCTCACAGCAATATATATTAAAGGAATACTAATCGCTAGAGATAAGTGAATCTATTCTAAATTAATCAAATTTGTCCTCAATTTTTAAAACTTTGGGTCCAATCCAAATCTGAAATTGAAATTTCTCAAAATCAGCACTATCAATTTTTCAGATCAGAGGACAGGAAAGATGAAGGAGGATCACATGACCTCAAATGGTGTGTGTATATTGGCTTCCAAATAGTGAAAAATATTTGACACCACTTTAAAAACAAAACACAAAAAATCCTAAAGTGCAGCCTACAGAGGCTGATTCTTACCATGGATTGATGTTAAAGAGCTTGAAATGAGTTGGATACAGTCCTAGCAGAATGTCATATACAGCGTTTCAGGGCAATTGGAGCACTTTTGATTCTGGTCGAATACATTTGGAACCAAATCGAATTGAGTGATTCAGTCAAATGGAATCTAAATCAAATTTCAAGACTTTGCTCATCACTAGTAAGCACTGAAGGTAACCCACATCAGCGAGTGATAGGGTGAGTGGTAATTTCCTGTGTGTCGAAAGGGACCGGGATGTGAAGACTGGTGGGAGACTGAAGAGCATCAAAACAGGAGAGATTGTAGGATGAGCGTGACTCGTTTTTTTATAACCAACTTTTATTTTTAAATTGAATTAACTGGAGGACCAATGGTTGGGAACATTGCTGCTGTGTAGGAAAGATGCCCAATTGACCTTGGTCAATCTATTGTTAGGATTAGCGAGTGTCCCATAGGTTGGAGCTCCACCAATGATAACAATATGGCATATCATAGAAAGGGAACATGTCACCAGGAAATTCACAGTTAAACCAGACATGATAGACATTTACTAAGCCCCTTACGCCACTATTGTGGCCTAAAAAAGTCATACATTCTGGTGTAGGCCATATGTAACATAGTAACATAGTATATAAGACCGAAAAAAGACATTTGTCCATCCAGTTCGGCCTGTTTCCTACAAGTTGATCCAGAGGAAGGCAAAAAACCCCTGTGAGGCAGAAGCCAATTTTCCTCACTTAAGGGGAAAAAAAAATTCCTTCCCGACTCCAATCAGGCAGTCAGAATAACTCCCTGGATCAACGACCCCTCTCTAGTAGCTATAGCCTGTAATATTATTACACTCCAGAAATAAATCCAGTCCCCTCTTGAATTCCTTTATTGTACTCACCATCACCACCTCCTCAGGCAGAGAGTTCCATAGTCTCACTGCTCACGGGCGTCTATGCCCCTTTTGATGCAACCCATTATCTTATTGGCCTTGGCAGTAGCTGCCTGACACTGGTTTTTGCAGCTTAATTTGCTGTTTATTAAAATTCCTAGATCCTTTTCCATGTCAGTGTTACCGAGTGTTTTACCATTTAATATGTACGGGTGACTTGCATTATTCCTTCCCATGTGCATAACTTTACATTTGTCAGTGTTAAACCTCATCTGCCATTTTTCTGCCCAAGCCTCCAATCTATCCAGATCCCTCTGTAGCAGAAAACTGTCCTCTTCAGTGTTAATTACTTTACACAGTTTAGTGTCATCTGCAAGAATAGATATTTTACTGTGCAAGCCTTCTACAAGATCATTAATAAATATATTGAAGAGAATAGGGCCCAATACTGACCCCTGAGGTACCCCACTAGTTACAGTGACCCAATCTGAGTATCTACCGCTAATAACCACCCTCTGTTTTCTGTCACTCAGCCAGTTACTTACCCACATACAGACATTTTCTCCCCAGTCCGAGCATCCTCATTTTATATACTAACCTTTTATGAGGTACGGTGTCAAATGCTTTGGAGAAGTCCAGATATATGACGTCCATTGATTCGCCTCTGTCAAGTCTAGAACTTACCTCCTCATAGAAGCTGATTAAATTTGTTTGGCATGACCGATCCCTCATGAAGCCATGCTGATATGGCGTTATTTGCTTATTTTCATTGAGATACTCCAAAATAGCATCTCTTAGAAACCCTTCAAACAGTTTACCAACAATAGATGTTAAACTTACCGGCCTATAATTTCCAGGCTCTGTTTTTGGACCCTTTTTGAATATTGGCACCACATTTGCTATGCGCCAATCCTGTGGAACATTCCCTGTTATTATAGAGTCCGTAAATATCAGAAATAATGGTCTGGCTATGACATCACTTAATTCCCTTAGGATACGGGGGTGTATGCCATCCGGTCCTGGCGATTTGTCTATTTTAATCTTTTTAAGTCGCTGTTGTACTTCTTCCTGGGTCAGACAGGGCACTGTCCAATAATTTGAAACTTTTTAAGGCATCTTGCCACTTTGAGACTAGCATAAAACTTCAGATTCTGGGGCATGGCAAGGCAGAGATTCGCCTTATTTATTTAGCAGCATCTGCCACTTAGTAAATTAGGTGCATCTCAGGCCAGCGCAGGTAGATTGTGGCTACTCCAGTCTTGACAAATTTTATTATTTATTTATTTTACATTAGCATCAAATTGCCCCCAATGGGGCTCACAATCTAAGTTCCTTATCAGCATGTCTTTGGAGTTTAGGAGGAATGCGGGGTATCTGGAAGATACCCACGCAAACACAGGGGGAACCTACAAACTCCATGCAGATGTTCTCCTTGGTCAGATTCGAACCTAGGAGGCTGCAAGTACCAGTGCTATCCACTGAGCCACTGTGCTGCCCCCCAATGCTTTGTAGGGCTAGCTCAATCAAATATAATGACTCTTTTCATTTAGTGATCCATCTCTGCATTCTAGTGCGGGAAAAAAACACTTTTAATGAATATTCAAATTAGCTCAAGGTCGGCCTCAGGCTACTCTGTGCACCTTTGCTCCCTTTTCCTCCCTTTCCTTTTCGATTGACACAGCCAAGTTTCTGCATCATCATCCAGTGTGGCCCTGGCCTCTTGTGGGAGGAAGCTTATTGCATATTGCAATTCAGTGCTGTATTTAGTGAGTTCTTTAGCACCTTCTACTGGTGACTGGATCTGCTGCCATTAAATCTATGTCTAAGCAGGGGATTTGGCGCTCTGTCTTAGAAAATCAAAGCGGCACCCTGTTGACTGTTGTTGGTGGGTGCTTTTGGTAGGGTAACCAGCCCCTACAACCTTTAGAAATAGAGCATAGCACTCCAAATATGATGCAAAGGTGAATTCTATTGACATGATTTCAAATCAAAAAAATGTGTGACGTTTCAGTGTAAGGGTTCTTTCACACTAGAGTTATTCTTTTCCGGTATTGAAATCCGGTAAAGGGTCTCAATGCCGGAAAAAAACGCTTCCGTTTTGCCCGATGCATTCTGAATGGAAAGCAATCCGTTCAGTATGCATCAGGATGTCTTCCGTTCCGTCCCTTGTACGGTATTTGACCAGACAAAAATTCCGGAACACTACCGCACTTGCTGGATCCATCATTAATTTCCATTGGAATATATTAATGCCGAATCCGGTCTGCACATGCTCAGTTCTTTCTAGCTTTGAAAAAATTTAAATACCGGATCCGTTATTCTGGATGATACCAGAAAAACGGATCTGGTATTTCAATGAATAAGTCTACCGGATCCGGCAAGAACAGCTTTACGTTTGCATACAGTTTGCCGGATCCGAACAACGCTAGTGTGAAAGTACCCTAACACAGACCTTTTTCAAACACTACAAAAGATCAAAAGGAAATATACATAAGATCAAGAGTAAACACACATAAATAAACCTAATTAAACGGCATAAACAAAAAGAAAATGCACAACATGTAATGAGAAAGGGATTGTATCTGTCATATCTGGCGGATACAAGAACTACTATGTTCTTTTTGATTTGTTGCAATGTATTTCAGGACTGTATTTTCATGTACTTGTGGAAAAAAAAAAAAACACTGAGCTTTTCATTCTGAAGTGCTGTGAAGTCAATATTCCATACTCCTGGTAAGCAATCAGTTTGTGTTCATTAGGATGGACATGCTTGTCTCTGTGGAGCACATATTAAACAAAGACCATTATAACCAGGTTTCAGGGAGAGAAATTTCACAGCTTTTTTTTTTTCTTTTAGGAAAAAAAAAAAGCATTTTTTCTCTTACCTTTGTAAGACAATGTTGATATTGGAGAGAGCAGACAACACAAACTCAGCATAACTCTATCATATCATAATTTGTCATATACGCAACCTACCTCAGTGGATTTATGGACACACAGGAGACATTAGGAAAAAAGACTTAAATAGAAGCATTGAGAAAATGTTGATCAGACTGTGATTTTTTTTGGCATCTGAAAAACAGACACTAGATAGATAGATAGATAGATAGATATAGATATAGATGATAGAGATAGATAGATAGATAGCTGTTAGATGTTAAGGAAGGAGTTGCTGAAATTTTAACATTTTGATTAGTGTTCACTACGTTGTGTTCTTTTAAACAGGGTCATCAGGCAGACAACAAACCAGAAAGCTTTTCATCAGCTTAATAGTGGCTGACATTGAACCATACAATGGTGGACACCATTCCTTATGCAGTAATAGAGAGGCTGGCATAAATCATCCATAGAAGGGCAGGGGATTGTGGGGCAGCTATTGGGCTTACGAATATGTGGGGCACGTGAGATGCATGTCCTTGCTTTCACAGGAGTAGTTTGAACCCATTAAATATTAGCACATTTGGGAAGACCCCTTTACTGCTGTGCACTGTTTGATGCACTGATGAAGCTAACTGGACATTCATGTTGCACATACATGTTATGCCAATATTTTGTTACATACTTTTATTTCTCAGGAACCACACCTTGACTAATGCTGAG